>JAWWLV010000179.1:37610689-37677973 GCA_035041135.1 Platyrinchus mystaceus
TTTGTATGTGAAGCACAAAATATTGCCAAATTTGTACAGCTTTACCCCAAATCCAAGATATCTGTAGTTTGTATGAGTAGTTAGTCTCTGGAAATTCCCTGTGCATTATAAACTTGCTCCCTAAATTCTGGGGTTTCTTTTTGTTCTGTGCAATTAAATTCTTTTCTGTAGCTCTCCTAATCAAATAATTAATTTTACAATGTTTATGCAGCTTGAATTTCTGTCTTTCTTAGCAATAACAAAAATCTGGCTGTTTACCTTCACAGATCCACAGTAATGCTTTTCAATCTGTGTGCAGTGGATCTAACATCCACAGTGATTTAAAGGTATATTATGTTTTTATCTAGTCTATTTTAACTTTGAGGCTTGTAGACTATCTATAGATATATCTGCACATCTAATTAAATATATTGCAAAGGTATCTGAAGCCTCTTTTGTTTGGAATAGAGACAATATATTGCAAATTTATCAGTTATGAAGATTTTAGGTTTGTTTTGATTACTGATCAAGAGTGGTTTAGTAAACATTAATTCTGCACTGAATTAAGTTTTGGTGTCAAACGGGTGAGGTTTCTCCTTTGCATCAGTAAGAGCTTCTTTAGAAGTTGGCTGTAGGCAGAATTTTATGTGTAAATTTGGGACACTAATTTCAAATAGCTATAGTATGTACCTACTTTCTGTTTGCTTTCCGAAACTGGTTTTATCAAGTTTTTTCCTCTTCTTGTTCATGCCTAATTGGAAAATCTATTTCTACATTTGTAGAATAACTTCACTGCAGGATTAGAAAACAGCACAGGAAGCTTGTGAGGGGGAACTTTATTCCAACAATGTTTAGATAGAAATATATAGCAAGAAATACTGTAGTTTCAAACAAGGATGCTTTAAAGTTTCATATGCCATTAATGTCCATCTTCAGGTCAAAAAGCTTTCTGAATTTCTAAGCCCTCTGGTGTGTTTATTTTCCATTAAAATTTTAATTTAGAAATAAAAAACAGTTCTTAAATACTATAGGAAATCACCTCTAGCAAGCGGAAATGTAATCCTGCTATGGATAGTCACTAGGCTGAAAAAGCTGTTTATATTTTAAACCCTAGTCAGAATTCAGTCTTCTCAGATGTAGAAAACATTTGGTTGTATTTCTGTTGCAGTTATCTTGTGTGTGTGTGTGTTTCTGCTCTTTCCCATCTGGTTTCAAACCAGAATCAGAGAAGGACTGATAAAACACCATTTCTTTTTCACTATAGTGACTGAAAACAGATTGAAGAAATTCAGATAAATGTCGGAACTCGTTAAAGCATGACCACTTAAATTTATTTATTTTTAAGTTGGAGGGGTTGCTGCCAATTAAAATGGCAAATTTACATGCAGAAGTCTCTCTATACTGCTTTCTGTGCGGTGTGTCAGGCAGCATGTTCATTTGGGCATGGTAATGGAACAAAATCTGAACTGCAAAGGCATTCACACAGCAGCATAAAAAGTACTGGCAGTTCTGTTTGATAGGACAAGAGGTAATAGTTTTTAAGTAAAAGGGAGTAGATTCAGAGTAGATAGTACAGGTTGCCCAAAGAGGTGGTGGATGCCCCATCCCTGGAAACGTTCAAGGTCAGGTTGGGTGAGACTCTGAGCAACCTGATCTAGTTGAAGATGTTTCTGCTCATTGTAGGGGGGTTGGAACTAGATGACCTTTAAAGATCCCTTCCAACCCAAACCATTCCATAATTCTATTTGATTTTGGCTCAGAGTAGTTTTCCTGTGGTTTAAGGAAAGGAAAAAAAATGGAGAACAAATGAAGCTGCTAGGACATGTATGTTTGAGGAAATTCTTATTTGTATTTTCTTTTTTTTAATAAGAATTTTGATGTTAAACTTTCACTAAAATTTCTTTCACTGATGCACCTCAAGTAAGTCTTGAAAGTACACTGCATAAGGAGAAGAGAAATTGTTATAATGCAACATTACAGGATGTCCAGGTAGCAGGATCAGGAACTCAGAACTGCACAATAATGATGCCCAGATAACTGATGACAATTGCCTGAAATGTAGACAATCAAGCAAACATATAAGGTATTGCTTAGGGTCTAAAAGAAGATACTGCTCAAGACAGGACAACTGCAGATACATGGAATCTTTTAATGGAGCAGAAAAAAAAGTGAAATATCACAGTGAATGCAGGGAAAGCTGGGATGCTACACTCACATTTTAAACACTGGGTGTTTAAAGCATCATAGTAAGAAGACACTAGAATTCCTTGGTTCTAGATGGTTCAGAATAACAGGAAAATGGTGCTAACATTTGGCAAGAGGAGGACTTTTATTTCATCAGTTCCACTGATGAAGGCAGTTTTACCACAGTCATTTTAGGGAGAGGTCCAGGTCTCTTACAAATTGTAGTGAAACAGATAGTAACAGAGGAGAGCAATTTTGTCAGTTCCTACTTGGGACACAGGATACAACATACAGAGTGTTGACATGTGTAATAAATAGTATTAGGGTTGGGCCTTCAAGACTTATTTGGGGCTCTTTAGATAATGCAGTGTTGTGGATTATTGGCACAACCAACAGCTACCGGACTCTGCAGTGTCACAGAAATCTTCAGCACCCTTTGATGAGAGGGTTACTGATACTTTATGCTGCAGCTGATCCAGGGCACCCCTTAAGGGAATAGCATGGTCATTTGGCTGCACACTAAAACCCTGTGGTAAAAATACAGATGAACATTTTCAAATGGCAATCTGTCTTTAAAAGGAAAAAAAAAAGATATTGTTGGTTGAAACCTTGTGTTTCTGGCTTCTGGACAAATCATAACCCACTTACCCATCCCCACATTAGAAAGTAGGATTTTATTATGGAAATAAAAACAGACCCTTAATTATCAGAGCAGTCAGAGGTGCCACTATAATATATTAGCTTGTTTTTAAAAAGAATATAAACCTTTTTCACTGGAAGAGCTGCTCTGTGCTGTTGATATGCTTGAATTTATGCAATGAGCTGGTAAACAGCAAAATCCATACTTATCTTTAGCTACACAGGCATAAGAGGTGAACTCATGGAAAAAAAGGAAAAAAAATAGACAAAAAAGAGGAAAAGGAAGGAAGAGAGAGAAGAAGGGAGGGAAGGAGAAATACTGTATTTCCTCATGGCATAGGAAGAGATTAGAGTCCTGTTGATGGCAAGCTACATGCTGTCTTCTCACCTGGTCTCACATTCCATGTGTGAAACAGAAGGTCAACATGGTGTTTTGCAGTGACAAACTGAGTAGATTTCCTCAAATCATTCAGGACCAGACCTCCAGTTCTATCAGGATAATTGATTTTCACATAAATGTGCATTTCCCACTTTTGTGTGAAATGTACTTCTGGAGTGAAGCACTGTAACTTCAAAAATCTTGCACAAAATGCAGTGACCCAGCATAAAGATGTCAACTTTACTGTGAAGAATGTAGATGTACTGGATAATTATTTCAGGGTAAGATTTTGAAATATTTTTATTATTAATGAAGTCTCCAACTTATTCCATGAAGTTGTTTGTCCTACGTAGTCACAGTACTTCCGTGTTCCTTGTATAGATAAGTGAATGGAAACCAAAGCTTCTATGGGTACCAGAAGAGCACAGCATAGTTTTCTATATATTTCCACCTTGTCTTTTATTGGTTTTTGTGTCTTAAGACAGAGTAAGCATTTTGAGGATTTTTCAGTGATCAGGACATTTGAAAGGTCTCTGTTTTATGACATCTAATGATATAAGAACTCATAGTCCAGCTTTTACTGCTGCAAAGGCTCTCAGAGGGTCTCATCGCCATTATAAATCTGTTTTCTCCAAGTATGTAGGAATTTCTCTAAGGCCTCTGCCCTCTGTCAAATCTGGAAAAACTAACCTTGAATTTGAATGCTGTTAGTAGGGCGGACAGACAAAGACATGCAGAGTAGAGGAAACAAATTCAAAATTGCAAGAACCACTTCACAATCCAGACCTTAAAAGGTTATAGTTTTGTGGGCTTTTTCATTTTTCCTTTTTTTTTTTCCCCCCCATGCCTCTGTAAACCTACTTTCTAGTAACTAGCATGTTCTAATTTGTGTCAGTCCAGATTCTGGTTGTTTTGAGGGTCACAAGATTAAGTAGCCAAGGGACAGTAAGAGATCTGGAGACTTTTATGTACTGGTCTTTACTGGAAAAGCGAATGGCTGCTTTAATTCAGTCCATCTGAATCCTAGAATTCTTGAGAGTGGACAAATGTGGAACTGCTCCACACTCCCCTAGGTGGAGAAAGAATTGTTATAGTAAATAGATCTCCTGCATTAGTACAGGGATTAATGACAGCTGAAGGAATTCTCAGCTGTTTAGGACCAAGTTCAGCCTTCTTTTTATTATAATATGCAATAAGGGCTGAAGCTAAGAATATGATGGTTTTTTGAGTTTGTTCTGTGTTCTTATTATATCTATTTTCCATTGTCTAAAAGGTATTCTCAACATGTTCTCCTTTCAAGAGTATAAATCAGAATGGTATGCTAGCCAAAGAACTCAATTTCTCATATATAATCTATTTTGGTTGTCTCTATTGCCATCTATTAGATTAAATATGCTAAGTGTAAGTCCCTCATCCTGTTCTTCCTTGAGCACAGCCTCTCTGCTTCATACGTATGAAATTGCTGATGCAGGTGAGAACACAAGTACTCAGGTCTGGGCTAGACATCTAATTCTAGCAAGCCAATTGTCAGGATCAATCACCAGAACATCTGAGAACCTATTGAGCGCAGGTGATATTTTTAGTATGAAATTAATTCTATATCACAAATTCTTCCCCATAATTTTTTCACCTAGCTTTTTGGACAGGCATTTAGTTACCTTTATCTGTTTGCTTTCACATAGTGTCAGATTTGTAGATTCATACATAACAAAGAAGGACTTCAAACTTTCAGCTTGGGAAACAATGGGAATCACAACTATGCTTGTTGTTCCTACGATCAGTTTTGCCTGTATAGGTGCTTCTACTTGCACAGCGTTCCAGTCACATCAGGTTCCCACAGTCTCTTGCTGTGTGGTCTGAGGTGCAGGTCTGGGGACTCAATCCCTCATTCTGCCAACTCTCACTATGTATCTTAGCTCCTGCTGCTGAGTCACCTTACTCTTTCATTTTTGGCACTTATTTACTAAATGTTATGCAAGTAGATATATTGTCAAGTCCTTTACTCGGGGCAGCACCTCTCACTGCACAAATGCATAAGTGATTGTAACATTTGTACCATCTAAGGGTAGAAACCACTTACATTCAAACCATATGTATCCAAAGCAAAGTCAGTCCACAGACAGGTATACACTTAATCCTGACCAGAAATGGTCATTTCCTCAGGGTAAGAGATACATAATGTAATCTCATCCTAAATAGACATAGTTGATTGTATTACATGGCACACAGTTATTGGCATTACAGTCTGCTGTCCAAACAGTCCTGAACCAGCACTAGGAATCCTATAAAATGGAGGGTAGGAGCTCATCAGGAACAGGCATCATTAAGATGAAAGTTCAGTTCTTTAATACACAACTTCCACAGGGTGGTTTGGGATTTTGTAGCAGTATAGAATGGCCTTCCAGAAAAAAAAAAACAAACAAGTATTGCCATCTATAATGCAGAGATCCCTAAAAGTCATTTATTGCTTTTTTACACAAAAAAATTGTCAAACTCTTAATCTCTGACTTTTTGCTTGAACTCCCATCACTTAAAGGTTTGTAATCTTGCTGTAATTCTCAAGCTCACCTCTGATACTTGTCAATCTATTATCAGTGAATAAAACTGGGAGTACATTTTAAGAACCTGACTGCCACCTTTAAACATTACTCTTGGTTCTGAAATTTTCTCTTCTACACTCCACTTTTGCAATGGTTCTGATCAGGAATAAAATATGCTTTTTTCTAATCAAGTAGTAAAACTGCCACTGCAAGTTTTTGCTGCTTTGGATATCTAAACTTACTTATTCTGTAAGTCTATGAAAGATGCATCAGAGGAATCAGTAAAGTTTACTCCTCTTCCTTCATTTCTTGGCTTTGAGCTATAAAGCAGACATCCTTATTATTGACAAATTTATTTTTTGGCACTTCCTTAGTGTCATAAATTGCATCCTGGCCACATAAGCAATGGGCATGAAGATGACAAATTAGGAAATTGGCATCAATGTCCATTCTAACCACGTCCTTTGAGTTTGTCCCCTTACCTCATCTTTTTTACTGTAGTTGTTTTGGTGCCAAGTGCACATTGCTTTGTTGTCAAATATGTGTCATTAATTCACAAAGAATCTATGATCGTGTAGTCATATAACCATTATGGTGAACTCTGATTGAAAAAATGGTGGTGATATAAGAGGTGAAAAAGGGATTTTTATGTGTTTGATGCTGGAATTTTTACTCAGTGGTAAAAACCTTGTAGCGCTAGGAACACTGCAATAAGTCTTATGCCTTTTTATTTTATTTGGGCTTTTTTTGGGGTGGGTTTTTTTTTGTTTTGGTCGATTTTTTGTTTTAGTTTTCTTGTTTGGAGTTTGTTTGTTTGTTTGTTTTGTACGGGATTAAAAAGACAGAGAAGGAATAAAGCTTTTAGAGATTTGTGTAAGTCAGTAGATAATCAAACTTTAGTTGCTCATTTTTATTCATGTGTATCAAATACCTCCCATGTAAAATCCTATTTCCCAGCACAGTACTCTGGTTGTCTCACAGTACTTAATTGTGAAAGCCCAAGGTCAGATTTTTCCACCTAAGTAGTTATGCTTTTGCATGTTTGTTGGTATTGCTGGAGGATATTGCTCTGATATCTTAATAATGAGAGCACAGTAGAAGTGTACTAAGGCCAGATTTCTGTTAGCCATCGTTTTTGCCTTTTATTTTATTTTAACGCCTCATTCAAGAATGGTTGCCATGTTGAAATGAAACCTACGTTTTTGTTTTTTTCTTTAGTAAATCATGTTTTTTAAGCCATGTTGTAACACAATAAATAAATAACGCAATTATAGATATATTATGAGAGGGACAGTTTTCTTTTGTAAATGTCAATTGTACCCAAGACCGCCTCTCTCTAAAAAAAAAAAAGTAAAATATTTTTGCTGTTATTGAATGTAGGATGTCTAATTGGTGACAGGCTTTGTCCTCAAATTAATGCTCAGCTCCAGTTATAATATCATTATGTCATAACACTGAAAAATTCTAATTAAGATGATCTGTTTGCCAGGAAAAAGTTTAGTATATCAATTAATCTGTTTTTTCAGGGGGAGTATTCGCTTCCCCAGCCCCTAACTCCTGATCACAGCCTAAATGATGAGAAAAACATCACAGATGCATGCTGCATTGGACAAAGAACACATGCATGCATTTAAATCATGTATATCTTACTTTTTACTGATGTAATTGTGAAATATGTTCTTTCTGCATTCATAATTAGGGGGTGTAACAGATGGTGAAGGCTCAGTTTAAAATAATCTGTCATTAAAATAACCTAGCCTACTGGTAATTCTTCACTCTAACTGGAGTTTAGGTCAGGGTAAGGGGGTTTTGCAGCCTTGGAATACACTAGAAAGAGTTAGGGACTTCATGGATAGTATGAAATATGAGGATATTCTCCAGAAGGACACTGTAGTAAGACTCCAGTGAATTAAATTTGCCTGTATTAGGAATATGCAAAAATGGCTGGGACAAAATTCCTCTGACAAATATAAATCCATTTACTATGATGCATTATACATAAGTGCATATTCGGTCAAAGTGGTACAGTGGGTTTTATATCCTGGGAAGAAATAACCTCACTATGCTTCAAATACTGTAAAAGGCACTCAGTATTTTGGGTTAAAAACCTGTGCTATACATTTTTGTATTATTCTGATGTCAGAGGATATAAATTATAATTATTTACATTATTATCCAGAGGTGCTGTAGCTAGTGACTTTTAAATCTGAGTCTCACTTCATATCTACCACATTGACTCGCTGGTATGTGACAAAGGAAAACTTGTATCGGTCCTGTCTGGCTAGTTTAGAACAGTTTTCAGAAATAAGAAAACTGGCTCCATAAATCAGATACTTGCATGTCTTTAAAGCATTTATTTTAGTGTTCCCTCCAAGATTTCATTCTTTAACAGCTTTGAAGAGAGCATATAGATTTCAGCATGGTATTATGATAAATCTTCTTGAGGAGGGGCAAGCATTAACATTTGCGTCGGTTCTTTTTCATCTTAATCCAACCTTGGTTAATAATCAGAAAATTCTACATAGTGGGTAAGAAGATGTAATTAACCCTTTGACCCCAGAATCTTAATTGGCGCCTGTTGAAAACAGTGGGACAGTTAAAAAAAAATAAATTAAAAAGTAGCCTGTGGTGATTGAAACAGCATAATACATAATGGTTTTCTGAAATAAAAAGTACTTGGGAGCTTCAGCTTTAATCACATTTTGCATAAAACCAGTAAATGTAGGTTTAAACAAGAAGTTGTCAGTCTACCTTAAATTGGGCTGTACTCAAAATTGGCATTTGAGGTCACCTTGACCCTTTCTCAGCTGCCACATTAGATGGGATAGAACTGGTTTTATGACAGTCAACTTCATTTATTTAAAAAAAAAAAAAAAGATAATTGAACTCAAGAATATTTTCCTAACATAAGACACTCTACCCTTATATTCATGCCCTCTCCTTCCATGAAAATAGGGCATGTTATGAAAAACCGGTTTCCTTTGCAGGCCCTATTTATAATTAACTGTGGAATGGCCAAACCAGAAATCCTATCTGCTTTGAACTACAGTGAAACTGTTCAGAAATTCTGGCTGGAAATTACACTGTGGCACTCATTTTAAAAGAGAGATTTGAAAGCTGACTAAATCCAGTATCCTCCTCTCATTTATTGTGTCCTCAGTAACACATAGATGATATGAATAATACTTCCAGAGTTTCCTTATTGAAACAAAATTTGTTTGTGAATATATTGTATACAATGGTATCACATACTCTTCTACAGTATATAAGATAACCTGTGTGATGTTGCCTTGTACCTTCTCTGAAGTCTGCTGCTCTCTTGGCATGCACAAAGGATGTACGCTTTATGAAAAATTGAAAAATTTCAACACGCATTACTTAAATAATAAATATTCATAAATAATACCTATGAATAACGAATGAGACAGTCCTTCAGAACTAATGTTTGACCTGTAAAAGGAACAACAACATTGTCACAAAAGTGGTCCATCTCAGCCCTTTCATACTGGTAGGAGGAACTGCCTTGCATTGGAAGGTGGCTATTTTTCCTCCTATTTTTATTGGCATTTTTCTTAGGTATTAGAACTTGAGCTTAGTACTTGAGGCTTTTGTTCTAATGTCTCTGTATTTTGGGCGTGGAAATAATTAGGTGTCCATTAGCTGTTCATTAGTGGCTTTTTCAAAATACAATTAAATAAACTTTCTGATTTTGCTCTGTTGAAAAAAATGCTGAATTCAGTCAACAGTGGTATCCAAGCATAACTTCAGAGAAGCAGGAAAAGAAATGGAGAAGGAATGACTAACCATGATTTATTAGTCTCAGTTGGCTTAATGAACAAATTTTATGGCCAAGGAAGTGACCAATCACATAAGAAACTAAAGGTGTCGGTATGCTGCACTGGCCCTGCCAGTCCTTCAGTGGTGCCTCCTTACTTGGAGGCAAAAGTAGGGAATAGTCTCCCAGAAAGAAAGAGAAGAAAAGACTAAAGAATTAAAACCATTTAATTGAAATGAGAAAATCGGAGTCATTGGCATGTAAAAGTAGCAAGTGCTTAACTAACACAACTCTCTTCAACATTCTTTCCAGTTGCTGATGACTTTCAAACTTTAGCTGTGGAGGCTGAAATTTCTTTGTACAGCTACGTTGACCAGAGATAGTTTTATTTGTTTATATTTTTCCAGAAAAAACTGTTTTCACCCAATTTCAAAATAGCACTGAGGGAAACATTTCTGCCTAATTAGTACTATAAGCTTCCTTCAAATTTTTATTTCATTAAGTCTTTATTCCTAAATGAGATCATGTGTATAAAAGAAGCAGAAAAGCCATCAGTGACTCAGAGAATTATTTTTTTCTGTTCTTACAAAACTCTATCAAGATATGCCAGATAATTACATACTAATGCAGTGTACTAAACAGACCAGATCATAAATACCTTCCAACTGCAAGTAACAAAGCAAGGGGACTGCACTAAAATCCTGGCTATATAAAAAACTGAGAAGAGGAAAGTTGCCTATGTATGATACACAAATAACCTATAAAACATCTTTCCTCAAGATATCATTAAGCCAAGAATTTAACAAGATTATAAAAAAAAAATTCTAAGGAAGATCAGATATGATAATCATGCCAACTACTAACAACAACAGCTTAGAAATAAACCTCTGGTAGGCTTGTCATTTCCCATATGGATATTCCAAACACTGTTCTGAAGAGTGTAGGTACATCCTGTAAGACCCAGGAAAACCAATGGCTGCAGATAGGCCATTAGTCTCATTCAGTTAATTTGTTGTTGCTTGTGGAGAATGACGTTCCATACAGGTGGCCAGCGAGTCAGTGCCATGCTTCTCAGTTTTATCTCTCACAAAGAGTTAAACCAGTTTCCTCAAAGGAACACAGGACAGAGCATCAGGAAAACTTAAAGCAAGACCTCTAAAGATTTACTTTTCTAAATAAAAGAAATTGTACATAGTGGGGGAGATCAGATATGCAAAGGTTTTGATTGTCCTGGTATGGATCTAACTTTGAACTTCACTATTCCAAATTTTCTACCTGTTACTGATGTTATGAATGCAAGGAACTGTTGTTAATAATTTGGAAAAAAAAAAAAAAAAGATGATTTATAAGAGGTCATAAATGGCTTGCATAATATAAATGTTTTTACATGAAGGAAATCTATGCAGATTTACATTTTTATTAATTCATAAATATAAATTAGGGTCTTTCTTTAATGCAGTGTCTTTAGTAAGTGTTTGTTTTCCAATATGTGGTCTATTATTTTTAGAAAACTTGGATTTTTTAACTAATTCCACCACCTACTACATCAGAGAAGGGGGAACATTTGCCAAAGACAGCTTCTGACTAGCAGCCTGTTGGAAATTAATCAAGAAGCAGAAGAATAAAAAAATAAAACCTCTCTTGTGTATTTGAAAAGGAGTGAAATGATTACATGACTTTTTCATCCTATATCTCCATCAAATTTATGTGGTTTTCTTCTCTTCTCTTTCAAAACCAGATTGATCCATGCTACAGTTATATTTTCACTTTACATGTACTGTTGTCACAAGGAAATATTTGGGATGGGATTTTTGGGATTGTTCATTGTTCCTCCTAACTTTTGGGCTCTTTCATATTTTCTGACTTGTTTTAGCATTTCTAATTTCTGGAATTTTGTGATTTTACTTTGCAATAGTGAGTGTTTGCCAGTAATCACTCCCACTAAAGGCAAAAAGGTAAAGGCACGAATAGTGCATGAAAGACAGTTTCTTCCTAGTGAAGGTTTGCTCTTATTCATAGAGGCATATTTCTATCTCGATGTGCAGCAATTTACTCCATGTGTCAGGTTAGAACATAGTTCTTTGTTTATTAACTGCACTCACGTTTCAAAAGGTATGCATTAATCACTGTAGCTGTATTTTGATTTTTGCAGTTGCAATGGAAAACACATCCAAAGACTTGAACCTGTCAAAGTAAAAACTGATCTAGAGTTTTAGACCGAAGGGATGAAATTCGTAACATTTCTAGAGACCTAAGCTATAAACATATTTGACAGTAATCTGCTGATTGGCTTTGTTTGCTGTCTCACAAAAGAAAAATGGGAGGGTGTGTGTGTGTGTGTGTATGCGTGCACGTGCGTGCATGTGTGTGTAATCCTCAATTAATTTACAAATTATTGAGGTCCATAGTGGTTTGAGTGATGGCAGGATTTTATTTTATCCTTTTCAGTTTTCGGAAGTGGAAATTGTCTGCTTTGATTCTGAAAGATGGGGGGGGTATATCTTTTTATATGCCATTCAATTGGAAGGTTATTTGTTTTCCTTATTTGTCTCTTCTTGTAAAAAAAAAGAAAAGAACATTTTATTTTTCTGTATTTCTTCTGTCAAGCAAGTGAGATAAATTTTATCCAATATATGGCATATGTAAGCATGACAGTAAGTCCTTGAACTTAGTATATACTCATATGCTGATTATTAAAATGTAGGCAGAATATAAAGGAATTGTCTAAGGGTTCAAATTAAAACCACTCTCATAACAATAGAACATTTTCCTCAGTTTACTGTGTGATGTCTGTGTTTATTTCTATCTGTAATCTGGAGTTTTTTATTAATCTATTCACTTTTTTTTTCCCCTTACTCTATAGTCCCTGGATGGATTTGTATTTGCACTAAATCAAGAAGGAAAATTTTTGTACATTTCAGAAACTGTCTCCATCTATTTAGGCCTGTCCCAAGTAAGTACATGCTTTCAATTCTAGAACATAACTGTGTATTATGCATTCTTCTGTTTATCATTCTTAAGGAAATAATAATTTTGCTTCTGTATTTTCATGGATTATTGAATTAGTTGTTTAAAGTTCATCCTGAGATGCAACTGAAAAACCTATCTATCAGTATTGGATGTTGAGATGTGTCTGAAAACTTTTTGCCACAAAGGATCATTATTAATTTATTGAAAACAAATGAAGTTTCTTTTCTCAGTTGTTTTGAACTTTAAACCTCTATACCTGATAGGAAAGGGACACTCTAATAGTACTTCCCTTGTGTCCTATTACTGGATGTTTATGGAGTACCCTGCATTATCCAGGGAGCTGACACAATGACAGGGAGTCATTTGGAGTCAAGAAATGCTGAAAGAGACCATTAAAATGTCTTGCAGGGAGTGTTCCAACAAGGACACATTTTGATGCTTTCACAAATGCTCAGTAATATGAAGAGATGAATTTATAAAATATAATAGGTGTTTGTTTGTTTGTTTGTTCATTTCATTTAATTGCTGACAACTGTTTTTCAAAGATTAAAAGGCAGGACAGAAGTGGGGCAAAAGTTAGTTGTTAATGCTTATTCCTAATCCTGCAGCATTCAGAAATGTTTAGGCAGGATAGCTTCTTTCTGCTTGCACTTAAAAATGCAGTAGAAAGATTTTGCATGATGATTTTCAGAGTAGGATAATCTACTCCTATTGCAGTCACCCTAAGGAGAAAAACAAAAAAAACCCAAAACTGAAATAATACTTATTTCAGCTCCTTTAAATTGGCACCCATACTGCTATGAGGAAGCACCTATTAGCACAAGCTACTGTCAGTTTTGCTGTATCCCACCAACAATGAAACAGGAAATTTTAACATTTGGTTCCAAAAAAGACTAACTTTAAATATTATCTGGTGAGAATCTGAATAGAGTTTCATTAATTCCTTATAGAACGTGCGAGCAATTGGCTGTAATAAGTTCAGTAATTGTTATTTTCTGATGGCTTTGGCAAACCCAATGCTAGAAATGGAAACAAGAGCTGTTTCTAAGTCATATCGGTATTCTTGTCTCTCATTAAAGTCCCTTGTTTTGTAATAGACTTTAATCCCTGACTAAATCTGTTTGGGAGTTAGTATGAGGAATCTCACATTTTTAAATCAGTGCACCACCATGTTGATAATACAGTAAAGAATTGGAACTTTAATGTTTATTATTGTCTTATGTTCATATTAATCTGTTTTATGCATAGTATGCAACGAAGTTTAATAAGCCAGTAAAGAAGAAGGATGGATAATTAGTTTAAGCAGGTAAATGCTAATTAGGAAACTCCTGAAAGGCATCCATTATACACTAGCTTAAAACAAATTTTACAGCCCTGGTTAGTGGTGTAATCCAAATTCTGTCAAGGCAACTGCATTTTCTGTAATTGAGATGTGTATGTTTGCTTTGCATAACAGATGGCTCTGTATGCTTAGACTGATAGCTAGGAAAATAATAATTGCATTATTCTGGCCAAAAGAATATTAGCTCTTGGGTTTTGGCCATTTCAGTCAGTCCTCCTGCCAGCACAGCATATGCACATATATGGATTGGATTTTCAAGGAAATTGATGCATCTGGAATAGTGCGGCCATCTGAAATATCATCTGTTCAAGAAAAATTTGGCTTTAACCCTATGCTAGTCTCTTGTTAAAAGCATTTTCTTCCACTGTCTTTTTAACTGTAGGAGCTGGTAAATCTTTCCTTACTCTGAACTCACATGGTGTTGTTAGGACTTTACAGTTAATCTTTATCCACATACATATTTCAGTAAAGTGTTCAGATAAATGAATGAATTTCCTTTGCATGTGAGAGTGTTTGATATATCAGGACAAACATTTCCATGTGTTCACCACTGAAAGTACCAGTGGAAAAGCTACAAAAAATCAGAACAAGGACTATTGATTTTTATACAATAGTAAATGAAATCTACTAAAATATCTGAGATTTTGCTATTCTTCTCTTCTGTCTTTATGGAGACATTTTATACTTCTCAGATCTCCTGTACTTATATTTTTAATGTTTTATTCTCTTGCTACAGTATTTTATAGCTCGTCTCTTAATAACTTAGCTGTAGCTACTTATTACTTATTACTAAATCAGTAGTCAAAGCTTATTCGTTACAAAAAATATGAGCAAGAATATTCATAGAACCATTTCTCAGACTATTCATGGAAATGCTACTGTTTGCACTACAAAAACTTAAAATACTTGTGAATTCTAAATTTCTGGATTGGTGCTATGTGATACATGTGGCATTACATTTCTTGCACTGCAGGTGCATGATATGACCCAATCCTTATGCTCCCAAACTACATATTTATAGAGAACTTCTGGGCAGTTTTCAACTTAAAATCTGGATATATATTGTAAGCATTTTTATTTGAAACATCTTCATCAAGTGCTGACTGTGGAGTCTTACTTTCTAGTCAAATGACTTCTCTAAGACTTCATCCTTCTTTAGTTCAGGTTTTTTTCTTTTTTTTTTTTTTAACTGGTATGCATGGAAATAATGTACAATGCATTTTGTACTCCCAAAGCAAAATCTTATGTCTCTTAGCTAAAGGAAAGAAGTCCTTTTACTGAATCTCAGCAGGTGAAAACAGTTTTTCACAGAACCCAATTTTTCTCTTTTCTGAACACTTAGAGCCAGTGGTGCAAAACAAATGGATGCTGATGTTCTCAGATAGCTCCAGGACTAATAGTAAAGAAATCTGATAAAACAATATCTTGGGAGGCAGCCTGGCAATGATGATAATAAAGTTACCTCTGGCAAAAGGAACAGTATATTTGCACAGTAAACAAAAATTACAATAAATACATTTTTGACATTACAATGAATATACCTTGGATGTAGATACCCATCAATATATATTTTTGAACACTTTATCTTACAACTAATGCTAGCCAAAAATTTTAATTTATTTTGGCAGATATATATTTTAGACCACACTGGAATTCCAACAAAAGCAGTTTCAGAGAACACAAAAAGTAGAGGGAAAGGCAGAGTTAGCTGAAAATAATGATTGAGGTTAGGTAAAGAATCAAAGCAGCAGAAATGGACCAAAAATCTCACAGTTATACCCTCAGTATGTATAAATTGTCATGGTTCAGTTATACTTGAGGCAAGCTGAAATAATTCAACATACTTTTCACTTCTTTCAGGAACTCTTTTCAAGACTCAGACATGTCTAGAAATGTGCAATATGGCCACGATTTCTTCCTGGGTTGGACAACATGACCTGTGATAGTGTAGCATTCCCTTTTGTGAATACAAACAGCTTTTTACAGTGCATCTCTGTAGTGATGTTTGTTCTTCATGTATATCTATTCCCAGGCATTTTCCAAGTCAGTAGCTAACTTTTGATATCAGGGTAACTGCCATCTTTGGAATACTCAGGCCCTGATTTCCTTTTAGAAATTCAATGAGATTTCATAAGAAAATGGCTAAAAAGAATCACCATATCTGGACATTGAAGAGGCAATCAAATCACTCCTTCCAGCACTTAGAAGTCATTATCAGTGCTTACCTAAGAGATTTCGATTCTTTTGATAAGTCTCTGTGTTTGAGGACTAGACCAAAAATATGCTGAAATGTAAATAGTAACAAATAGGGAGTAAAATCTATCCAGAACCAGACAGAAAAAATATTTCTTACCCAGAAAGGAAAAAATTGTCAGACATAGGATGTTTCAAGGTCAAAAGTATTATTGAAATATAGAAAATATTATGGGCTGATAATATGTCTAGGATGTTTTTGCTTTCAGGAAAATATTCACCTCTCACCAACAGTTGTACTCAACAAAGATAGTATGTATTGCTTCCCCTCTGTGAGGTCCACACCTTAAAGTAAAACATTTCCTACTTGTCCAGGACATGCAGCAGGTTTGGAAATTGGCCTGTTGAAAAGAGAGCTCACTAAAAAGGAACAGTGCAGCTGCTAGCATAATAGGAGATAGATAATAGAGATGAAGAAGGAAGAAAAAAGAATAAATTGTGGATAATTTATCCTTTTTAAAACAAGGCAGGCAAAACCAACAGGTATATTACATGTGTACTCTGTTACTAGTAGCATAACCTATCTCCTTATTTTGGCTTTCTGTGCATTTGTTCTGTGAAATGGCAAATAAAATTATATCTACAGCACACAAGTACAAGGTCAAATAAATGACAGTACTCATTCTATTTGTGAAGCTATTCTGAAAAGGAACCATAGTGCCAAATGTGGTTTATTTGAATAATAAAGAAGAATTAGATTCCCCTGATAACTTGGCTGAGGGCCAATAAATCACTGGAGGTTAAGAATGCTTTGCAACTGCCATGTATTTCTTTTGCTTTTACGAAGCACAAACCTCAACTACTGTGCTCTATCTGTTTTTCAATGCAAATCAAGGTTAGTAGATGGTTAAAGAATTGCTTTTGTGCTGTTTGCTTAAAAAATAATGTAAGGCCATCTTGGCATTTTGATTCTGTAAGTTTTACCTTATTTTCCTCCTATACTATTATCTAAATAATAATAATAAGAATAATGATAATGATGATGATATAAAAAATCCAAGGGGAAAAAAAAAAGAAAAGCAAAAGCCAGGAGCTTCACAGGAAAACTGCAGGTTGTTTAAGCAAGTCTAGATAATAGCCAATAGAAGAAAGAACTTGATTTCTTTCTTTTTCTTGTGTTGTTGTCATTGTTTTAGTGTTCTGAATTTAAATACTTCTATATGAAATGAACATTTGTGCTCATTTAGTAAATTGGTACACTAGCATTGATAACTTTTTAATAGTTTTTTTCCCCTTTAAAAACAGCAAATAAAAGCCTGGGAAATTCTCTGTTGGTCATGTGGGTTTTAAATTTCTTTTTCCTTAACATTCAATATAAGAAAATTAATTTACTCTTGTCTTTTATGCTAAAAGAAGTGAGCAAGGGAGGAGCTCTATTGAAATAGAGCAGCTCTGAGGATTTTGAAAGCAGTAAGAAAATATAAGTATCAAAATAATTCAGAAACAGTACAAGGCACAGTGGCACATTATCAATTTACAACATTTAAATTGATAAATGCTTGGTGGTGAAGGCCTACAAGGGCACTTTGAAAAGCAAATAGCGACCTGCTGAAGAAATTGATTTTTTCCCCCCCGAAAATGACTGCATGATGCATCATTTGACTGCATGCTGTCCAAGTGCTTGACAGAGATAATCTCAGCAATCCCACGGGTGACCTTATCGTTCTCACCAGGGCAACTTTGTCTAGGTTCTGACTTTGTGCATGTCAAGGTTTCTTCAGGCAGGATCCTTAGGGGGAAAAAGTTCCTCTGTTCGATCCAGATATTGAACCACTCTTGAAGGCATTCCCCCACCCCCAATAAGGCAAGCTTGTTTCTTTTCTTCATAATTATGAATGAACTGAACAAGAGAAAATATCTATAGACACAGTATCTGTGCTGAAGCCATTATTGCCTTTTCAGTGTAGTTTAGCTTAGCTCTTAAAGGAGAAGAGATACCTGCCATTAGAGTTTATCAGACACAGTTGAAAGACTCCAAAATGTATGGCACTCTTCTACATAACAGAAATATCTCACACACTTTATTTTTCACACTCACTGTTTGCAGCTTTATTTTTCTCAGGACAAGATTTTGCCATTGTCACAGTATTTTGTATCAGTGCCTAATTTTTTTTTCTTTATGCTGTTTTAATTTTTGAGGGGTTTTTAATTCCTATCCCAACCCAAGAACTTTTAAGACAACTCAAGTGCAAATGACAAGCTGACAGAAGTCCTGAACATCAACATCAATATGCATAATTTTGCATAGACACTCTGTAACAACCTTCACTGTATGGTCATGAAGTGATCCAAAACACTTAACCTGTTTTATCTGGTTATTAAAAAACTGGTTTTGTCTAGCACAGAGGAATACATTGCCCAGACTGTCAAAAATAAAGGCATTTAAAGATTTGCAGGAATTTTTAAAGTACCTTATATTATGAACAAATTATTTTTCATGTGCAGTTAGTAATTGTTAATTATAATTAATGACTAAAAATCTGTTGAAAGCAGCAAATGTTATGCTCTGTTTGGTACCCCAAAGCTGCTTTACCCACTGCCTTTGACACCCACAGTTCACCATATTCAACCTCTTTTACCTCCTTCTTTCATCCACAACATTAATTCTGAGTGAACAAGACGTGCTTCCTTGCTTTTGACAAGATTTGCTGCAGTCTCATGCGACAAAAACCCAACACTCATTCCAGATTCAGAAAGTAGGATTTATAACAGCATTTTAATTTAATGTTGGATGTCGAACATATAAAGAGATCACAGTAGTACTAGAGCTGAAAATTGATGCCTTTTTTATTAGTGTCCTCTCAGAAGTGGGTGAGCCGCTGTTTGTGCAATGGAGCACAGAGCACCACAGTCAGATGAATGAGGATATGCTATCTGCAAGGAATCATATTTCAAACCACTGTCTGCTTCTATTGATGTGCTCAGAGTTGAAAGGTTATGCTAGTAAATGCCATCAGAATTTTCAGTGTTAGAAATCTGTGGAATAGACTGCTGACTGTCACTTTGTAGTGAGTCCAAATGCAATATACGCGGTGGAGCTTTAATAATTTTTTTAAGTGAAATTAACTTATTGCTACTGATCACATTGTTTTGCTTATTCTTCTGCAGTGTGTTTAAATGCTGCCAACAGTATTGTCTTATAGGCTCCACTCTGTTGAGTTAACTAAAGGAATCCAGAATGTCATTTTACATGAGAGTTATGTTTCCCTTATTTATTCTTTTGAACATATTTTACCAGCCATTGAGGCTGGAACATTGAAAGCCTCTATGCAGAAGGGATTCACTGGTTAAAATGAATCACATGGATTCTCCATGCAATAAAATATAGCCTCATTGGTTTAACACTTGAAGGCTGAAGACTTTCCATGTCACTTAATAATTTCTAGTATTTGCTGTTAAAAAAAAATTATAAAGTATTTTCATTGCAATTGTTAACTCTTTCAAGTACTGAGTAAGACTGCAAACATTGGCAATCAGACAGTTTGCTTTCTGATGGATGCCGTGCTTTCTGATTATTTTAAGAAAAATATCTGAGGAAAAAGGTGAAGACAAATTAGGTATTTTATGTTTCTCACTCCTACTAAGGCAAAGACAAAAATTTTCCTGAATTAACATCATATTATCCAAATTAGCTACAGAGTAGTTTGATATCTTTTTTTTTGCATTACATTGTAACATATTTGTGTGGAAGTTGGAGAATATTCTGATATGTAGTTACTTAGTAAAACAAACAGTTGTGGAATAATTAAGGAAAAAAAACAGATACTGGTGGGAAACATACACATATAAAGATATTTTCTCTGCTATCCCAGCACATTAGAGATGAGGATTAAAAAAGCCTTAAGAGATAAGTAAATATTTCACCTTTTAAGAGTAAGGTCAAAAAGTCATTCTAGTGGTAAATGATCAAAATTTCATTTCTAAAAATAAATTATAAATAAATTATAATTATTAGTTTTTTATTAATAGTAAGAAAATATGCTTTTTAATGCATATAAGATGCACTGATTATAAACTTTGATACTCTTTTACATCTGTACTTGAGTGAGGGCCAGTGAAAATCATGACTCAAATATTTTCCAATGTATGAAATGGCTCAAGATTTGTAGCAGTGAAGCAGTATGGCTTCACTTGACAGAACTCCCATCACAAGCACTTGAGAAACGGTGGGTCAATCCACAGAAACTTGGCTTAAGGTTATGAAATAAAGAAAACAGTGCCCATATGTATTAACAACACAGTCAGTGAATGGATCTTGGCTAAAAATAGTGCTGTGAAAATGAAATAAAAAAACCCAACCTACTTTTAACTCAAATCAGTTCAGTAATATCTTCTGCTGAAATCCTCGCTGACAGTTCTACCAGTCCAACTAAGAGGTTGCATATGAAAGCACAAGATCAGGAACAAGCAGCTCAGAAAAAGGATAGGAGATATGTCTTAATCTGCTTTTGCCAGCATCATGTATTTTTACAGCCTTGGTCAGAGCTTTAGCTGCTCTGTTTTCAGTCAGAGTAATTACTAATCTGGGAAGAGAAGATTGGTAAAAGAACAGAAGCATTCCAAATTCTGTGGAGAATGTCTTCACTGCAGATGGGATTTAGGCAAGAGAACCTCTCAAGCCAAATGTTAATGGTGCTTAATCCCCAAGGTCTCCAATGGAAATTCAAGACAATCATATCCATGTGCAATTGTTCTTCCAGTGCTAATCTATATTCTTTTGTCACTTGCTGTGCTCAGCCGAGTTCCTCAACAGTATTCACCTTAAAAGTTCTTTCTGCTGTTTACTCATATCTTTAGAAATGCCTGCATTAATACTGAGTAACTCAGCTGCACATGGAAGCTCCACAGAAGGACCCTCTGCAGATGAATCCACAGAAGAGCCAGTTTAAATCCCTATTACAGGCTGTGCCACCAAGATCTGCCATCAGGGCCTATCCCAATACATAACATGCTCTAGCATTGCTGGCATAGCACAAGCCAGCTATGCATCAGTGGGGCATTTCTGCTGACCATCAGATGAAGCAGAGGACCTAGGACTTCATTTTTCCCTTTCAAAAGACAGGAGAACAGATGTGGCAACAGAGTGAAGTGATAAACTTCCTTTGTCCAGAGTTAGAAATGTAAGACAGAAAGGAGATAGAGAAAATATCTTCCTTCAGCAATGAGGAGACCTGTCTAAGAGCAGGGGTTATCTTCCCTTTAGAGACAGGAAACCCCTGCATATATTGGAGGGAGGGGAAATCAGATTAGTATGAGGGGACAGACAAAAGTCATGCCTCTCTGGTGTGAGCAGACAGGAAGGAGAAGGCAGAAAAGAGACATAGCACACTGCCCCTGCTCAGCAACAGAGCTGTGAGGAGACACGCTGCTTCTTCCTCAGCAACCAAAATAAATTTTGCCTACCCTTGATATTCAGAATTCATGGCCCAGCATCAATTCACATAGTGAGTATAGTTCCAAGTTATTCAACATATATGAAAATAATATTTTGAAGAGCTTATTAACATTCTGGGGTTTTTGCACCCTTTGTGGCTTTGCATTTTCAAGTCTTCTTTTTCCACTAGCTACATGAATGCTAGAAGTGTACTTTTATATATAAGAGATGTCTGAGACATTTTGGGAATATCGTGATTCTACAGAGAGGCCTTTGAAGCTACAATCAAACCACTTGATTGGCAATAATATTATAAAGTTTGGCAACAGTAAAGTGTAAAGGGGAAATACTATCTTATTTCTCTAGTTGAATGGGATCACATGGATCCATAAACTAATATAATGTGTTCTGCTCATTCCATATAACTTCTAAGGCCTTTGTGTTAATAAATCTGGCTTTATAATAATAAAACGTATGACAGAATTGTTACCTATATTAATTATTTTATGTTTCAGATTCTGTCTTTGGGTCTTTTGGGTGACAGGTATTTTCTAGGAAGAGTAATGCTGGATTAGAATATAGCCATTATTGTTAGGCATAGTCTAATCCTTTTCATCCTGCATTTCAGAAACATGTCTCTTTTGGGACAGCATTTATTCATGCATAAGTGGTAAATACAAAGCCATACACATTCTTCCAATAACAATGGAGCTATCCATGTGTTGTTATTGAACTTCCATAATATATGCATAAGAAAAATATGATGAATATTGTAAATTTCTCTCTTCCACATATTGAGGCAGTATGTATGAGTCATGACTTTATGTTTGTAGGAAGAGATGCTTCCTTTTCTAAGAGTCATTAATGCAGTTGGAGAAACAATAGCTTTCCCTTCTACATTTGTTTCTCCTGACCTGACATGTGTCTGATCCACATGTGTCTGATCCCAGCCTGTAAGTCAATGAAAAGATTTTACAGGCTTTTGAATCATTCTATATATTGCCAGCATGGTTCTTACTTTACTCTGTGAATGAAGATATTTTCTGTAAGTTATTGAGTAATCCCTCTGTCCATATAAGCAACTAGTATTTTGAATAATTTTGTTCCCTTGCATGTCATATGATAGGTTGATTTTTTTGTTCTGTCTCCAACTGTATGTATTCATATTGAGTTAACCTGAATCTACGTTTTGTTAAGCAATTTAGAGGATTATTACATTAAATGTAACTGCTATACACATTATTTCCTACAACTTTGTGTGTGGATGAGCTGGTGTCTAACTGCTGACAAAGATGCATTCCAAAGACATGACAATCTTCAGGGTCAACAGGTTGGCTAAAAAAATGTACCAGAAACCTTTTTCTATTGTGATAGGTATACATTTGATTAGTTGCACGTTTGGGAGGGTTGAACAGTACAATATTTTTATTTAAAAGTCATCTGTTTCTCATCTTCTTCTGATTCAGTCTGTCTTCCTTGTTAGCTCCCAAATTAAGTTTTGATATATTGTTGCTTAAGTATACAGTGCCTTCCTATCAGAAAGCAATTCAGGGGAAGAATTGTTAGCAGAAAATAATTCAGTCACTGAGATGCACATGAGCAAATTCCAGTTTCTAGAGAGCACTCCACTGAGATGGTCTTCTCTTTCATGCTCACTGCAATTTTAAGTATTTATCTTTCCTGAATTTTGGCAGAAATGTGTCTACAGAAAGAATTTCATATACTTCAAATTGAACATATTCCAGATGTTTTGTTTGGTTAAATCAAAGCAGGTTCCTTAATTCTTATTCTATTTTCCTCTTCTTTTTTGATCCCTACACTCTGCTTGGTTTATGTACACTTGTGACTGTGAAGAAAGATCTTTTGCATTTGATGGAAGACCACTGAAATTTGCACATAAACAATCAGTATAATGGATTGGAAGTATGAAATCCAAGGATTAATATTATTGTTATTATTGTTATTGTTATTATTATTACTATTACTATTATTATAAAAAAACACTTAAATATCCTAAAATGCAAATATTTATTCTGTGCCTGCATAATTATAATATTCCCATGATAGCTGATAATTTTCTGATTCTCTTTTATACTCTTAAGTCATATTTATTCTTTTGCATCCATGGTCTTCATTCAACACTGGACATCTCAATGAGCTGTAGTACAGGGGTTTTTTTGGTTTTAACCTTCAAAGGAATTTAGCTGAGCAGATGCTACATTGAACTAGTCAGAGTAGAAAGGAAATGATATGGCTTTAAAAGGGCACATCTAGCATATCTACTGGGCTAAAGTAATTCTGGCAATGCTTCAAAGGATATAACTTCTGATGGTAAAGTAGGTAGGCTACAGAATGAAATCACATATGGCAAGCTGTCAAAGTCTTCCTACACATTCAGTACATTTATATAAGTGCAAATGGATGCTGCTTAGATGGAGTCCCTAGCAATTTCCTGTTAAATCTGCTCTAAGATTATCTGATACCATTTGACTAAATTATCTGTAAAAGCTGAGGACAACTTTTATGATCAAATATTTAGAAATTAGTTTTTTCTTTTTGGCAGATTATCTGAAATATGAACTGCAATTGTATTAACACTTGAAAGCAAAGGGCTTTCAGTAATAGCAATTATATCAAAACAGGGATAATGAATTATTGCATATCAACTTGAAGAGGATGTATTTATAGGTCAATGATGTCAATAGCTATAGTTCTCATAGACACCTCATTTCTTACCCTTTTATTTCTTGCTAATGCTAAACAGACACAGTTTTAACTTTTAATGAGATTGGTGACTATGAGAATCTGATTGCACAATGGAAGGGAAGTTTACAAGGGATGAATATTTTTCACCTTTCAAAGCTTAGCAATTAAAGGGGTTATCCTTTTACAAATGCTACACTGATGATTAGCCATTCCCCTCTCCCACTAATGAAAACAAATCCAAACAGTTGTACTTATTACAAAGACAAACTTTTAAGCTCTTCTTTTTTTCATAATCTGTTAGTTGTGTTGAATAATGCTCTAGTGAAATGACAAAATGCAAGATGCCTTAAAGGGACAATTAGCTCCACAGCTATGAGTATTCATGCTTATATATATCTATATATAATGTATCTCTGTGTGTGAATCTGTATGGGTGTATAATTGAAAGAGGAGTCTCAAAGTTGTGCTGACAAGTTCTTTACCTCTTACACTGTCCCACAACAGTAGGAGGTAAGGAATGTCCAGCTGCAGCCTTACAATTTTAAGCACATATATTTGCTCTCTGATTTTGGGCCATGGGCATCCTGATGAGTTATGGTAGGCTGAAGCACATTTAGTTTTACTGAGGCATGGTGCAGTGTAGTTAGTGCTGTTAACTCTTAAAGGTTATAATCTGTTTACCAAGGATGGAGTCTAATGAGATTTGGCCATGGAAACTGAAATCCCTCTAGACAGACCTTTGTATTCATTTGGCCCCTCTCACACACTTATGTCTGGCAGTAGCACATGTTCCTATCACAGCTGTTTTCTTCCCACCCTGAGACTCTGCATGCCAGATACAGGCAATCAGCCTGTCTAGTTATCCACATCTTACAGGATCCAAGAGAAAAAAACAAGTTCAGAAATGCACACCTTTGGTGAAGTGTCTGAGTCTTATTTAGACTCCTATTCTTCAGCTGCAATATCACACCAATACATTAATCATGTGGGTCACTGTACAGATCATACCCTTGGCCGCGATCATAAGCATAAGGTGTTGTAGATTGTAGAAGTAAATAGAATGAAGGTTTGTATTGATCTATTTAAGCAGTGGTTGCTTGCTCAGTGGCATATGACTCGGACAAATTTAAGCGTGCTTTTATTGGAATGGCAAATAGTCTGTTATAAAGGCAACTCCATCTACCAGTTTCAAATCCATTTTCTAATAGAAATGGGAATGTGATGACTGCTCAAAAAAAAAAGCCCTTATGTCTCGACTGAACCTTAGATGAAATTTCCTACATTATTCAGTCTGAAACAGATGTTTGTCCTATAAAAATTTATTGTAAACAGTGGTAAATTTGGCAATGTGAGATGGAACTGAGAACTGTTTTCTGAGTGATAAGTGTTAAATAACAATAAAAAAAGGTAATGCTACAAGTTGAAATAAAATAAGGTATGAGTAGAAGAAAGGATTAGTATGTCAAACATGCGCACAACAATTCTCATTGAAAGCTGTGAAACAAATGATAAATCTATTCAGTTAAGTCTTTGAGGGATTGGGGCCTGGAGTTTTGAACTGTATAAACTCTCATTAAAATCAGTGGCAAACTCACCAAAAAAACAAAGCAAAAAGCAAAAGTTCTGGAGAGGACAATTGTGACCAAAACCATTTATTAAAAAATATTTAAATTTCAGTAGTGGAAATGCACTGATATTTTGTATTACCATTTTGTTTCTTTATTCCCTATTTACCTCTATAAACACCCAAAGTTGATGCATAGGTCACGTGTGTCTGCTTGGCTAATTGGCCAGTCAAAAATGTGAAACTACGTGTTTATAGAAGTTCAATGGAGTTCAATGTTTCATTGATTTGTTATATTATATATATTTAAAATATAGATATACACCATCTGAATTTTAGAAACTTTAAATAAACATATAAAATAGTAGTTGGTGTTGAACAAAAGCTCCTGCCCAGGAAACAAACAAACCAGGGAAGAATGTGTCAAGATCCATCAGTCTTCTGTTGGCCCCATGCCAGGCAGGAGAACAGGCAGATTTCATATTGAATTGAAAGCTCAATATATTTTAACATTGTGGCCTCTGCTGTGATAGGGCATGACATTCTAAAATTGGCATCTTTTCTTAAAACAAGGAAGGTTTTGGTGTTTCTGTAGATTGCTGTCCCAGAAGTAGAGTGTAAGGGTAGACAACTGAGAAATAGACATATTGCAATGCAAATGTGATTTCACGAACAAACTTGTTACTTGGAAATAATCAACTGGGACACCTCTCCCTTCAGGAAATTGAAATTTATACTACAAAGATGAAGAGAATTGAACCCAAATCCACTTGATTTTATCCCTAAAGTAACAAATGGTTTCCTCATTGTGTAGGGGCTTGACGCAGCTCCTGGGAAGAAATAACCTAGATTAAACAAACTATCAGTGATCCAAAGTATAAATATTTGTTTTCATTTGCTCCTTTAGCTCCACAGTGAGCCTCTAGTATGAATTAAAAAGTATGGGAATTCCCTTCAAAAACCAGTGCTCTATGACATGATCTCCTCCCAGAATCCTAGACAAGGCGCTCAAAGGGACTCTGTGTGGTGAGAGCTGGGGAATAGAGATAGGCAAATTGAGTTCCAGAAATCATCTGCTTCTGTTCATCTTGTGAATAAATGAAACCAAGACTATGGCCATGAGGGAAATCTGAAATGCTGGTCTTATCTTTCCTTATACCTGCAGTCATGTGTAAGACACAAGCACAACTGAAAATAGAAAAAGTAAGGCAAAACTAATTGCTGCATAAGCACAGTTGAATGGAAATGTAGAAAAGGCATGAAAGTGTTGGTTCACTTTCTATAGAGATGGTTTTCTCTCCCACAGATATGTGACTTTGGAAGCTACATGGAAGGTAGTTTCTCATTCTTCTCTCATGATGCATTTGCTAGATTGTTTGTAACTCTTTTCAAGATTTTACTTAATAGTCATATGGTGTGATTTCTACCTTCCAGCACGTCACACACAACTGTTCTTGATGTACCTCTATTTGAGCTAAAGGATCTACCTCAGCAGTGAATTTCATCCACTGTGTTAATTTTCTGAAAGGTTATTACAATGCTATGATGTTCTTCAATTTACATGACAACATTAGGGGTCTTTTCTCTTTGTAAATGTGAATAGCTTTATGTGTTACAGAACTGAGTCGTCTATTGCAAACAAGAGTTTTATAACTTTTAAAGTAGAAGTAAAGCTAAAGTGATTTGATTTTGTTTCTGATTTGCTGCTGGAGGTTCAAAAAGAAAAATAACCCACAATGATCACTTATAGAAAAGAGTGTAATTAATTGCATATATGCTAAAAATTGCAGCTACTGAACTTCACCTCGAATGTTATCTGTATGCTAAGGAGGAAAGCCTTCCATCGTTCAAGCCGTATTATGTCTTTGGTGTGTTTGTTTTACCTGTATGACACATTTTCACAGCTTTTTCACTGTATGCTTTTTGGCATGTTTTGTTTTGCTCATATTTAAGCATGTTAAATAAGCTCTGAAAGAAAAAGTACTAAACTGGAGACAAAATAATCCTTTTACATTACAGACTAATAATGCCTATTGTTGATAGGAGGTATGCACTCACATGCACTGCTTGTGAGAATCACATTTTGCATTATGTGTCATAAACTGTACAATTTATAATTCTGTATGAAATCACTGAGTTGATTATTTTATTACATTTCAGTGTAAATTTTTCCCTCATTTCAGTTCTAGTAACATTCTCACAGAATACAGCTTTTGTAGTGATATGATGTTTCCTAGCTGTAGGCTTGGCCCGTCCCTACTGCTGGCTGTAATTTACTTTTTGGTCTCTGTCGCCTTGAGCTTGCCTTCTGACTAGTTTGTTGAATGATGTGCTAATCCATTATATTTTTCAGACAAGTGTATCGACCAGTATAAACAGACTGGAGGGCACAAACCTAAATGAAAGCTATACTTCCTTGAATCATTTAAAAAGCTCCTGCAGTGGTGGCAGTACAAAATAACTTTTCTCTGTACATTAAATATAAGAGAGAAATTTCAATAAATAAAATTAAGATAGTGGGGAGGGGGGTGTGAGCATATTGTGCTGCATTTCACATGGATATATTTATTTATAGGAAGAAGAGAAAGATAATGTGAGTCAGCCACTTCAGAATGTGCTTCTAGATGATAAATTTGAAACTAAGCCCCAAGCCCTGCATTACTTGCCATTTTCCATTGTCCAGACACTCTCACAAGACATGATACATGTTTGAAGTCATGTACTGTATTGAAACAGTTTTATACAAATAAGGAATGTAGAATAACCTCACTATGGATCTGGCAAAACTGAAGGCAAAAGACAGCTTTCTGATCCTTTTCTCTATAGAAGACAGGTAGAAACTAATACCTGGTCATGAAAAATATCCTCAGGTAATTCATCTTAAAAAGAAATATCAGGAGAGTGGATGACTTCTCAATTTGTACAGTTGGTGTCAGATACTCAAGTTCCTATCTGTCAAAAAGTGAATTAAAATTACAATAGCACCAGGAACTTTTGGCTAGTATTTCAAATCTAATCTGTGGACACAAGCAATATTATAGAAAATTATGTTTTTCAATTAAAATTACAACTCTACAAAACTGTACTAATCCCATGATAACAAGAAAGGCGATCATTTTTCCTTCAAGGCACATTTGATTCATGATGCATTTGGAAATAGTTAAGCTATGAATTACTGGAATTTCTGCAGACTTAAGTGTGACAAACTTCTTTAAAAAATCATTCCTATATCTCTCCTCAAATGTAAGATTCCGAGGAAGAGAATTAGATGTTCATTTACTAAAGGATTTTTTAAAAAATGTTTTTTATTTCAATTTTCCAGCAGATTGACAGCAAAAGTGACTGATTTCTATTTAATAACTTGCCAGTTATTAAGACATGATATATACTTAAGAGCATTTCAGAATTATATATATAAAATAATATATATTCAGGTGTTATGCTTTTTCCAATTTATTAAAAGCTTCAAGTTCCCTTCTCTCACAATAACAAATGCACAGGTGACAGTAAGCGTTTTTATCCATTCTGTATCTGTGTTTGACACACTTCCTGAGCTGTTACTACTCTTGAACAGATGATGTCTGCATGCCCAATTCTTCCAGTCTCATGACTCTTGCACTTATGTAAAGAAATCCTCATATAAACAACTGTTTGGCCATTGATCTCAGGGAGACCCACATTTTTCCCCCTCCTTTTTGCTGTTCCTGCCACTCTAGCAGCCATACAACTAAAGCTGTGACTGCTATCATTTAACAGTCACACCAATCGTGATAATTATCATTAAGCCTACAGAATCTGGAAAAAGTAAGAAAAACTTTGTCTTGTATTTACCAAATAATCAGAAAATATTTTTACAGGATTCTGATGTGTCTATACATTTTAAGTTCAGTTTCCCTTTCAGATACAAGAATTGGGACTTTTTCAGGGGGTTTTGCCTTGGGTTTTGTATTTGTTTCATTTTGTAGAGCTGTCTTCACAGGTTATTGACGTGAACAAGATACTAGGAGGTGTAGTCTTTCCAAATATGGCTACTGCTGTTTTAATTAGTGTCTGATTATACTTAGAAAACCTATTTTGAAATAAGCCTTTACTTTCTGGCCATTTCTTCCCAGACCATGACGAATTTTAATCCGTTTGTTCTTTCAAGCTAAGGTAGTCATCCTTCACATCAAATGATCTGCACCTTATCAAGATCAAAGCTGTCCAAACTTGATTTTGCATCTACACAGATGGCTGTAAACATGACACCAGAATATTACTTTGGCTTCACTTGACAGAACTGAAAATTGTCCATGCAGAACTACCCGGAATTTCTAGAAAATGTTATTCTTAACTTTTTTGTTTATGAATATAGCAAAGAGCTTAGAATAAATAGCCATATCTGTCAGTGCAAAGAAAAATGTGTTATGTGCTTCATTTCAGTGTCTCACACAGACAAATTGCTGAGCAGGAGTGGATCGCTCTACATGAGAAGGAAGAGAATGCTTGTACATTTTTCAGCCAATTTTAAGCATTGTTAAAGTAATGTATTCATAGCTAGTACATGCAATAAATAATATGCATCATCATTAAAACAGGATTTTTTTGAGTAGAGACTTGGCCTTGTAAATGACAGCTTTCTAAATAAAATAAAAATTCAAAAAGGCCAGTATACTCTTGAAATCTTTATTTCAGAGCATATGACTTGAAACACGATGTGCAGAAAACAATGTTTCCTCTATGTAGCTCAAACATTTGCATAGGAGTTTGCTGCTTCCAAGTAGCATAAATATTGATATACCATGCTTAGCTTACCACATACCTTCAGTTTGGTTTTATCTAAATTACAGAAAGGAAGGTACAACTGTGTGCACTGTTTAAAGCCATGTTTGTTTCTAACCTCTGCTTTCTGAAATTGTTATTATTCAGGTTCTTCCTCCTCACCTGCCCCCTCCCCACACTGTCTCCATGCAACTATGCACACAAACATATGCACATTGCAGTCTATTTATCTGTGTAACAGTTTTTAAACATTCAGCATCCTGTTTTATAACTGAGTAAGATGCTCTGTAAAGACTGATGATAGAAAGATTGTTAGAGGATTTTGAAAGGAAAATATTTACATATTTTTACTGGGTGTCTTACATAATAGTGAACCATTTACACAGTCTTAGTACAAAAATAAACTCTAAATAAAGCCCTTAAACCTGATGGAAGCAAAAACCCATCCTCATTCAGCACTACCAAAAACATTCTGTAAAAGAAAAAACATTACATGTTTTAAATTATGACATAGCTGTATCAACTGGTCAATTGTAGTTGAGAAGTGCATACATTCCAAATGCTGGGATGTCCCCTTGGTGAAATATGCTCAGAGAAGAAACATTAGTTTTATTGCATTAGTTTCTAATGCAAGGACTACATCTACGTAGCTTTTCCCTGAGTACTAGCAAAAGACATTGAAAGATGAAGTGTCAAATTATTTTTCCCACTCATAACACTGCATACCCATGAGAAGTGATTTTGTTATTGTTGTTTTAGGGTAAATAGAATGAATTATAACACAGCCATGCTTAGCAGCAGATGGGTAATAAAGTCTTCAGCAGAACAAACCTGCCCTGTTCAGTGTGCTGAGTGCTACTAAACAAATAATCAGTCAGATGCATGTGGGGTTGTCCAACAGGAATTGGGAATTACAGTTTGCAATGAAAAAACACCCACTTTGAATCAAGTGAGAGTGTAACTGAACAACTATAGGTTTCCATTTGGCATATACAGGTGACTTATTAGACTGTCTTCCTAAAAGAAAAGCAAAACTACCTTATCTTTTAACAGTAATTTACAGTCTGAACTACAAAAAAAATCAATATGTACTAAAATAAAAACACTGCTACCTTATCAGTTATTAAAAGACCAAGAAACTAAATGTTTAAAACAGACTAGTTTAATGAAAATATCAACTATCTGTTACAATTCATTATCTACTATTTCCTTTAAAGACATTTTTTTAAATTATCTGATATTTTGCTTCCCCTCACAAGGTGTAAAAGGATCTTTCTGATTGCTCATTCAGTCTTTATTTTCCTTTTATCAAATAAGTAACCAGTATCTGCTCAGTTTGGCTTCTATGTAAATAGCAAGCAGTCTTAAAAAAATAGCTTACGTGAAAACTTCACCCTGAACATGGTGAAAACAATGTCATTACTCAGTGTGTGAGATCAAAAGCACATGATCAATACCAAAAGGAGGAACTGAAAATAGTGAACGAGCACTAATGTAAAATTGTAATAATGTAAAACAAACACGGAGTAATAGAGAAATTTTTCTTACTTAATTTATATAAAAAGTCTTTAGATTTTTGCCTATAATAAAAGCTAAAAAAAAGACTGATAAATGTGTGACCACCAAATTGATGATTTTGAGAAACTTCTGGCTTCAAGACATGAGCAGAACTAAACCACAGACTTTTTTGTTTGTTTGTTTGTTCTTCTAATAAATATGTTAGGGCATGTTAAGAAGAGCAGCATGTGGACAGCAAAGAACCATTGCTAACAAGCAATAGAAATCTTTAAAAAAAAAGCATATGAAGTAAAATAAATTAGGATTTAACCCTTGCACAGATTAAACAGAATTTCTATAGGGATTTTTAGCCAAAATGAAGAATATCCAACAAAATATAAGCTGCCATGCACTTAATCTTCCCAAAAGTAGTATCTTCATACTGTGGAGAGAAAACAGATGATAAGGGTGCAGTCATGCACTATGATTGGGAATCCAAGTAATAAACATTATTTAATAAAGTTTTCCGACGTATTTGAATTGAAAAGTGTGCCAGCCTCCCTCTGTCGTTTTTGTATGGTATATTATCTCAGCCTATGTTTGTGTTTGGTAGAACAGCTTTTTACTCTTTTTGGTAGGAGAAACAAAACTGAACTCCTGCTTGAAATGGATTTTGAGGTATTCATAGGTCATGTTAACATAACTGAAGTTGAATTCTTTTGTAAGATACCTAAAAATTCATTATCATACAGGGGGAGGTGTTACATATTTTATGTATTTTAATATTTTATATTTTTATATATTCCCATCCTGCTCTATTTTCCTCCTAACCAAGAGCAAAAATCCAAATTGTGACTTACCTAGCAAATATTTCCATATAATAGACAAAGGAATATGTTTGGGTTTGCTAAGAGTTTCATCCCAATACAAGGGAAGTGGAATTTCAGAACCTGATTACTGTTGCTCATTTTAGAGAAAAGATATGATACTTTGACCTTATTCTCCATACTGTGTTTCTCCAGTGTCTTGGTTTTGCATGTTTTTAATCTATGAAATATATTTACTGAAGGATGAAATAATAGAAAATCAGACTATTGGTTGGGGTGGGAACGTACACTGTTTCTTTGCATCTGCTCTTTTCTTTTCCCTTACCTTCTTTTGACAAACAGTAGAGGAGGGCTGCCTGGCTCCAGATTTGGCATTCCAGCTCTCAAGCTAAACAAACTCTAATAGCTCTGCCTCTCAAAGTCAAAATATTGATTGGAGAAACTCTGAATAAAGCACTTTAGAATAGAACTGAGCAGAGAGCATCTGTGATTGAAAACAAGTGCCCTTATTAGTTCTTTCATGGGAACTAACCTACAGGAGATTTCATTGCTCAGCTATGAAATCAGTGCTACTATACACATTCCATCCTCTCTCCCAGGTTGGAGTTGCATCCCACAGTCTAGCCATCAGAAGAAAAATTATGCCATTTTAGCATCAGATAAGCACCTTACTTCCCTGTAGGAAATGGTCTGCTGTATCTTCAGACACAGTCTGCACTTTCTATTATATACAGGGAACACAGAGATTATACAATTTACTTTTCCAGAAGACACTTCATTCAGTTTCTCACCCTTTACTTAGAGTAGTAAAAAAACAGAGCAACTGGGATGCAGTGACTTCTGATTAATTGCTCAGCTAGAAGAGACCTTAGGCAGTAATCTATAAAAGGGTTTTTTCATTCACTTAAAAATTACAGTTTCAGAGACTGAGAAGTTTTAACAAGAAATCACTGGAAAATTTTGATTTGCAAGCATTCCAAAATGAAAGCATGAAACATAAGCATGGTAGCAACTGAGGTATTAATCTGCTGATTTCAAGGAGGCTTACCTCATATATCAGATATTGACACTGAAATAACAGTCATGACATAGAAATAGGCGAAATTTTTGCCTCTGAAATACATTGTGTTAGTTCTTTACTATCTGACTTCTCATCCTTGGCCAGACAAATGTCCTTACATCATGGATATGCTGTGTCTTTCCTTATCTTCTTTTCTGAGTTCCTCAAACACATGCAGAAATAGAGGTATGAACAAGAGCTAAACCAACCAATGCTCTGGTTTTGGGAACAGATGTAAGTAAAATGGTGGAGGTCTTGGCTGGAAACCAGAGTACTTGGGGCACTACTAGGTACCTAAATAGCTTTAATTTTTCTAATTATGTGAGCAGTTTAGCTGTCAGTGCAGACAGAAATAATACATATTCTAATTTTTTCAGCTCATGATTTCTCTCAGTGACCTGCTCATCAAAAAAATATGCTCAGATGCAGATAGCTGTATTTGGTTCCATAGGGGGAGAAAAAGACAAAGATTCTTCTTATGTCACATTATTCCAAATGTAATAAGAAAACTTAAGCAGTCAAAAAGCCATTAGCCCTAACGGACCCAGTAGCTCTCTCTGAAAACTGCTGTTCTCTGAGATGCTTAGGAACAGTGATTCTGTTTGGAGTGAGTTGCTCACTGTAAATGAATGTCTTGAAACTTCACATGAATTGCTGAGCCTCCTATTTAATATGAACAGAAAGGTAAAAATTTATTTCATCAATCAAAGATAGGGTTCCAAAAGTGCAACATGCAAAATTATTACTTCTAAAAGGAGACCCACTTATTTGCTTATAATAAATACTGACCAGGTGGTGGTACCCAGCAACAAGCTATTTTGCCAAGAGGTGTTGGGGAATTCTTATGCAATGGGTAGGTATAAGCACAGCAGAAGTCATGAGAATGATCTCAGTGTCGAAGTATGTATCAAATCTAAGCACCTCAAGATTTGGGATCCAGTCTAGAAAAGTGGAGAAGTACTAACAGATATCTTCCTTGTCTTTCAGTTTTCTGTAGTACCCCTTCATTCTTCTATTTTGAGCTCATTCTTTCCTAATATGTTTTCACATTTAAAGCTGTTTAATTTTCTCTTTTTTTACTCATAGCTTTCTCCTCTGCCATAATAATTTCTACAATCCAAAGTATTAACAGACTTTAAGCAAACTTGGCTAGTATTCATATGTCTTTTGGTTGTGGTTTTTTTTCTTATTGTTGCTGTTGTTGTTTTGTTTTGTTTTTTGAGAAAAGCAGTAAAATTCTTATATGTATAACTGATTATGCCTAAGTGCTTTATAGAAATGATATCATAAGTGAAGAAAAATCTGAGAGAAATTTATTCTGTTTACCAGTTGCATTCATTCTTTTAACAGCTAGGACAATAGGGAATTGAAAGCATGCCCAAACATCCTGCCACAAAGCTGACATTTTTGTCTTGACAAAGCAGTCACTTACAAATTTGAAAAAATCCTCTGTAGGACCTGTAAAAATGTCTTAGGAAATTTTGTGAGATGCAACATGCAAAACTGAGAAATCCTTGTTTTGTTTTAGTTAGGAGTTTCTTAACAGAAACAGGGTAATATGTCTGGTTACTTTATCACTTGACAAAGCTGCATCTTTTGCATCAAGCAGTGCTAGCTCAAGATTCAGGAACAAATTCGAAGTATAGGAGATGTCAGTGATCTGATCACCAAATGTTTATTTAATAAAGCCTGTGTACACTTCTGTATTATTTTGTTATTCTTCTTACATATTATTTGTCTTAGATGAGTCTGTTCTCAAAAATTAGAGGCTTCTCTACGTCATGTCTTTGTGTTTTTAAAATAAAGCCAGGGTTTGGTGGTTTTTTTTTTTTTGTTTAGGAAGTGAGAGAGATACAAGCCATGTTTACCTTATTATGAGGCTGCTGTAAAAATGCTCTATAAAAAAGATGTACTTTGCAAATTAAAAGTAGAATTCAATCCTTATAGGCTTAAAGGTGGTTTCCATTTCATCTGTAGAGCAAATTGTGACAGCTGAAATCAGGTATGATTTGAATACAACCCTAAGGCAATCATGCCTGTTTGCAAGACTTTTTTTAAAATTATTTTTTATTGAAACTTGTATATCATTGTCCTACTACTTTTTTGTCTTTCTTGGTTGAAATAATTTATCTTTGCCACCATAACTTGAAGGTTTTTGAAATGATAACTCCTGTTTCACTTCAGTTACTGTATCATAATTTTTATTAATTAATTTGATACTAGCAATTTCCAATTGCTTAATGCTGCCCTGCAATATTCCCATATATTGGTTCTGGCTATTTTTTTTATTTAGGTGATGAAAAAGTGTAACCCAAAGGGTTTCCAGTGGCTTCCCACATTACAGAATATTTTTAATAAACATATAAGACTCTCTGTTCTGTGACTCCATCCACTGAAATAGAGACACAAAAAGTGATTTAAAAGTTCAAACACTAAGGAGTCTGGGTGACATAGAAAATAAGAAGCTGACTTTTTACATCCAAATTCCCTTTTGAGATTCAGCCTCAGATCTTAAAAGGAATTACTTTCCTGAATTTCTTCCAATTATGCTTAGCACTCAGTGTCTCACATTACAAGACCAGGACACTCACTTTGAGGCTCTTGGGGTCTAACTGGCATGTTCTCTTCGGTGAAGTCAGTCAGCAAGATTAGATAATGCACTCATGTTGGCATGTCCTGCCAATATGAAGCAGGTAGCTGCTGAAAGTCTTTTTCACCCCTTTTCGCATGGACTCCTCTGAAACAATTTTCACGCTGTAATTTAAGCTAATTTTTAATACTTGTGAAAAATTATGAAATATTTTGGGTGGCAATAGAAGAACATGGACAATGACAGTTGAGAGTTTCTGTTCATGTTTAGTATACTCTGGGTATACCACTGGAAGGACGTACATGAAGTTTGAGGTTTGTAGCATTTAAACTCTGACTTCTTTTCTGAAATGTCAACAAGGGCAACAAGTTTGTGGAATTCTAGAAGTGGTTCTGGGAGGCTTGACTGAAGCAGCCAATCCTCTTCATTTAGCCTAGGAGATGTCCAAGTAGCAATAATGTTTGTTTGTAGTACATCCTCTTTAAGTTTCTGTGGCTTAAAAGTTCTGAATTTCATTTTCATCTTCCCTTGCCTATGTTTAGACCTTTATGTTTCTCCAGTAAGCAACAAAACTTCCTCAATATTAATAACTTAAGTTTTCTTTCTAGGGGTTTCAGACACATGCAGTTGTCATGGTTTAACCCTAGTCAGCAACCAAGCCCCTCACAGCCCCTTGCTCACTATCCCACCATTGGTATCAGAGAGAGAACTGGAAGGGTAAAAGCTGGAGAACTCATAGGTTGAGATACAGACAGTTTAACAGCGAAAGCAGAAGCTACACACACAAGCAAAGCAGAACAAGGAATTAATTCACTGCTTCCTATGGGCAAGACAGGTGTTCAGCCATCTCCAGGAGAGCAGGGCTCCAACATGCATAACAGTTACTTGGGAAGACAAGCGCTGACACTCCAAATGTCCCCCTCCCCTTCCTCCTTCTTCCTCACACTTTATATATTAAGCATGATGTGATATGGTCTGGAATATCCCTTTGCTCAGTTGGAGTCACCTGTCCAGTCTGTATCTGCCCCCAACTTCCCTTACACCCCCAGCTTCCTTGCCAGCATGGCAGTAAAAAAAGCAGAAAAGGCCTTGGCTCTGTGAAAGGCACTGCTCAGCAGTAACAAAATATCTATTATCATCACTGTGTTCAGCACAAATCCAAAATATGGCCCCATACTAGCCATTTTGAGTAAAATTAACTATACCCCAACCAAAACCAAGCCTCTGTTTCTTAATTTATGTTCTCCTCTTGCTAGTTAACCATTTTCTGGTTTTATTCTCAGTAAACTGTATGACAGTGTTTAGTACCATCTCACTGGTTTCAATAGAGGTTACTTGTATTTTAACTGATGAGCTTGTTCCTCAGATTTTTCTTACTTAATAGAACTCTGCAGTAGCTGAAAACAGAAAAATCATAGTGAACAGGGATGTGCTTGCAGGGGGACTGAACTCAGAGAAGGTAAAGCTGCTTAGCCCTTTCAAACTAGCTCCTCATATGAAAAGTCTTATTTTGTGGTTAAAGTACATTATGTGGCTCAAAGGAATCCTCTTCCAAAGTATGTTGACCAGAAATATACATATTAGTTATTACTATAGAATAACTATTTAGAAAAACTGGGTCCTTGCAGAAGAACCTTTTTGAAAGACTAACTGGTTAGTTTGAGGTCACCAGAACCTTGCTATTAAGTTGAAAATAGAAATGTGTGTTTTTTCTGTGTACCTTGCTATAAAGTTTGCTATTAATATGGTATACATTGTACTTGTATTTGCTACTACAGTCTTCTTGTAATGAACATCTAATTTTGATTCATGTCTATCAATCAGCAACTTTTAATTGTGGATAACTAGGAAAAAAATGTCAAGGTAATTCTGTTATTTTCAGCCACTGTTGAGTAAAAATAACTATTTTATCCAATTTTCACAAAGTGTGAATTTGGCATGGTTAATAAATGCATTTGACTTATAGGTGTGTTTGTTACCTTTCAGTGGACACAGAAAGAAGTTTAAAAATACCTTGTAATCACAAGGTCCAAACTGGGTAGAATCATTGTGAAAAAAAATGTATATTAAAAAAAAAAAGTGTTATCACCATAATTCTGTTCAGGAAGGCTTTTGAAAGTATCCTGTATAAACAGCAAAAGTTTCTATTGAAGAAGGAATTCTCTAGAAAAGTCCATCTGGATTTTATTGAAGGATTGAAAACAAGACTGTTCATCTGTTTAAATTCTCTACTTTTTTTTGCTTTTTTGTTGCATCATAAAACAGGAATATGATCTCTGAGTACAGAATGAACCACTTTTTCCTCTTCTCTGCTTTCCCAATCACGGTTAGGTGTTTGGTTTTGCTTTTCCTTAGTGTCAGAGCAACATTAGAATCCATACTAGTAGCAGAATTGTTCTATTGTAACATAGAAGGGATATAATGAGAAAAACTGACAATGTGGAACTTTATGGAGGATAGAAGTATAAGTGCTAACCTTAGGTTTTGACTTCTTAAGAAATCAGAAGATTTGATAGTCAATTTTGTTCTTTGATGGTTCTGCTGTCATCTTTAATGGCTGGCTTTTGATCTGATCTTAGGGATGAATATAGTAATCTAAAAATATGTTATTCTCTAGACTGTGTTACAGAAATTAATATGTATATTGACTTACTGATTTGCTTCACATTAATGGGCTTCTGTGGCTTCTGATGGATATGTCATGGATTAAAATTTTTAGACTACACAAAGAGCGATAGGACATTATTACCTCCATTCTATTTTGACTGATTTGTGGTAAAATACGTGCTTTATGCCTCATTTGCTGCAAAATTTATTTTATTGTAGTGTTTAATTAATGAGTAATTCTGCCATTTGTGGCAAATGGCCAAAATATTATCTTCTGGTTTTAGACTGCCACTATTTAGACAAAGTAGATTAGGCAGAATTTATCAAACTAGCATATTCATTAACAGTTTGTGGGAATTGGTGGAGGTTTTTCCTGGAGTTATTTATCTAAGGAATTGGTTGTAGATATTAAGTACTTTGAATAGAACATAACTATGTGCCTGAATTTAAAACTAAAAAAAAAAGAAAAAGTCTATGTCTTTTAATACAGGAGTTAACTTTCACAGTATTTTAATGAACAAACAGAAATAAAATAGGTATTGTCCCTTGAGATGCTCTTAAATCAGTCAAACTGCTAAACAGCTTTTAAGGGATTCCAGCACTAAATCCTATATAGATAGCAAGAAATGTTTACTTGAGGAAGAAAAGCTTCAGTAATGCTGCATTTTAGTACCAAAAAAAAAAAATAAATTCTTTTTTATTTTTTTCCCCAGGCACCTTGCCTTTGGTGAATTAGCAAGCTTAGTAGAGATCATCTGTTGTAAGCTTTTTAGAACTTTTCTTGTTCCTGTGCCAGGGTGCAAGTGGGCAGTACAGTGCTGCATAGACATAGCAGGTTTTATTAAAGATAAATAAGTGTGGAAACAGCAATTCATTGCTAGTTTTGTTTTTTCCTTCTCTAAATACATTTAGCACCCAGAGTCTTCAAGGCAAAGAATATGCATTTCTAAAACGTCTTTTCTGTATTTATGCTGTGACTATCACATTTGTATAAACAGAAAATTACTCCATTCATGCTTTATTAGCTCTTCTTTTGTACCACAGCCTTGACCCCAGTCATCATAAATTGAGAAATAGTGGGGAACTAATGGAGACAGATGGGAATATGGCTTGCCATTTACTCAAATTGGTAAAGTAATTAACCTCAAGGTGCTGGTTTGCAAGAAAAATTGTTGGAATATCTCAGAGCGCTGGTAAACAGACTCCTGCTTTAACCACTTCTGACAACTGCATCATAAACTAGACTTATTCTGTTCAATTGACCTGTCAACGTCTTGAGTTCAAATAAAGATTTGTTTTACAATGCACTTGCTGAGAAGTGGGAGAACACTACTGCTGTTTCTTTTCAAATGGGTTGCTGTTCTCTCTCTGGTAGAAAGGAGCTGGAATGTCATATATTCATACTTCAGCCATTATATTCCTTAGAAATCTTCCATTACTGATTGTGTGACAGCTTTGTGACAGCAGATGGTAGTCATTTGGCTAGAGAAAATGAAATGAAAAAACATGGGCCAGACTGACTGGGCTCATTTAGAACAGCAGTGGACAGAGGCCAGATCGAGTTTTTATTTATCGAGGGACATCATATAATGAAGCCAGCTTCTTTTATTTTTCCCTTTTCTCTTCTTTCCCCCCACAGATTGGGTGAATGAGGTAGATTTTCAACATGTTAGTACATAAATCAAAAGTAGTCTTGTAAACAGGAATATTTTTTCAAAAACTCTCTTCCGCAAGAGAGTTTTCAAATTCTTCTAAGCTTTTTCCTCATCCAATTTTTTATTCCCCCTCTCAACTTAATGGAAACATCTTTTAGATTTATTTTGTACACATTATCAGCTGTAATATTATTTTTTGAAAAAAGGAAGTTAAATCTTTTGGGGACATTCTGTAAGTTGGCTTATATGGGTTCAGCTCAGTAAATGGAAGAGCTTGATCATTCAAACTCATGCAGTTCTTTATTCTATATGTTTCTATTTGCAATTGAAGCAGCCGTGATATAAAGAAATAAAGATATTTTTGATATTGTCATAAAATGTATCTGCAAGGCATATGTCAAGGGAACATAGAGAGTAATCTTCATGTAGAGTAAATACAGCCATTCAGGACAGATGAAAACTGGAAACATAGTATAGTACCTCAATTTGATGAAAACACAATTGGTTCAGAAGCATTAAAGGAGCACTCCTTCGTAACTTCTGCTCCCCTAATTTATCCACAGAAATATACCATGGCATCCGGTAATGCCTTGCTGCATAATGCTGATTCAGTACCATTATGACCACAGTAATTTAAAGGATTTCTTTAGGTATTTGTTTTTATGAATTTCAGGATTTTAGGAAACAAAAATAGCTCCAGGTCAGTGGAATAATAGAGTGTAAAATAAATTTATTGTTCTCAAATATAAATTTTTCAGTAAATAACTATTTCCCCAATAATACTCTCTAAAATTAAATTTCTCAGTAGGCATTGTGATTTAATAGTTCATGCATTTAGTATCAAGGTAGTCTTCTTTGAAAAGTGTTGAGTTCAGAGACAGTGCCAAGGATAATTTGTCAGTGTCACTTGCACTGTTGTATTTCCGTCATTGGATTAAAGATTTGTTAATGTGTAATTGATAAAGAAAACACCAAGCAGCATTTTGCAATGATGGGAAGTGTTTTAGAATAGCATTTTGTATTTTTCTCCTGACAGGCATAACATTTTATGGGGTTTTTAAACCAATATGTTCATACACACAAAAATCTCGCTGAGTTCTTTGATCAACCTTTCTCAGTAACTGTGTTGGTGAGTTCACAGCACCATGTTATCAGTCAGAGTCAGTGATTTTTAAATCTTTCATCAAATTATACTCTGTTTCACAACCTCTCAAAAAAAGACACAGCAACCTGTGAAAAATGGGATAAAACAACAGCAGTTGTAATTGTGGGGATGAAGTTAGGTAAATTTTTTAATTCTGAGAAGATATGTGGGTTAAACATATTTGTTACCTGTGTTGTTTTCTTCTGGTTTTGAACATTTTAATTTATAATCAGACAAGAAGAACAGATGTAAGAGTTGTAATTTAATCATTTTATTGCTATCTTTGTATATTTTGAAGAATTAGGTATTGTACTCTTGGGAAGCCATATTTTATGCCTAGTTGGAAAAATGAATAATGTAATAATATGCAAAATGTGAAGTTTTAGAACTTCACTACTGAGTAAGGCATATAAACTAATGATCTAGTTAAAGTCCCTTGTGCACCATAATAAATATGGACTAAATTTGTCATTATAGCTTTAGACAGAGGTTTCAGGCTACAGATTTAATTATATCCTTTTTTAATATTCATACTTCTAAACTGCATAATTCCTTTCTACTGTAAAACTGAGTGCTATATTAAAACAAACAAAAATGGCAGATTACTAAATGGATATTAACACGGAGTCAATAAGCATTTAATTTCTGTGGAGAGCACTGCAAAAAAAAGGAGAGTGTAATATTTGCATTGTTCAGATCTTTTCTTAGATGCCCACCATTTGTACAGAGAGTCTGCCTCCTGTTTTAATGCCGACTTTTGTTACAGAGGTTAATTAGTTATTTATGGAACTCATAAAGGACACGGGGGCAATACAGACTACCTTTTGTTAGCCATTTAGAAACAGTGATTATTGAAAAGCCTGATTTAGTCTCCATATGATACAAGAGTTAGCTGAGAGTAGCTCATCTCCCATTCAGTCAACACTGCCTAATGGTGTCCGAATATTGATGACGATTAATAATAGCTGAATAAAATATCAACACATTAGAATGTTTAATCCATTGTTCCTATCTCTCTAATAAATTCTCTATTGACTTTAGTTTAAAGACTTTGTTTCCTTTAGAGTGTACAGTTGACCTGATTCTCAGATTAGGGTCCATCCGCTTTCATAGTCTTGTAGGCACACATTAAGTAAACAAAGAGACAAGAGAAATATATCTAAAATGACGAGTCTTATACAGTTTATTCTCTTGGGAATGCCCTTAAATGCAACCAGAGAAATGAAGTACAAAGGTAGCAACAACAAATGTGAAGATAAAAAGTACAAATAATTTACTATTTTGGTTGGCTCAGTTGAGAAGAATGGGTTGCAAAAAGGCTAAGGAAGAACTGTGTCCTCCTTTAGAGTAAAGTCACTGTGGATAAGTCACTCCCTTGTATACTGAATAAAATATTGAAGTTGGCTTACATGTTTGAGCCAGTCAGGTCCAGGGCTCAAAAATAATTGCTTCATCTAGCAGACCGAGCTGCTGTAGGGTGTGAAAAAGGTGTTTATGATTTCCAAATTAGCAATGAAGGTCTTTGATTTGTCACTGCACACTTAAGTGATCCTATTTGTTGTATTTCCTTTGCTTGCAAATGCACTAACTAAGAGAAAACCTAATAGTTTTTGAGAATAAAATTGCTTTTCCTAAAGGAGAAAAAAAATCTATGGGTGATTGCAGCATATTTTTCATGTGGCTTTCAAATATGGATAGTAAATTATGTTGGGTTAGTTTTTGCATTATTTTTTTCTATTATTTAGTTTTGTAATTATTATTTTTTGTCTTGCTTATCCATACTAAAATGCTTTGATTTTATCAGAGGGCATATTAGAAACATTTTTACATATTTATACATTTTCTTATTATGCAAATTGCCAAGAGCTATCACAAAGGTGAAGGAGAGTTAAGAATAAAGGTAAGAGGACTTTTGTAGCAGACAGTCATTCAGTAGATGTACAAAGGATGTATTTCTTCAGTCTCAGAACTAAAAATTTTAAAATCATCAGAGCATTTCTGTAGTGATGTTACTAGATGCTCCTGGGATGGGCTAAAAAGGGGGAAAAGACTGTTTACAGGTTAATACCTTGATGTAGTTATCTGCTAAGGCTGGCTGAAATAGCAACATTTTCAGTGCTATTTTGCAAATATAGCTTTTTCTACTACTGAATTATCAGTATTGGTAATTCTGATCATATTCTCTTCATTATATAAAAAATTATAAGGATTTTATTATTAGAGGGCTAAATATAATCAAGTAGCCACATAAAAGTGCAATTAGAAGTTCAGAAATCATTTCAGAATGCCTTCAAAATATTTTAGTACAGTAGTGATGTGGAAAGCTGCAAGTTTATATTTAATCGAAACCAAGGTAATAGCCACAATCATGTTTACTGTATCATTGTCTAATTATTTACCAAGAAGCAGGTCAATTGTGCCAGATGTTGGGTGCATACAAAGTAACACCAAGGCAGCTCCTAAGAGCTTACAGTTTAAGCTGTAGGAAATGAAAGCGCAGAATAAAAATTTTGGAATTTCTTTTAGGGTATCAACCTAGAGGTCAAGGATCCCTCCAGCATGAATATTAAAACCATAGAATTCTAAAAAGATCTGAATTTCCCACTCAAGGATGAAAAGTGGCATAAATTAGGGACAACAGGTGATGAGTCAGTCAGATTATAGCCTACAGTTTAAAACATTTTCAAATTATTACCTCCCCCTTCTGTTGATACTGCTTAACATATCAAAGCTTAAACATACATTGTTTAGCCATGTCTAGAGTTTGCAGTCTTTTGGCAAAGGAGGTGAATTAAATGCAATACATTATAAAGGTGGGCTTTAGATTGACACTAACATCTGCCCCTAACAAAATTGTCCCATTTATAAGGAACGCACTTACCATCACGGCAAGGAACTACATACAGAATGAGGATGCTATACCATTAGCCCAAAGTGAGTAAAAGATATATTTATCGCTCAGAGATTCTATTTAAACATTAGAAAAGTTAATTTCATCTATTATGATCAGAATCCTTTCCAGCTCTTGGAGGAGCTGTTGACTCCCTCAAATGAAGGGAGGCTCTGCAGAGAGACCCCAGCAAATTAGAGAACTGGGCAATCCCCAACCGTATGAAGTTCAACAAGGGAAAGTGCCAGATTCTGCAACTGGGATGGGGCAACCTGGATGTTCATACAGACTGAGGAATGAGATGCTGGAAAACAGTGCCATCGAAAGGGACCTGGGGGTCCTGGTCGATGGCAAGTTGAAGATGAGTCAGCAGTGCCCTGGCAGCCAGGAGGGACAACTGTGTCCTGAGGGGCATCAGACAAAGCATCAGCAGCCAGTCGGGGGAGGGGATTGTCCTGCTCTGCTCTGACCTGGTGTGGCCTCACCTTGAATACTGTGTGCGGTTTTGGACACTGCAATATAAGAATGGTATTAAGCTCCTAGAAAGCATCCAAAGGAGGGCACTGAGGATGGTGAAGGGCCTTGAGGGGAAGCTGTGTGAGGAGTGGCTGAGGTCACTTGGTCTGTTCAGCCTGGAGAGGAGGGGACTGAGGTGACACTTCATTGCAGGGTACACCTTCCTTGTGAGGGGAAGAGGAGGGACAAGCACTGATTTCTCTGTGGTGACCAGTGATAGGTTGTGAGGAAATGGCCAGAAATTGTGTCAGGGGAGGTTTAGATTGGATATAAGAAAGTTTTTTCACCCAGCGGGTGGTTGAGCACTGGAACAGGCTCCCCAGAAAAAGTGGTCACAGCACCAAGCCTGACAGAGTTAAAGAAGCATTTGGACAAAACTCTCCAGCACATGGTGTAAATCTTGAGGATGGTCCTGTGCAGGGCCAGGAGTTGGGCTCAATGATTCCTGAGGGTCCTTTCCAACTCAGCAGATTCTTTGATTCTGTGATTCTTTGTGGTAGCATAAGCATCCAATTAGATATGTGTAAATTTTGAGGAGTTTCAACATTTTTTAGATCTTTTCTTAGACAGTAGTGGAAAGCACACCAAAATTTAGTATAACTACCTTTTTCTTTTTTTTCTCATTTGTTTCTCTTTGATTTTATATCCTCTAGGGATCACCTAATTTTGGGAAGGTTTTTTTGTTATTTTCTTTCTGTTTCCTTGCATTATGTAATTTTTCTGGTTTTATTCTATACTGTGCTGTGAGAATATACATGTGCAAGTCATTTTCTATTTCAATAAGAAAATCTGTTTTCTGACATACCTCAAAAGAAGGAAATATTTAAGTGCATTTCTCATCTGTGAATAAAATAATGATTAATGTATTCAGACAATGCTAGTACTGGTTCTGGTCTGAGATCAGCATAACATTTTCTATGATATATTGTCTGTCTGGTTCTGTTGCTTGATACTTAGTACTTTGAATCAAAAAATCAAGCCTAACAATTTGCTTAAAGAGTGACTTTGGAAGCCCTGCTGAACATGCATAGATTGGTGACTGTTTTCCTGAACAAGTTAAATGTCTGTCTACCAGGAAATAACTTTTGAGTGCACTGAACATGGTCAAGCACTATACCAGTGTTGCTCCCTGAGTGTCAGTTTTTTTCCAAGGTCACCTAATTAATGTTGTTTGCAACAGCCATTTATTTCTGCCTATGCTGATATTGATGGTATATAAACAGCTCTTACTTGTATGGAACAATGTGTTAGCCAGATAGTCACAAAAAATTGCTGAGCAAAGGGAGAGTGTCTCCAGAGCACTGACATGCAGTAGAGTTACTCCAGCTTAGAGTATCTGGCGTACTTTCCTAATAGTTTCTTTTCCACGTGGCTTTATCTGACCATAAATATCATATTCTAGAGCTGTAGTGATTTTCTGGTAACTTTGTTACTAGTCTTTTCAATGGAACCGAATTAATGTCTCACCAATGAGCTCAAAAATACTATGGTATTTAGTTAATAAAGATGATTGTGATATTCTGTTACCAAGTTGTAACATTTCCAGTCTCTAGTGTTTCTCCTTGGGCATCCAGGGACGGTCAGATAAACTACTCAATTCACAACAAACTCCTTGAATGGATACTCTTGTAAGTCCTTTCTTTGGGTTAGCATTTTCACATTTTGGCATTTAGCTTCAGGTGTATGAAGTGGGATTGTCAAGAAGAGAGGAAGGTACTTTACAGGTTGAGAGCAGAAGCCTGTCTTGTGGTCTTTGCATCTTCCCTCTGTTCCTCTGATAAAGCCTAGGGAGCTAAGATGCCTAACTTTGATACTCAAAGTCAGCTGTTTATGTTAGTCAGTATAAATACCAGTCTTCAGACGTCCTTAGGGTCTTACTGCAAAACAGGTGGAATTCACACTTGTGCTCACTGTAAACAAACATTCCGATGTACACAAGTACTTGTCCACTAAAAATGGTCTGGAAGTGCCCTGTCCCTCAGGTGGCAATGATAAGCCTGAGACTTTCTGATGTCATCTGAGAGATGGAGAATATTAAATAGAAACTCATAAGCCTTGTTCAGATTCATCTCTCTCTTACAGAAGCTCCAGGTGTCAAGTCTTTGGGCATTGAAGGGAAGTGCCCACTCTCCACTTACAGAACGTCATCCTACATTTAATTTCAGAAGAGTGTCTTCCTAGACTGATTATGGCATTTGCAGCAGAAATCAAGTGCACATCTTGTAAAATTGCCACACGGGAGGTGCCTTTTCATCGTTTAGGTGGGTCCTGTTCCCAATAGCACACCTAAATGAAAATTATGGCAGTTTTGTCTCAAAAATGTAACAAGCTATCACTTTGAGTTGTGCTTTTCTCAAAGAGGGGAAGAATGCAAGCAAGAATAGTTTAAAATAGGGAGATGTTCCTCTCTCAGCCACAATAAGCTGTCAGCTGCTGAATCTGTGTTATTTTCAATTAGGCTCATCTGATGCCTGTGTATACAGGAGACGTATGTCACTTTGCAAGAGACACCGTGAGCTGCCTAGGTTAACAAAGCCTCCAGTGCCATTGACTTAAGAAGTGTTTTTAGGCCTTGCTATTAAAACATTGTTCATGCTAAATACAAGCCAGTGGAGTTTTACTAAGCTTCTCATATGTACATGAAATAATGTCTCCATATAAGAAAACATCCTCCAAATAATTATGTATGTGAGTAAATTTAGTCTTTGCAGAAAACCCAGGGGTTTGATCAAATGAAGTAAAAAAAAAAAAAAATCAACCTTAAAAATATTCCCTTTTAAATGTCCAATATGCTTAAATGGGTTCACTTAGCTTCATGGGATATGAAAGTAAATAACTGCATTGAAAACTTTAACAAAGAATATATTAATTGAAAAGACATGGAATTTTGTCTTCTAAAAAGTTAGTTTTGAATAATTAAGTGCATATAATTTAATAAATAAAATATGTAAACAGGGCTCATTCCTGTGATTATTCTCTGTGGCATTCATTGTGTGGTGCTTCATGGGTCCTTCTGTGCAAAACATCATCTCATTTGGCAAAATACTGCTTGATTTTTTGTGCATGACTATACTAAATGACAGCTCTCGACAGTGTTTGTTGAGCTCATGTGAATAATCCAAGTCAGTGTTCCTGGATTTTGACGAATTTCTCAAGTTATAGGGATTGAAGTGGCTAGTAGCTCATCTGCACGAGTCATACGTCACCTGTTACAGATGAAAAAAGATCTTTTTCTATCTAAGGAAGAGAATTGTCCTTCTGCTTCACTGAACTGAACTTTGTGTTTAAGTTCACATTTTAACACGACTCGAGACATGGAATCTGGCAGCTTCTTTATCATTTACCCCACATTTTGCTTTTTCCCCATTCCCCAAACTGTCATCTTTCTTCCCTCCACTAGAGCAGACATTGTTTTCACCTTTCTAGTTTGATCAGCTTGAAAGCAGATGTTCTTACGTAATTTTTAATTAATTGGTTTCTTCCTTGGAGGGTTTTGGTTCATCTGTTTTAAGAAGATACCTTAACTTTAAAACAAAAACAAAACAAAAAACCCCAAACAAACCTACAAGTGCTTGTTGTCTTGTGCACTTTGAAAAGAAAATATAGTAAAATATGAGTGAAATAAAAGCAATTCTTAAATAGGTTGAAAAAATTACACATTATACCTACAAATACCTTAGGTAAAATATATCCATTATGTATGCTGTTCGTATCGGTCACTGCACCTCAGTGCCAGTTACCCCTGTCCACACTGAACTGAAGAGTTCCATAGTCCCATTCCCTTTTTGCCTCCAAAAACAGAGAGAGTTTGAGAAATAAGAGAACAATGTCTTCATTCTTCTACTGAATGAAGACAGTGTTTTCCTCTGTCTTATTTTTTTTCTTTTTTTCTTTTTTTATTTTTTTAGATTTTAATGTTCTTTTCTTTAGTCAACATTGAAGGGATGCAACTGTAATAGGATGCAATATTAAGACTTTGATTCATTTAGCAGAAAGACAATGGGCAATTTCTAGTGTTATACAGGCCCCCAAGATAATACATTTTCCAAGCACAAAAATAGCCTTTTTCTGCTGAGGAAAAGTTAATCTCTTTTGTTGCATCACTTGGTCTCTGGATGTATTTTCTCTTCCATCCTTTGATCATGCCAGTACAATGGGCTGCCACCTCAGTTGACAGCCAGCACCATCATCTTGCCAGAACTATTCCAACTCAACCTACCAGCCAAACCACAGATATGAGCACTCCCAACTGAATTTCATTTAATATGAGCTTGGTTACTTGAACAGTGGCAATGTTAAGTTCTTGCCATCTCTCCTTTAACTTAAATGCCTTTTAGGAAAAGTTCATTTGTTTTTCTAGCATGATAGGAGAATAATTTTGGTTGGAATAAGGTAAGGAGGGAGATAAGCAGCTGGAAGAAGCAGCCTTTCTGATAACATAGCTGAATTTTAGAATACATGTCCAGCTTCTCACACATTGGATTATGTGTAATTAAACTGTCCTAAATATTTGGAGGTCTGGATGTTTGTGAGCCAGAGATCTGACTGGGGTTCTCTGACATTTTAAATATGAAAGACTTCTTAAGGAAATAATTTTATAACAACAAGCATAATGTAGATCTGCAACTCTGCAAAACAAAATATGCATGTGTACCAGTCCATGCATACCCAAGTCATCTAAGTCATTTAACAAGTCCTTTCACATCCGCTTTTCCAGGTTTGCTTCTATCAGCAACAAAGTGAGAACCCCAAGCCAGAACAAATCAGTTTACACAAATGACTAATAACAACCAACCCCCTCCCGGAACATTGTCAAGGAGCAGCAAAGAGAGAGGACACTTCTTTCCCCTTGAAGGCCTCCTTCACACAGGCTTTTCAGCTGTGATTGGACACATGATAAGTAGGAGGACTTTTATGTTGGAGCAACTTTATACCCCGTCATAAGTATAATTGGACATAAGGTATCATGAGAGAGGAGAGCCCCATTCTGTGAGGAGAGACTGAATTATTTCCAGCACTAAACCCATGTATTTCTGGACAGAAAGAAGCTATAATGTTTCAATCCCTAACTAAAACATGTAGAAATTTTGTCTTTCTAGCTAAAATCCTTTAAGAAATCCCATAATTATACATAAACCCTATAGAATCTATAACTTCACTATGTTTTTCCCCTTCTGTGCCTTTAAAATATTTAACCCTTTGTTGATTTAAACTGTATTGAATCTCCTTGTTACTGCTGAGGAAATGCATTTCTCATCCTTGAAATACGTGTTATATACCTACCTTCCAGGCCAGGAGAGAGTAATAAATAAAAGGTAACTAATTGTTTATTAGATAATCTGAAAGAGAGGAGATACTGGGTCAGAGAGTACTGACCCTACAGAAGGAAGGGGTATAAGCTGTGTTTGGTTACTGAACCTTTTGAGGATTTGTAGGAACGATGTGGTGTGTATGTTGTACAATGACAATGATGAGATATGGTAATTTTCACCATACAATATACATTTATAAAGTAGGCAGTGAAGACACCTATGTACTTTATATGTAAACAAAGAATATAACAAAGAAAGTTATATTGCTAGGATCACAAGGTGATTCAGAGCAGAAAGGACTTCAGAGACATCTCGGGTTGACCCTCAAAGTATGGTCAGCTATGAGATCACACCAGATTATCTGATGTTTCATCCAATCTTGTCTTCAAAACCTTGTATATCACATCTTGAGATGCTCTTTACCACACTTAATTAGCAATGACGAAAAAATGTAAAATGTACTTAATTTTCTTTACAAAAAACCTTCTTTGGCTCACATGACAAAATTGATTTCTTCTCCTGAGATTCAGCACTCTCCCTCAGAGTTTAGACGTGAAAACATCAGCATAATTTATGAAAACCCTGAGAAGGGAATTCAGTTTGCAAAATTTTTTGTGCTAGTGCATGTTTTGGGCTCAGTTTCTGAGTAGCTCTGAGCTCCATTGGCAAGGTTCAAATTGTTTCCAAACCTCCCCATGATCTAGGAGGTTTGGATCCAATAGCACAGATTTAGGCCAATTCTGATATTGCAAATATGCTTCAGGCTCTGTAGCCTTTAAAGTCTGTTGGATGTATTTGAATTACTGATTTTACTATCTAATCAATTAGAGAAAACTAATTGAAATACAGACCTAAATGGACTTCATTTCTGCTATCACATTTTACAGTGATTTTTCATTCTAATCTAGCAATCTAGTAATTCTGGTGAGCTGATGCTGGACATATTTAAAATTTTAAATGTCCTGTTGTTTTTTATTTGTATCATTGAATATACAATGACAAAAATGGGTAAGAGTTTAAGGCAGTAGCTAACATTTTAAAAGCAACAGAAAATGGACAAAAAAGCTGGGGTGTGATGCCAGAGAGCAACTTGGAAGAAATACTTTAATTTTTGCCAGCTACCTGAATCTGCACTCAATTTTTAAGTTCTTCTGATCCTATGAAATACCAGACAAACAATACAGGTACTGCTGGAGCAACACTGGTTATTTTGCAATGTTTTACTTGTCTGTGTGAAAAGCAGACAGGAAGAGGTTATATGAACTATTTAGGATTTGAAATATTTTTGTTCAGAAATCTGACATGATTTGCTAGTTGTGACAACTGGTTTGACAATGACCAGTGATTTAGGTCTACCTGTAATAAGTGAATTAATCTGAGTTAAAACATAGTGATCTGTCATGTTTAGAGATACTTCAACAGCTGGCTGACTTCTCCTCTGTCAAGCTAGTTTGTCCTGTGCAAATCTTCTGTCAAATACAGAAAAGAACTGTTGAAAGGAAATTACATGGCAGTTTCAGACTTAGTGATGAATTTTTCTCCCAACATACCAGCTGTGCCAGCAACACTATTTTTTGCAGCTTTAATCAAATATCTTGCCTGGAGCACCTTCTCTTTTCCAAAGACTAGAAGATGAATCTGTCAAAAAATTCACTGGGATTTGCCAAGAGCTTTTCTTAAGCTCAGGTACTAACTAGTCCATGCACCTCAAAAGTTTGAATAATGCTTTCAGGGATGTTGTTCTGAGAATTAAAAGTCCTGCAGTGTACTTTTACCGTATACATAAATTCAAAGCCGTTGCTACAGTGAACATAACAAAATTAGGAGTTACCATAAGGCCAAGTACTCAAGTACCCCACTTGCTGACTTACAGCCCTGTGTTAATTTTTAGTTATAGTTCTGCAATTAGCAAAGTACAATAAAAATTGAAGGCCACAGTGTGATCCAGACACTTTTTCTGCAGATGGAGGAAATTGAGACAAGGTTGATAGACACAAATATGTATTCTATTATTTTATTAATATATTTAAACATTTCATTAAAACTGTAAACTGTAGGAAATTTCAGATTACCCGTTTTCATAAATAAAATCAATTTTATTTCAAGCAACACAAAAGTATATTTATATCATTCCCCCTTGGTTTAGTACTGGAATTTTAACTAAAAGTTAATAGAGTATTTCTTATATGAACATTAGGGCACAAATGCAGCAATTAAGACAAACAATAGATTCCTACTTAATGGAGAGGACGAATATTTTTTTTTATTTTTGTGCATGTGTACCATTACTTATGCTTAGTGACACAAAATGTGTGTTAAATTATTTCATAGCTTAAAGGCTGATAGCAAAGTTAGGCTTACCTAGCATTTAAAACTTGCAAAACACAGACAGGTAGCACTGTACAGTAGATAGGATATTTAATTCCTTCCTGTAGGAATTCTGTCTTGGAGAAAAAAGCTTAAAGAAAATAATTCTGATTTTCCTTCTGAGCAGTGCTGAGAAATTAAAGAGGTGCATTCAGCTTAGTTAATGAAGTATCCTTCACCAGAGCAAGTCCATGAGTTGTGATCACATCTAGTTCCTGAGATTGCTTTCCTTTTCCCACTTCCATTGGTACTTCTATCCATAGATTGGTGTTCACATTACTCCTCTTCCAGGTAGTTCTTACAGATACTGAAACACGTATTTCATGTGGGATTGAAGAGGAAGGAGTAAAATCAATTTAGTTCAACTCCTGCTGGAGACCCCATCTAGACTCTGGTTATGTGAAAGGCCTCTAATAAATGTAATGGTTAAAACATGGACTAGACTCAGATACATAGCCCTTGTGAGGGAAGTCATTCATCAGCAAGCCAACTTGTCATGCTAAGGTCTGGAATCAGATTTGAAAGGACCTAGGCTGTGTCTTTATCTGATTATCACTCCATTGCATAGGGAGCTTGAAGAGGGATGGTCTTGGTTAACAAGACTTTCTAAACTTTGCTCTGCTCCTGATTTTGTTAGTCCCACCTAAAGCCCCTGGAAGGACACTTGAGACTGGGTTTAATTCATGATATCTTGAAGTTTACAAGCCCACCAAGTACATTATCAATACTATAGTTTCAACAAACAAGTTCTAAGGGGATTTTGATTCTGCTTCCTTCCTACGATGAACACTGGACACAGGAAGCATTATGCATCTCTGAGTAAGATTTTTATTTGAAAATGGAATTTGCTTCAGAATTTTGAATTTGTAAACTTTCTTCTGCAAGAAGGAGAAGCAATTTTAGAGGTGCAGAGAAGTAATGCTTAAAAGATAAAAAACATTAAAAAGCATGGGCTCTAGCTACAATTGCATTTTCATTTTCTCTGTGTTTCTTCATGCCCTGTGCAATAATGATTACAGTCTTCTTACATATTGAGGAAAGCTAAGCCAGTGTTTTAAAAGCTGGCAACAGAGACTATATCCAAAATACATAAAGTAGGTGGGGTTTTCACTATACCAAGTCTTAAGAAATTTTGAAATGGTCTTACAAAAGCTTCTGTGTCCATAACCACTTGTAAATGATATCATTTGTTTCTTTAATGCATTATCAGGCCCAAATCATTATCATTAACATTGGTAATAGAGTTCAAAACACCAACATGGATAACTGAACACATTCCTCATTCAGTATCAAATGGATTTGTTTTCTGATACCTGAATATTTGTATTGATTTGTGACACATCATACCTCATTAGCAAAGGCATTTCCATGAGCCTAACTAATATTGGAGAAATATTTACGTATTACTTCAGTTTTGAATATGTTCAGAATCTGTGTGAAAGAGAACTACTCCACAGCAATATCAAAGGTTATTGTAATTGAAGTTATTTTACAGTTGTTCAAATAGGGTTTTTTATAATGTGCTAAAAAGGGGATTTAATTAATTTAGATAGGCTGCAGTAATAGAACTGCAGTTCTAGGAAATATTTGACATGTGTGTCTCCCAGCCTTCCTGTGTTTCTACCTGTCTGTCTTTTCTCAAGTATTTCTGCCTGCAGAAGTACTTTTAAAATTACAACAAAGAAATAGAGTGAGAGGCTTCTTAAATCATGCTATTGGATATCCAAAAAGGTATATTATTTTGGATGTGGTGTATTTTACAATTTGACAAGTTGGAACTTTGTAAACTGACAATTGGGCACAGACAAAGGTATCCATTTATCTCATATATGTCTTGTTGAAGCAAAGCTGTCAGAGAAAATCTTATCACATGGTGCCCCATTTGTTTTCTGTAGTGATTTATGATGGTTTTGAAAAGGTCTTGTGATCCCATAGGCTGCCACGATTCTCTGACTCTTCTCTGTCAATGGATCAGATTTTTGACATTTTCTGAGAGCATTCAGAAAAGATTTGATAAATCAGCTTGTGGTGTTTATTTTAATTGATCTGAAGTCCATTCCTTCAAGAATTCATCAAACACTGTGACAGGGTCTGGGTGTGCTGCAGTGAAATGAAAGAACTGGGTTGGCCATGCTTCTGTGATGGTGATATAGATATTTTGTTGAAAGTTTGTGCTCACAGATGAGAAGATGCCATAACTAATTTAGAATGCTGTAAATCTTTTGACGCAGATTCTAATTCATAAATCTCATCCATCACATGTGATTCATGAAACGATAGACAACCCTTGATGAGAAGGTACTTTTGTGTTCCAAGTTCTTTGTGTTTTTTTCCTCTTCAGAAATAAATCACTCCAGAACAACTGAATTCTGTTACGAAAGTGGTGCTGTAAAGGTCTCTCATTCTTTTTGCATCTGTTCTTCTTCTCAAAAGGGATAACATTTCTTCTTTTTAAGATGCAAATGAATAAGACACTGTGTGTGCATGCACTTCACTTTACAACAGGGAGAAAAATGTAACTGATTGCAGTGGTTCTGGTTGAGGAGTCATCACATTTGGCTGGTATAACCTGGGTCTCTTTTCTTCTCTCACAGGAACCTCCATCTGTTGAAAACATCACCACAAACACCTGTCCTGATCAACCACAGTCAGTGTCTTTGATCTCTTCACTCATTCCTGTTGTGCTTGGTTGGTAAACCTGTAAGGAGACCATTGCAGAATCTGAGCCTCTCTCTTATCAGCCAATCCACTCTTTTTCCTGCTACATTGAGGCATTGCTGCTGAGTGGTGGCTGTGGATGGTCAAGGAGGGAATTTGTGGTGGTGTATTTGATCTCTTTAATGAAGGGAAAGGAGCATGGGATGACTGATAAGCAGGCTGGCCTATCAGGCAATGAATGATAATAAATAAATAAATGAATGTCGCTCAACAGTGTTGCCAAGAAAACTGCTGAGGACTGGTATCAATCAATGTCTATTTATCTGTCTAGGACTCTGTCTTCAGATATAAAGCTAAGGTAACACCATACGTTATTAGAATAATAAAGTAACAAAAGCAAGCATTTAAAAGGTAGATAGTCTTAGAATTAAGTTTGCCACTGCAATGTTCATTTGCTATCCTTCTGAATACACATTTTGACATTCTTCCTCAGTGTCATACTTGTGGTAAAACTAAATAGAGAATTGAGTGAACAATTATTCATGCTTTTTAGTTCAGGTACAGAACCCAGGTGATCACATATTCTCTTCTTGCAATAATCTGTTTCACTTGCATTTTAACTTCTGCATAGAGTGAGCCTAGTGCCACTTTTCAAAATGGTAGGGTACTACTTCTGTGCATTGCTTGTTTACTCAGAAGTGCTAGGTATGTGGCCCGTGGAAGAGAGTGATAGAGTTTGTGCTCAACACAGTTGATGTAGCAGATCAGAGAACAATCACAGAATATTCTGAGTTGAAAGGGACCCACAAGGATCGAGTCCAACTTTTAAGTGAGTGGCAGGGATCAAACCAACACCATTCACATTATTAGCACCAGGCTGTAACCAACTCAGAGCCACACAATGATACAGGAGGATCTTTAATGCAGATTTTAATGTTAAGTCTTTACTGAGTTCTTGCAAGTATGTGCAAATGACAGTTTCCAACATCTTATAACTCAGTCTCATATTCATTTGAAGAGATAATACATGCTTTTCTGAAATAAAGACATACTATTTGAAGATCCTGCTCCAGAGGAGTAAAGCTGGATCTCTTCAGTGAAACAATTAGTATTTTATGGAAATATATGCTTATATCAGTAAGTCTATTCCTCCTTGCTATCTTCAACTTTTTCAAAACAGGCTGAAGGAAACAACAAAGAAAATACAGCTTGAAAAACTGGCTTAATAACTTTTTGTAGGACAGCAAGTAACCGTCACAAACTGAAGAATGGAATCTAAACTGTTGACCATCCACTCAGTGCAGAGCTTTATAGGTTACTAATTCCTTTTTGTGATTTATTGCAGGCCTCACTGTTGGTTACTGGAAAGGTCAACAGTTTCTCCTGCCATACATGGGCCAAGGAATTTGGACTTATCTTTTATCGCCTGGAAACTTTCTGAATTTTATTTCTCTTACCTATGGCTTCTTTTATATATGCTTAAGCAAAGATATATCTGCTCGCATTGCTATGGGCAGACTTGCAAAGCCATTTTGAAGACTTTCTTTAAACTGAGAGAGGAGCTATCAGGATGGCATGTTTTTCAATGCAGTGTCCTTTTCCACACAAAGAACAAAAGCTTAAATTTTCTGCAACACTGCAGAATTCCAGGTGCCATCAACAGGGAAGATTGAGGGCAAGTGGGCATAATTCAAGGTGAAGGATTGAACATTAGGACTTTGTGCTTTTCTCCTCCTCAGACTTCTCCTGTGTCTTCCATCCTACCTGTCTTTGCCTCTTATTATTGGTTTTTTCCTTCTTAGTAACAATAGCATAAAAGCAGTTGTCTGTGTGCCTAATTCTCAGCCCTGCCATCTCATAGGCATCTTTCTTTAAAGAGATATTGATATCCTAACTTAATCTGATATTAGACCTAGACTCAGCAGACAGATTCAACTTTCATAGCAAGCTGTTCAAAGATACGCTGGACTCTCTAAGAGGGCAATTTTAAAAATACTGGCATCTCTCAGCACAGTTTTTAAAAGTGCAGCTTATTGCCAACAGGTGAAGCTTTCCAGTATGTCTGTAATTCACTGTTTAATAAATTGTTTTTTATTTGACCAACTGCCAATCTAATCAGTTGATAATTTACTTGATGTTTAGCTGTGAGCTAAAGTAAGAAAGAAAGAGAGTTCTCAAAGTCTGCAACAGTAGGATCAACAGATTTTTCAGTGTTATTTCTCCATCAAAGAAGCAAATGATTTGGAATTTAAATGGATGGTAGAATTAACCAGTTTTTAGAATTCTTCCAAGAGTGCTTGAGCTTCTGATCTCAGGTTTTTTTCACTCAAGATGGCTGAAAAAGAAATATGCTTGGACCATTGTTAATTTTTAACCTCCTGCAATGTTCTCTGGTTCCTGCCACCAACACTACCAAAATATTGAGTGGCTTTCATCTTCCTAAAATGTATTCTTTTTTAAGTCATCATTGTAAATAAGTAACATTTAATAAATTGCATTATGGAGTAAACAGATCTGTTACTGTGTACCATCTTTTTAATGTCATTCATGGGAACCTAGAACTTGATACTTAGCTAGTGTGAATTTTTATGCCTGTTTTGAAACCAATGAAGCTAGACCAATTTAATCCAGATAGGGTCCGCTACTTATTTTATAAAGGAAATTATTCTGAGTGCATATTAGAACGGTGGTTTTGTAGACATTTTGCAACAATAGGTAGTTCTCAGTTGTTTCTTTTTTGTTCTACTGAAACAACCACTGATAAGTCTCATCAAATGATGCTTCTCAATACAGCAGCCCTGGCAGTTTATATTAGTGGAAGACATCAGGTTATGTGTTGAGTGAGTTAAGAAAGCATATCGATGCTAATTAATTTATTTTCCATATTGGCCTGCATTGGGTACAGATGCTTTCAACCAACCTGAAAGGTACCGTGGTAAGCAGGTGTTACAAAAATTTTAGCCCAGAGGTATCCAAGTCTTTTTGCCTGGCAGCATTCCAGCTACAGGCTGGAACTAGCTTTTGGAGAAATTGTCAGTGAGATTGATTGCATTTTGGAATTTCCATTGATTAATTATCTCTCCAATTCTTCACCATAGGCAACATCCTGAGTTTTGAGACTACATTAAAACTTATTGCACTTATGTTCATCATTTTGAAACACTATGGGATTTTGATAGGTCATATGTTACAGGAAGAGAGGTAGAGGTGGTTAGATGTAGCTGTGCTCCTATACTTCTTCACAGACTGCAGAAAATAGAGAAAACCATCCATGCAGGGTTTTCTTACTGAATTTGCATCTAGCCTTCATAATTGCCAGCAGTCATGTAAGTGATCTTACTTGAAGAACAATGACAGTTCACGGAGGTATGGCTGGTTTGTCTACTAAGAACCAGTTTATTCTTGATTTTTTGTGAAGGGATAAAGAATTCAGTTTTTATTTAGTTAGTTTTCTTTCCTGTATACAAAGATTAGCACAGCTTGGTGTAACGGAATAGCACAATACTTCTTATTAATAATATGCTATTGCTTACAAATATAAATATGGAAAGATTCAGATAGAAAGGTCACTCTTTCCATTTAGAAAATTTACCATTCTAACCCAACTAAGAAATACTTATTTCAAAAGACACTTGTAAAAATCTCTTTATAACATAAATCTTGTGTCTTAAATGAGTGGAGCAATAGACTAACCAGCTTAATAAAAAGAGAGAGATGATACACAACTAGTGGACAGGGCATTTCAACCAGGTGTAATCAAATCACTCATTGCACTAAGTGCACTATCAAGTTCTGTTGTAAAAACAATTAAAGTACTGATGGCAGGCTTAAGTTACTTCAAATCATTTGGCAGAATTGATCCACAATTATCTTTGTAATCCCTGAAGCCCCAACCACTAAGTCCTCCATCCACTTTATATTTCCTACACACAGTCCTCATACGAGTCAGCTGCCATGCTCAACATCCACTGGAACCAGCAACTTCACTGGACCTAAGAATTCCAAACTCTAAATATGCTTGTGCTCTGAATACTCAAGTTCAAGTGTATAAAACACCTGTATGACAGTATACACAGCAGAAGAGTTTGTAGTTTGTAGTCATGTTTGCTTGTATATATGAATGTATGTGATTAGATAATAAGTGAGACATCAATTTAGATCTCTCTGGACACTTATTTAGTATTTGAAAGGGTGTTGTCTTCTTTTTAGTGTCACAAGGCTTGTAGACATTCTGCTTTTCAGGAAACCTTATGCTTATCTCTAATATGAATCTCAAAAAGAAATAGAAAAATACTTTTAGTGGATTCTCTGAAATGTAATACAGACATTATCATATCAGATGAGTAATTCATATGGCATGGCACCTTTCCTCTGGCAATTTGGAAATGCAACTCCCCTTGGCAGGGAAAACGTCAGTCCAAATGATTAGAGTTTAGCAGAGTAACATGTACTGGAGCACAAAATTGGACAATGCCAACTGTTAGACAGTCTGAATTAGAGGCAGTGATTTTTGTGATACCCATAATAATTTGGAGATTTTTGCCTCTCACATAATCATTTGTAAAACCTAGAAGCCAGATTTTCTTCTGTGGCTAATGACATGAGGGAAGAGGCATGAAAGCCAGAGAAGAAATTTCGCCTGACTTTTACCCTGTGGATATCAGACCAGTATGTGCCCACAGTAGGTAGTAATGGAACAAATGCCAGACAGAATTTTGAGCTATGAAGTTAAACCAGAATAGTCCTACTGGAGTCTTCACTGTGGTAATCCCTGGCTGAAAAGATTTTTTTCCTTGTGCGGCCCCTGTGCAGTGTAAAGAGAACAAAGCAAGGCCAAGAACACACCTCCATTTTCTGCAGAATTAATACAAGCATCCATTTCACTATCACCAGCTTTATACTTCAGATAGACCCTCAGATAGAAAGGATTTTTAATTGCCTTCCTACTGTTAAACCTTATCCCCCACTTATTTAGTCTCCCCAGTTCAGGCATTATGCATCAATGCGCTTTTGTTTGTTTTAATGCCAACATATTGAACCATTAGAACAGAAGGCACCACTTAGTCCATTACCCAGTCAATTTTCAGTTTAAATACCATTCTCATAGGCTCGTGAGGGAATAGAATTGGTTCGAGTGGTGCAGTGAGCTTTTTTATCTCTGTTGCACAAAACAGGGAGTTATTCTATCTCCTTGATAATAACTTGCTCAGAGTAAGGGAAGAAAACAGAATTTCAGTTATTGAATATTTAATTCTGGACAGCAGTTTAATCAGAAGTGGGATTTGGGCAATAGCTCTAGCCCCCACCTTACATACTACAGTTTCAGTTCTTAGTATTCCTTAATTATCCCACTGAGATGTTTGAGGAGCAACTAGTAGTAAATGAACTTGGCAAATCAGCTATTACTCAAGTAATGAAATACAAATACATATGTTTGACAATTCTTCAGGGAAACTGTTGAAGCTAGGATTCTCCATGGATTGTATTGGCCAAGAGAGAAAAAACAGTTGTTGTTATCAAAATCTGTATACAAATAATTTGACTAGAGTTTTAAAATAATGTGAAGCTTTTTTTCACGTTCAGCTAATTCCAGGCATGTTGGTTATTGTATGGAAAGCACTGATTGTCAAATAATGAATCTGTAACAGCTGTGGATTCACACAGTGACGTAGTTCTAAATATTCAAGGATTTTACATTAACATTATATCTAAGGATGCGTATCAACTTTGCATCTAACCTTAAACAAAAGAGAGTTCAGCTCTACTGAGGAAATTGATTTTATTCAACAGTAAGGCAAGGGAAATTAGTACATTCAATATTTGTAGAAAGAAAATAGCAAAGCCCACAAGTCTGGGTGGATTGAGATTGTTCTTTGTTTTAGTAATTATACCTTTATACATTAGATCTCATATTTGCACTTTCAGGAGTATTCTAAATGGTTTATGCATCGATTATGTCCTGGACCTGCTGGATTTCTACACAATTTTACAATGAACTTAGAGCCAAACTAATTCAAAGTGAAACTGAGTTTTAACTTTACAGCTGTAGCCATCTCATTCTGTCTATCTGGGACATTAGAACAGTTTAATTAGTAACCAAATGTCAGTTGCCTCTAGTTCATTTGCATGATATCTCAATGTGCTAATTTTTCAAATTAACATAATTTATTATTTAAGCTGTCTTTGATTTCAGGGACAAAGTTGTTTGAGTTATTTCATCAGAGGCCTGTTATTCATATGCAAGAGCACACAAATAGGAATATTTTATCATGATGCATTTACTAATGTTTACTGTAGAATGATAAGCTAATGCAAAGCTAGGAAAGCCTCCCCAAGCCTCACAGATCTCCATTTTGCCATTAGCTGTACCAGTTTAAATAGTGTGCTGCAAGAAATATCGACAGGTCAAGTACAGCAGAGAAGAGTGTGGGTCCCAGTGGCCTTTACACTGACAGTTTCTCCCACATTAAAGAGTTAACTAGCAGCCTACCAGCTCAGAGTGGAAGCTAATGAATGAAATGGAGATTGATATAGACTCTCTTTGGAGGTGCATCGATCTGTATCTTCTGAACTCAGCTTAGGAATTCTGCAGGCAGCATTGCATGAGTAACCCTGGCATGGCGCCCATTAGCAAATAACTCTTTTAATGCTTGTCTTCAATTGATTCGCTTGTTGTTGTACTGAGTACTATGTCTTATTGCAAACTTTCTTGTATTTTGCCACTGTAGTAACAAGTTATGTAAAGGAATTTGATTTTGGAAACAAATTCTCAAGCAAATTCTCAAGCAACTTCTTCAATTCTGCTTATTTCCTTGCCCTGCTTCCCGTCCCTCAAACACACAGCATCATATATTTATTCAACTCAGATGGATACTACCTCATACACCCCAAAATTGCAAATTTCAGTGGTTTTATAGGTCATGTCGTTGTTCTGTCTAAGCTGACATTTCAGTCAGAGCAAACAAAAGTAACATGCTCTTAAACGCAAAGTATTTTCATTTATGGCTTTAAATTGATACTGAATTATAGAAACGTATGTTGGAAGTAATTTTTTTTTCTGTGGTCTCTAGCATGGAATTTACCTACAAAGACAAGTTTCAACAGGAAGGCCTTCCGTATTTTCTTCTTAGCAGGTCAGGAAAGGTTGAACCATTGTTGAACAGCAGACAGAGAATTTACCTCTCAGCTCCAGCTGTCTGAAGAGTAGTCACCTAGTTCAAGTCTAAGTCTAAATTGCTATTCAGTTAAAGAGGGAGGGCAATTCATTCCTCTTGTCTTGAGCAACTGTGAATAGTTGTCTCTAGTCGCCTCCTACCAAGCAGGTACAACTAACCTTGACCATGTCTCGTTTTATGATATGAAATCTAAACAATATCTATACATTGAATACTTAATCCTGTAAGCAAATTTATGTATGCAAACAAGCTAGTACAAACAACCAGAAATTATGACATAATATTAATGAAGCAATGAAAATCTCAAACCCCCACACAACCCACAAAATCTCAGTAGAGGCTTTTGACTGTAGCCTTTTCACACAGAAAATTCAAATCAGGCTCAAGGCTCTGCACATTTTATGTATGTAGATAGCCATTTTCAAAGCATAGAAAAATATAAAACTATTAACTCTAAAAAGCTAGAAGCATTCAGAGGTGATTTTTCTGTCTGTAGCTGAGTTGTCATCAGGAGAGGTAAACAGAAGTCACTTAGTGACATTTTATAGAAAAGTTTAACCCAAACACATTTAAGAATAAGCTATATTGTTCCATTTGTTCTCTTTTTCTGTCAAAATCTTTCTGCCTGTCTTTCATTTGTCTTTGCCCACTTTTGTTTTTCTGCCTGCAGTGTAGGCAAGAGAGATCTTTTCATGATAAAATAATTGTTTTGATTATAGGCTTGAATCAAACATCTGTAAATCAAGGGGGAAAATGATGTAAAACTATTTGTACCTTTGAAATATTTTTTAATTGAAAATCAAAACATTAAAAAAATTATGTAAGAATTTAAAATTATATAATGGGAATTGTAAATAGAAAATTATTGAGAATTTATGATTGTTATTTTGACGGCTTTTCATTATTGACAGCACTAATTGCTATCAGGCTGGTTTTTTCTTAATCATCTGTATCTTCTGAAAGTCTCTTTCTTATGTGTCTACTAAGAGTTATAAGTATTGTACTTTGTTAATTTAGGAAGTATTAAGTAAAGCCATATTCTTGCAATCTAAGCACATAATTTATTACAGTGATTATTCATTCCTGGAACTGCCTATTTTGATTAAGATGTTGACAGGATAGAAAAGTCAGGAAATTCTAATTCATACAAAAGTGCAGGTTTTCTTGTTCATTTTAATTTAATTCACACCTTACAGTAAAATGTGCTTTGATTTTAATCCTTATGCTTATAAATCCATTTTTGGGAGTTTTGGAAAATTGTTTCTGATTACACCATGGCGGATGAGAATCAGAATTAGGTCTGATGCCAGCATATTTCTTAAGATGCAAGCAAAAGAGTATTTATAAATAGCTTTTACCTTCTGAACCTAATGGATTGTCAGGCATGCTCGACATTCTATAGGCAAGACCACGGAAAATCAATATATCTTAGGCAAGGTTTAATTTATTTGTAGGTTCTTACAACTAATGACTTTCCTTTTCTGTTTGTTGATTTTATTTTTAGCTTTTGTTCTCATTAATTGCTACAATTTTATCGTCCTCTTGTAACAAAAACCACAAGAACTGTGATGTCATTATAATTTTTGTAAAAGACTAGGTGCATGAATGAACAAAAATGGAAACTGCACCTTAAAGGAATTTGACACAATAGAATCAAGCTTCTCTGACTCCTTTGATGACACAATGTATTTTCTATCATTATATGTTTGTTTATTTTCCAACAGCACCTGCAGCCTCCAAATAGTCTTGGGCATCTTCATGCCAGACCCTAAACTGTCACATTCTAACTTAAAATCTCTCCTGTGATAATTTTATCACCTGAATAGAATAAACAGAAGTAGTATGAAGGAAAGGAATGCTGTGATTTTTCATAAGGAAACAAGTAACTGAGAAATTAGGCAAAATACCCAGACACTAAAAAAAATTGCAATTAATAAATTATTTATAATTATTTAAGATACTTGTGCCCGTTCTGTAAATAGCATTGCATTAAGCTAGCTTTCATGTGCTGGATGCTGTTGTTCAGAGGTGCATAAATGTGAAAAGGAGGGTATGTCTTTTTGCAAGTATATACTGAAAATGTAGATGAAGTTTGATTTTTTGTTGTATTGGGAAAGGCTGTATTTAACTTAACAATAAAATCTATATGCTTCTACTGGAATTTAGTGTATTACAAGATCCCATTTCTTCCACTTAGTCATCCCCATCTTTTTATGCATGCTTAGTCTACTGCAATTCAAGGCATTAACTCCAGCACCATTTCAGTTAGTTAACATTGACAAACAGATAAGCTACTGTCGTGGGTTGGCCCTGGGCCAATTTTCTCACCTCCCACACAATTGCTGTAAGTTGAGAGAAGGTTTACGCAGACAAAAGAGATCTGATGTGAGGAGAATAATATTAGGATTTATTACTAGCAAGATAAAAACTAAAGAACTATATATACAACAATTTTAACTAAGCAAAAGTGCTATGTATTTACAGAAGTACCCCTCCCCCCCTTATATCAATTCAGGAGGAGAAACAGTCTCTTTTCCACTTCCAGAGCTCCAGGTCTTCCAAACAATTCTGCAGCATTTGAAAGTTCTTCTTCTATTACTTCTAGGACAGCTCCAATTCGTCACAGCTGGAACTGTGTCTCTCTCTCTCTCTCTCTTCTATGTCAACCTCAGGGCTTGGCCTGCCCCCTCCTGGAATAAGATCGGAGGCTGGGGGTTACCCAGGCCCTGTGGGGTCCTCCATGGACTGCAAAGCGACATTTGCCTTACCACGGTCTTCCCACACTTCAGGGGATAATGGCTTTTGAGTCCACCCCTGTTTCCTGTGGGGTCCCAAATTCAACTGCACCAGCATGGATCCCCTCACTGGGATCACAAGTCCTACCCATGCAGAATCACTCCAGCATAGATCTCCCTCTCCATGGGCCACAGGTCTCTAGCAGGACTCTGTTTCATCTTAGGCTTCTCACGGAGTCACATCTTCTTCATGCCCTCCTCTGCTCTGGCGTGGGTTCCTTCATGAGCTTGCAGAGTTTCCTCACTCAGTAATCTTCTACAGACGGCAGGGATTTTAGTTTTTAGTTTATTCCCTGCTGAAGGGAGAAAGAGGGAGAGGGGGAGAAGGACACCCCCCCCTTCGAGCTTCTCTTTTCTCTCCTGCAGCTGACAGCTTCGACCTTGGGAGCTGTGTTATCTGTCTGCCTGGAATTCTTTCTGCAGCCATCTTGTCCAGGCAGTCTTCCTTTAGAATTTTTTTCTTCACTCTGTTACATGTCTTGGCCAGGAGAGCTTCAGTGCCACCTGCTCCTGGCCCACGACCGGGGGAGGAGGAAGGCCTGGCCCCACTTGGGGCCTGCTGCCTCCCCCTACATGGCTCCTAATTCTTCTGCGCAACCACCTTCCCTTCCATTTTCTTAAATATGTAATTGGCAAAGGCATTACTAAAACTTTTGATTGGTTTTGCTCTGGAAATCCACCTGGAACAACCATTTTCAGCCCCCGGGGGGGTGGTCAGCAAATCCACGACAGCTACTCTCAGACCTGAATGGGATTTTAACTTTTTCTACCAGAATCATAAACATTTGTGACTTCATGGCCAACTTCTAACAAAACTTTGTAGCTGGGAATCACTGTATCACTGTCTTCCTTGCCGACACAAAGACATTTCAGCTCAAAAGTGGAACTGTGCTAGATTCAAGTGAGGAGGTACAGTGTATGACAGTGAGATCAAGCATTTCAAAGCAATTAATTAAACTGGAAATAGATATGGCAAATGTATGGATTTGGTTAGGATTCTTATGGCAGCTGTGGACACAGATATGTTTTACAGTAATGTAACTGTCCTAAATCTGTAGAAGGGAATAGAATGATTCCTAGTACTATTTTTCACCACACTGGCTACACCAAAGAAGCCATATTTTATTAATTTCTTGAAGTTATTTGACCTTTTTAAAAGGCAACAATAACCATTTGACCTTGGTTTAGTTCTAGTTGTTCAGCCAATGTAATACCTGATCTCTGACCCAGGAGACCAGGGTAAAGGAATGCTGGAAGAAAGACTTTCCTTTTGTCAATGAGGTTTTGGGTTAGAGAACACCTAGGCAAACTCAACATCCACAGGTGATGGAGCACATTATTCTAGAGACCATCTCTATCCACATGGAAAACAAGAAGGTGATCAGGAGTAGTCAGCACGGATTCACTAAAGGTAAACCGTGCTTGACCAAACCGATTGCCTTCTGTGATGAACCAACGACTTGGATGGATGAGGGGAGAGCAGAGGATATTGTCTATCTTGATTTCAGCAAGGCTTTTGACACTGTCACAACACCCTCATAGACAAACACAGGGTGTGTGGACTGAATGAGTGGACAGCGAGGAGGATTCAGAACTGTCTGAACAGTCCCCCAAGGTTCAATACAGGGCCCATATTGTTTACCTTACACATCAGTGACTTGGATAGAGGGGCCGATGCCTCCTCAGCAAGTTCACTGAGGACACAAAGCTGGAGGAGTGGTCGAT
>JAWWLV010000179.1:37678073-37680573 GCA_035041135.1 Platyrinchus mystaceus
AGAGCACTGCCAGCAGGTTGAGGGAGGTGATCATGTCCCTCTACTCAGCCCTGGTGAGGCCACTTGTGGAGTGGTGTGTTCAGTTCCAGGCTCCGCAGTACAAGAGCTCCTGAAGCAGGTCCAGTGGAGGACTACAAAGATGATTAAGGGACTGAAGCATCTCTCTTACAAGGAAAGGGTGAGAGAGTTGGGCCTGTTCAGCCTCAAGGTGAGACAACTGAGAGGGGACCTTATCAATGACTGTAAGTACCTGCAGGGACACTGTCAAGAGGATGGACCCAGGCTCTTCTTGGTAGTGCCAAGCAATAAGACAAGAGACAATGGACCAAAACTGATGCAGAGGAAGTTCCACCTGAATATGAGGAAGAACATCTTTACTGTGCAGGTGACCATGAACTGGAACACATTGCCCAGAGATGTTGTGGAGTCTCCTTCACTGGAGATATTCAAGAACCATCTGGGCACAATCCTGTGCCATGTGCTCCGGGATGACCCTGCTTGAACAGGGAGGCTGGACCATATGACCCACTGTGGTCCCTTCCAACCTTACCCAGTCTGTGATTCTCTGATCTGAAAAAAATCAGACACCCGGACAAATTATGGAAACATACACAAAAGGTAATTCATATGTGTGTCACAGTATTTGCTATAGGATAGGCCTGTAAGAATATAACTCCCCAATTTGGGGCTATATTTTTTTTTATTTAATTGTATCTAGGTTTTTCTGTGTATGTTTATGTCAAGAGTGAAGGGAAATTGTAGAACACCTTTTATTTTTATTTAATATACTTAGGTAAAATAGCATATTTTGACTGAAATTTTTCCGTGTTTGACCTTTGTCTAGAGTTCAAACATGAAAGCAAATTTCTTCACAGCTGCTTTTTAGTGACTCAACAGCAGAGTAAGATAAAAACTTGTCATCTGTTGTCAGTAAATTATTAAATCTTTCAACGTAAAAAAATTCGTCTTGATAACCTTTCTAATCAATGTAATAACTCAGTAGACTGAATTTCATTCTCTCAAATCTTACTCTCAAACATTCTCTGCCTGTTAGCAAAGGCTGTAACTTCATGCAGTTGTAAGCACACAATCAGCAAAGGCACACAGCACAAAAACAAGGGCATAGCAGGAGCTTTATTAGCCTCATTGAGGAAAGGGCTGTATTTTCTCTCTTCCTCATCTCTGAAATATGAGACACTTATTCTGTCCAGTACCTTAAATTATTTCTTCTGATCTATAAACATTAGTCATCATTGGCCATCTTTATTCTAACTCATAGTTTGACAACTTTTCTCTAACCCTCCTGATTCGTCTCATCCTGCCATTGCAAGACAGAATGTAGCATGGTGAGTGTATACAATTGCTCCTTCCCTTTTAAGCTGTTATGGTTCATGAGCCATGTCAGATCTTTCAATTACATTTTATTCTAGCAGCTCATTGCATTGAGCCTCATGTTTGCACTGGACACCAGAGGCTGGTATTTTAATAAATTATATGTATACTTTGACTTCTAAATTATTGACTTTTTCATTGTCAGTGTAAAACTGAGATTTCGGCATGGAGGAAGACAAAATCCATCAGAAGACTTTAGAAATATATTCAGAAAAGAAAAGTCTTAAAGAACATACAGCATTCTGAAAATGTATTTTGAACTACACTTCAACTGTAGGGCAGAAAGCACATAAGATCCTCTGTCCCTAAGAAGCCCTAGTATAGTAAGTCAATGAAGATGTGTTACAATGCTCATGTACCTAAGGTATGACTGCTTATAACGTGTAACAGGTACAACTTGTTACAATTGGAATTCTTTTTTAAACTCAAATTACACTTTGGCCTTTGTGAAGGCTTTTTATGTGGCACACTAATAAGCTGACAAACAAAAGGAGTTCACCCAACACAGTTCAGGCTAGGGAGGGCAAGAGGGACTGCGTGGCCATTCACATTCCATAAATAGGACTGCATGCTATGTACTAGGGCAACACCAAAGGAATGGAGGCTTCCCTTCCTGCCCAGTCTATCTACACATGATAAAAGCTCTTCTGCTCTGGGCTACTTTTTAAGCCATAGGTCTACTTAGTTAGAACTATGGAACTAAAAGAGATTATTTTTATCCATTAGGGAACAAAAATAGTATCCTTTGCATATAAATACTGAGGGACACATCCTAATACACACAAGATACAAATGCAACAGTATTATATGTATGTTTTGTATACATGCATCTGCAGTCTCTCAATCACTTCCAGACTTACTTGTTCTTTTAAATAGGTAGTATCAATTAATTACCTTCCATGTGTAATGAAGTAAATCCATTCAAGACACTTGCTAATAAACCATTATACTGCTTTACTCCTAGATGCTGCAGCACATGCAGTGATTAAGCCACGTGCGGAAGGAAATCTTAACTAGAACTAGGCTTGGTCACAGCTCTGTAGTGACGGTTCTGCCTGCATTTTGTAATTTCCTTAATCCTTTCATTTTCCTTCATTTTGTTGAAATG
>JAWWLV010000179.1:37685573-37703073 GCA_035041135.1 Platyrinchus mystaceus
ATATTCTGCCTTGCACACAGAAAATCTAACGAATATTTATTAGTTGTTAAAACCACACAGCATAAGCTACCTTCAAAGCTTTATTATGGAGCAAAATTACAGTAAAAATTATACAATCGCTATAGTCTTTATTAGCACCCTCATTGTAGCACAGTCTCACGACTGACTCACGATCGAAGTAAATCTGTCAGTAAGTAAATCTAAGTCAGTCGCACGACTGACTCATGATGTAAGACTCACGATCTAAATAAATCAAAAAATGAAATCTGCTAACATCAGTGAGGAGTAGATCAGGCCCTTTAAGATATAAACAAATAGGGCCATTGCCAAAGTGTTGTCAATAACTTGAAGCATTAAAAGATAACCAATTGGGGGAAAAAAGGTCTTACCTTGAGCATCAAAAATACAAATGTTTTTATCACTTTTTTGATTTTGAGTTCCTTTGCATCATGAGCTAGAAACTTTCTCCAACTTTAGACATAAAAAATTCTGTACTATTTGTGTGATCACAGAGTCTAGGACTGTGAGGAAAAGACAAAGTTTCTGCAAATCTCGCAGTTAAATTATGCAAGTTGCCAGCCCTGCAAAGGTTAGTTGTTCACACGACTATGAATACCTCTGTAAATAATAAGTATCCAAAAATTAAAGATGCAAAAGCTTGATTTAGGCAAACACTTCTCAAAATTCCTAGGTTTTATAAGAATCAAGAAATAGGAATTTAAACACAGTTGTTCAGTTTCTCGTGCTCTCTGTACACATTATTGTCTCCCTTCTCTTCGTGCACTGTTTTCTGCTGATATTTGTCCGAGCTATTTGTTCTAGAGTTAGTATTCCCAAAGGACTTAGGCCTGATTTATCTTTCTTTTTTAAAATTATGCACCTGTATTTTCCTATCCCTAAATTGAACTGCGCAACTGAAATTGTCTGCTGTGTATCTTTAGTTACACAGGGCTTTAAAGTCAGCTGATTAATTCTCAAAGGTCTGTAGACACCTAACTTACACAAGTTTTTTGAATGTTTTTATTGTTTTTATCAAATTTCCTTCTATTTCATCATATTATTTTGGGATATGTGATGCACAGAGCAGTAAATATTGGAATGCTTTTATCACAAGATGTCTCAGCTACTGCTGCATAATATAAAAACTGTAGATAGATATGAGATTTCTTCCTTTCCCTTTGTATGTTACATCATCAACTCTCATCTCATATGCTGCCTATTATAGACTTAAGGTCTCCATAAGATCCTGTTCAATACAGGAAACCAATTATTAGCCCTTTTTTTTTTTGTTTACCTTCTGGAGGAGATTCAGTAGTGGGGTCTTGGAAGTTTGAATTTCATGTTCCAAGCTTTTTTCTTACTTTTGTGATGTGGGGGAAACCGTAGATAAGTTTCTGACTATGTCACATGTGCAACAAACATCCTTGAAGACTGTCTTCATTTCTGGCAAATAAAACAGGTGAGAGCAGAAGAAACATGTTCAGTTGGACTATGTCAGCAAAGAACCTCAGCCTCTCAATTTGGGTGACAGCATCTCTTTAAACAACTCAAGCAGGTCAGCCAAAACAGCAGGTCAGGGCTGAAGCTAACTGAATATGTCTGTGTGTGTGTTTGTCAATGACTGATGAGTACAGGATGAGTTCATCTAGAAAAGAGCGAAGTTCTTGGAGAGTGGAATGTGCCTGAACATAGAGCAGGTTGCTGCAGAGAACAGTGGGCATTAAACTGGCTGCAATCTTTAAGTGTACCCCCCGAAAATTGTTTTGGGCTTCCTGGCTTACTTTTCCTGTTCTAATGGCTTGCAGCTTATTACCAGTGTTGAGCAAAAATTATTAATTTTCCCTTAACGATGATCTGTGCTTTTCAGACTGAAACTAGTAAGATTTCCAGTTTTCATTAAATAGAATGTATTTTGAATACTGAGTTTGAAACATTTTTATAATTCTAAAGTGTATCATATTTTTGTGGGTTTGGTCTTTTTTTCTCTATTTGTGCATATTGTGGAGCTTCATGTCTGCTTGGAAGACTGAACATTCTGCAGCTTGTATAAATTGAGTAGTTTCTCCCAGTGTTTTGAGGGGAATTGCAACAGTCTTCATTCTTTGTGTAGCTTACATTTCTGTACAGCAATGACTCATAATTTGCAGCAAGTTCACAGGCATATCAAAGTCTCAATGACATTTTCAGTTTTCAATAACAAATCAATTAATATCCTAAGATATATTTGATATTAACTGATTCCATGATTGTTTTTATTTTAAAACTTTAAATACTATAATTGTGTTTACAAAAAGAGACAGTATGATAAGCTCAAATTAAGAAATATAAAAGTCCTATTGCAATGCTTTGAAACTTAAAATCTCACACACACATTTCATATCATATAAAACTGTGCCCCAAGTTATACTTTTCAGAAGCCTTAAACTGTCCTTTCATCTGTCAAGGTTAATTTACAGAAAATGATCAATTTGTTTGTTCTGAAGTAGAGAAGAATGTTAAAGTATTTATTTCGTAAGAGACTTATGCACTATAAGCAAAATGTTTCTAAACAGCAAGCTTTATTCCCATCTCTGATAAAGCAAGAAAATCACACCTCTACACCTTTCGGATTGGCTCCTTCATATTATTCATGCTAGTCTTTTCTCACTAATTTTATGAATATAATGAGGCAATGGCATGCTAGTTAGCACAGAATGACCTTCTAATTGAAAAGCTGTAAATTCAGTCTCAGTGGCCAGCACTGGCAGAAATTTAAATAAATAAGGCTGCAAAGTCCTTACAATTTGCTGGCCTCTTGACCAGGGTGCTACCCAAGTCCTAGTCATCTGTCACCTGGCAATGCTTTCTAACTCTTGGTGTTAACTGTCTGTCTTGTTACAAGTTAGGTTAGCATGAGAAGAACAAAGAGCAAGGAGTCTTTTACGGGTTAAACAGAGGACTTTGCATTTGAATATCTTCAATATCTGATGTAATGCTATACTTTATAAAGCAGCATGTTAGTCACATAAGGCTTATTGTTTAATTTCCAAATCACGATATAAAGCTGGCCAGACTGATGCATCAGTAATTCCTGTCTCTTTATATAGTTTTTCCTGATCATAGTTTTAATGTTTGTGCATTTATTATTTGAAAGCACTAATAACACTGGTTTAATGAGATTTTCTTTAAGACAAGCACTTGAGATTGGTGCCCAGATACTAAAATGATAAGGTCTTTTTAAGTGTTAGGGAAGATGGATGGATATTTGTGAGCAGCTCCGAGAAATTGTGCAGCATTCAGTGTTTCTTAGAGATACCCAGCTTATGAAATGGTCACAGCACATTATCCTACCCACACATAAATAAATACCTCTCAGGATCTTGGTGTTGGAGCTTGGCACTGTCTCACTAAAGTTCATAGCACTAACTAACACTATATTAGTAATAACTAATAAGAGTAGATAATCTTGCATAATGTAAAGCAGCTTTATGCTGTCAGTGTCATGCATCTTTATCAGGAATACATCATACAGAAAATGGAAATTTTCCATATCCTTTAAAGTTTTGCATTCTGTATATTTGGTTGTTAGACAAATAGAGCAAGCTTTGCTGACTTCATTTTCATTCTTGGCAGCATGTTTTTATCATAAGGCAGATAGTCATTAATTTACAGAATCAACGCTGGGAACAGCTTTTGTGATCTCATATTAAATTTTTGCCTGAATCCGCCCCTTGGCAAAAATTACTCACATCGTTAAAAAATATTTAATTAGGCTGTAGTTTATACCCAGCTCACTGGGGAAATGTTGGAATTAATATGATTTACATGAATTCTGTTTCCCTTTTTTCTGTTAGAGATTAGTTTTGAATTCAGTTCAGAGGGTCGCTGACACTGCCAAGGACTCACAATTGTGAAGGTCAAACAGGTAGCAAATACTTCCCCTGGGTAGTTTCCCTGAAAAGACAGCTCAAAATTGCTTTTAATTACGGGTTAGCTAAAAGGCCACTTGCTGTTTTTATTTTTCCACAGATCTCTCAAACATTATATGGCTGGAACTTCTAGGTAGACCACATCAGTTCATATCTAAAACAATATAAGTCATGTTTTCACTTCTTTTTCTTTTCTTAAAAATGTACAGCATATAAACACCAAACAGAGATTCATGTGTGCATGCAGACAGAAATACATATGTGTATGTCTGTGTTTAAAACACTGCTTTTGGTGGCTGCTTCTCTATTGCAGTGGGGAGAACACAAAACATCCTTTCTCTTTCCTAAGGTTTGTAAAGAAAAAGAAAAAAAATATTTTGGAAGAAAAAGTATTTTCCTTCATAGCAATGCAACCACTGGCTTAATTATTCTTCACAAGATAAGGTACAATGTTTAGTTATGCATTCTCTTGTTTATGATTTCAAGGGTTAGAAAAAACCCTGGGGATCCACAATCCTGTGCTTTTTAAAAAGCGAATTTAATGGAAACTTTAATTAATAATCTAATCAATCAATTAATCTCTGTTACATAAGTGTTGAAATCTTATTTTCCTTCACAGCTGTATCTATAGAGAGAGAAATGAAATGGCTGCCCACTTATCAGGATGGTGAGGAACTGTTACAGACACAAAGAAAAAGTGAAACTGTAATATTTTTGTGAAGCTGACACAGTTAATATAATGCTAGAGAAGTACCCTTGAATTTGGGATAAATAACAATAGGTCAGCATGGTGAGTTTCTGTGCAGCTCATTTCAGAAATTAATTTTTTCCTTAGATGAGTGTAAGCATGTAAGAACAGTCCCCCAAAGAGTTAGGACTTAAATTGTTTACTTTGTGGAAACTCTGGCAATTATGACGTATCGGTAGTCAAAAAACCCTGTTAAATAGTGAGTGTCACATAGTGTTGACTTTTGCCTTGAGTTCAGAAAATGTAAACCATCTGCTTTATGAAATATGTGCAGACCAAACCATGCTGTTGACTAGCCAACTGTTGCTAAATAAATATTTATATATCCAGTGATTTATATAGGTCTTCTATCAGTACTACAAAGGTGAGCATCATTTTGACCCTTATTTCTAGGACAGTGAGTCAATCCAACCTCTTTGGAGCCGGGAACCCTGCCAGAGGTTCCTGCAGTACTGATGGCAATTTAATTGATAACAATGCAGATTATTCTTTCATGAACAAACTTATCTCCTTAGCAGACTCTGCGTATGTATGCCTGTATGCTTCCAAGTACTTAAAAAAATGCATTAAAGAGAGCCTTATGTGAAGGAAAGAGAATTAAATCATAGGTAGGGCTGCACATGTGTTGTGCAGCTTCTGACACCAAGTTTCTACTTATTTTGAAAAGTCAGTTTAATGTGTAAAAGTACTTACAGGGCAATTTTACCATTTAGTGAAGAGCCTTTTGCAGAAAAGTGTAAAAATGTAAACCAACTTTGAAAAAGGAAATTGAAATGTGTACATCCTTAGCAATGTATTTAATATTTTGGGCTACATCCATGTGCTACAGTCAGTGCAATCCATACATCTAAACTCCTATAAAGTCTGAAATGTAAGGACTTTATTACACTTTGAATAGAGACTGTACACATAGGAAAATATGGTTTATGGCAATTTTTGGACTGCAAAAGGCTAATTAGATATTTACATCAAGATCTCATTTAGCTCTCTTTAATTCTTTCCTACAGTAATAGAAAAGGCAAGGAACAAAATGTCATACTGAACTATCATTGAACGTAATTCTCTATCTCTTAAATTCAGCGATTTACCATTTCTTTAGAGCAGTATATCTTTCCTTTTATCTTTGGCGTATTCATTTTCAATCCTTTCCAAGGATGCAAGTCCGATGGCTTGATATTGCACTCTTTTTGGCAAGGAAAGACCACAACTTTATTTGCAGCAGAAATTGGTTCAAATACCCTAGTATTAATTGTGCACACTATACACAAAAATAATAGCTTACCTTGCCAGCAGGCAGGCTTTCCAGTCAGTTATTATAATACTCTTTTCCAACTGAAGAGTTTTGAATTTTCTTGCCTGTCAGTGAAAAACTGATCATTCCAATCCACAAAAGTATTTTGCTCTCAAGAAGGCAACCCAGAATTTCTCACCCACCCAAAATTGTAGCAACTGAAAAAAAATCAGTTACAATCATTTGTCTGCATCCTGATGTTATCCTTGTGTTCTTTTACCTTTTTCTCCCTTCTGTTCCTCAACTAGGCTTCACTGTCCCTTGCAGTATCCAGGGACCATTAGTCCATAAATACACCGTTCTGGCTGCATCTGATATATAAAACACACATATTATACACCCAGTATGATTTACAACAACTTACAATAAATAAAATGCTATCATCATGCTGAATAGAGGCTATGGAAGTGCCAGTCAAGCATACAAGTTACCATGTTGTGATACACCATCTGGATTCCAGCAGTAAGGCAGCACTATACAGTTTTCCAAGCAAAATTAAAAGCATGGCTACTGAACATCTGAGTTTTAAGACACTGTCATATCTAAAATATGACAGAAACCATTTGTAATGTCATTCTGTTCTTGTTTATGCCTTTTGGATCAGAGGCAGCTCTATGGATACCAGAGTAACATGTTCAATCAGAGCATTAGTTACACCTCAGGAAAAAGATCCTAGAATCACTATGAATAGGTCTCTGAAATTGTCAACTGAATGTGCAAAAGAAGCCCAAATGTTGAGAATCGTGAGAAAGAATATTGAGGATGTCATGAACATAAAGTGCAATCAAGGCCTGACAATATTTCTTTGCCAGGGCAACCATGGATAGAAGTGCTGGAGAATTTCTTAATTATTGGTGTGTTATGTACTGTGTTTGTTGTATGACTGCATGGTGATGACTAGCAAGATGTACCAGTTCTTGGACATTCTCAGATCATAGCCTTAGCCTTAAATGTAACATCTGAGTCCTGTCAATCAGAAAAGCTTCTCTTGCTTTATTTCCTTCTTCCCATTTTTGTATATTCCTATATAATACCAATGAGTAGCATAAGATAAATACTGGTCACCGATACAGCCTGTGTGCTGGCAGAATAGCAGGACTGTTCAAAGAAGTAACAGAAAGATCCTCACCGTGATTTGTTGCATAAGACAGATGCTGACATGCATTAGCTGGGGGAGATTTATTGTTTGCATTGTATTTGTAATCCTCCACCCGAAGCTCCACTTCCTTCCTTGGTTTTGCACTTCTCAGTGGCCATATCCCTGAATTCTCCCTCTGTATCTCCTCAATTAGCTTTTAGTTTCCCTCTGTTCTGCTGACATTGCTCTGAGTTAAGTTCCATTTTCACCATTTCCCTCTCATCTCTGACAAGGATTTCCATAGGCCTCTATAATTTTGAGACTCAGATTTTTTTCTCCTGCTTCTGTGAGTAGTTTCCTTCTTGACCCTTGCTGTTGCATTTTGATCACCTGTTTCTGTATTTCTTGGCCATATCTCAGTCTAAACAGAAGTGAACTTTTTGCCTATTGTTTCCTAACATGTATTAGGTGATATAACATGCAGACACTTCAGAAATTTCAGATGCAAAAAATATCACCAAGCTCTAAAGGTGTTTTTTGTCTTGAGAACTTGGGGCTCTTTGCAGTTCATATGCATCTCTGCAGAACCTTCTCCCTCCTGTCTGTTTTTCAGTAGTGCCGAATACTACAAAAGTTATCCAGATTCACTATTGTGTTTTTGTCTCCATGTCTTCCATAATACCCACTATACAAGTCCAATTGCATTTTTTATCTGAAACTATCCAACATTTGTCCATTCATCTGTACCTTTTTCTTAGTCATTTGGTTACCCGCATTGTTCTAATCTTCCCCTCTTGATCCAACCTCAGTCTCATTTTTTGCTTTGGTCTGAGTAAACTGTGACTTTTAATTTTTTTTCCTTAAAAACCAATAAGGATCTCGACATTTTTATGTTTCCGACAACTCTTTTCACTATCTTTAGATTCTCACATAATTTCACAGATTGCCTTAGTTTCCTTTGCGGATTTTGGCTTTCTTAGTGTTTCTCATGCTGACTCCAATTCTTGGCAGAAGCTTGCCCATCTCATTTTTTTAGCTGTAGCATACCTTGCTTTTTTTTTTCAGACTGTTTCTCTTCTACTTTAGAATACAAATGTTACCCATACTCTTCCATTCAAAAATTTTTCTTTTTACAGAACACTGGGAATTTGTTTCTCTTACCTGGATTCAATTATATCTTCAACATCAATACTCCTTCTTTTTACGTATCATTTCTTACATGTGCAGTGTTGCATAAACTACTAATAAAGAAATCTAAAATTTTACATGGAAATATTTGAAGAAAAAACAGGCATGAAAAGAACATAGGAGAGTACTTCATCTAACTACAGTGTAATCCTACAAATTCTATGTAATTTTTCCTTTTCTTGTTAAAGAGGAAAAAATCTGCATAGGTGAGCTAAATACCTGTGTGCTAGTTTTGAAAATACAGCTTTATCAAATCCACAGACCATGTTTGAGAGAGTACAGATGGGAAGTTTAGAAGTCTGACAGGACAGTAATCTTCGATTGCTTTTTTTTAAGCAAAGGAAATAGATATGGTTTCCTGTGAATGTGAATATTTAATAAACAAGAAAATCCTGAATGAAGTTAGAATATAAATCCTTTTAAATTGGTATATTTATTTCGGTTAAATTTGACACAATCCCTCCTTTGAAAGGCAATGCAAGTAATATCTACTTGAACAAATTTCATGCAGCATGAAGATATATTGTGGGTTAATTCTGAAGAATGTGCATCTCCAAAGGTCTTCACAACATTTCAAGCATTTGTTCTTTTTTTTTCTCTTAACATGCTTCAAATCGAAATTCAGCTGTGAACAGTGTTTTTTCTTCATGTTTTTACAGAAGCATATTTGCATGCCCTAGAAAAGAATCAATATTATGAATGAGAACTCTGCCCAAAACTCTTTAATGATATGTCTGTGTATCAATATGTAATATTTTATGTTTCCCCAGATTTTTTCTTCTTTTAGCTGACACAGGCAGACATTGAAAGAAGTAAAATCAGCAATGTAACAACAAAATGCATGCAAACTTGTTAAATGCGATGGCAAAATAAAAACCTTCAGTCAGTATGATCAGTTAAAAAAAAAAAAAAGATAGCCAGCAAACTGTCTATCATGTGATGAAATTTGACAGTAGGGATTATGGCTTTGATGGACCAGAACAGCTAATAGAAGAAGCTGACATTTTTGAAACCCTGCTAATTAAGGGTTCCTTCCTTAATATTAAAATAAAGTCTTTGTCTGGGTTTTATGGTTGGAGAATCAGGTGTTTTCATTAATATATGCCAGTCAGTCTTAATAAGCTTGGAGGGCAGAGGAAGTTATTATTGAGTGACCTTCTACAAAATAAGCATGTTGCTAAGGGCTCTAACCCTGCCCTGTTCAGACTGATGAATCTCATTTCCAATGCAAAAGCTTCACAAGAAATCCAAGTATTCTCTGTGCAATCACAGAAAATAATCCTTGTGTCTCTTGTAATGTCCAGAATTGCCACTTACTATACTACTACTGTACAATGAATATTACAATACATATTATTTTTCTAGCACAATTGTCTACATTTCTGAATTGCCAAGAATAGAAAAACTTATTGTCCAGACACTTGTATTGAAAAGTCAGCTCATTTTAATACTTCTCAAATAGTCATCTACCCTGTTCATGAATTATAATGCACAGAATACATCTGACAATACTAGCTTTGAAAAAGAGATATGTCTGAATTTTTACATATTCATTTTCAAATAGATTTCAAACAGATTTTAAACCATTCATTGAAATTCATTGAAATGATAAATTCACAGTTGGATTTTGATTGACTCCTAATCTAATTTTACATTTGATAAGTTTTCATCTTTTTTTTGATAGTAATTTTGATTTGATATAGGTTTTTCAAGCTAAGTGAAAGGGTGTGGTAAGTTACTAGGAGCCATTATATATTTGCTGATAGAAATTAGAAAATAAGCTACTGAAGCAGGTTAATTAAGTGCAGCATGGTAACTACCAGTGATGTGTCTTACTTCAACTCTGTGTGGATTGGGCCATTTCTAACACCCAAAGACTTTCTGCAGATATTTACTAATGCTTTGTTGCTTTTTGCTTTCCTTGCTTTTCTCTAACTAGGTCAAGTCAGTACTCTAAATGGTCTGTGAGATGCTGCACTCAGAGTGGATAATGGATGAAATTCAAAGCAACACATCCAGTTTGCTGACACTATGCTAATAAAATAACATGGCTGCCAAGTAGAAATGTCAGAGTTGGGAGAATATACATGCTCCCAGGTCATTGTGTGAATCTCTAAAAGTTGAACATTTATTAGGAAGCAATCAGCTGCATCACATCTGCAGATCTCCATTCCTTAGCTGATGGCACAGCAGATGGATCTAGAGTTTTCTTGTCCAACCCAAACTAATCTATCACAATCTGTAGAGTACTTGATAAAACTTCTTCCAAACAGGTTTGTTTGTTTTTTATTAACATTTATGATCATGCTAAATTGGCTTCAGAACTCAAACACTGCAACAGAAGTAGATATACATACCCTTGGATAATTCTCACTCTATATTTTTACATACGTAAAAACATTGTAAACCAGTGAGACAGTTCAAACCAGTGCCAATGTCAAAAAAGACAAAACTGAGATCCATCTATTTAATTTCTGTCTAGACATTTTCTTCCCAGAACATTCCAATACATCATTACATGATAAATATATATAAAATAAATCAAATCAAATAATGCCATGTAAAACATATCCCATCTTAAAAATACCCACTATCCAATGCAATGTTTAAGTTATTTCTGAATGCCTAATAGATGTCACATTGGAGTACAATTAGTCCATTTAATGTACAGAGTGCTTTGAATATGAAAGGCTCTCTGTATTCTGTTCCATTAAAGTCAAAACCATTTATGCATCTTGGACTTTCTGTATCTCTGCTTGATAGGAAGTTTGTGATTTTTGGCTGCTTTATCCCTTGAGCATTTTTCCCCCAAACAAAAGTTATGAAATTTAGCTCCATATTAACCTTAATCCTCTTAAATGTGGAACAGTAGTAAGTGCAATATTTTTCTTCAAAAATAATAGATTTTTGTGCAGGAGGAAGGAAATTTATTTCACAGCAGAAGCTAACAGGTGATTTCCACTTCCAAACATTGTGACTGTAGCTTAGGACAAAAGCTATGATGAGAAAAGGATGCTCCAGGATGTTTGCAAAAGGTTTGCTGATTGCTGACAACAGCATAATACTGTAGTAAGTCTGGTATCAAGTTTGAAAACTACTATAATATCAATGTGCCTTGACGAAGTGAAGTTCCAAATGGGGGGTCAATAAATCTTGATGTCATTTCTCATGATATAACATTAATGTTGTGATTAAAAGGAGCGGCATACAAACTTTGAGGGTTGTCCTTAATGTAGCAGGATACAGGATGCTCAGAGGACACCCCAATACACTGAATCATCCATCTCCATTCCATTAATCATGTAGATGTACAGAAGGGAATATTTCACAGCCAAGACCATTGCAAACCAATTGAAAGGATAAAAAGACTCAACCCAACACATTTATGCAATTCACAATATTTAGAATCTAGAGCTTTGGGCAGGTGGCTAATTTAGCATATAGGGAAAAGCACAAAAGTAGTTGTAAAGACAGCCAGAACAATCAGCGTGTCCCACTCCACCAATATATTTGTAAATCCTGAAATAATCTGACTGTGGAAAGTATTACTCTAAGTGGCCAATATGACTAATAACTTTAAAGAGGAAAGCATTTATTTGGAGATTGTATCTGTCTGCATCATATATAACTTTTGCAGCTTCAAGCTTTGTTTTTCTATGTGCTCTTATTTTCCTGTCTTCCTCATAGTTCATAAAACCGAAGCTAAACATCTTGGCAGCTACGCTTTGCTCTCACCTTTCAGCTGTTAGTAATACAAGGCTTTTGTGGCTTTCCAAACTTGGAGTGACCTCCAGTTCTGAGTAGCAATAATAAAGGATGGAATTTTCCAGAGGGACACAAAAAGAGACTGAAGGAAAGAGAGAGAACGGAAAGTATAGAAGACCTATGAATGACTTGAGATGGGCTGGCTTGAAATGCCAGAATAATCATTTAAACAAAAGAGAGTTTCTGGGAATATTTTCCACAGTGATTAAGGGAAAGTGAATGAGAAATCTCTCCTCGTTCCCAAAGGAACACTAGAATCTTTTCTTCTATTATTCAATTTTGTAAAACACAAATATGTTTTAGAAAGTAGTTAGAGAAAGCTGTGAAATTTGATCTTTTATCCAGTGCCCCAATTTCCTTCCATTCTGATACACTCCTAAAGACAGAAGTTATAGGAGTGTCTACCTTAATTTAGAGGCTTTGTCCCACAAAACCGTAGTCTCATTCAGGATTTAGACTGCAAATTTCTTAGAACATTGGAAGGGCTCCCCTTCCAGCCTGGCACAGGGTCACAGAGGCTTGTACAAAGATCTTTAATTCCTTCATTCTCAGGTTATAGAGCATTGGAAAGAACTGCCATGGACAATCTCTGTACAAGAAGAAGAGAAAATAAAACCTAAGGTATGAGAGAAAATGGGAGCTGAGTTGAGCAAAAGCAAGTGTCCAAAGATATCTGTTTAATACCCAGTGCTAGGGTTAGCTACCTTGCATATACTTGCTCCTGACAGACTAGGTGCCATTTTATGTCAGCTGCAGAAGGCTACAAGCCCCCACCCTGCCCCAATAGGAAAACTCTCTCACTGATAGCTGCCTAACATAAAGGTATGAAGGATTTTATATCCATGGCAAAATTTTCAAAAGAGCTGTCTCAGGCTGAGCATCCAGAATCAAAGGCTACTTTTGAAAAGTTGACCCTGGCCTTTGGGGAGACACTACAAAGACTTCTCTTGTAATGTTTCCTGAAAGGGTAATTTGAATCTCATTCTGTAGTCCCACATTGGACTAAACTGAAAGTGCCTCCACTGATGTCAACAGTTTAATGAAGATTACTGTAATTTCATGGATTTTTTTTTGTAACCTATGCTAAATGAGTTATATGGTGCAGTGTGTGTCTATGTGCGTGTAAAGTAAGATAAGTTTTTCTTTCCCCTCTTTCTACTAATATATACAAAACTTTATTCAGCAGGTGTTTAAATTTCTGTGTCTGTCCTTGAGATACATGAACTAAAATTTAAAGTAAGATGGATTGGGAAAGAATGCAGTATTTCTGTCAAAGCAGGTCAATATTCAGAAGTCCTGTGATATGTAAAAGTTATGGAGAGTGAGCTATCATAAACATTACTCCAGAGGAAATCCTATTCTAATGATGATATCACATTGCATTGTATTTCACTTTCTTTTTGGTGTATTATTTTATAAAATGTAGCACAATCTGGTGATTGTTATGTTGTGTTTTATACTTCATCTTTAATCTTCCTTATTGGGTAACATGTAGCTTAGTATCTAGAGAAACATGAAATAACCAGAAAATGGATAATAAATGCTTATTCAACTGTCTGCGATTTGGTATGTTAATCCTTATATAGAAAATTCATTATTGCATAAATATGTTACTGCTTTTTTCTGTTGCTGAGCTGTTTGTAACCATATTTCACCTTAAAAAGCACTTATTTAATCACTCTTAATTGTTAAGGAGTTTACAGTGCACCGTCCATTTCCACATCCTCAAAGTGCTGCTTAATCCATTTAATCAAATGAGATGTACCATAGCACTAACTTTTGTTGTTGCAATAATACCACAGACAGTATTCTCAGTTCAGATTTTTAGAAATGACATTAAAATAAAAAAGTATTGTCTAATATGCCTGATAAGCAAAGCAAAGAAAAAATCTTTTTCTGCCAAAGTATCTTCAGTTTTCTGTTGCTGTAAGCAGCTACAGAGGTTCACACTCCATAGTCACTTCATTAGTAACAATCTGCAGCAATTCTTTTGAAGTCAGTACAGTTAACCAGCTGTAAAACCAATGTTACTGCAATAAAATCCAGACCTACAAGTGCCATACTTTCTGCCATGTACCACACTCATTTCTGATTCTTCTTTCAGAATCTCGCTATTGTTAATAATTAAACAATAGTATCTCACATACTACAGAGTGGTAACCACCGGTAAATTTATGTGACCGCTGTGACTGAAGAGTAGCAAATGCAGTGAACATGCATGATTTGTCTTGCTCAGAGCCTCGCAAGGCATGAGCTAGCACAATACTCCTTCCTCTAGAGCATATTGCATGCATTCTATACATATTCAGTTCAGTTACAAAAGAAGGGGTTTCTACCAATCAGGTCAGTATATGAAAATAATTCCATCTCTCCATGCTGCATGCATCATGATTATGGATATGCTGAAGCACCAGTAATCAATCTCAGTTACTGGAGAACGTGTTGTCACTTGCTGCTCTTAGTCATGGAAAATGTTGTACAAAAAAGTAGAAGCAATACAGCTTGATTTTCATGGAGGTATTATTGTACATGAGGTACTGAGAGGTCATAAGTTATGATAGGGAGCACAAGCTGCTCAGTGCTGTTCATTTTGATGTGTTTTTTATAAACGGTTAGGAAGTAAAATATAAGCTGTATGGCTGCAGTGTCAGCTAGAGTACCTTGGGCTTTGCTCCCGCTTTCTTCCACCCATCCAAGCAACTTGCAGAGGTGGCATTATCGGACACTTTTTCCTCCTCCCAATGAACTGGGTTTTTTTTTGCAGAGATTAGTTTAAAATGCTCCAATCCATGTCCTATAAAACTGACTTCTCTGGTAGTGGTAAGTGGCAGCTGGCAACAGAATAGTTCAAAGGTGTACGAGATCATCCATATTAAACAAAACAACCTAACATTCATTTGCATCCCATTTACCTTGAGGAAACTGCAGCACAGGTTTAATGTTAGACACATGCTTAGTGTTTTGTTGGCCTCTAAGACCCTGAAAAGGCGACTCTCCCAGCAGCAAATTCAGCGTGTGCTACTGAATTGGTTTCCACTGAGTAAAAACAAATTAATTTGCATGGTGAAAAAAATCTTGTAAGTCTGCACCATGTGACAAAGATTTTGTTGCACTCAGAGCTGTAAATGTGAAGAAGAGTAAATTTGCTAATGAAAAGACCCAACCTGTGCAATTATATACAATCTTCTGAAAGGCTGGTATTTCTTTTTAGAATCTGTCTTTTTTAGGCTACAGGCTGAAATGAAGCACACTATTAAACTGCTACTTCTGGTAGTAGGTTGTTCATGGGTTTTGTCACCCAAGGTTGAAATTATTTTTGGAGGGATATTTATTGTTATTGCCATGTTAGTCCACAATATAGCTAGGTCATAGCATCATTTTGAATGATCTTGAGTTCAGCTAAAGATTGGCAGTAAGGGCAAATTAGATTATAGCTCTTCTTACAAGCTGATATGCAGAAAAGGAAAATATAATTGCTTTTTTTTCTGATCTTTCATATTTACAGCACCGGTGTAGTTAACCTGTCCATAACCTGACAACATACAAATTTATTTGCAATATCTTGTAACAATAATGAATTAATGAATAACAATAATGATATTTAAAAAAAAGAGTCCTCTTATTTTTAGTATGTACAATTCCAAGTAGAAAATTTAGAATTCTCTTTGCCTGGGCTCAGTAAGAGTAATCATGAACCTTGTTTCTTATGAAATACTTGTCATAGATAGTATGTTGGAATTTCCCTTACTTTCCTTCACAATTAGCTCCTCAGATCAGATTGTCTTGCTTGTTTCCTGAAGACAAGGGAAGATGGCCAAGGTCTGTGTCTGGTAAATGTCCTGCCCTATAAAGCCCATACTTTTCTGTGTTTCTTATATTAGAGCAGTTTATTCCTGTGCATGTGCTTTCTCATTCCACTTCTGCCCAGGCTGCCCTTTAACTCTGGCTGTTTTCTGGGGAGGTGGGAGCAGGCAGAAGTGGAGTGAAGAAGAGTGAAGCAAAACTCCATTTGTCATGGTGCCTTTCCTGCCTCAAATATTTTGGGTTAAGCATTTTATAAGTAGCATGTTCTGGGGTAGTTTTTCTTGTTTCCATTCGCTATGGGATGTGTGATTACTTGCATTTGAAATGAGTACTTGGATTTCATAGTTTAATGCAGTTAATAATACAGCCATGGAATGAAAGATATATTGAAGTATTTCAAACGAGAACTTGTGATTGAAATACAGTAGTGAAAAGCTGACAGAGTTTATCAAAGTGCTGCAGTTTACGTTCCTACAGAAGGAGGGTGGCTGTTTTCATATTCACTAATCCCCAAATAACCACCAAGAAATATTAAAATACACATTTTATTAGTTTCATTTAATTTCTTAATTGCTCAAATTCAGTTTACCAATTTATTGCTGTGTGAAATGCTTAGAGGCAATGCTTACATTAAAGGGATTATTTACATGTAATCCCTCCCTCCCAAAGGATACAAACTGATCATTTATGAATCCTGATTTACACTCTGTAACAATACCAGATGAATGAAATGGTTACTGTAGAATGATGTAGCTCCTGGAAGTGCAATACTGTGTGGAGTATGATTTAGTACTAAAACTGAACTATTTCATTTTCACTGATGATTTTAGTAAAGGTGTGTGAATTTAGAATAAACCAAACTAAAACTGCGTGCTGCAATTGAACATGTGCAATTGAGACATTAAATTTAACCTTGGGGAAAAGTCTATTTTAAAATGTAAACCATGTTCTATTTGGGATGTGGATTATTTTCAGATAGGGTTATGATTTTACAGGAAAGAGATTTATAATTAGTTTTAATATAATTGGCAGGGATTTGCCGTTGAGATGCAGCCTTGCAGCTTGTTCCCCGCCTGTGGATATCACTGTGGGTATCTGTTTGCTAGCCAAAAGGTGTGAAAGAAAGATGTAATAAGAGAAAGGAGAAATCTTAACCACAGTGAATCAAAAGGAGTAAAACTTTGAAAAGTCTTTAAGTACATTATATAGAAGGAAATGTCTTTAACCTGCAGCCTACTCATTGCACACCTTTACAGAATGATAAAATTCACCTCCAGTTTAAAAGAGGTATTTATTTATCCTGTCAGTGTTATCCCTACCCCTTCTCTTTGGCCAGATGTAACCTGCTGTATTAGAAATTCTCACATTCTGAAAGCATGACCGGCAGTAACATCAGGACTTAAGAGAATCTACAAAAGCCATACTGTCTAGCTTAAAAATCAAATACCTGAAACCTGAAATACACTGTCTCCATCGCTTAAGAATTATTCTGCATTCCACCTGGTTTAGAATTTCCTCTCATTCTTTACTGAGGGATTTCTATGTGCTTGTGCTTTACTCTCATTTCCCCACAGATTGTGGTCTCTGTAGGCTGGCAAATACAAAATAATTAGATGTTTAAAGAGATGCATATTGCCTGTTTTCTTAGATTAAGATGGAATAAGCTGACACCAGCAAAAGAAAACAAATAGTTTTCCAGTTCACACCCTCCCTGACCT
>JAWWLV010000179.1:37708073-37713073 GCA_035041135.1 Platyrinchus mystaceus
TTTCTCAGATCATAGCAGAACATACTTTTGTAACAGCATTTCCTGTGCTTGGATTGACATCAAGCACAAGGATAGCTGTCCACAGGGGCAGAACTAAAGCATGATTTTGAAGTCTCAGTAATATTCTGTTAATTTAAGATTTCTAGATCTTCAGTCTAAAAATCCCTTTTTCCTATTGAAATTACAAAAATGGTAAGAGCCTGTAAAAAAAAATAAGTAAATGGCCAGTAAAATGATACTGTTACCAGTCAAATACTACAAGTAAAATGTAGAGGAGAGTCACTCCTTTCCCACTGTTTTCATTTCAGTAAAGTGTGAATTTTAAAAGCCCAGTTTGAAAGTATTCTAATTATAGCATGCATAACAAATTGTTTCTTTGGGTCATTTCAAAACCAAGGAAATTAAAAACATAAAATTACATTAACACCTCACTGAACACTGAATTCCTTGCAGTCCTGCCCTCAAACTGAGTTTGGCTATGGGAAATTGTATTTCTTATAAAGTTTTAAAGCCCCATCCGCCTTCAGTTAAGGTATGAGAGTCCCAAATTCACTCATTTGGCATTCTTAGTATCTCAGTGAAAGCATGAAGGAATGGAATCTTTCCTTCATTATTTTTATAATCCTATTCAAGTCATATAGTATGAACAGTTCACTTTGTGGCTGGACTTAATACATTTGCTGGAAGACTGTGGTTTTTTGACTTTTCCTGAATCTTCATGTGTCCCAAGTGCCTCCCGAGCTGCAGCACCTGTTGATGCACCCAAGCCAGTTTTAGATTTGTTAATATGGGTATTCCCAGCAACAATGTTAAGCAGCTTGCATCTCATCTCTGTTGCAAAATTCACCTAAAATATGGGTAAATATCCAGAAGAATCCGCTGGAAACAGCTATTATTATTTCTCAGAGTTGTCTGTGTCTAAAAAAGACATTCTTCTTTTTGTTTTAATAGTGCTTTTAACAGGGAAAGGGATTAATGTAGGCATGTGTAATAAAACCCAAAAAGTCAGAATAGGCCCCAGAACCTTGGAGACATCCACCTCAATTTTTGTTTTACTTTTCTCTTTAATCACACATTCAGACAAGAATGGTTTATTTGGACTATGATTCTGGAGTTTTTTAAAGGCACTTGAAATGTTACCACCCTACTTACACACTGTGACCTCTGCCACAGATTAATGCCACCGAAGGGGAGGGAAGAGCATGGGCAGCTTTTTCACTTGTCAGTTGTCACATTCACAACCAGGATATTAATACAAGTCAAAATCAGTAGTGATTTTACTAGTGGCTAAACTGAACCGTGAATTGCAACTGCTAAGAAGCAGACACACCATGCTTGACAATCCTAGGCAGAAAGATGGCAGAGACACACCAAGAAGACACCTTTGAAATTATCTCAGCAGGAATCTTCAGAGTTTTTTTGTGTCAGAGTCCCATGTCTATGAAAGCAGGGAAGGCAAACCTATGAAAACGAATCTGCAACCTTGCTCTGTGACATTGTTAGTCCCATCACAGGGATGGGTGCCTCCCATGACAGCAAGGTTTCGTCACAAGTGCTGTCACCAGAGCTTCTCTTCTTGTGAAGTCACAGCACTTGAAAATACTCTACATAACCTGTTGGTCTAGTTGCCTTCTTTTCTTCTATTAAGCAAAGTTCTTTCCTAAACTCCATGTCAGAATCTTCCATGAAGTCAAAGAACATTTTGATGAGCTGCTGTTCTCACCACCTAGTGCCACCAGCTTTTTCTTCTTTCACTTGCATTTGCAGAGCTTAGAGTTTCCTCCTGTCTGCAGCTTTTAGTTGGATGGATACTGGAAATTTAGTTAGGAGACCCATTTACAGCAAATGCAAACAAGCTACTAGAATTATGGTGTCAGAAATTCTTAGTACTCACTAACCTGAGGTAAAAGCACATCAGCCCACAGCCACTATATATATTTCCTGTCCATTCTTGCACACCAGAAATGATAACAGAAGAATTTTCACCATCTTTCTGACTGATTTTCAGACTCCTAGAACAGTCATCCCTGAACATCCCAGGTTCTCAGCTGCTGTTTTTAGATAAAGACACAGCTGCTATAAAATAGCATTGTTCCATGAGCTACTCTAAGCTGCTCTGAAGTATTCACAAGTAGGAATCTAAGGGTATTCTATACATAGCTTCCCATATTGTGTTCTGTCCTGAATGCAGCTCAGCCAGAACATCAGAGCTTGAGTCCACAGAATGCCACAGTGAGTGGGTATGCTGAGGAACTGAATATAGATATAAGCTAAGCCAGTGTAAATACCATGAGAATTGCCGGTTAGTTTGTCCGGCAATTTTGTTCAGGTTGATTGAGTTATATTATTACATGGTGCCTACAGTGTACAATAAATGCCTAAGAAAGTTACCATGAAAGTTAAAACTACAAACCAAACAACTGTGTCTTGTTTCCAACATCATTCACTAGTAACGCATTCATTTGGAAACACTGTGATATGGGTTGTGATACCTATTAAATTCTGTAAACATGATGACAATAAGGAATGTCAAATATTTTTTTAAGACCTTTTGGTAATGTATTTCAAAATATGAAAAGCATGAAAGTGATTTTTTTTTTTTACTCACTTTGACAGGTGAATTATTTACTGCCTAGTGTAGTTTTCTGAATAGCTGAAGTTTTCTATCAATGAGGTAAATTTAGAGTCAGGCAAGGGAAGTCATCTCACTAACCCTGCATCCAACCCCATTCCCAAGGCGGTTTGACTGTATCTACAGCACTTTCTGCTGTACTGCAAATGTCAAACAGAAGGTATAATGGATTTAATATTAGTGCTGGCCAAGGTGTTGAGGGAGCTGTTAATAATGTCACTCCAGTTATTGATCTGAGGCCTTTAGAAACCAAAGAAAAGTGAGAGATCCCCAACTGGGGACAGGCACAACAGTGGCTGGTTTTTATTGCCAATATATTTCTACATATAGAGTGCTGACTTTCTGGAATTATGTGATCATCATTAATCTTTGAGAGATTTTTGGAATCATTATGTGGTAGGATAATATCAGGATGACCTCTATGCATGCTAATGTTAAAACTTGCTTTCATTTCAGTCACGAGTCAGCTTTAAAAGGTACAATAGTAATGGCAACAATATTAATACAAATCTTCAGTTGTAGGGAAATTTTATTCATTCTGTAATCATGTACTGGTGAGGTTGAGGTACCTGGATTTGACTCTTCCTAAGAACATTGTCATTTCATCTGTCTGTTAACCTGTAATGTGTGTAGCTGCTATTGCAGTAGGATAGATTTTTCCTAATTATAACAATCATGGCTCTGCTGCCTCTGTTTACCACAGAGCTAAATTTGGCTCTGGATTTATATTCTTTTAGGTTCCTTTGCCATAGTTAATCCTTCAGGATTAACTTGTAGTGTTTTGTTCTAAAATAGAAATAGGTTCTTCGAATAAATGCATGCTTTCTTCCCTCAACTAAATTTTGCAATCTTGTGGCATTTTATACAAGGGGAATCACTGATGTCTTTAGCCAGCAATTAATAAATGAAAATAAAATGTAGAATTAGTGTTTAATGTATATCCAGTAATCATATAGTTCCTTTCCATGTTTAGACCAGATAAATAGAGATAGGTCCAGCAGACAACTTGGAAAGGTTATCTGCTGGATCAAAGACAAAATTTATCTCTACCACAGCTAGGCCATAGAGTAGGTCCACTAGACAGAAATATGTATGCACACAAGTGCCTAAATACAGTGTATGTGTATATGTGGATATATATGTAAGTATTTATGTACATACAAGATGCACTTGGTAATTTACCTATTGCAAGTGAATTCACCTTGGTAATTCACCTATTGCAAGTGTATTTACTGTATTACAAAATTAGGCAAATATATTTATTGTATTATGAAATTCCAAATCAGTATAAACAGAAGAATAATCTACCTTTGCTTTTATTTTATCCCCATGTACTGTGATAAACACATACTTAAACAGAATTGATTTTTAGGCACAAATTCTATTAACTCTTCCATGACTGCAGGAAGACTAACAAGTAGAATCTCTGTTGCACTCAGGACAGACTAATATTTAATATGTCTGTAAGCTGTTTGGAAACATGCAAGAAGAGACTAAAAATATGGCAGGAGGATTGGAGAACGCATGAACTTTCTACTGTACTCCTTCCCTTACTTAATAAAGAGAAATACATAGGTGAAGGTAGACTGGAGGGTGTCTACTTGCTTGTATTGATTTCTCCAACAGCTTTCTTCAGATCTATTTGATTTGGGCTCTGAGGTCAAGATTCCTGTTTCTTTGGTTATGTGCCTGTAGCAGTACCAATGGAGCGTGTTCCTATGCCAGCTAAAGGGTTGTGAGAAATAAGACTAACTTATCTTCCTGGATATCCCCAGTCTTATGTGGGATTGTTCTTGATCATACAGCTTAGTCTGGAAAAATCAGAGTAATGGTGTTTCCATCTTCTCCCATTTACTTGCGATATTCACTCTACATGTGCATTAAGAGTACATTCCATTCATTTTTGTACACAGACATAATGTTCATTTCATTCTTCCATCAGAAGTACTTTGTTCTGAAATCTACCAGAGTTCTTATTTTGTGCTGTTCTCTCAGCTCTTTCAGTCTTGTCTATTAGTCTCATGTGAAGGCTGCATTTTCCCAAACAAAAGAATAACTTTAGTCTGTCACCATATTCACCTATGTAGCCTTAAATTACATTGGTTTTTTTTCTCCATCCTGTTGTTAAAAATTCATATCTCATTTGCTCTTGCCCCCACCTCTTGTCTTGTCTTTACAACCTCCTTCTATTTCTTCCTTCTAAATACTGCTCTCTGTGTATCTTTCCAAAGTAGTTACCATTCACCATATTCATTATATCTATTTTCTAACTGTAGGGAATCTTTTTTTTTCATTTGACAGACTTGTTTATGTCCACTTGAAATGAAATGTAGGTCACAAAATTATTTTGCCATCTACAAATTTTGTT
>JAWWLV010000179.1:37718073-37779879 GCA_035041135.1 Platyrinchus mystaceus
ATCAGAGAAATTAGAAATATAAAAGAGCCATTGGGTCAACTTATCTATCCCCCTGCCAGAGCAGGAGAGTTCCCTACAGTATTGCTGTCTTACAGTTAATAGTCATGGATTTGAGTCACCGTTCCTCAACTACTTGCTGTGCAAGCTGCTTGGGTTCATTTTATCTTCACTGATGGGACTGATATCTTTATATTTTAAAATGCTTATGTTTTAATAATCTGTGATTCTAGATTCAATGTGTATAGACACCCAGTGTCTACATGCATTGCACCTATCTTTGCTTCTCTTTAAAACATACTGTGCACTTTTTTTTGTATGGGTTTATTAACTTGCTTTTAATCAGCATCTTATTCAACAAGTAGTCCCTTTGATATTGATGAAAAACCAGACACAATAGCCTTGATAATTAGCTTGTTTAATTCAGCATATCCATCTTGGATTTAAAGGTGTGGAGTCAGTTGTGGGTTTGGCCAAGGACCTTTTGAAATCACCAGGTCTAATTATGAAGTTAGGGCAGTTCAATCATTCCATAACACCAAAACAATGTGTTAACTCAAATGACAAGTTTCAGATGTGAACTTACTTCTCTGCAATTACTGCTACAGCCTGATCAGTTGATGCATTTTAATAGAAACTGATCCTTGTCATAGATATCCTCATAATTGCTACTTCTGATAGCCCTAGCAAAAATACATTGGCCTTAATTGGGAGGGGGAAAAAACAAAAGCCAAAAAAACCCCCATCCAAACAATGCTGATGTCTTGGTTTGCAGATTTAAAGACTGACTCCTACATTGAGTATAAATTGAACGCAGGAATTCTAATAACAATCAGAAACAACTTATTGGCACCCCACAGCTGTGGAAGAGAAGATGACTCAAATATTAGTTGACTTTTATGTCAGAGTTGCTGTCCAGAAACTGTGCGGGTTTAAATTTTAGGCAGCCACCTCTGCAGACTTTAGGCTGTAATATCAGAGTGTATTTTCAAAATCAAGCTTCCTTTAATGCATGTCATACAGAAAAATAGTGTTAATTTTATCAAAAACTGTAGGTAGAGATTGGATAGCCTTTTAATACAAAGTTTAACCTAAGCTAGTATTATCTAGATTTTGAAACCAAACTCAAACCATTGGATTGGATTGAAAAATCAAAATCAGACTTCACACTAGTAGTAGAGTCTGAAAATGTCAGATATGAAATATTGAAACTGTGGAACACAATCTTCAACTTTGGGCTGTAAAACTTTAATTTTGTGAGTAGCTATTTCTCCAATTGCTCAATATTTTTAATTCCACAAATCCATGTTTATTAGCATTCAAGTTTTAAACAGCGTTACTGAGTCTATTGAAAGTAAATGAGACTGACTTCTGAGAAATATAGTTACTATGATTTGGTTTTTATTCCTATGTTCAATATAAAGGCAAAAGAAAGAACAAATAAAGGAATTGATTAGCACAGCTATCTCTTTTAATACTTGTACAATCACCTAGAGTGCTTTGCTATTTATTCAAATTGGTCCAGAATGTGATTTTTTTTGAACAATGAAATTTTTTGAATATGTCAAGAGAAACTGTAGCATCTTTGATTCCATATATTCATATATTTTTCAATTATCAATTACAAGCCCAAATAAAATATCCTTTCACTCTTGTGATCTTCTCAAATATTTTTTAATAGCAGCTCTTAGTCCAAAATCCTAGTCATATAGAAGTTGATCACCCAAATTCTGCTCCATTTATAAACAGTGCAAATTTCTAACTTGCGTAGCGAAGTTGTTCCAGTATTACACTAAATGTTATAGACTTGCAGTGGAGAGGAGCACTGTCTTTAACTTCATGACATCTCACATAATCGTGGTAATTTTTTCTTCTTTTCAGGATTTTTTTTACAGTAAGAACATAGCTTGAAATACATCTGTACTAGCATTTCCTATGTGAAATGCAACTATAAGCAAGCCATTAGATAAATTCATTGTAACAAAGTAGTTTGCCACATTAAATTCTATAGACGATTTAGTAAAGTTTTGTTAGTATTTTGCCTTGGATTTTTAAACAATTAATACTGTTAGCTTTGGGAAATCACAACAGCTTTCTTTTGGCAGTAGCTGCTGCAGACTCCTAAATCCAAGTTATTTTATCCAACAGTGTTTTGATTAAATTTATTCCTCTCTGTCTAACTTAATGCAGTTTTCAAGCTATGAAGGGAGGTAAATATACTGTAAATCTAGACTCCTTTTTTGCTAGCAAAGAATTTCAGTATATGTTTGTGTTATAACTCCCATTTAATATATATAACATATCCTACTTTTGAACTCTGAGATATCTTTTCTCAGAAACAAACTCAGAAGGTATGCTTTTCTCTACAGTCTGCAGGTAGGTCCATACCTCCACATTAGAAAAATATATTTTTTAAATCTTCTGTAAGTGTCCCCTGCCAATATCTTCACATAAATCTTCTTACAATGAAAAATATGTGTGCTGCAAATAAAGTTGTCAGGTTTTGCCACCTTATGTTTGTTAAGTCTTTGTGATTACGGAGTAACAGTGATCATAGATCCAAAAAGAGAAATTGCACACTTTATTGTTTCTCCTCTGAGCTACATCACTTCGAACCTATGTTTATTTTAAATGTTATGGAACCAGGCATTGTTGAAAGAAAATACCACCAGCTGGAGACCATGGATAATGTTAGATCTTACTGATCATGACATCTTTATGGAATAATTCAATATCAGAGTGAAGTATTCAAAATTAATTCTTCTCTACATATGTATATAGGTAGGAATACCAATCCTTAAGCATACAGGGATACATGTGGTGCATATTCAGACATGTTGGCCAGGAAAAGGATAATGAGTTAAAGGATAATGAGTGAGGAGTATTGAGGGAGATAAAAGAGTCACAGAATGTAAGTGAAGAATAATGGTGGATGACTTTGACTACTCAGAGATTTCACACCCTGACAAGATTTCAATGAACACTTCTTGACAGTTGAAACACTTGTGTTTTTTGACACACAGAAGTAATGGGTCTGTTTTCTACCTTGATCTTCCATATTATGAAAGCAGTTGGTTCAAAAATAGTTACAGTTGAGCTGATGATATAATTATGTTCAATATTATGGTGTAGGCAGCATTATTCACATCACAAACCATCACTACTAATACCAAGTAAGCTGGGATATTTTAAATAAAGGAAAGAGCTGAATATAGCCTGTAATGGGAAATTGTAATCCATAGATTCATTAGGCAGTGTTGGAAAACTGTAATCCATAAACTCATCGCAAAATCACAGAATATGCTGAGTTGGAAGGGATGCTCAGGAATCATTGAGTCCAAACCTTAGCCGTGCACAGGACCATCCCCAAGAGTCACACCATGTGCCTGAGAGTATCATCCAAACACTTCTTGAACTCCGTCAGCCTTGGTGCTGTGACCACTTCTCTGGGGAGCCTGTTCCAGTGCCCAACCACCCGCTGGGTTAGGAACCTTTTCTAATATCCAACCTAAACCTCCCCTAACACAACTTCAGGCCATTTCCTCACAACCTGTCACTGGTCACCACAGAGAAGAGATCAGTGTCTGCCCCTCTTCCCCTCATGAGGAAGTTGTAGACTGCAATGAGGTCTCCCCTCAGTCTCGTCTCGTCCAGGCTGAACAGACTAAGTGACCTCAGCCGCTCCTCGCATGGCTTCCCCTCAAGGCCCTTCACCATCTTCATTGCCCTCCTTTGGATGCTTTCTAACAGCTTAACACCTTTCTTATATTGTGGTGCCCCAAACTGCACACAATAATGAAGGTGAGGCCACACCACTGCAGAGCAGAGTGGGACAATCCCCTCCCTTGACCAGCTGCTGATGCTTTGCCTGATGCCCCCCAGGTTGCCCCTCCTGGCTGCCAGGGCACTGCTGACTCTGATTCAACTTTCCTTGACCAAGACCCTCAGATCCTTCTCCATGGCACTCCTGAATGACATTATATTTGAACTTACCAGGAGCAGTAATGACTTTCTAAATCAGGGGTCCTCAAACTACGGCCCCCAAGGGTCATCTATCCGGACCACACCCCACCCCCCCGCCGCAGATGACTTCCTGCCACTTAATCCGCGCCTCATCCTCCACCTGCCCCCCGGGGGCGCCTCTCGGCTACAAACTGGCCCCCAACAGTGTTTGAGGGCCAGTGAAACGGCCCCCTGTTTAAAAAGTTTGAGGGCCCCTGCTCTAAATGGTGAAGTTCCTGAGGTTACTGTGGAACTCCAATATTGCAGAAAATCTATAACCATCACAGTAAAGACAACAGAAATATGTCAAGTATGGGCAGTGAAATGCAAGGTGTTAATTTGGAGAGCTAAGAGCAAGACTGAAAAGCAAATTAGGTGACATGCAAAACCCTAGGTATCTTTTTACAAGGAGACAAAAGCATTTAGTAAAACTCAGATGGAAGAGCAGCAAAACAGGTAAAAGGAAGCATGTTTGTCAAGTGCTGTGTATGTGTGGAACTCATTGACACTAACTAACCCTACAGTCAGAAGTTGAGAAGACTTCTGAAATATGTGGGCATTTATATACAGTGACAACATTCCCTTCTAATTTCAGTTAAAATATTTTTATAGAGGATTGTATTGTGCTTCAAGTCAATTTAGATACCAATTGGTGATTTGGGGAGAGAGGTCTTCTACACGCACATTACCTAATGGTGCACCATAGGCCTTCTGGCACTTTTTCCAGAGATGTTTGTCATAATCAGACAGAAATTGTTGAACAAGCACTCAGTCTTCTTAAGTCCATTAGTAACAAGGACTCATACTCTCCTTTGTTTTTAATTAAATATAACATTAGACCAACACAAGATAAGTCTCATTCTGGTTTTGGTTGAGTTTCTATAATATCACATAATACTGCATGATAGAACTCAAGAGCTTCTATTAGCTGATCACTTCACATGTTACACTTACGTCTCCTCTGAAGAATCTCCTCCTTGCTTTCTTCAGACAAAAGGTTGTAAACCTTGGAAAATAGTGGTTAGTAAATGAACAATGTCAGACTCAGAATATGTTATGTACTGAAAATGGCTGGGGCTCGAGAACCTAAAGATTATAGCAGACTTTTCTCCAATTTCTCAGAAATGATGGCCACTATCAGAAGTCCATCCTATCTGGAATATAGGCTCTATAGACACACAAATGACTGTGACTGTTCTGTGTCTCTGATCAGGACAGGTTGCCTGTGGCAGAAGAAATACCTGGTACACAGCACATGTTTCTTGTCCTGCAGTACATCTGTGAAGACATTGTGCTATGAATCAATGTACTAAGGAGACAGCATTCTTGTGCATTTGTTTGTGTTTATATGGAGATATGCATTATCACTGCTAAATAAACACAATGCAGTTAATATACTTACCTCCAAGGCCATAATTATGTTTTGGGAGTTTCCTTGTGTCTTTGCAGTTAGAAAATCATCAGGAAAAGATATAAAATCACACTGCATTCTGAGACAGAGATGAGTATAAAGATGAAGAAAATCAAGTGGTTTTTGGAGAATGTAATAGATTGAGGAAGTGGGCAGCAAGGAGAGGGAGTGAACCTGGAAGCAGTAGTATTCACCTGAGTATTGCATTCATACAGTCCAGATAATGGGGAGAGGGTGGAGGGAGAAATTTAGAGTAAAGTTAAGCCAGACAGACTAACTGATTCTTTCTCTGTAGCAACATAGAGTACCTTATTCAGGTAAAGAAGGGCTTTATTTACCATAAATTTCACTAAGTTTATGCCACCTCTGATACAAACTTCACACTAACTTGTTTTCTCTGGGGAAGGTTCACAGTTTGGTTTTGTTTTTTTCATTTTTGTTTTGGGTGGTTTTTGCTTTTTTTTGAGCAATAATAGTCTTTGTAAGATGGCTGCAGTGTCAGCATTTATCTTGAAACTCTTGGATATTAGTTTTGACTGCAGTCACCTTTCTGACAAGTGTTATTGCAGCCGTGTTTTATATCCCTGTTCAGGATGATTTCTAATGATAATGCTCTGTCTACCTCACTGCTTCACACTAAATTATAGATGCCACTATGACAGGACAAACTATATCCAAGTGCTAAACTCTACTCCCTTTGTGTGATGTCAGTGCCTTCACTACTTTGTGCCTAGAATTAAAAACAGGATAGGAAGATATGCAAAACATTTCTGCTTTAAAATAATGTTCTGTCAGTTATTAAACAAGTGATATTTCATTTAATCAGCTCAAGGGGATTATTTTAAATGAAAAGGCAGAGAGTATGATTTTATTAACACATTCCTGCCCTAGAGTCCTACTGTAATGATTCTTTACTTGACTAATTTAAAAAGTTATAATTCAGTCCTTCCACAATAAAGACTTGTGGATAGTTAAATTTCATTAGTTTTTCTATTTTGAATTGTACATGGAGTAAAGGGAAGGAAGGCATCATGTCTCCAGAAAAGTAACCATTACATTATGAATGCAAACAAACCAATCTTTTAGTGAAGAATGTTATATTACCCAGTTTTCACATGTTAATCAGATACCTTCAGCATTAAAATCGTGCTCTTTGTGCTATCTCTGTGTGTGCTTGCCAAAAAAATGGCTTTTATCAGGTAGTGAATTTTTCTTCAGCCTTGAAAACGTGAACTAAGGCACTCTCAACCTACTAGTCTTATCAGCCTGAGAGTAATTACACTTGTTATATGGACTATAATACAAATAATGCTTTATAAACCATTTTGACCAATTATTTTTAATTAATTAGCCTATGGAAACATAAGAAAGATATTCAAAAACCATTTGAATACATGTAAGTATATCTGCACTAGTATGTACATGCAAGTTCATACATACATGCACATTCATACAAGGGTGTCACTAGTGACTCCATAGTTAAGACTGTGCTGAGATTGAGAAATGTACTTCAAATCTTGTTTTAGGTAAGATGAATAAGTATTTCTGTGTATATGACAATAGACATGAATTTTTTCACCTTTCTTCTTATGCAGTTCTAAGAAAATAGGGTTCTATAGCTGTCCTTAAAATTTCAGAGGATGACATTGAATATTAAATCAAGAACAAACAAAATTTTAATAATTTTTATGCCAAAAGTGTATACAGTTCTCAAAGTGGACTGTTGTAACACTCTGTAGATCCATTTTTTTAAAATGAGAGAATAAATGTGTTCACTTTCATCTTGTATGTCTCAAATTTAAGACCGCTGACTAAATTCTGGTCTTGTTTATGGATATCAATCTTAAGCAACTGAAATCTTTGGTGATATTCTGCATTTGCTCCCATGAAAACCGAGAGTAGAATTTAATCCCATTTCTATAAAAAGAAACTGGATATTACTCATGGGAAGGTTAAAAATGTTCTATCTGATATCACTTCAGATTGAAAACTGTATAATAAATAAGAAATCAAGTGATAGATCAGACAACCAAAAGCAAAGGGTAAGTAGCTAAATATTGTAAATAGATGGATAGACCAAATTATTTATAAATTCCTTCTCAGAGGATTATTTCATTTATCTTTTGAGAGAGACTTTTTCATTGCAAGTGGTATTTCACTAAAAAATTAATTGTTTATTAAGAATTAATTAAATAGGTTAGCATGGGACTATCTGATCAGGGAATAACAGTCTCAGTACTTTGAATTTGCAGGTGCTGCAGTGGTTGTAGTTAAGACATTATGTTGGAGCTTTCCTTCATTGCAAAGGGTTGTGTCAAGAAAATCTTTAATATAAAAATAAAAAGCAGTTCATGCATAAAGCATGATGCCCTGAAGCATATTAGATCTGTTTATCTCTCTGTTTAAAACGAACAGTACCTAGTATAGTTTACATAACAAGGCAGGGATCAGTTTGATAAAGCATTTATATCACCTGGGGAACACACTGGCTCATTTCCTCAACACCTTTCTGCATGAGTCGTTCACCAGCAAGTATAATAGCAAACAAAATTTTAATAGGTCAAGAGCAGAGGACCTACTTTTGTTAAAGTAAAAGACATTTGAGACCCAGGTTCATATTTCAAGCCCAGGTCTCTGCAGCCAATCATTGAATGATAATTATTGATTACATCTTTTATGGACAAATCCTTAATTGCATTTAATCATTTGCAGCCTTAGGGATTTTTTAATTTTTTTTAAAGACAAGTTAAAGCTTAGGGCTTATGTGATGTACATAAAATTACCAGGGGGAACCAAATAAAGGACCAAGATGGACTCCTGCCCCAGATGCAGTGGCAAAGCTCTAGTGACCTCATTAGAAACAGGATTTCACCTCACAACATTAACATTTTTGGCAAATACTACAGTATAAATCTGCGAGTTAACATTTGAAAACACTTTTTAAAACAAATGAATTTCAATTTAGTTTGCAATTAAAATCTGTTGTTAGACTAAAAGATTTTTTTTTGTCACTTTTCCATTTTGTTTAATGTAATCCAGGATATGAGTCACATTTGCTTGTTGTTTCTATATGTGGAGCAAATACTGTAGCTGCTGTTTCTGTCATAGCACATCTGCTCTGCTGAAACTGCAAAATGATAGATAAACACATGGTCAGGAAAAGAAGTAGATGAATAACATTTTGTAATTATTTTTTCTGTGAACAGTAATCAACACCAAATTTCTTTGCAGTTCAAAGGCTATTTTTGTTAAGCGGACATACATGGAGCTTCCATGCAAGCTATTGTTACTTTTTGGTATTTTTATTTTAAGTACCCAAAAATATGTTTTCACCCAACTGGCCCTTTCAGGACTGCATAGTAAAAGCAATATTGTGTTCATCAGCTGTCCCATAATAAAGGAAAAATTGTTCAGTGAAGTGAAGAATTATTATATTTTGCCTTTTCTGGAAAGTTCAACAGTGGAATATATCTTCTTTAGAGTATAATTAATAACAATTTGCAATGCTTTTATTCACAAGTGCAATTCAGAGTATCCTTTCACTGTATATAATGCAACAAAAATAAGGTGATATCACTTACAGGATATGTATCTAGCATCTCAGTGGACATAAATCAATATTTGAGCCATAGATAAATAGATTAGACATGGCAATAGGAAGGGAAAAGCAGCTGAAAAGAAAATCCACAGTAATAATTTTGCAAAGCTTGTCTTACATTTTCATCAGAAACTAAATAAAATAATCTGACAAGGGCACAAATCAAGTCATCTAGCAAATTCTTGTACTTTACTTTTATCAGACAGTGTAATACAGCACATGACACTAAAAATAATAATGTGTTGTCTAAGGACAGGATGGTAATACTACTGCTTTTTTATGGAAGTATCCAACCCCAACAGCCTTTATGGTAGTTCTAGCATTTGCTTGAGGCTATTCAATCACACAGGCCTGTGCACCATTTAGTACTTCCTCTCTACAAACTGTACTTCCCTTCCAGACACAGGGAACCCAGGAGAGATGCCTAAATGGCAGCTCAGTTGTCTGCTGCTGTGAAGACTTTAGATACAAAATCTTGGGAATATGTACCTTACTTGTGCTTAGAGGAGTGTGTGTTTGGGCAGCTCTTGGTGCTCCGAGGTGCTCTAGCAGAACCCAGGATTCTGTATATAGGTATACAGGTTGCAGTTAGCAAGATGCTTTTCCTATAGGCATTATAGGCATTTTTTTCCTTTTTATTTTTTTGGTGAAAGCTAATGAGCTGTTTGTAAGAGTGTATATGGCTGCTGACTTCTAGTGGCTGGCCTGCAGATGACATCCGCCTGGAACTACTGCCCAACAGGGATACTCCAATGACTCAAGTGTCAAGGCCGGTATGTGGCACTGGAGCAGAAAGACCTGATCATCTCTTCTAACACAATCCTCTACTAATCCACAGATATGATGAGGGCTGTAAATGAGACAGGGAAATTATACAAACAGGCTAAGCTTAGACTGAAAATGGCAGAGCAGAATTGTGTGCAGTGCATGCTGAAACTATGTGGAACAAAGCACACAAGGGAAAAAAATATCAGCAAATTACCTTGTTTTCCCTGCTTCTTATGTCACTTGCCTCCCTCTGCCTCTGTGCCATAGGAGAATACAATACATTCCTCAAACACCTGCCCCAGTTGTCATGCTGCATGTCATTTAGGGTTTCTGGCCTGGTTTAGGCTTTTGTTGCTTCATGGTGCTATACCTGTATGACATAAATTTTCTTGTGCTCAATCCAAAGATCTCTGGCATTATGGAAGCTTTGTGAAAAAGGGCCCATCATCATTCATACAGTTCAACATAAAGAGTTGTGTCATGAAATATGTCTGTAAAGGAACTTTTTATGACAGATTGGCTTACTATAATTACATTATTATGAATCTGTACATTAGGTAAGGGGAGTTCACTGACAAAAAAAAATGTAATGTGTGCCTCAAGTCATAACTCCTAAGTTCTTTTCAATGTCCTAAATAAGTGACCTAATTTTCAGAAATGGTGAAAAACAGTTCATCTCTCACGTGATTTCCATGACAGCTTCCAAATGCAATTTTAAAGCTGACTTGAAGGATCAGGTCCTCCTATTATCAAGTGAGGTGAATTAAAGAAGCTGTGTATTTCTCTGAACTGCTCAGCTGTGAACTGTCAGAGTCAAATAAAACTGAGCCAGATAGAGTAATATTCAAAAAAAAAAAAAAAAAACAAACACCAAAAAAAAACCACACCACCTGTGCCAGTGAAATTTAGATGAGCAGAACACAGTTTTCCATATTAGAATGCAGTCACAAATCAGCTCCAGAAACACTACTCTAGCAGAGAAAAAAGCCACATTCTGTTCATAACAATAAGTGGTTAGGGCTTCACTTATACACTTCACTGAAAGAATGGTCTTCTAATTAAACAATTGTTCACAGAAATCACATTCTAAGAATTGGAGGAAAAGAAATGGAAAACTCATGGCTGTTCCTTTTTATATTTTAGTGCTATGAATTGAACTACAGTTTATCACAAAACCAGATTTTTTTCAGTTCAGCCTACTGTTTATAGTAAAAGAAAAGTACATATTAACATAAAGCTGTGAATCCAGTTTTAACTTCTTCTGATGTTAAAAAACCGCTTAATATTCAACAGATGAACCTTCTTAAATATCTAGCTCCCCCTTCAGCTCCTTCCTTTACTTAATTACCTGGTTATGGTACCTAAGTTTTGCCACTCTATTTAGGACTTTACAGCTCAGACGATTCTTATATGCTAATTCTAACTTTTTAATGCTTCACCACAAAACTGACTCATTTGCTGTAAAAGGAAATCAAGCACAAGCAAATAAAAATTTGGAGCATGTCTTATTTATCTGTACAGTTCTCAAGTTTACTCTCTGGGTTCCCAGTTTGCTCAGCAGCTCTGTTCTGCAGGAATCCTGCTTGCTTTTAGTTTTTGTTACTACATCATATGGGCTGAATTTATTGATGTTTTTTTCTGAAAGGAAAACAGAGACTATACACCATATATTTGTCATTCTTTGCGTGAGGCTGTGTTGAGTTTATTCGTTGAAAGTCTATTTCTACTGCCTTTCTGATATCATGGTTTCCATCCTAGATGGTAGACAAGCAGCTGTTCTTTCTCCTCAGAATACTTTAGTGGTGTTTAATTGCTTGCTACTGTAAATAGTTGTTGTGTTTACTAACTGTTGCCTTTAATTTTCTTTTTTTTTCAAACCAGAATTGAATTCAGGCACCTGCATATTATAGTCTAGTAAATCCCAATATTGGATGCTCCTTCAGGAAGGAGCACTTATATTTTGTAGGTTGTTCTGAGACAGGACATAAGAAAGATAATACTGCCCAAATTTGGTATGTGGCTTGACCTAAAAGTCTCAAAATGGAAGGTGAGAGCAAGCTCCACTTCTAAACCTCTCTTGTAGCAACAGTCCATCAGAACTCTTCTTTAACTTAGCATGTTACTCAGCTGTTTATTAAAGTCAAACCATTTAGGCAAAGTTAGGCTTCCTCTGACAAGACGGACCTATATTTCCATACTCCCAAAGTGCTGCAGCTTCCCTTTGGCTCCTCAAATCTGAGTCTCCTTTGAAGTCTGTGACAGGGAGGCGAAAGCAAGTAGAAGTATTACACCCTGAACATGAATGGTGCCTGTGTTGCAACAGGAGTCAAGGACCATTGACACAGTTAAAGCCTCTTAATCTTCCTTGATACGTACATGGCTAAGCATATCTTACTTCCCAAGTCACTTGTGCAGGTGTGGATGGAGTTGTGCAGCCATTTTGATATCGTGTTATACAAGCACAAAGATCATTGTATTCAGGCCGTTTGTCATTTATTAATGTTGTGGCATTTATGCCACAAATTTCTAACTTGTGAAGTCTCTTTTGGGAGACCTCCATGATGTTTGCTGTATCTGTTCAATATTTGTATAGATAGCAATATGCTCATCATGGAAGGTCCTATATAAATTAATTAACAATATTACTAATGTCAGTTTTCATGAACATATCTCTATGTTTTATAAATGTCAGCTGATCCATTTTATGAGTCACTTATCTTTTAACAAGTAACTTTATGGTGCATGATTTTGCATCAAAAGTTAATCATTGTCTAATGGCTGATAGTGTTCGATAAAATGGTCCTTCCTGGAGAATGTTCAGTAAGCATAGATGGATTGAACACTTAGGGAACTCAAGGTATAGCTACCAAAGGAAGAACAAATGAGCATTTCTTACATGTTCAGCATTACCTTTAGGAGGTCTACAGAGATTTTGCTCTCTGTTTACACTAATCTTACTTTAGTGACTGTCATATTACATTAGCAAATTTAATCTTTGTTAATGTGATATAAAGTTGCTAATACAATGACACTCATTATATTAACAACTTTTGCATCATGTTAGCAAAAGCAAAATTTGCTAACAGAATGCAAAAATTACCAATATGATGAGGTAATCATTATCATTATTCTAACTCCTGATTATATTAAGCAGCTACTAACATTTTTGTATGAAATCAGTATTTACACTGTGCTGGGATTTTCTAGAAGAATTTGAGGTGTCTAAATAGGAAAAAAAAAAGCAAAAAGCTTTTGTATTGTATTGTGATATAAATACCACTTAATCAAAGTCATTCTGAAATTAAATTCCTTGACCTAGAAAACTCCTTTTCTTAGAATAGTAAACCATATAATGAGCTATGTTGTGACTAAGCCAATAAGAGAGCATAAAGAGAGCATGGATCACTGTTGGTCTTATATCACCTTTTGGCTTTGAAAACTAATTTCACATTACAACTCATATTTCACAGTATATAAGAACTTATGTAATATTTCATTCAAACATGTTAATTCACTGTTATGATTCGTATTTTTTGTAGCAAGACATACATGTAGAATATATTTTCATGTAACATTTATGGTCTTCTCTGATTACCTCATTAAAAATGTACCTGGATAAAATTAAAATTCTTATATTTTTAATATACAGAATATAATCTGACTGCAAAAATCCTAGATTGCAATATGTAATATGATACATTGCTATTATAATTTCTTGGGAAACAGTCTAATTATTATTATTGTTCTCTATGAAGCCTTAATTCTTATACAAGCTATGTAATAACAAACTTTTATCTTTAAAGATCATCTGTAATGATTAAGGAAATGGATTTCAGCATAGAGTCTTCATAAACAATTCTATAATGGCAATGGGCAAGCTTTGCAAGCTGCTTTCTGCCATGTAAGTATTAGAATGGGAAAAACACAGAGAACGTATTGAATATATAATGTATATGCAGCAAAGGCAGACAGGCCAGATGGAGGATGGAGCTTCCCAGTTATGAAGAGATCAGCATAGAATCATATAGCGGTTTGGGTTAGAGGTTACCTTGATCATCTAGTTCTAATTCCACTGCCATGGACAGGGACACCTTCCACTAGACCAGGTTGCTCACAGCCCTATCCAACCTGGCTCGAAACACTTCAAGGACGGGTCATCCACAGCTTCTCTGGGCAACCTGTTCCAGTGCCTTAGCACCCTCATAGTAAAGAATTTCTTCCTCATATCTAATTTAAACTTACTCTCTTTCAGTTTGAAGCCATTCCCTTGGTCCTGTCATTATATGCCCTTGTAAAAAGTCCCCCTTCAGCTTTTTTGTAGGCTCCCTTCTGGTACTGGAAGGCTGCAATCAGGTCACTCTGAAGCCTTCTCTGCTCCAGGCTTAACAATCCCAATTCTCTTAGCTTTTCCTCAGAGAAGAGATGCTTCATCCCTCTAATCATCTCGGTGTCCCTCCTTTGGACTCTCTCCAACAGGTTTATGTCCTTCCTGTGGTGGGAACCCCAGAGCTGGATGCAGTACTCCAGGTGGGGTCTCACCAGAGCAAAATAGAAGGGCAGAATCAGCTCCCTTCACGTGCTGTATTGTTAACCAGCCTGTATTGACCAAGGGTTGCTCTCACCCAGGTGCAGCACCTTGCACTTAGTCTTATTAAACCTCATGGGATTTCCATGTACTCGCTTCTCAAGCTTATGCAGGTTCTTCTAGATGGCATCCCATCCTCCTGGAGTGTCAACCACACTACTCACCCTGTTGTCATCTGCAAATTTGCGGAGTGTCCTCCCTTTGTCTATGCCATGAAGGAAGATATTAAATAACCCTGGTCCTAATACAGACCCATGAGATACACCAATTGTCACTGATATCCAGCAGGACTCTGAGCCATTGACCATCCAGCCAATTCCTTATCTGCCTAACACTCCACCCATCAAAGCCATCTCTCTCCAATTTAGAGAGAACGATGTTGTGGGGGACGATATCAAAGGCTTTACAGAAGTCCAGGTAAATGACATCTGTAGCCCCTCCCTTGCCCACTGATGTAGCCACTCCATCATAGAAGGCCACTGTGTTGGTCAGGCAGGACTTGCTGTTGGTGAAGCTGTGCTGGCTGTCTCGAATCACCGCCCTGTCTTTCACGTGCCTTAGCAGAACTTCTAGTAGGATCTGTTCCATGGTCTTCCCAGGCACAGAGGTGAAGCTGACAGGTCAGTACATCCCAGGGCCCTCCTTTCTACTCTTTTGAAAGATGAGTACAATGTTTTTATTTTTCCAGTCGCCTAGGATTTCACCTGACTACAATGATTTTTCAAATGTCATGGAGAGTGGCTTGGCAACTACATCAGCCAAATCTCTCAGGACTCTGAAATGCAGCTCATTGGGTCTAACACACTTTTGTACATTCAGGTTCCTCAGGTGGTTATGAACATGTCCTTTACTTACAGTAGGAAGCATTTTGCTCCCCCAGTCCCCCTCCTGCTGTCCATCCACTCAAGGAGGTATGGGAGTCTCACTGCAGATTGAGGCAAAAAAGTTTTTGAGTACCTCAGCCTTCTCCTCATCTGCTGTTAATAGTTTTCCAGCACTGTTTATCAGGGGAGTACACTTTCTTTGACCTTCCTTTTCTGGTTAACATACCTGTAGGAGCCTTAACGAGATGTTCACTTAATCTTAAATCCATTCAAGGACTTGTAATGGCTTCAGCTGAAAGTACTTGAATTTTTCAATACTCAGAGCAAAGAACCACTGGCAAGTGATTCGCTACAGATCTCCTTAGCTTTGGAATTTGCTCCTACCTTATTACAAATCAGCCTTATGTTGCTGCTTTTAAGTTTTAGAGGAAGTGCATAAGAATGTTCCAATTCAAAGCCAGCAAACAGAGGACAGGGAAGACCAAGGAGTTATGTGTTCTTTCTGAGGGACTCAATTTTTTTTCTGTGCTATTGAATACTTATAAACCCCTGGAGAATTTTAAACCTGGGGGTGAAGGAGTAAGCAAAAGAAGCATGTCCTGATACAGGTCTTTATATGGAAGAGGAATTTCTTAGGAACACAGGAACTCATCTAATATATGAGTGATTTTTGTTTATCTAGCCCACTATCATATCATTTAGAGTAGCATCTACAGTATGGTAACTATGCCATATAAGTTGAATTATGACACTTGATATCTCATGTAAATTTTCTTATACATTGTGTAACATGGTTGTTCTGATTATCCTCATAGATATTTAGTCCTTCTTTTGAAGTTCTATAGATAGATAGATAGATAGATAGATAGATAGATAGATAGATAGATAGATAGATAGATAGATAAATGATAGATAGAAAGTGTTGGGGGGGGAAGTTATTTAATTTAATCATTTTGTTTTTCAGCTCACAATGTGTTTTCCATTCAATTTTTTGGAAATATCCTTGGTTTTATTCTATCTTCTATGTATCATTCATTATTTTATGCACGTTTTGTCAAATTTATGTGCTCTCAAAGTTAAATATTTATAATCTTATTAATCTCTCTTCAAATGTCTTTCTGTTGAATTTTTTCTGTTTCCATTATTCTCCTTTTTTTTAATAACAGATGACCAGAACTAAACACAATACTGAGTATAAGGTTTGGTCCATAAAGTTACATAATGGAGTAGTAATATTTTCTTTATACATTTTTTAATTTTAGATTGATTTTTATTGTGTTCAAACATCTCATTTAGAGTGTTTAGCTGTAATGGTCTCTATACAGTGCAGGAGTTTTCAATGAGATATTTCCATTTCCTTTCCTTTTATTGCCTAGTTAGACTTATTTAAAGCTTCTGAATATACAGGAGTACTTTCTTCAAAAGTGTGCTACAATCTTGCGCTTGTTTGCATGAAATTTCATCTCTTGCTCTGTTGTTCAATTGTCTGCTTTCCCATTCCTCCTGATTTTCTTTTGATGTAATAGCTGCATTTTAAGTGTTTTGAAACTGACACTCACTATTCAGGTAAAAATATGGCAGATGGGCAGCCTGCAGATGCTTCCCACTGAGTTACTTAGGTTAGATATGCATTTAGCATGAACGGGTAAAATGTTGAAACCATCCAACAAGAAGAGAAGTCAATAACCCAGGCAGAACAAAATCAGATTCATATGCCTCACTCTTTCCTTCTTTGTCTCAGTACTGCATCTGAGGTAGAACACAGATAATTTCTGTGGAGAGAGAGCAGCTGTATTTTGTTTGTTCATAAGGATATGGTGTCCTGTAAATTGTAACATGAACGGAAATGTTCTAAACATCTGACAACAAAAGAAAATAAAATGCTGTAAAAAACAAAGGAGATAAAAAGAAGAAGAGAAGAAAAAGTGTAACCTGCTGGAAGTTGGTACCAGAGAAGGAAAGCAAGCATTTGTGTGGACCATGACCTCAGGCAACATTCCTGGTAATAGGCACCAAGTGAAAAATGTCAATATGGAAGTATTTCTTACATTTTATGTACTCCTCTAAACACAAAAGAATATGCAAAGATGGATATATTTATATATGAATGTATAGTCCAAGGTCATATCCAGCTTTGCGTAAAGTTTACCAGTAGTATATAGTATATTTCTTTCTAATTCTCCTTCTTTAGTATAAGCCTACATGTTTTTTTGTCTTGGCACTCTAGTAAACAACTAACCTTGTTGAAATGCATAATATCTTTATCTATTGGAAGTACTGTATATGAATATGCTTTTCGGATTTCAAATTGAAATCATCTGTAGTGATACTCTTCAAGGATGGAAGGGTTAGTTGGCACACGGGTGGGAGAAGAGTTGCTCATTAGGGAAGGTTTGTTATGTGGTAACATATAATTAAGGTAATGGTCACAGCTTGTGTGACAGCAAACACTCTAGCAGTTGTTTGATTGCTGGCTGGGTCAGGAGATCAGCACTTTGTACAAGATGTATCCACATTATTGTGTTAGTGGACAGGTTAGAAAGCAAATCACAGCTGCCTTTCTTAGGCACATTACTGTCGAGGCTCATTGTTTTGGATTTTTTATTGTACATCAGCAGTAATATAGCTTCTGAAGACTTCATGTGACAGGTTAGGCATTTTATCCTTTGAGTAAACAGTAATCATGGTGTGAAGAAAGTGGAGCATTGGAGATTTTTCCCATTCTTTGAGATTTCCATTCTTCCTTTTTAGTTTGCTCCAAGGGCTCTTTGGGGATACATATATTAAGCCCTTTAAATAGTTCATAATAAATCTTTGTCTCAGGTTGATTCTGACAGTTGTTTTAAAGAGTCTTTTAAGAGACAATCCTCAATCATTTGTTAATCCATGGGGTGATCTTCAGACTTGGAGGAAAAAGAAACCGTGTAAGCTCCAGGACTGTGAAAATACAGTGTAGAAAAATTTTAACTAAGAAAAACACAGTAAATACTGTACCATCGAAATTTCACAAACCACTCTATGTTCTGACTGTGCCTAAATGATCATTCTCCAAGTTACTCAGTTTGTAAACACTGAAGGTAGAAAAATCAGTTACCAAAAAATGGAAGAGAATTTACTATTGATCATCTTATTCCTATTATCTTGGGTCTGGCTTTCTTTTACTTAAAGCTTGAAGGGGTATTATGGGAAAAAAAAAGTCATTGTTCCTGTTGTTAAAATAAACCCAAAGAAACCTCCAGAATTTCTTCTGTTAAGTGTTTACTATTCAAGCCTTGTGATAAATATGCCAAGATACTTGCACTGTGGGCTGATTTTTTAAAATGTTGTTTCCTGTGTAATATGACAGGTTCTGATTGTGTCTGTCAAAAACCTCCTTAATTCCACAGTGCAAAATAAATAGATAAAGGCGGAAAATATAAAAGTAAGATGTCCAGTCCATTTGACATTTGATTTTACCAAATTTGAATTAATTGTTTCCTAAGAATAATGCATGGCTGCAGCCCACTGCAACTACCATTAGGCTGAGGTTAATTTCAGCAGCTTCAAGATCTGTTATTTTTGGAGATTCTTGTACTTAACTCTTTTTTGAATTTCAGTGGCATAGTGCTTGTCATTATTTTTGGCTTTTTTGTAAATTCTGCATAAACAAAGGAATCTATAAATACTAACTTACCTGTATAAGAACTGTTTAGGTGTTCCTTAGGAATTTGTTGCCATATTTTAATTTAATATGCTGCCCTGAGGAGAAAATACTGTACCAGAAACAAGGAAGCAGTACCAATAAGGGACAAAGCTATAGAGAAAGCTGGACAGTTGGGTCTCTTATTCCTTCTTTAGCCCGGAACCTGAGTGTTGGAGGTGAGGACTGCTGGTGGAAGCACTACCAGCTGAGCAATACAGCACTATAGCATCAGCTACCTGCAGTGCCAGCTGTGCTAGCAAATTCCTCAGCAGCAGCAGGATTAGCAGCCTACCTGAATTGACTTTAGCCTGGACTGGGTCATGGAGTTTCTGTGTGACAGATGAGAGGCAATAATGGCACAGAGAATCTTGAGACGAGGGAAATGTTAATAGCATTCTGAAATATGTTTGGATGCACAGGATATTAATACTTTTCTGTTAAGTAATAGTTCACAAGATATTTTTAAGTGTTATTTGTTTACAAGGTAGGGGAAAGGCTATATTTCTTCTTTTTTTCCATTATTATTTTTCTTTAAAACAAAAGTGTTAGTCAAACCTGGTTTTGACATGGATAGATAGATTCTGTTTGAGTATGTTAAATTTTAAGTTTTCTTACATTTTAAAAGTGTCACTTGAGTGTATTCTAACCTATGAAGCCATGCCATGATGCTTAGCACCATACCTATTGCCACTGTCCAGTAATGAAGTTATCTGTGAGCCAAACATTAAACCCTATGAAAAAACATTCTTCTGGACGATTATAGTTATTTTGTCTTGACAACATAAGGTGTTTAACTCCAACTTGTTTGTTTTTTGGGTTTTTTTCTAGTAATTGAACCAATCTAAATTAGCTAAAAAGTTGGTTTATATAGAAATTATTTCTTGCCTTCCATACTTCAAAATATTTATAGAATACTACTCTGCATTTGGCACAAAAATATGCATCCAGATGAGGCTCAGACTTGGAAAGTGGAACAGTTTGGTAGAGTCATTATGACTGAAATTCAAAGAACAGAATGAAAACCTGTTTGCAATTTCAAGTAATTTGTTGGCAAAGACAAACCCAAATACTTGCCGTGTTTGAAAAATATGAGATCAAATGATGCCACAATCTTACCACCCTTTTTTTCCATATTCAGTGTGTGAACAGAAAGTGGTAGGTCCTCTGTGTTTATAGCTGCTAAACCAGTAAGCATTTGCCAGTAGTAATGATCAGTATGTGTTTGCACATGTATGCTTGCCTGGTGTAAACATATGCCCAGTAGCTATATACTTTTCTAGACAAGTTATTCAACAAGATTACACAATTTGTGCAAAGTGATTTGCCAGGATTCTATACGCATTGATATAACAATCCAGGAGATACTAGCGACCAGTTACTGCCCTTTGGTTAGGCTGCATGGAAGATTCATGTATATAAAATAGTGTATTAAAGTAAACTTACAAAAGCAAAGAGCAATCATTGCAAATGTAATTTTTTCTTCCTCTTTGGGATTCTAATTTTAAAAGCATTAAAGAAGACAGCTGCTCATGCTGTGATATGCGCTAAACAGCCTGAAGGATAGCAAAAAATATATTTGTAGCTCATAATAACTATTGACCTTTCTGATATACAATGTTCTCTGTGTTAGCTATTCTGTTCTATCAACAGTGAAGATTGAACATGACTTTTTAATAGAAAACATGGGGTTTCAAGCTGCTTTCACAAAGGTGTTTATGTATTGTTATTTTGTATTGTAGTACAAAGACTAAGTCCTGATGCCCTTTGTCTGACATCATGCTTGTCATAAAAAAGCCCCACTGTTACTGACTGTTTCATATGAGGAATCGGCTCATAACCATTTTATAGTCATGATAAAAGCATTGCTTCACTAGATTCAGAACACAGGTGTTGAAAATAGAATCCCCCAAATATCCCAAAAGCACAAAAGGTATTTTCTGAAGAAATAGATTCCTCAAGTGGCTATATTTTCAGGATATTCCACTAAGATTTAAAATACTTTTTGCATTCATGCTGTTTGTTTCTTGGCATACTCAGGCTACTGAATAATGGCTTTTGCTGGATGTCATGTGCTCTCAAAGACTATCTTTATGATACTCTCTTTTTTCTCTTGAACTTTCCTACTGCTTATTTGCTGAGTACAGACACATCCACTAGTAGCAGCTTGACTGTGGCACTTGCGTATGTTTCCCCGGAGTGGGATCATCCAAACACCGACTTTGCAGCATGAGGTAACTCAGCTGCTCTTCTTTCCCTCAGGGAAAAGCTTCACCAAAAGGCACCTCCCATTTGGCATATGAAAATCTGGAAAGCAAGCTCTTTATTGTGCTTTTTAAGCCCAAGCAGGCTGGCAATGTTAAGCAACATCAGAAGGGACTTTTTAATGTTTGTTGGAGGTTTTTTATGCCATGTGCTGGGAAGGAACTTTAGTGGGCCATTATTGGCAGCTCTAAACCACAGTTATTTTCACAGGTATGCTCTGCAGTGTCAGTTAATGATTCACAGGTTCCTAAGCAAGAGCAGAAAACTAGGAAGAGACAAAAAATACCCTCAGTTGATCCTTCAAGGGCATGGAAGAGAGGGAACAACATCAGCATTTAATGGCTTTGCGCTGAAACAAAATGCTCAAAATTGTTTATAAGAAGTTCCTCAATAAGGATAACAATCATTTAAGCTGTGGAAACCAGCCATATCTCAAAGGAGATTAAACACTTGGTCCTGTATTCCTCACAGGCCCATAAAGCCCTCGGGTAATTCAGTGAAGTTTTTACCCTCAAAAACTAGTCAGTGTCCTTTTTTTCCCCTTTGCTGTTTCCTTGTTTCCCAGTTTCTTTCCTTAACAAAGGATAGATGTATTATTGTTTGTGATCCTGTACTCTCCTAATATCAGGACCTCTCCTAGCCATTGGATGTGTCCTGTTTCAAACTTTACTAGGATTGCTGCAAAGTAAGTAAACAGTAAGGAAATTATAACACTGTGCTCATTTTCCTTGGGGCTTTCACTGAACCTTGAAAATTTATGAGTGTTGCTGATCTCACATGAAACCAAATCGACAGGTTAGGTCAGCTTATTTATTCCATTGCTTAAAGTAAATTAACTTTAAATGTAAAAATGTAAAAGGAAGTTTGTGCTTCATATGCAGCATGGTTTATGTACCACTCACTCACTAGACCATAACAGCTCTTCGAGAGTTGTTCTGGTCTATTGGATAAGTATGGATACATTTGTGAGTGTTTAGATAATGGATTGAAGTCCAGTAGACTGTAACATTTCCAAAGGCTTTTCAGAGTTAAAGTTTCCTACCATGATTAGTTCTGTTAATAACAAATCTTTATTTTGCTGTTTTCAAACAGACAAAAAAGCTCTATGTATTTTATAGATCACTGACCTACCAAAATTTGTTGTAAAATCTGTCTTTCAACATTATAGGGTAACAGAAATCTTATTCATAGCTTCATCCTGGCAATTATTTATAGCTCTCTCCTTGCTCTTAACTCATTCTTTATTTTACCATATATATAAAGAGTTCTGTGGGATAAAGTTTATATGGGAAGTAAATATCATATGATGGGAAATAATAGCCTGATAAGACATATTGCTAGTATAGAAGAAGAAATAGGAGATGCAGAAGAAGGGAAACTTTGAGAGGCATTAAATAAAGTAATACTTGACCCTATCCTGAGCTGCAGCAAAAGCAGCATGGCCAGCAGGTTCAGAGAGGTGATTCTGCCTCTCCACTCTTATGAGACCAATCCTGGAGTGCTGTGTCCAGCTCTGGGGTCCTCAACACAGGAAGGACATCGACCTGTTGAAGCAAGTGCAGAGGAGGGCCACCAAGATGATTGGAAGGACAGGACATCCCCTCATACTAGTAAAGTCTAAGGAATTCGATTGTTCGGCCTGAAGAACAGAAGGCTCCAGGGAGAACTTATAGCAGCCCTCCAATATCTAAAGGGGCTACAAGAAAGCTGGAGAGGGACTTTTTACAAGGGCGTGCAGTGATAGGACAAGGGGGAATGGCCATAAACTGAAGGAGAGATGGTTTAGATTAGATATGAGAAAAAAAATCTTTACTAAGAGAATGGGGAGACACTGTAAGTGTTCACCCAAGAGGTTGTGGATGCCCCATCCCTGGGAAGTGTTCCAGGCCGGGTTGGATGGGGCTGTGAGCAGCCTGGTCTAGTGAAAGGTGTCACTGTCTATGGAAGGGAGGTTGGAAGTAGATGACCTTTAAGGTCCCTTCCAACCCAACCCATTATATGATTCTGTGATTCTATGATTCTTTGTCCAATAGAGTAGTTCAGATTACTTTGATTCTGCAAGGATAATAGTACATTCAAAAATTTCACTGTATAATACTAGGGAATGCCTGTCAATGAATTTTTACTTTAGTTTTTCCTACATAAGTACAGCCAGTACATGGGCATAGTCTGAATTAAAAAGCAAACAGGGTAAGCTCATTATATGTAATACTGCAGGATAACTTCTCAAAGCATGGCTTGTTTCTCTGCAGATCCAGCCATTTGTGTGCCCAAATTATAGTATGCATGTAATAGTGTTTTCACTTGTTAAATCTGCAAACTAAACATTACTTATAGAGACTAGTATAATTTGGACATGAAAATTTTGTTGCTTGTATGTGTATGGTAGTTGTGTGAAACTGTAACTTATTTTGCCATTTACCGCATGTACAGTTTTTCTATCCATTGTTCAAACAGCATTAAGTTCCCTTAGAAAACTCTGGATTGCTTTTGCTTGTAACTAATGTTAAGTCTGGTGTGTTTTGGGGAAGAGCGCAAGCACATGTCAAAGGTTGGTGTAACCATATATACCAGATGGAATGTAGGCATGTGTAACTAAAGTCCTAAACAACAGGTCATAAAGGATGCTAGAAATTATAAAATAATAAACAGAAACAGTCATTACAGGCTTTTCAGGGGGATAGGCAGGACAGAAGAGGTGGGGGGCTAGCACTGTTATGTAAAAAAATGGTTAGAATGTATGGAGCTCACAGTTGGCAATGGCACAGTTGAGAGACTCTGGCTGAGAATCAAGAGGCAAACAAATAATGTGGATGTTATCATGGGAGTCTCCTATAGACCTCCCAGACAGGATAATGATGTCAACAAATTATTCTTTGAGGAACCAAGGGACACTTACAAGTCAACTACTCTTGTCCTTATGGAGGGTATTCAACTTGCCAGAAATTATCTGGGAGCATTACAGAGCTGGTACAATTCGGGCCAGAAGATTCCTAAAAAACCTGGATGACAACTTTATGGAACAGATCCTAAGAGAGCTGGCTTGGAAAGATGCTCTACTTGATCTGCTGCTTGTCAACAGAGTGGATCTTGTGAGTGAAGTGGAGATTGGTGGCCATCTTGGCACAGCAACACAGCAACCACAAAGTGATAGAGTTTAAAATCTCTGTTGACGAGAAAAAGTGCCAACAAAATGTCAGCTCTGGACATGAGGAGAGTAGACTGCAGGCTGTTAAGGAAATTAGAAAGTAAAGTCCCCTGAGAAAATGATTTTGCAGGTGCTGGGGTCTGTCAGTGCTGGTCACTTTTCAAACATCACCTCCTAAGGGCACAGGAGCAGGCAATTCCCAAATGTCAGAAATCAAGCAGGGGAGGCAGAAGGCTGGCTTGGCTAAACAGGAATCCTCTCTTGGAGATAAGGCAAAAAAGGAAGCTATATGCCCACTGGAAGCCAAGTGACATGGGAAGAATTCAGAGATACTGCTTGCCACTGCAGGCAGAAAATTCGTGTGGCCAAAGCTCAGCTGGAGTTGAAACTGGCCAGAAATGTGGGGGACAATAAAAAGAATTTTTTCAAATATATTAATGGCAATAGGCCATATATATATATATATATATATATAAAATATCAGTATAGAAATATCATCAGCCTGTTACAGGATGAGGATGGTCACCTCATAAACAGAGACAGGGTAGAGGTATTTAATGCTTTCTTTGCCTCTGTCTTCAACATGGATGATGGATCAAGGGGGTCTCAGTGCCCTTAGCTGGAGGACCATGCCTGTGAGAATAATCAACTCCCAGTCAACCTGAAACTGTGTGGGATCTGCTGCTCCAGCTGGATCCCTACAAATCTATTGGACCTGATTGGATTAATCCAGGAATCTCAAAGAGTTGGCTGATGTCATTGCAAAACCTCTCTCAATGATTTTTGAGTCGTCTTGGGAATCTAGAGAGGCCCCAGCTGACTGGAAGCTGCCAAACGTCCTGAGTTTTAAGAAGAGCAAGAACCAGGACCCCAGAAACTAGAGGCCCATCAGTCTCACTTTACCTGGTAAAGTTGTGAAGATTATTCTGGGAGATGTTGAAAAACACCTAAGAGACAGTGTAGTCATTGATCACAGCCAGCACAGCTGCACAAGAGGAAAGTCCTGCTTATGAAACCTGATTTCCTTTTATGATGAGGTAGTCCACCTAGTTGATCAAGGAAAGCTAGTTAATGTAATCTTTTTGGATTTCAGTAAAGCTTTCAATACTATCTCTCACAGTATCCTTCTGGAAGAAATGTCCAGCACACAACTGGATAAACACTCCAGCTGTGGTGGGTGAGCAACTGGCTCATGGGTTGAGCACAGAGGGTAACAGTGAATGGAGTAACATCACACTGGTGACCTGTCACTAGTGGGGTTCCAGAGGGCTCCATCTTGGGCTCTGTGCTCTTCAACATCTTCATAAATGACTTGGACACAGGACTGGAAGGGATACTAAGTAAGCTTGCAGACAACACGGAACTGGGAGGAGCTGTTGACTCCCTCAAAGGCAGGTAGGCCCTGCAGAGAGACCTCAACAAATTAGAGGACTGGGCAATCACCAACCATATGAAGTTCAAGTAGGGAAAGTGCCGGATTCTACACCTGGGATGGGGCAACCCTGGGTGTACGTACAGACTAGGGATTCAGATGCCAGAAAGCAGTGCCATGGAAAGCAACCTGGGAGTCCTGATCAAAGGAAAGTTGAATATGAATCATCAACATGCCTTGGCAGCCAGAAGGGCTAACCATGTCCTGGGGGGCATCAGGCAAAGCATTGCCAGCCAGTCAAGGGAGGGGATTGTCCTGCTCTGCTCTGACCTGGTGCGGCCTCACCTTCAATACTGTGTGGAGTTTTGGGTGCCACAATGTAAGAAAGATGGTAAGCTCTTAGAAAGCATCCAAAGGAGGGCAATGAAGATGGTGAAGGGGTGAGGGGAAGCCATGTGAAGAGTGGCTGTGGTCACTTGGTCTGTTCAGCCTGGAGGAGACTGAGAGAAGTTACAACATTGCAGTTACAACTTCCTTGTGATGGGAAGAGGAGGGGCAGGCACTGATCTCTTCTCTGTGGAGACCAGTGATAGGACCTGAGGGAATGGCCTGAAGTTGTGTCAGGGTAGGTTTAGGTTGGATATTAGAAAAAGGTTCTTCACCCAGAGGGTTGTTGGTCACTGGAACAGGCTCCCCAGGGAAGTGATCACAGCACCAAGCCTGACGGAGATCAAGAAGCATTTGGATGATACTCTCAGGCACATGGTGTGACTCTTGGGGATGGTCCTCCTGTGCACGGCTAAGGTTTGGATCCTCGTAGATCCTTTCCAACTCAGCATATTCTGTGATTCTGTTAACTTGATCCAAGTCTTTCCACAGTATTCCTACTTACTTAATTGGGACCAAGCTCTAGTGGCTTGTTTCCCAAACATAGGGAATGTGTGCTACTGGAGACACATCTGGCATCCATCAGCTGCTCCAGAAAGACTTGGACTTCTGGAGGTCCTGTGTGAAACTGCCATTCCTGTACACATCTCAGACACAGGAATGCTGTAGACCTATGTGTGGGCAACTGAATTAAGTCTTCAGTCACTTAGAATTCATCCCTTAAATGAAGGAACTGTTCTTCTTAAGGTATTTCTAATAGTTTGTTCCATTCAATTTTATATAGTTAAGTACTAGGTTTTTTACTACTTCCTTTGGAGGCAATTTTCAACAAATAAAAAGTTGGGATTAATTGTGCAAATTAAAAATATTAACTACACTATGTTGTGGCCAAACAGGTCAAGTCAACAGATTATAACATATTATTATTAGATTATTAATAGATTGGGTACAATACCCAAGTTCTTGAAAATCCACAGTGTATAAAGCAGATCAGATATTAAACATGTTCTCCCTGTTAATTAATTAATAAATCCTAAAAATGGTAATTAAACATTAAACATGTTTTTGTCTGTTGTGTGTAAATTCACTGCTACTTCACTGATTTGGCTTTTGCCTGCACACATGTACTTTTATCACATTAAAAAGATATATTGTATATATCTGAGTTAGTCGCTTATTCTCTCAGTTTCAAACATCTAAGCATAACAGTCATGTGCTGTCACATGTGGACCATAACCCAGCAATTACAGTGATAATAAAACCAATCATATCTTTATATGCAAATATATATATATATATGGCCTTTTTAAAAAATATTTTTAAAATGAAATAATACATGTAAGGCTTCATTGTCAAATTATTTGTAAAAAATTAAGGATTTTACATAAAACAACCCGACTGTAACTGAGCTGACAGGCCATATCATCAGTTGTTGGATCTGGAAAATTTGGGGAGATAAGAGTGGGGAGGGGGAAACAAGCAAACAAAAGCATTACAAGAACTAGCTTTCAGCAGAAGTGTGATGGGTTTTAAAGGTTTTATGCCTTTGAGTTTCTAATAGGCTTATTGGTCATGAAAACTGAATTGCTTCATCTTGGAGGTAGGATGACAAAAAAGAACAGTTTATTATCTTGTCTGAAAACACTACCTAGAAATAAATTCTTTAGAGGAAGTCATCCTTCTTGCTATTTCTTTTGGAAGAGCTGCCCTGAGTCTTCCCCTTTTGAGTAAGGCCTTGGCCAGAATCCAGCATTACTCCACCTGAGTAAAGGGAAGAACAGAACTAAGTCACCCAAAGCCTGGGGGCCAATTCTTAACTTCATCTGTTCAGAAAATAGAAAAATAGAAATTTTAAGAGTCTTACCAAATTACCTGCAAGTACCATGAATTTCAGATCCAAATCTGGTGTTTCAGAAGTTCAAGTTCCTGTTTATAACTGGTACAGCTTTTATCAAAAGTATTATTCCACAACTCCTTTACAAACAGTATTGCCTTGGAATAATGAATGAGCCTCTGCCACGCACAATGTTAAATAAACAATTCAAATAGTCCTTGATTTTGTAAGCTGCTGAGCACACCAGCAAGACCAAGAAAGCACTTATAGAATTTGCTAGCTCTGTGCTCATCAGTTAGTCTACAGGCAGGCTCCCAGCATCTGTAAATAGGCCTAAATCGTTCATCCAAATAGTCCAAGGATCTTCAACAGTTTCCTAGACCAAGTTTTATCTTCTGGTAATTGCCCAAAATTCTGCAATCAGACTGAACCCACTCCCCTTAAAACCATGCATTTTCACAAGTGCTAATAGTAACTTGCACTTACTGGAAATAAATTGTCTTAACTTGTAGCTTTTGAATTGTATTTGCTGGGCTAGTAGTTGGGAAAAATCTATCTTTTAGCTTATAAAATGATCAAATTTGATCAATAATATACTGAGAAAGAATGATCTTCGAAACAGTGCTTTTTTTGAGTCCCTTTTCTGATTGAAAACAGTTAAGTATTAAAGGTTAAATTTTCCTAGAAAGTCTTTTAATGCCTGGTTACAGACAACAAACTGCACAGAAGAAATACAATCATTTACAAAGATGTATCTAGTTCAAATGAAAATGATAGATTTACATTACCTAATAATTCATCGGAATATATTCTCAGTTGCCTATAGACTTTAAGAAAATATGAGGTTTGCAAGTGCAGAAGACAGTATGAAAAGAAAGCTCCCTTTTTCTTACTGCTTTGTATGTTCTTTTATTTTGTTTCTCTTGTAAGAGCTGACTGTATAGTTGGTGTTTGAGAATGTCTCTTAAAAGCTATATGGATACATGTTTTCAAGGAAGTGAAATGAAAGTCAGGTGAAAACTTCCTGAAGTGCTACAAAATCTAGAAAATCCTGTATGCTAAACCATAAGGTTTCTTTCCACCAATCCCCTGAAATTTCTCATTGGTGTTTGTTTTCCTTCTGCACCTTCTAGTCCTCCCAAGAATGAGAAGCCTGTTTGACATGTGAAAATACAGTTTTCTCCTCTCAATTATTTTTAATGTATGTCAGGGAAAAAAGAAAAACAAACAAACAAACAAAACCAAAACCTACACAAAACCAACCAAACAAACAAAAACCACAGAAGTTTCTGAACATTTATTCAGCCTACTGTGGCGGCTTTTTGTTATTTAAGACATAAATCAAATTTGGAACTTCTTTTTTTTCTGGGGGACAAATTGTTTATCTGAATTTGAATGTGCTTGTGAATCACTCATTGGGATAGTACTTGTGTTATGTAAGAGCAATTATTTGTATTGTTTTACATTGTGTTACTCTATAGCTTTAAGGTAGCCAGACTTTGCACAGAGGCACAGTATCTCTGCAAATCACTGCAGGATTAGAGCCATGGACCTCAGTCCTCCAAACAGTTATTGCCATGTTTATGTCTCATTAGAACACCAGAACTCTTCCAGCCTGGGAAGTTACACAGTGCATGACTGATTTCTGGAGTCTGAGCCCAAGATTGTTCCCCAGGCAAAGCCCATTGAAGGATCAGAGCTACAAGGCTTGTTCACAAAGAAATACTTAGAAGATAACTAAATAATTTTGTGAATTGGGTACTTGTTCATACTCTCTTCCCATTTAGTTCTGTGAGTCTTAGTTAACCTTTTTTACAATTGTGACACTTTACTATGGGTGTAGTGAATTGCAGCTTCATGCCTTTTGAAATGGACAATGCTTTCCTGCTGTCTAGAAATCTAGAAATCTCATACTGCATTATCAGCTTTGGGAATGGAAAAAGAGGTTTGTTCCCTTAGTAGTTTCTGCTGAAGATATTTAACGACAGACAAATCCAAGTGCTTTCCCAACAGAGTGTGCAGTTACCTGCTTTGTAAAGGTAATCCAGACTTTTTATACTTCTAAGCCTGACAGTGTAAAATATTTTCATTCACATGCAGTAAGCATTGACTTTTATCACATAATTAGCATTCTAAACTCACAATTTCAGAAGTTTGTAAATAAACAGTAGATTTAAATTCCGTAAATTCAGTCCAGAAGCCCTATTTTTCAGTGCAAAAGACATCTTTAGTTTCTACAGTATCGAGCCAAGCAGACCTTGTTTATTTCAGGCTTTTTTAAAGGTCTTAGATTACAAATTTAAAAAAAAAAATCATAAATGAATTGCTAGAGTTTCATTCTGATCTTCCTCATATTGCAAGCCTCCTTTGACATAACTGGGAAAAAAATTGAAAAGGCTGAGTGATAGGCATTTAAAACCAACTCCTGAGAACTCATAATGGACTCCATATACTCCTGTGCAAATCTCACTGACATCGATGGATGTGTTCTGTACACATCCTATTTTTTAAATCCTGCATGCATAATCACTGTTAGCATTGTTATAGTATCTACTGTGGGTGGATGCAACTCTGAATGCAGATTTGTACTGTCAGCCATAATGTTTCTCTCCTGAAAGAAATTCAAAATGCTGTTCATAAGCTGTTCTGGACTTTTAGGTAACTAATGCCATCTCACACATACACTCTCAGGTACTTTTTGTTAAACAAAATCAAACACTTCAGAATACCTGTTTATATGACAGGCAGTTTTCCAGTCTGTTGGATAAATTAAATGCATTTAATAACATACCCTTACAGAAATGTATACGTTTGTACATATCATAATAACAGCAAAATGATGTTGAGCTTATGATATAAGGTTCCATGAGCCCAAAACATGTCAATGCCAATACTGACAATGTATGTCAGATGTTTTCCTTTACTTCATAAAATTTTGTACAAAAGAGAAACTTTAGTTGCAATTGCTTGGGAATGGTACATATGTATTACAGCCTGATCTCTTTTTGAGCATGAGATATTGTGTGTTTAACGTTACTTCTGTGTGTTTAGGAAATTACCATTAGAATACAGGAGAATATATTGTACTTGCTGCCTGTGCTAGAGCAAAATGTGCTGGACTACAGCAACTACACTTGTTAAGCTGATTTTAGCATTTCTTCACACAGCAGGAAGCACCCATGCTGTGGTTTCTTAATGTACTCTTTAACTACTGCACTGTACTGTACAATAAAAATAATAATTAATCATGATCCTCATCTTACCAGTGCTGCTGCTATCCTGATGATTCTGGTATGCTGATTTCAGCAGCATACCCAGAAACACATATCTTTGCTTTCAGAGTTTTATTTCTTATATGATATTACTGGACAGAGCTGCATTTTTTGAGGACAAGTTTGTTGCATGGATTATGTTGTCTTCGCATTTGTTCAGGTCTCCAATGACCCACACCAATAAATGTGAAAGAAACAACGGCACAATGGCATACTTTCCCATTTCTACCAGCATGAAAAAAAAAGTACTCTAAATTAAGTCTAACCTTAAATGTATAATCTGTCCTTGGGAGCAGAAAAAAAAAAAAAAAAAAAAAAAAAAAAAAAAAAAAAAAAAAAGGATATAGCATCTTCAGGCTCTTGGCATCCCTTACGAGAAAAAATTGGTTCTAAGGGTCTCTGATCTTGTGTTTTAGTAAAATAGAACTGCACGGCTGACTGACAGTTCTGATCTAAAGCATTTACGTTTAAGTTTTGATCTCTCTGCTTTTGATTAAAACTAATGAGCTCATTTAATTCAAAATGGGAATCTCTGATAAGAGAAATAAGGTTGATGTGATTGGATTAGAGGGGCAAATTAAACTCTTAGAGCAGAAGTTTGTGCTTATATAGTGTATTAAAAAGCTGTTGGCGTATTATGGTGTGTTAGATGATGAGAAAAATTTCATAGTAATTCATATTTAATCAGAAGAAATGAAAGTACTAAATATAACATGGCTCTGCTTTTCCCTCGAGTGATAAAGAGCTGTACATTTAAAATGACATCGAATTCACACTCTCTAAAACAAAAAAATCTTAAAAGAGACACTAAAGAAAGGGACACAGTTGTCAGTTATCACAATAGAGCTGAAATGTTACAAACACAAAACTTGACTACATTAAATCAAGGACAATCCAATATAATCCTTAGCTCACAAACAAGTTTGTGTGTTTCTGTTGACTGCAGAACAAATGCTTTTTAAATACTTGAAGACTTTCTACTAGTGGTTTGTATGATTCTCCTAAACAATAGCAGAATAATTTCAAAATATTTTTTTTATTCTGTGTTAATTCCTCATTGAAGCTGAAAGTTTGTTTATCTCCAATAATGCTTGATTATTGTAAGCTGCTCCAGAATTTTCCAGTTAACAATATTTTGGGGTTTGTTTATCAGGCCTAAAAAATAACAATAATAAAGACTGTATAAAGAATATCTTGGTGTTTACTGGGTTTGTACATGCTATCTTGATGTTTACTGGCATTGTACATGCTATTTCATCATGGTTTATATAAACTAAGAGTATTTACAATGTTAAGTGGTTGCATTTGAGGAAGCGAGAAGCATAAGTGAAAGCTATAGTTAGTTGCGAGCAAGAAATATCTCTTCAGATGGACTAAAATTATATTTCATTAATGACTAAATAATCACCAATAAGTGGTTATGATTATAACAATTATAATAATATGTGTCATTTACTGCAGAATTTTTGCCTTCAGGCTGTTTAGTGCTTTACTGGTAATAAAGTCCTTAACTTCCCCTCAGTACTGGGGAAACCAAGGCACTGAAATCCAATAGTGACTCACCCTGTGTATTGTTGCAGTCGAGGAGTAGAGATTAGGGAATAAAAGCTTGCAGAATTTGCAGCCTATTTCAGGAGACGGAATTGCTACCTCAGTGAGACTTCACCTTTCACAAAATACTGAAGAATACTTTTTAAAACAATGCCATACCTTAATGAAATAACTTCAGTGATAATAAAATCATGCAAGAAAGAGTTAACATGTCAAATCTCTGTTAAAAATTCTATGGGAAAAATAACTTGAAAATGAGGCTTACTGAGAGTACGTATATTTTTCAAAATTTTTTTTGCTAAATAAACATTTTCTAAATGAGGTAGATTGATTACAACACTCTTAGCATCCATCAGTCATTTATTTTTAGTGAGTTCAAGGATTGCACCTGAAAAAATAGCTTAGAGGGGATGTATAAAATCTAAATTATGTGTATATGTATTTTTTCTATTTCCTAGTGGAATCTACAAGCCCCAGTTTACTAACCACTGACAACACTCTAGAGCGCTCTTTTTTCATCCGAATGAAATCTACACTGACCAAGCGAGGAGTGCACATCAAATCGTCGGGTTACAAGGTAAGGGCTGCACTGTAGCATGAAATATTGACATCTTAAAATTATGTTGATTCATGTTCCAGGAACACCTTAATAGACAGAGAAAGGAGCTATTCACCTTTACATGTGTCTCATTCCTTTTGTTAAAGAATCATTAATACAATATTTCCAGCCTGAGGTTTGATGTTGGTACTGCACCTCCATTAAATTGATCATTATTGTGATAAACATTGATGATAACAGCATGAAAGCCTTCAAAAGAGCAACACTTCTAAAGTAAAGGTATCTTTTACCAAAGGAGGTGAGTCAGAGTAACATCACTTTTCCCACAGTGGAAAATTACTGCTCATTTCATCTTTGGATTATGTTTTTTCCAGAGAAGGTAAGATTTTTCCATGCAGACAGTATGCTAGAGCTATTTCATTTTGCTGCCATTCCAGCTCAAGGAAACAGCAAGCCGCAATGAGTACTTTTGCACCATTTTTCTTTCATTGTCTGTCTGAGGGGCATCTGCTGCCGGGGATCATATTTGCTGGATTTGAGACTCTTTTAAGATATGAAATACTCTTGTTCCTTATCAGCAGTAATCTCATTTTTCTTCAGTCATATATCGCTCACAGCGCCTGTAGCTATCAGTGGCTTTGCAGTATACTAAAACTAGAAGGAAGAGCACATTTTTAACATTGTCGACTTGTGGAATGAAATATGTCATCTATTAAGTTTTATACAAGATAAAAGAGTGGTGCAAAAAAGTAAGTCTGAGAATGTGTGTTTATTTAAAGAAGTTGCTTGTTAATGTTCATTTAAAAACTTTCATGACTGTTTTGGGGTTTTTTTCAGTTTTCAGAGGAAGACTTAGAGGAGCTTTAAAGTAAAATTCCCCAACTAACTTTTCCCAAAAAATTCTCTGTGAATATAGCATCATCACACCTGAGCAGTAAAAATCTGGTAGAAATGTCTTTTTTGCAAGCAAATGACTGGTAGTGTTTCGATTGGATGGTTTCTGGGTCAAGACAATTAAAGTAGTTGCTACTAAAAGTTTTAAGTCCAATCCAGTGGTTTCTTAAGGCACCACAAGTTTTGATCCGTGTCCTGCTTAGTTGTCAACACCTGAAAGAATGCACTGAGTACTTGTTCATGATGACCAGTATACAATTTTCGGGAGGTGTCAAGACCTGGAAGTGTAGTGACAGTCTAAGGAGACACAAGGTGAATGAATGAATGGGCAGGTCATGGAATCATAGAATAGTTGGGGTTGGAAGGGACCTTAAAGATCCTTTAGATCCAACCTTCCTGGCATGAGCAGGGACACCTTTCACTACATGAGGTTGCTCAAAGCCCCATCCAACCTGGCCCTGAAAAATTCCAGGCATAGGTCATTCACCACTTCTCTGGACAACCTGTTCCAGTGTTTAACCTCTCTCACAATAAAGATTTTCTTCCTCATATCTAATCTAAACCTACCATCTTCCAGTTTAAAGCCATTCCCCTCGTCCTATCACTACATACACTTGTAAAAAATCCCTCTTCAGCTCTACTGTAGGCCTCTTTAGATACTGGAAGGCTGCTATAACTTAAACCTGAAGCCTTCTCTTCTGCAGGTTGAATCCCAATTCTCTCAGCCTGTCCTCATAGGAAAGGTATTCCATCCCTCTAAACATCTTCATGGCCCTCCTCTTGTCCTGTGTTGTGGGCCCCAGAGCTGGACACACTACTCCAGGTGGGGTCTCGCCAGAACAGAGTAGAGGGGAAGAGTCACCTCCCTTCACCTGGCCATGATGCAGCCCAGGATATAGTCAGCTTTCTGGGCTGCAAGTGCACATTGCCAGCTCATGTCCAGCCTCTCTCATGTCCAGCATCCCAAAGTCCTTCTCCTCAGGGTTGCTCTCAATCCTGTAGTTGTGCTTGGGATTGCCTCAACCCAGGAACCTTGCACTTGTTCTTGTTGAACTTTCTGAGGTCTGCACAGGCCCATCTCTCAAGCCTGTCAGGTGTCTCCTTTCCCCCCACCATGTGAACAGCATCACACTCCTTCTACAGGTCATTGGAGTTACACTAATTCTTATGATGGCATGGTCCGCCCAAGCTAGGCCAAAGTTAGATTGATAGAGAACTTGCTTTGCTGGATATTTTTGATGCAATAGTGATGGGTAAACATAGGAAAATTGTGGATTTTGTAGTGTGACATTTTTTGCCCGATATAGGTGAGAACAAAAGGAAGCTGTGAGTGACTCTGTCATTCTCTGTCTTGGACTCCTGACAATCTAATGTTCATCCAGAATCAGAATAGGACATATATAGAATACACTGACTTCACAAGGTGGGGGTTTTACTCATTACAATATTGAAATTCACATTATTCACATTACAATTTTGAAATTCACAGTAGATCCTTTACACAAAAGACACAGTAATGTCTATCATATAAATATAAATATAATTTAATTTCTCTTAGAACTGCTGATGCCTTGTGGAAACACTTAAAACCATAAGTGAAATGTCACAAATAGAAAATATCAGTTTTGAAAGATCAGATGTCATTTTTTTATCCAGTTTTTCCTGGACACAATGAATGGATAAAAAGAAAAGCTATGTCAACAAAACTGTCTGTAAATAAAAGATTTGGGTTTTTCCAAACTTTTTCATGAGGCAAGTCAGCTTGAGTAAAATTGCATAAACAGTATAGAAGCTCTAGGCAGGTGTAAAAATAGATATGTAGTTCCTCTACTTTTTGATGTTTCAAGGAATTTGTAACTGACAGTGTTTGGCTGAATTTAGCTGTGTCCAGCCAAATGAATTGTACTTTGACAGTTTTTCAAAAGCGTGGTTATTGGCACTCTGTGTTCCATGGAAGGATCATTCTCTACAGCCACAGCAAGCCCCAGAAAAATAGTGCATTCATTTTAGAAAAGCTGGATCAAGTGAATATCCTTTTAACTGAGTGTTAAGAACTGCTTTGTTTAGACATCACTCTCAGTGTATCAGACAAGCATAATAAAATTCAACTGCTATAGTGAATGTCACTCACACCTTTAGGAATATTACCAATTTAGTCATTGATTTCTAAAAGACTAGTGCTAGAACAAACTTAAAGTTTCTTGAGTTTATTAAGGTATGTATTTTATCAAAATTAAAAAAGATCCATGAGCCTTATGGATGTACATCTATAAGAACTCATCAAAGGGAAGAATAGTTGCATAATCTTTATGAAGATCATGGGAAAAGCTGGCTGGGATCATGTGCAGCAAAGTTCCTGAAGGAAATCCTTGGGGAGCAGGCTGACTCAGGAGCGACTCTCTCACCCCTTCAGAATACAACAGAGCACTGAATTTTCCACCTGCAAAAAACAAGGGCTCCTGGCTAACACCTTCCTTTGAGCTCTTGTGTCATTGTGGGTGGGTAGCACTCCTGAATCAGCATACAACCATTCACTGGGAGCAGTGCTAGAAACTCGGTATGCTATGAGTCAAATTTTAGCCCTGTCAGACATATTCAGCTCCCTGTGGATTCAGTCCTCCAGGAGTAACAAAATTTTTTTATCTTTGTAAAGTAATTGTGTCTTGATCCAAACTTTCACTGACCTCAGAACTGCATTACCATTTTTCGTTGCTTTGAGGACTGCTGGTGAATGTCTTCTGTAGACAGCAAATGAACGAGGTGGTTCACGAGGTGCTTAGCCAATTTTCAGAATGAGTGATCCCTGCCTTACGAAAATCACATAAAAGTGAAAACACTCAAAGAATGAAATTGATTAATCATTCAGGTTGATCTAGTCAAGACTAATTTTCTATCAAAAGAAGCTTGGAACAAAAATCAGACTGATAAACTTAAACACATGTATACATCAGAGACCCTGTTCTAGACCATGAGATGAACCCTGTTTATAGTCCCTTCCTGGACTAGGTCTGAATTATATGTAAAGATGAAGGTAATGGCCTTTTTTTTCCATGAACTATGTTACCTTAAAAGTCTAAGTGGAAAAGTGGTTACATGATTAATCCTCCCTCTCTCTTTCCCGTTCATTGTTCCCTAGCACTCTCCTTGAATTAGAATTTCCCATTCTCAAATATTCTTAGGCTCAGAGGCTTGTAGGAAAAGAATTTACAAAAAGTACTAGAGAGTTATTCAATTTTTGGTTAATAAATTTAAAATCTTTAAAAACAGTCAAATAAAATTCAGTCAGCTGATAAAACAATGAAAACCAAAGAAAAAAACTATAATTGCTTTCACTGCAAAACTCAGAATGTATTACCATTACAGCTGTTGTCTAAGATATGTGCTGGAGAGACTTACTGCTTTTTCACTGCTGAAAATGTATCACATCTTCTTTTTTTCAATTTTTTTTATCAGTAAAAGAGAGTTTTATATTTAATTTGGATTTTACCTCCATTTTATCTCCTTTTTCATTTGTTTTCCTCCATTTGAGGATCACAATTCCATCCACTTAAATTATCCTGCCTTCAATTTTTTTCTTGTCTGACTTACTTAGGCATATGTCAAAGCTGGTGTTAATTCAAAATTACTTTGTTCAGGTCCAGTGATACATTTCCTACTCCTCTGTAGTATCCTATTATTGTTTTGTCATATTTATTTGCTCGTCAGATTGTGCTAGGATCTTCTTTGTTCAAACTTTTAAGGCCAGATACTGGTCTCTTAAAGCAAAGCATAACTAGTAGGATCAAGAAGTAGTTAAGGTGTTGAGCATCATCAGAGCCAGTAGTTGCCAGTAGTTTCCAGTTCATCAACTCATCAGATGTGTTAATATGTATCCATACATACTCCTCTACTGTTTTATGGAGTAGACCTCTCATGATAAGCTATTACAGAAGTGGAGAAGCAAACATGAGGAGATTCCCTTGTACTTTTGCTGTCACTGCAGCAATCTCTGAATTTGGGATAACCAACATCTGTTTTCTCTCCATCAAAGTTGGCAATCAAACTTCTTGGAGACCTATCAGCAGAGTTAAGGACATCTTAAAAAAACCTTCAGGTTGTCCCTTCCAGTGGACATACTACACAGCAATGACTAAATTGCTATATATATACATATGCAAAGAAATTGGTTCGGCAAGTTTAGTTTAGCAGTTTTGATATTTTGTTGCATGTCTAATGTCTGTATTTCAGTAATGGAGGATGCAAGTTCAGTTAGCTATACCTCATACATCAGTTGCTGTATACCGAAATATTTTAAATAATTTTTAAAACTCCAGAAAAGTGTTTTCACAAATCAGCCTTTGTAGTCCACATGAATTCATCTTTTTGTCCTGTGCAATGGTATCTTTCTACCAACTTGTTTAAAATTAAGCATTCTCTGAGACTGTACTGTCAGATTTCATATTTAAAATCATAAAGTTAGAATTCTTTGAATGACAATTCTGAGGATAGAAATCTAAATTTCTTGTCAAAATTTTATGCCTGTCACAGTTCTGAGTCTTTTTCATGCTATTCCTGCCTTTATTCACAATGTAACTTGATTTTTTTAGAAGAAATTTAAGAGTTGGGCAAGATTTGTAAATCTCCGCTGTGCGCTAGAATGAAATGCAGTTTTTGACAAAAATTAGATTCATTAATCCAAGAGGGCAAGAGATTCAAAAGTCCTGATAGATGGACAAAAATATGCCATTGCATTCACCTTGTGATGCTGTTCTCTTGGTTCAATCCAAAATTGCAATTGTTGTTTCTCATCCAAGTGAAAGATTCACCTGGAATTCAGAAACAAAATGTTCCTATTCCAAAATCACCTTAAAAACCCAATATATCACAACAGAAAACCACCTTCCATTTCAGGGGAATGGGAAGGAGGAGGAAATAGAAGGCAGCTGTTTTTTTGCATAATAGTTCAATGATTAGTATATTTCTTGGATGTAGGCTATGTTAGAGTCAGATTTCATTCCCTCTTCTGCCTGAGGGAATTCACATATCCCACTTTCCAGCTTAGCCTAAATTTTTTTCTCCTCCTCTAATATTTTTTCCCCCATGAAATTTTTTCTGTCAAAGATTTTGCTCTGTCCCGGAAAGGTGCCCTGACCTTTCTCTGTAGGAAGAAAGAAACCTGCAGAATTTAGTAGTTTGTCACATGGCTACTGCCACGCCTCCTTAATTGAGTGAAGAAGGAGTAAGAAACCAACATCAGGAGGCATTATGTGAAGAGTTTTCTAAATGTCAGCATATGCATTTCCCAGACTTTTCAGCACTGGGAAGACATAAAGGTAATTTGTCAGAGAGAAAGAACTGATCGAGAATTCACCCATGTAAATCGATGACCTTTTAGTCAAAAGGAAGTCTCTTAGCTAGTAAAGATGCAGCATTACTTACAAAAGAACAAAACACTAATGGGCCAATCTGAGTCTTAGGATGTTTCTACTTGTAGATATAAAGATATGGTTCAAGAAATAATGGTCTGCAACAGGATTAAGAAGACTAGAGTTCATTTTATGCCTTGCTATATAACTGTGAGATTCTATTAGGAGAGCTGTCTGGAAAAGCTTGGTTCGCATTCAACATCTAAATACATCAACCAATTTTTTAAAAGTGTTCAGTAACTACTAACTCCACCTTCTCAAAGACATTTTCAGTGCTGAGCATCTTTAAAATGGAATTCATAGCACTGTTCTACCATCTGGAGACAAGAATATGTTAGGCATTCACTATTGCAGTAACACTAATGAAATTAACCAGTTAGTATTATATAAAAGGCCTTTTTAATAGCAGTCTTCTTTTAAAAAAAGATTCAAGCTTTGATCATGCCTCATGATGACTGCAGCTATAGAATTCCTGACACCTGTATTAGGATGTGTTTCTCTTCAAATATTGTCTTAAATGTTCATATGGCCTCAGAGTTGTGGTTTTGTTCCAAACTGGGCGAACAAGAAATCAAAAACTGGATTTTGGAAGAAAAATAAAAAACAAAAGAAAACACAAAAAAAAAAAGCCAAACAAGCAAACAAAAAACAAAATAGAGTAAAAACAGATTACTTTCTGGGAGATTGTTTATTTTCATAAATTCTGTTATCAAAGTGTAAAGCATATAAAAAGATAATATTAACACCATATTAGCAGCAATTGCCTTTGATTCTGTTTTTTTCAGAAGTGTAATTCTGAAGCATCCTTTCTTAAAAGTCGGTGAATATAACAGTGAGAGAAAACTGTGAGATCAAGATCAAGACTTACTCTGATATATAACAAAATATTGAAAATGGACAGAGATGAGTTCCAAACCAAATCTGGTATTCTTTCAAGAACCACGTGTTATTAAGTCATAGAGATATAAAATGTTTGGTACACTTTCATAAGTAGCATCATGGTGTAATTGTCTAGACGTGAACTCAGTGCAGTGTGAGACCCACTATGGTGTCAATAGACAGATACCTGTGAGTAGGAAGAGAACAATGAGAGGGAACCAGAAAATACCTCTTACTACACATTGAGAGAAAGATGTCATACTCCGAGGTAGGAATGCCTGCTGAAAAAGAGAGGTCTTCAGTCCACACTGCTTTCTTAAGTTATCCACCAGTGTTGTTTGCCACTGCTTACTGATAATGATTGAGAATATGTCTTGGATAGGAGTAAGAAAAAGCACACAGTGCTCTGCAAAGGATAGCCACCCAGAATTTGCTCTACAACAGACAGATTCTGCTGCCCACATCTCTGCTTAACTTGGCCATTTTATAACTGCTGTCAGTGGATATTTTGGCCCACCTCCTTTTCATAAGTTAAAGATTGGTTTAGATGTGCAAATACAGATGCTATTGGCCTTTTTAACTATCTCTACCACTTCCAGCAGTTCACAGTTTTTATCCAAAATATGCTAAGAGAAGACAATAGGCTCATACATTGATTTCTGTGTAATTTTTAAACATTTACCTTTTGTAAAGTTTTTATCTTCTTATGTTTTATTGGCTTTTTCCTGCTGCTTATATTGTCATTTATATTAATGAATGTACTTTTACAACACTCCTCTGAGACTGGAAACTTCTGACATACCAAGAGATCAAGTAACTTGCCAAAGATAACAATGGCTGTTTGTGTCAAAGCCAACTGTGATTACATGCCATACTTCATCCTCAGCCTTTCTTCCCAGAGCATGAATATTGTCAAATCATCTCTGTGTTCCAGCACATCACACTTCATTTTCTCGAGTTGGTACTTCCTTTGTTTTGATGGTTGCCCTGAACAGGCAAAATTAGATGCTGAAGAAAAAATTACTCAGATAGATAGCGTGAAGTTTAGGACAACTAAAAAACAAACAAACAAACAAACAAACAAACAACAAAACACAAACAAACAAAACCAAAACAAAACCACACACAATCCGGAACAAGATGAAGTCCTGCTCTCAACTGGTCTAGCACTGAGCTAGGTAGAGCTATTCCAACATAGCTAAGTAGCTACATTGCTACATTTTCCTCAAAAAGAAAATGAAGCAATGTACCAGCTTTTTCCTGCTCCTTGGATTTAGGCCAGGGTCGTTTCCTGGGCCTACCATTCCTATCACTTTGTTGTTGCGGGACAGGAGCAGGGCTGGTAGCAATCCCCTTCTCATCTGGAAGCTGGCTTGGCTTCTTGCAAACTTCCCTGTTTGGTTCAAAACAAACAAAACTTATATAGAGACTTTTTTTTCAATTCGATTAATATTTTTTCACATTCACCATAGGTGTCTCTACCTTAAAGACCTCCAAGCTTTACTAACTACTGTGAAGCAATATATGTAATAAGAAATGTAAAATTGGTATGGAATCATTATTCACTGTAGCTCATTATATTTGATCAAAGTGTGATTAGAAAATCAAAATGTTCCATTTGCTCATGCAGATAGTACTACTTTGCATCTGCTATTCGCTATCTACATGAATAGGTGGTTGCAAAAGGTTCAGGGCTCATCATTTTCTCAAAAGCCAAACTTATTAATATAATTTGCTGTCATATGAAGCAATGTTCCTCTGTACTCACTCATTTGACAAAATGGGAGAAAAAAGGCACCAGAGCATTTCAGTGTCCATCACCAGTGTGGCTGAAGCCAATAGTTGAATGGGAACCATTACATGAGGCTTTAAGTTCCTGACTTTACCTGGTGTAATGACTTCTGGATAGTGATCTGGACATTGATTTGCTGGTTTTACCTTCTAGAACAGAAAATTGATCATGAGTGTTTCAGGCCATGTTCCCTAGAAAGAGTTACTATAGTGTAAATGTCCTTTTTCTCTACTCTCCAAAAGGCTTTTTCACTACTATGTGTGTATAATGTGTTATAATATTAATTTGTTTTTACAGTCTTGTAATATATTCCCTTCCCCCTATTTTTGAGTCTCGTGTGGTGTCTGGAAAACCCATCTCACACCGGGTTAAAATTGGGGAGGAGGCCTGAACTCGGAATTGGATTTTTAGGGCTCTCAAACCATTACACCAAGTAAACCATTGTGCTTCTGTTTCTGAATGTTTAAGTATGCTTCTTTATCTGTCTGAGGAATGGTGTGTGGCTGAGCCCATCTGCTTTACCCTATGGAGAAGGCAGAATATAGATATTTAGTGGAAAGAGTTTCAGTTTCTCCTTTTTACAGCATCATTAGGAAGCCGTCATTCTAATAATAATAATTCCCATTTGACATCATGGAGGTAAAAAGAAATCACTGCTGACATCAAAAATGAGGTGATATTTCAGCAGTATTATTTCACTGAAGATAAAATGGAAGTCTTTATTACTCCCAATGCTTTTAAAGAAAGCTGAGCAAGGCTTATACTGACACTGAAGCTTATATACCTTAATGCATCTCTGACCACTATGAAATAAGAAATTTTAATTGTTACTGATATATTTTTGGCTGTCCCTCCTTAGAACCAAGAATTTTGTGCCTGCTTAAAGGAAAATAATCAGCATCTGAAAATGAAGTTGGAAGAACACAATTACCTTAATTTTATCCATTACTTGAAATTCATACAAAATACCCCAAACAAATGAAAACATTAAGTGTATTACAAGGAGTAGTAATTTTCTTACAAACTTCATATTGGAGTCTTTACTGCAAATTCATACAGATTTCATAAAGAGGTCTGAGCTCTGAAGAGGTTACCCTGAGGAGGGTTACAAGTTTTATTTCCCTTTTTATGGATAAGTATTTTATTCTCTCTGAACTTCTTGTGCTCATTGCTGTCTGAATTGCTTGCTGTTGAAAGGACACAGCCAAGGTCTGTTTCATCAGTGATAAACAATATGTTTTCCACTTTTGTTTCTGATAGCACATTAGAACCTCCCGTTCTGCTTTCCTTTTTGCAAACATATTCAGTTATAATTCCAGTCTATGTATGTTTTCCATCCTAAACCAAACAATTTAGCACATCAGTGACTTTATCCAAATATACATTGAAAAGAGTGTATCTTCCAAATACTTGACAATATTTCCTAAGTTTGAAATATGTTCTTGGTCTACTGGTGGGTGGTTGGTTGGTTGGTTGGTTTTAGGGGGCATACAAAGAATAATATAGACTGCATGCAACTAGAGCAACAGGATGCAAGTCTGATGCCTTTAAAACTGACAGTATTGCTCCCATTAAAAGAAAGTTCAAGAAATACGGATCCTTCCCGTGGTTTCATTTTACAGTGCTGGTCACATACTTGCAAGTAGTGCCTCCTCTGTACAGCAAGAAAAACCTGGTATAAATGTTTCATAGTCTTTTCACAATCATACTTAAGCAATTCTTGCAATTAAATATGTGGTGGGACCATCACGTTATTTTGTTCCAGGCAAATATATTGATAACAGAGCAGTCACAGCTTATCTGCTGTTGAGTTACTGCTTCTCAGTTATTCTCAGAAAAAGATATGAATTCTTAGAGGTGTGCAAATATTTAATGGTTATGAGCCTTTAAAAAATAAAAATTAATAGTTACCACTTACAGTGAAATATTTAAATTTGAAATGAACTCTGCTATTTCAATGTAAACAAGTCTCATTCTATGCACAAATAATTTGGAGATTTTCCCCAAGAATTTGTGCATGCATGACCTGAATGCTCAATTTTGTTTCATATGAATTCAGTGGCCGGGTTGACTTTTGACATATTTTTGAAATGCCCAGGCATGTTTCTTCTCTGAAGTATTAGATAATAATTTTTCTTCTTATAAATGGTTATCTTATTAGCTTTTTCATTAATTTCTCCTTGCTCAACTGCTCAGAAATGTATATTTATTTCCTGACAAATCACCTGCTTTCAATTTTTGTGATCCTTTGCATTGTTGTATTTTTACAAAGACTATGTTGGTTAAGTCAGTCCACCACTAGATTTAGCACTGTACTTAAAAGGCAGCTAAAAGCAGAGCCCTGTTTCAGTTAGCTCACAGGGCATCAATGGACACAGCCTGAATCTTCCACAGTCATATGCCCAGTGTTAGGAATGGGGCGCTGGATGCAGTTTTTCCCAAGGAAGCAAGGAGCTGATTCTCGATACACAAACATGCATTATGGATTTTCGATCACTTTATAGTCATATGGATTCATAAATTTTTATATGGTTGCAAGATGCAGACTTTGATGGTACAAAACTCACAGAAGAGCTTTAGATCACTGGAGCAACCACAGACGAAGTTTATGTTAACAATTTATCAGCACTTTTCCGTCAAGGAAAATTGTTTTTTAGTGCCTGCCTATTAGCAATCACATGCATATTATGAAATTGAGTTTTGGAGAGGACAAGCTGCCATCTGTCTTTTCTGTATTTTTTTCACAATGCATCATTCTTAAGTTAAAAGTTTCTGTGCTTCAAAATGATGTAAAATATGAGATGCCTACAATAGAGACACTTGGAAAGAAAAATGTACTAAGTAGAAATGTAAATCTTTATAGACTTTATAAACAGGCAACTACTGATGCTATACTTTATGTTTTAGCTTCAAGCGCCCTCCACATTCCCGATGTGCCATACTGCCCAACACATACTCTTACTTTAGATTTCAGGGTTGCTAAACTGGTAACTAATTAATATATATCTCAAGGAGTGTGAAAATATTTCCTCCATAAACTCTTTCTGGTTCAGGGTTTTTGTGGGGGTTTTTTGTGTGTATATTGTGAAATGGAACTGCAAATGCCTGATGTGGAGAATGAAAAAGATGTGTTCAGTTTCTTTTCTGTGTTCTGATATGCTAAGATTTTATCAATAATATTGTTTTCCTGTAAAAATATCTGCCTCAGAGAAAATCTGCTGTGTAGCTGTCAGGATTACACCTCTCGGAATATACCTGTGGTGATTCCGTTAAATTGATAAAAACAGAACACTCTGCTATGTAGAAGGATTGCTGAAAATATTCTGAGGTCCTTTCATGCGTAACAGCACTTATATGGCAGTACGTTTATTGTGCTATAAATTCCATCACTGATTTTGGCCATTTCAAATTGATTCTGCAGTAACTGTAAGTAATGAACCTTACAGACAGAGCCAAGGAAAAAAAAACCAAGCCAATAAACTTGTGGCTGTAGGAATACAAATTGTAGAGTTCATTTAGCCTCAGTTTTTATCAGATCATGCAGCGAATACCCCACAAAGGCAGAAAAATATCTAACAAAATATACAGTGCCATAACCCTGGCTTGCTTTAAATTTAGCAGCTAAACCAGACAGTCAATTATCCAAAGTACATGTTTGTATGAAGTGTCCTGGGGATTTCACCTGAGATTTAAGGAAGGTGCTCAGCATAAGTCAATGAAAGAGGAGAAATCATAATAGAAGTGACTTAAACAGGATAATGAACCAAATCCTGAGCTGAGTCTAAGCAAAACAAGGCATCACTGAATTTCATAGGAGTGCAGATTGATATGCAGTGAGCTTCTAATGACTCATCAGATCAAAGTATACAAAAGGCTTCAAAATTTACATATGTTTCTAGACTATTTCCCTTTCTTTACTGAAAAGTTCTACCATGTTAACAAGAATGATGTGATATCTTTTTTTCAGGTACCTTTAACAATCCCATGGATTTTAACAGAGAATTTCTGTGCTGCTAAAGATTTCCACAGGAAGGTTTTAAAATCCATCAAAAAGATGCCGTTTTAAGGCTTTTCACATTAGTTTTCTATAGGAAACACACTGATCTTGATTTGTTAAATATTGTATACATTTCCCACAATCTTTCAGACCATCTTATTTTAGAAATAGATTATAGATCTAGTCCCAGTAATTCAGTGGGCTGGGCATGAGATTAAAGCTTATGTAAATGTACATATGTGTTCTACCCTTCGTTGTTACATGAAGAGCGCTAGCTAGATTTAACTCAAATGCAAAAAAAGACTGGTTTTCTTCTATATAGCTTTCCTAGCAACATTACAGGAGAGGGAAGAAACCGAAGATGTTTTATCTTCAGTGCAAAAATAAATAAATGTCTGGATTGGGTTACTACAAACCCTGCATCACAGCTTGTATGCTCATATATCTTATAGTCTTCAATGAGTGCTGAATTCATTCTGTATGTCTTCTTATACCTAACTGCATATATTTCTGAACTCCTGTATTTTCTGTGAGAGATATTAAATCCTCATTTTGAGATCAAAATGCTTGAGTCCATTCTACCCTTATATAGGAGACAAAGAAACTTGTTGTCTAAGGCATATTCCTTGCCCCTCTCTATAAAAAAGTCTATTTTGTCACTTTGTGCACTTTACATCAGCAATCTGAGTGACACACAGAGCTAAAATGACGCAGAAACTGAGGTTTTCAGTTAAACACCAAATATGGTGAAAGTCATAATAAAATAACAAGGGTTGGGAATGCTGTTTTTCCTTTCTCCCTCTGCTGTTTTGTGTTGCAATGAGGAAGACAGTGAGTGAGTCTGAAGTCTTGTGGATAGCCCCTGCTCATTGCTCATTATCTCTACTCCCTTCCTGAATAAACATTTCAGCCATTGTAAATGAGTGTGACACAATAGGCAAATGAATGGCTCTCATTCTGGATGAGAAACACTTGACAGCTGAACAAACTGTAGATTGTTGTAAAGGTGCAGATCATATGACCAGTGGATGATGGTGCAGGCATACCATTTATTTCCATATGACCTAAGATGCATCATACTCTTAAATGAGAGATTCCCAGCCTTGCAGAGAGTAAGTTCTAGGTGTTCAAACTGAGTTTTGGTTAGGACTGAAGGGTGTGAAAGACAGAGCTGTTCTAATTTTTTCTTGTTATTTTATTGAATTACATAGAAAACCTTAATCAATTCTAAGGAAAGGTTCAGTGTGGATTGACAGATGGCATGCAACAACCCAACTCTACTTCATTTATAAATATGATTGATGTGGAGGTAATTTCTTGGTAACCTGTGTTTCCAAAAAAAAAAAAAAGTATTTTAAGTGGTGGGTTAGTAAAAGAAAATTAATCTCTGCATGTTAAACTTGCCAACTTTTGAATTAATTGCATGAGAATGACAATCAATTAATAAATGTTAAGCAAACAGAAAATCAGTGAATTAAAAATTACTAAATTGATTCCAATGCAGATAAAGCAAGAGGCTGCCATAATTCTTCAGTGTAGATTCAAGAGCACGAATCTTGTCTCATCAATTTTTCTTCCCCATTTATCCACATCTAGCATTTAAAACAATGCTGTTTCATTATGATTTTTACAAATAAATTGCTATCTATAATCTAGCTTGCTAAATTAAGTGGATTATAGAAAGAAATCATAAATAGTAGTCCATTTGTAGCTGTCAAGGAGAAGGTCAGAGCTTTGCAAAGGCCATCCATCTCCAAGTGGAACAGAATCTTTTTCTTCAAAGAGAAATCACTTGTTTGGGTGGACTTAGCTAGTAAGGACAGTACACATGGCTGCTTCTCTGGAAAGGCTTTCGTGGCGTGCCCTAGCATTGTCCTACAGCCAGAGTCTCTGTAAAGCCACTTTAGGGCTTGGGGCTTACAGTTTTAATGCCAGCTACTTTCTTTATCAGGACCATGTGAGATGTATTTAAAACTGTTCAAATATAATACTGAACACAGTCAAAGAACTACAGACATTATATCTTGGCAGAGATACCAGAACACTTTTACCTCCCTATGGTCATTCCTTTTTGCTATTTGAATGTGGAAGCATTACTAGCCACCTGCAGAAGCTTTTCTGAAATTTGCAGTTGCATTTTTCATAAAATTGGCTCAAATAACTTGTTGTCTTTTTCCCCTTTTAAACTGAAAATTTGTATTTTATATTCATTTAAGTGTCATTGATAGAAAGAAAGTGAAAGGATATTATTAAATATGGAAATTAATTTTTTATGCCTATCTCACCTTTGCTTTTGTCACAGTTGTGATGTTTTGCACAAAAGATCACACATTCTGTTGTGTGATCTCTCAGTAGACCTTGCGTGCTTGTATACAGCCAGCAAAAATTGGGCCATGCTAGGGGAAAGCATACAATTTTTAACATTGAAAAAATGGCTGCTTTTGGCTGTAGGAGTATATATACCAGTCACCATTAGCACAAGCAGAGGAACCTTAGTGTTAATGACATTCAAGTAATAGTTCTCAGCCTTTTTCACTGTATGTCCCTGCTTTACTATGAGCAAATCTCAGATCTTTCTACCCATTTAGCCACAAAATTAGGAGGAGTGAATGTAATTTTCCTTGACTAGCTTCAGAATGAATTCTGGGATTGCAACCACAGGTGGAGAGCTTGAGCAGAACATAAATATTCCTGTCTTAATCAAGGCTGAGTTGGAGAATCCATTTCTGTCTTTACAGACAACAGCATTTTCTATATTTTTCCCCATGTGTGGGAAAAATGCATCAATATCAGATATTTTGTTTTATCTAGTCCTTTCTCACTTATCAAGTCCTTGCAGAGAATCACCTAAGGTAATTGTTGGACTGCTAAGAACTACATCAAACAAAGCAGTAAGGGAGAAAAAAATCTAAAAACCTTTTATTTCTCCCTCCAAAGATAGAAATAAAGACACTACATCTGAAGAATACTTATTATTGGTTGTCTTTAGTGCAATAAGGTTTGGTTGCCCTGACACACAGGATTGAAGCTCACTTTTTTTAAACAACCTTTTCGCCCTTTCTGTTGCAGAATGATGTAGCCGTTTTCCACCACCACACAATACTCTGATAAACTGCATAGAAACTGATGCAATTAAAGTGCAGGTTCAACTTTCACTGCGGGCAGGAGCACCAGAATTCTGGAATAGTGAGCTTCAAGAGAGTTTGCTCATGGGCAGGGATGACAATTCCTTTATTGGAACCCTGCACACTTCAATAGCTAAATGCTTTTAACTTCCTTTAAATAGTATTAAGGAAAAAATATCCTTAAGGCATTATTTTTAAGGGGGACTTCAAACATTCTGTGAGGAAAAAAAAATGCAACATATTTGAACACTGAGGGATTTGCAGGGACAAATCTGTTAAAGTGAACTTATCTTTTGAGTTTCGGGGTTAAATGAGTATTGGCCACAAAACAGGGGTGCAGACTAACAAAAATTCTGAGACATTCCAGATTCCTAGCTTGACCAGAAGTAGCCAGAATGTATAATAGATCAAGGGTTGGATTCAGTCATCCTTATGGGTCCCTTCCAACTCAGCATATTCTGTGATTCTGTGATTTATAAATAAGTTAGTTATGTTAGCTAGGTTTTAAATTAACTATGTGTCATTTATTCCTCTGAATTCAACATAAAAAATCCATTATAACATAGCAAGAAGTGTAAGAAAATCCCAGGTTCTTAATCTTTTTTACTACATAGGCTTAATTCTGCAATAACTCAATATTAAAAATTTTAGAGTTTATATTTAAAAGCATATGTGAAGCAAACAGATATGCAAGGGTAAATCTGCTCATCTTGAATCCTTCTACAAATGGTCCGGTCTGGAGGTCATATCAAAGAGATTCTTTTTCCAGCTTAAACCTGTCTTTTCTAAATAGAGCTCAACCTGATCTCATTTAATGCATTGATGTCTGGTTTCTTAGTCATTATATTTGCTGTATTACATATCAAAAGGACTCTTGAGAAATTCTCCTGAATTGATAATTCTAATTTCTTATGTATAGCTACTCTATATTCACTCTGAGGACAGCTGTATTGTATGCTAAACCACGAATTGTAAAAATTGATCCCTTTGTATGTAGGTTTGTATTAAATTGAGATACTCTATTTTTTTTCCTGTTTGTTGCCACACTTGGGTTCCTGGTGTCAGTTTGTATTTGGCTGTTTGAGCATATTAAAGTTTTGCTAGTGCTTATGATGTTCTTGCCAAGAGCGCTCTTGCAGCAATCTGCACTAGAACAGCCTTTGTGCCAATTACTTCAAAAAGTATTCTGTTACAAACCCAATTTTTATGGCTACTTTTTCAGGTTGCAGTATGTTGATTTCATTTAGTTTATTCTTTTTCCATTTTTTTAATGTTGATCTTCTTCAAATGCTTCTAAGTTTTGGGTTATGAAAAAACAATGCATTGTTGATAGATTGAGTTGTTAATAAGACATCTTATAAAGATTCAAAGGTATTAAAATTAAACCTAATAACTTGAATGACACACTGCATATATTTAAAAGATACTATTTAATAGTAAAGTTTGGGGCTCTTATTGTGGGGGCTGATTATGTAAATGGAAACCTTTGCAGTTTTATAAAGCAAAATAAATGAAAAATTATAATGTGCAATGACAGCACAATATTTCTTGAGTTTATTTTATAAAGCTGATTTCAGGAGTGTCAGGTCTACAACATCTTTTATTTAGAGAAAAGTAGCTTGCTAATGCAATGCAATTAATGAAAAAATCTAACACAGGAAAGGATGAGTTATTGTTAACATATTTTACAATACACATATGCTTTTGAAAGGACAGTCTTGATCATGCAACTTTTACTACTGTGATATGTATACCAATGCAAGACTCAGTCTAAGAATTCTGACAGGAGAGCCATTATGGCAATAAAGATAGATATGTGTCCATATACAACACAGGACAGTGTGCTATGCTATATTAAACAATAACTGCTAATCTATTATCTCAAATTTAAAAAAGTAAATGCTGTTATGTAACACAATGAAAAATCGACCATAAATTTAGGATCTAATAATGTTAATCTACAGCATCTATAAATGCAAATATATTTTTACTAATTATTCTTGACAACCTCTGGTCTGCTGTTCATTTCCCAGGCTATTAAGATTTGATAACTCTTGAAAAACATTTGTACATTCTTGAAAATCCTTTTTTTTTTTTTTATGGCAGCTTTAGGAATTTTTTATCGTACAACAGTCTTCATTGCTCCCACAGAGTACACTTAAGGTAACTCTAACCTAGCCAATATAACATGGGCAATGTGAGGTTCTTGTTTTGTCTTCACTCTGTTGGAGAGTTAGAAAGCTGTCCCCATTCCCTGCCCTTTAGTTTATTATCTAGTCAGGGGTAAGTGGGAGATAAGAGGTTCTGCATCCTGAGGTTGTAGAACTAGCAGTTTTTTGCATGTGTGCTCAAAACTGTACATTTAGTGCAGAAGAGCAGCTGTTCCCTGTGGTGTACTTGAATGAAAGTGACTGTGGCTATTGTGCTTGCTGCTGATCTCGACATTCCTCATGTGCAATCAATAATACTCTAGTCAGGTCACTTTAGGGATAGAGCAAGTACTATGAACTGAGCCTGCCATGCTGGGGTGTTTCTTGTGTGATGCTTGTCTTTAAGTGCCAATGAGTTTGAGGTCTCATAAGGATACTTTTTAAACCCCTTAAGATTAGCCTAAATTCTTTCTCTGACTATTTTAAGCAGTAGAATAGCTTTTGAATCTTATTATTTGGAGAGAGTGATAACAGAGGAAAGATGGGAAAAGCCTAGAGTGTCTTCAAAAACTAGTATTGACTTTTTAACAATAAAATACATCCTGAGACGAAACATGCTGTTTAAATGTAAATACCATTTCCATTTTCAGACTGTCTTTTGCAGGTGTATTTGAAGGGATTTGAAATCTACTTGTAGAAGGAAAAGAGGCTATTGACCTTGAAACTATGTATGTGTTAGGAATAATGTTCGCCCTCCTTGAAATCAGACTCATATTCTTTGAATGAGTGCTCAAGACCACAGCTCTGAACAGTGGTTCAGGTGGCATTCAGTGCATAACTCAATCAAGACTGACTGCAAAGCTGTTTCTCAGGAATCATAGATTATTGCCTCGTCTTTTTTTTGTGTGCCATGGTTCCAAATGACTCACCGACAGCTGCACTAAATACTACTTCCTTTGTTCTGGTGCAGACTTGATATAATACGACAAGGTTTGTGTGTAGAAGCAAGGACTTTTATTAGATGGACTACTGTGGTCTGAAAAAAAATCCCAAACATACAGGGTTTTCCACATACAAGCACTTTTTCAGGGCTAAAACTGAAGTAACAAACTTCTGACTCCAGTAAGGGTTGAGAATAATTACTGTAAGAAGACATGTTATTGTTATGCTGTGCAAGAGAAAAGATAAATGATGCTTATGAAGTTGGAGATGGCTGATGTTAAGAAGGGAAAAGATTATAAAATGGTTAGTTTATAGCTTAAAAGAGGATTGATACAACATGGATACAACAGGAGCATGCAGCTACAAACTTTAATTTGCATGATGGATACAAACCCATCATGTAAAGTGCACATACTAATGTGTCCTCTGTGTGTTAAGCTAACTGTACACAGGGTGGAGAATTGATCTGTGTGTATACAGCAAGTTGAATGCATTTGGGACTCCTCAGACTTGCTGCACATGTGGGATGGTCCAACATACTGCAGCTGTAGCGGCTCATTCCTTTTCAATACCAAAATGTCATGCTCCATAGGACCTCCTGTTAGGAATACTGCAGTGTTAATAGAAATGCAGTAAGTTTGAGAATAGAATACACAAGTATTTCTGGAATTGCAAACACAAGGCCTTACTGGACCTCTCTAATCCCAACTACTGCTGTATGATAAATGAAGTCCAGTGATGTCTTTTCCCAAAGCTTTCCTGAAGACTGTGAGAGTAGGCTTTGATCTCAATGAGGGTTGGGCTGTGGAAACCCAGAAATAAATGGTTTCTGGCCATGAGAAAATATAAGCAAGTAGAATTGTTGTAGTGACTACTGTGGGGCAGAGGGAAGAAAGAAGATAACTGTGATAGATAAAGAAAGCTATACTGAAGTTTAGGTTGATAGACATGGATATATTTTGATGTCAGAATAGGAACAACTTTCAGATATCACTATGTGAATTCCAGATGCGACAGTGAACTCTCTTTTCTTTTCAAAGTCCAGAAGAAAGCCTGCTTCCAATGTTCAGTCTTACCTTAGAAATCACCTGAAACCATATAAGAACTCTTTACCTTGTGGAACGTTAAAACATTTGTCTCACTGGTGCCACAGACAGGTTTTGAAATGTATGTCCAAGTATCAGTGAGTGAAGAAGCACACAACTCTTCAAAAGAAAAATGTAAGAACACGGCTATAGTTTGTAAGATATTTCTTTAGTCAGTTTTAACAGTTTAAATTAATTGTGTTTTAAAGATTTAGGTGTTGATTTTGGAAGTATAAAGTAATATCTTTGAGAGACCAAAACAAATATATATAAACTTCAGAATCACAGTTATTTCTGTAAAGGGTGATAAATGTGTGTGAGAGTTGTTTGTAAACTCACTAAGTAAATATCTAGGCACACAAACGAAATTAGGATGTTTTCATATGTGACTTTTAAAAAAATTGATTATAAGCAGTAATTTTAAGACTTCAAATTTAATATATCACTAAGAGAAATGAGCTGGAGGGACAACTTCTGCCAGTGCTGTGGTTTCACACACACAATAAATTGGCATAGTGATTTACACAGAGAACAAAAGAAATAGTTTAGAAATTTATTTTGAATTGAAGTTTAAGTTCTGAAGAACACAGAGACATCTGAAAGGTGAAATTCACAGATTTTTTCATGCTTGCAGGTTTTTATAGCCTCTGGTAATGCATGTCCTTACTCTGACATCACATGTATGTGAAAAAATTGATGTAATTTTTAAGGACGTCTTTTGACAAAGAAAATATTTCCATTTCCAGAGGTGAGATGTAGCTTTAAAGGCTGATGAGCAGGTTCCAGATGTGTTTTTTAATCACTGGGCTTTCCTTTCCTTAAGCACTGACAGAGGGAAGGTTTTATCAAGGTCCTTGTGAGATGCTTGTTTACAATGAGTAGACATTAGTAGAGCACATCTAAGTGCATATCGCTAACATATGACTAAAGAGAGCATATGGCAGGGAAAAGAAATATATATTTGTCCAACCAGTGTGGCTTGTTAACACTCCCACACTCATAAACTGTGTTTACATGTACTTACAATATTTTGCAAATCCTTCTTCTAATCAGCTAAAAATAAAAGCCAAATAATTTTTTTTTTTCCGATGGTGGAGTTTCAGGCAAAGTTGACTTAGACTTTGCTTTGTAACAAATCAATTAAACAATGCAGAAGATTTTTTTGAGTAGTTCAGCATGACATCTTTACAGCAGTATATGTTATTTTCATTTCACAGTGTTAAAAGTTTTATTTTTGTAGAACGCTTTTTTGTTCTCCCACCTGTCTATGCAAGAGTAATTATTATACAACCAGGTTACACTACAAGCAGTAACACAGATCAGAATGACCTGTGCTAAGTCCTGGTCTAGATCAGGTTATGAAGTTTATTTTGACATTAGGATTTCCCTCTGATTCTATAGGATGAATCATAGAATCAGAGTTACAACACCTACTAATAAACAGTTTGTAAGCAAAAAAGAGTCTGAACTGTTAACCCAGTTTCAGTAGAGTGAAAAAGGAATCTTTCTATTGATTAATTTAGGAGGTAGATGAAGAAATGCTAGAGAAATCTGTACAGCTCTTGAAGGTTCTGATGATTCTGTGATCTGATGATTCACCCACAGTATCACCGTCTTCTCTTGGTGCGACATCTAAATGTGCCGGTCTATTCATTCATATAGCATTATTAGAAAGAAGACAGTTACAGTTTAAAGATGGATTTGGACTGTTGCATACTTTTCAGAAGGAAGCATTTATAAAGAAAACTGCACAGAAGAACTGCATTTCCTTTTGATTTTCAGTATATTCCTAGCAATTTTTTATTAAATATTTACATCTGGAGCCAAGTATTGTCCTTCATAAAACAGTTTATTCTTGCAATTTAGCTTCATTAAAGTCATAATACTGTTTTAGGATATGATAGACTAGTGCTGTGGGATTGAATTATAAAGAGATTAATTTTAGCTACAGGAGATAATTGACCCTATAATTCCTATCACCCCTAATCCCAGTTCAAATGAACCAGTGTTAAAAGTGGCAATACTCACAATATAGAACAAGGTCAGGACAGTTAGAATTGTTTTTTACTACCAATTAGATTTCCCACTTGGTGCATTTGACTAATGTTGTCATAGAAAGGGATTTCAGGCATGGAAATACAGTTTCTTTATAGGCACACGGGCAGTGGAACTGATGAGCAGTTTGCTGTATATTTCTGAGTGTACAGAATCAAAATTCTTCTTTTTTTTTCTTTTTTGAATGCTGACCCCTAAAATTTGAATTCACATGGGAATTTAGAACATGTTTGGATCCATGGTAAAGCTAAAAACAAGCTAACTAATTTGAATCTGGAAGCAAATTCTCTTGAAATTCAACAATGTTAATATATGGTGGGTCTAACATATTTGGAATTGTCTCTTGGGGCAATACTACACCTGAGGTGTATTCCAGATGAAGGATCAGGAAAAAAAGTGAGGTACTGTCTGAATAGAGAGTTGTTCAAAAACAGATCATGTTGATATTTAGCTGCAAATGACATGAAAGTTTAAAAAAAATACAAAGAAGAGATAAATATGATGTATCTTAAAAATTCCCTCAAGTGATAGTGCCAACTTCAAACATATTAGCATAAGGAGTCTTATGAAAAACAACAGAACAATACTTTTGCATAACATGTTCCCTATAAGATAATTTTTCACAATTTTACTGGTTATCCATCAGCATTTTTCCAAGCATTTACAGATTTGAGTTTTGCAGTAAGTTGAAACTGCATGATAAAAAGAGACAGATAATGATAAAAAGCAGATGTATATGCAAGCCTAGCTAGAAGGAGAAAAATATACCATTACTACCCCTCCTGCGAAGTTAATCCTGTTTCCTTTAGCTATTTCTTCATTAGTTAATGAAGTCTTAAGAAAAATTAAAGTGAGTTTGAAATGGTGTTTTTGCATCCCTGCCTTTAGGAACTGTTTCAAATATTCATAGGATAGTTTGCCCTTGGAAGGTGCATTAAGTGTGAATTTAGGCATAATCACTTCAAACTTGGGTGGTCAGAAACCTGCAACTGAAATGGACAAACACAGCAGCTAATCACTTTCCTCATTCTGATTCACGACACTGGCTAGGGTCAAAATGTATAATAGGGCTGAAAGGAGATATTTTGATGATATAGGTTTAAAAAAAAAAAGAAATAAACTTCAAGGCTTAGATCACAGATCTGCTAGCATGAATTAGATTTAAATTTGGATGCACTTTGTGATTTGCAGTCTTGTAAATGAAAATTTTTCTTCCCTCTCACTTTGTATTAAGAATCAATTTCAAATCAGAAGCAAAGAGTTTGTCTGCTATCTTTGTGAGATGAGTATCAGTGCACTTATAACTACATCCCATTTCTGTCACCTTCTCCGGTGCCCCTGGTATTAACCAACATCTCTGCTGACCTCTGGGCAGTGAGTCTGGGATGACAGTGAAAGTGGCCTTCATCTCCTGGGAGCTTTCTCTTAATGTAGATATTGTAAAACAATAGGGTGAAAATCTGGGAGAGCCTGCAACTGCCATTTTCCATAGCTTTCTTATCCATGAGTACAGGAGCTGCAGTTTCCATTTTCATTTTGATATACTGTATTTATATTCTTTTATTGGAAAAAACAACCCATCTATTTATGCACAGAACTCATGAAGGAGTGAAACTGGAAGTGGTGGATTATTCTTTTCCCGGAGTTTCAATTTAGTCCATTCCAGGCGGTGTTCTTGAAATGAGGATGAAATTCTTAGGGGTACAATCAGATGTCCCGGGCATCCTCTGGCCTTATCTTGTGAATATGGAAAGAAACTACCACCCCCAGAGCTCTCCATACATACATAGAGCACTAGTCAGTCATTTCATGGCTGCCAGCTCTTTAAAACCTTTGCTGTGGATGCAAGAAGACCATCCTGCGGCTGAGCTCATAGATCACTTACAGGCTGTTGCTTCTCAAATTGCCAACCACAAAGAAGAAATTTAAGGCAGTGAACAGTGTCTCCATGGTGTAGGTGACTAGCAATTCAATTAAATCCATTCTGAAAAATATTCAAAATGGCTGATCTTTCTGTCTCATATTCAATTTCCAAATGTTATAAAAATATTATTTTATTAATTTCCAACTTCCTTATTTCAGTTTTATCCCACTCCCTCTCTTGATGAATTTCTACTTTATTGTTGTCATCTTCTTTCTTTCTGTAACAATCACACAGCAAAAATACTGGTGTTAGTACAATTTTAAGCTGTGTCAAGTGATCTGTAGGAAATAGTAAAGAAACTGGTGTCATAATTGCATTCAGAATTCACTGGGTATTTTTTGATTGTTTTTATTTTGCAGGTGATTCATATAACAGGCCGGTTACGTCTGAGAGTGTCACTATCACACGGACGGACAGTACCCAGCCAAATCATGGGACTTGTTGTCGTTGCTCATGCTTTGCCACCTCCTACAATTAATGAAGTCAGGATTGACTGCCACATGTTTGTCACTCGTGTGAATATGGACCTCAATATCATTTACTGTGAAAATAGGTACAGCTTTTAGCTCCTTTTTTCTTTGTTTTGGTTGTCTCTGTTCTTTGTTCCATGGGCTTGGCAAGAAGTTTTGAAATTTGTGACTCCTGCAATGTCATCCTGGTGTTGTACGAGAGCACTGAATTCACTCTCATCATCACCACTTTCATTTTCATTACATTCTAAGAGAATAAAATAAATTAAAAACTATGATTTGCAGGATATCTTGCTGGAATACGGGAAGATAGACCAGAAAGTATTCCTCTAAGCTTTTCCTTGTTTTTACAATCTTTCACTGTCCCTCTCAGAGTCAAGATTTGGGACTAGACAGACGTTGGTCTGACCTGTATGCCTGTCCTTATGCTCCCCCATCTTCCCCTCCACAAGTTTTTCTGTCTGAAGTTTTAAAGTTTTCTGGTTTTGAACTAATTTGCAGATTACAGCACATCATGCTCAGTGTTTAATGGAACAGAAGCACAGATGGCCTAGATAGTAGGCTAGAGAGGTGGGATCTGTTGCAGTTAGAGGTGGGAAAACTGTAGAACAAAATTGGTTTAGGGCATACTGGGAAAGATAGCAGTGAAATGGAAACAGGTGATGAAGAGTTGGTTGAGGGGGGGCCACATTCAATGTGAAAGCGACAAGTGATCTCAGAAGGTGAAAGATAGGATTTAAATTCAGCTGTCTGCTCCCTGGGGACTGGATGCTGATAGTATCGGGAGCTCCCCATGGTGGTCTGTCAGGGCAGGACCTGGCAGCCAGAGCCCATCCCACGATCTCAGAGGGGAGTAGGGCAGCTGAGAGGGGGCACAGGGACAGCCCCAGCCCCAGGCATTGGGTACCTCCCTGGGGACAGGCAGTGTCATGGGTTGGGATCCGGTCAGTAGGACACATGAACAGGCAGGACTGTGAGCAGCTGGAGACTGGCAGGGGCTGACAGCCCTGGGGGCTGACACAGGGGTCTGGGCTGGGGAGGGAGCACAAGGGGGGGAAGCCCCAGGGGGCTGACATGGGGTTCTGGGTGTGTGAAGGGCAGGGGAGGGAGGATGGTCAAGACCGTTAAGGCCTCATGGTCCTGAAAAATAAAAATAAAATCCAGGGAGTGGGTATTTAGAGCAGAAGTGAAGATATGTGAGAAGGAAGAGATCAGTGAAGTTTGGGTCCATTGATGGAAATCAGAGGTAGGGCAGAAAGGCTGGAAAGGAAGTAGGAAGGTAATGTAGCCAAAAGAAATTTTGTCAAGGGGACTTATCAGTGAAACAAACAAGATTATTACAGCAACCATGGCATATTATAAGTTGAGTGGAAGCTTTCTGATATGAGCAATTATAATTTCTCAGTCATAATGGGATACCTATAATCAGGTTAGCACATCGATATAAACTTTTATAAAAAGAGGTAAACTCAAATGTTTTGTTAAATCAGGGTCTTAATTTAAAATAATCTTGGATTTCAGTTATGAGATTGTCTTTGCTGTCACATTGGTGAACGGCTACAATATTACTTGATTGTTAGAGAGAATACTTCATCTAAACTTTCAAAGTATTATCCAAAAGTGAATATATTATTCTCATTTTTAAGCTTGGAAAAACTGCTCCATGGAAAGTGGCTTGCACAGAGTTACAGAGGAAGTGGATAATAGTATTAAAGTTTAGGCTTTTTGCCTGTGAGTCTATTCAGTAAGAATCCAGCTTCTATATAATCTGGCAGCTGGCAAAAGAGCTCTAGGGATTAGGAGTAGGATCTAGAGGAAAACTTTTGCCTTAGTCTTTGATTTCACTGTAACCTACCTAGGTAATAATGAAAAGCTACTACCACTGCAGAGTTTTTCGAAGGCCTCTGTGAAATGAGTTGCTAGTATCTATCTAGTTCCTAATGAACAGATTTCCTTTTAACAAAATCACCTGCACTTACTATTACCTTCATTGGCAACCTCCATAAAAAAGTCAGGAATCAAATGGATGTGAAAAATGAACTATTCTATCAGGTTAAGTACGATCTGAATTTTTAGGACAAGCTAGAAACATTTGTGCTTTTTCTGCTGTCCGTTTGGCATTTTTATCATCCCTAAAGTGTTTTGGGTTTTTTTAATTAATAATTTTTCTCAAACCTTCCCTTTACGTTCATGTAGCAATAAACTTTCAAATGCCTGAGAAAGGCATCACTGCTAGCTGTAAAATGCCTCAGATGATGTACACTGATTGCTAATCACATGGAAAAGGCTGATATCGCATGGTAAACTGTGGTAAGCCAGCAATAAAGTGTTGAGCTTATTAATGTTTTTCATTTGTTAAAGTAAAGGCAACATTATAAAACAACTTCTCCTTGTTTGTGATAGATTTTATCTCATATGCTAGTGTAGAATGCATATGATGGTACTTGAATTTATGTTGCAATAGTTCCACTTTAGGCCCCTGATGTCACTGTTAAAAATAGTTTATAAAAATAATTTCAAATTGTAGAAATACTTTTGCCAGTGCTGGGAGGTGAATGTGAGCTCATTGAGGCAGTGGGATTTCCAGTCATGGAAAATGGAGTAAGACTGAAAGGACTCGGATTTCATAGCAGGTACAAAGCAGAATATGACTCTAAAAACTAGGGGAATGGAAAAAAAACAGAAGATGGGAAGGAATTAACTGAACAGCTGATTGAAGCTGTCAGATTAATTATCTGAGCATTTGCTAAGGCCATTCTCTGAGTCAGGGAAGTTGGGATCTCTCTTCTGGGACTATAGAAAAGGAGGTAAGTATCCCATCCTGAATATATGGGCTCGACTCCTGGCACTTTCAGGCAGCCAGGAAATTCTTTGTGGTGCCACAGTAAAGCAAGCACAACATTGATGAAAACAGAGAAAAATGGATTCATGCTGAGCAAGCTGTAAGCACTATTTATGGAGCAATGGGGAGTTACTGGCAGCTGCAGGGAGTATGGAGCAGAAGCCATGCCACTTAACTGAAATGAATGCTCACAGTGGACCATTGGATCAGCAGGGGTGAGATCAATAGTACTCCTAGTTTTCCAAGTGGTTGACTGCTTGCAACAGCAGTGAGAAGGAGTGACATTACTCAGGTCTTTGGGTGCATCTTGTTACTTTTCTCTAAATGAAGAGATCTACTTTAGAATCCTGGACTCACTGCACAAACTGGTCAACAGTTAGCTTCTCTTTGAGACAAATTCTATTAGCTAGTACACTGTCTATTTCTAATAATTAATATTTTATTTATTACACTTTGAGAGTGTAAAATATGGATGAAAAATTTTGTTTTCTAAAATGTGGCATATTAATCTATGTCTTTTTTGCAAATGTAAGATTCATATCATCTAAGCTTCACCATCTAGTGTAAAATAGTCTAAAATTTCTTTATTAGTCAATGGAGTGCAAAAAGCACCTGCAGAGGACAAATCATGTCACACAGTGATAAATAACTAAAAGCAAAATAAAGAGACTGCTGTGTTTTCAGAGTCAACTGCTAAAGATTGGAGACCATCTGGAGATAGCTGATAGTCCAGTTTAATATGGACTGCTATAGCCATATCTGCTACTATATGCCCAAAAGGAAATAATCACATGGAAGAAGTTTGGCTTGTTAGCCATACAGTAGTTGTCACTAGTTCCTTCAGATTTGTAGAAACAGTCTACAAGTCTACAAATGAGTGCACGATTTGTTCCTCATTCAGCAAAGCGCTGTACCATATAATAAGTGGCCAGTCTTCGCGAACGAAGATCTGGGAAAGGTGTTTTTACCTTTCAAGCCTGCGCAATGGATTTTT
>JAWWLV010000179.1:37779979-37850044 GCA_035041135.1 Platyrinchus mystaceus
TAGATGGATGGCCTTAGGGGCTGACGAGCTCCATCTACCCGGGGGACCCTGAAGCAGGAACGGGATTCGAACCTGCGGCCTTGGCGCTGAGAGACCAGCATCTTAACCGCTAGGCCACCAGGGGTCCCCTGTACCATATACCTACCTTTAAATTACAATCACGTTAACAGTCCTGTAAGTCAGTGGAACCACTGATCTGCTCAAACATAGGCTTATGCTTATGTTTTACAGGATGAGGTCTGTATTCAGTAAAACCAAGTTCTTACTCATCAACCTATTACTTTACTTTGTCACATGATTGGGTGCCACAAGATCGGTTTCCTAACAAGTGCTCCAAGATATACCATATATATTTTACTGTCTCCATGTAAATTATTTTTGTTCTGTCTTTAGTACCTTTCACATAAGCATAAGTGTTCTATTTGATGTAATTTCTTTTGCTTCTGTTTTTGATGTCATTGCTTACCACTGAACATCACTTACATATGGATATTCTCTCTCTTCCTTTCTCCACATCTTTCATTAAAAAAAAATCCTATGTCCTTCATATGTCTGTTTGAAACATCTTTTCCTTAAAATTATTGAATCATAGACCAATTTGGGTTGGAAAAGACCTCTAAGATCCTCAAGTCCAACTGTAAATCAAGAACTGCCAGGTTCACCACTAAACCATATCCCTAAGTGCCACATCTACACGTTTTAAATACCTCCAGGGCCGGTGACTCAACCACTTCCCTGGGAAGCCCATTCATTCCAATGTTTGATAACTCTACTGGTGGAAATACTTTTCCTAGTATCTAATCTAAACCTCCCCTGGCGCAACTTAAGGGACTGTGAATCTGCTTTCACAGTTGCCTTGCCATGTTTGCTAATTTTTATCTGTGAAGACGTTACACAAACAGGCTACTGCAGAGAAATAAAATCCAGCTAAGTCAAATTTACCAGAGGGGAAGCAGAGTGATCATCTTTCAGATTAGTCCTGTGAGCTCACAGCCTGGGAACACCACAGGGCAGTGGCCTGCCTGGACATAGCCTCTTTCTACTAGGCTGGCAGGGTGAGATTTTCTCACCCTGATCTTATCACAGAATATGCTGAGTTTGAAGGGACCCATTGGGATCACTGAGTCCACCTCCTGGCCCTATGCAGGACACCCCAAGAATCACACCATGTGCCTGAGAACAGAAACGGTTCTTGATCTCAGACGGGCTCGGTGCAGTGATCACTTCCCTGGAGAGCCTGTTCCAGTATCTTTAAGCAGAGCCACCTCCAACTAGAAAACACTCAGTTCTTGGGTCAGAGAAGAGACAGCAAAGTGTGCCAGTGAGGTGAGTGTAGACATGGGAGACCTGAGTTCTGGTGCCTGCACCATGAACTGTTTATACACTTAGTTTAGAGGGAACAGGAATGTTTAAATCTCAGGCTCCCTTCCTTCTGGTGGGGTTTCTTATCACCAGGCAGAGATCCCAAGTCCTTTTTCTTCCCAGCAAATAATTCACTGTGCAACCGAAGTGGAGGAACTCAGCAGGAGAGATAGGGAGTCCCACTGCCACAGTTTCAGATTTGTGTTTATCCTGGTGAATTGTGTCCTCCACGAGAAGGTAGAAGAAGTGCTTTTCAACTGTAGTTTGTGATAAATTTTAGACAGATATCCCCAGATGGCTATCCCATATTTGGTTCAGTGCTATAACTACTAGGCAGTTGTTTGAAGGTGCACATCCTTCAACACGCTCTGTCATGAAAGTGAGAGAAGGCTGTTGTGTTTTGTGCTAAACTTGATTTGGCAAATTTACAAGCAAATTTGAGTCCACCTGCATGACCCGTGAAGTTTTTCATGTTTGTTGTTTTGGGGTTATTTTCAATTGGGTTCAAATCACTGGTGCTGCTGTGGTATTGTCCTGCGCTCTTTATGGTCTGTGCATTCCCCCTGCTTCAGACACCCAGACAAACACAGCTCTGCTGTGCATCAGTGGCTGTGTTCACCCCCTCTGCCTGCTGCCAACCCCTCAGACCCACACAGTTCAGTTTCTGCTTTAGGCATCCCCCAGGATCACACTCCAGTAGCTATCTTGTTATCGCAAGATGTTTAGTGGTTTTTACAGCCCTCTTAAATGAATGACAATTATATCTCAAAGTTGAAAAGTGGGCTCGACCCCAATCATTGGAGATTATTTCAAACCCTAAAAAAATTATTCTATGTCTAAAAAACAGACATGCTTTTAAATGCTTGTGTGAGCAAAACATTTTCCAATTTTTTTTATAATCTCTGTATTACATTTAAGGACATTGACACCTTGACAGTCCATGATACAAGTTTACACACCCACACTGACACAAGCACACAGACACACGCACACAAAGGTCTACAGAATAGATTTTGAAGTTTCTATGTGCAATAAACAACAAAGTCCCAGTTGAAAGGGCCCAGAGTGAAAGCTGAGCTCCCAAATGAATTAGACTAAAAAAGATAACACCCTGAGGCATCTGTGTGTCTCAGCATTTAAATTATATCCCTTGAAAAATCAGTTTGGACTCGGTGCCAAAAATGGTTGAAGAGCTTTTTCATGAATATACCCAATAGAAGACCAATCTGTTGAAATGAAATGTGTCTCTAATCATTTGGTATAAACATAACATGTTTCTACTTTATTATGTAACCTTGAATCATCTTAGTCTTTTAATGAGGATTTTGGATTGTCGCTAATGCTTTATAATTTCATGGAATTATATTGTCTTGGTGTTATGCTACTGGGGCAATATGTACTAGAATTTAATTTTCCACTTATTTAAATGGATAAAATAATTTTCAGGTTCCTTAAAAAAAAACAAAACACTTCCTTTCCCCCCTCCCCTTTAGGCTGTGTCTCATTTGTACAGATATTCCATTCGAATGACTATAGTGGGGAAAAAACTTTTTAGCAGATTTCACTTTCTGAGTCATTTGACAGCTCTTTTGTTCTTTTCCTTCTTGAATTACAGGCTGTATATTCTTTTTCTTTTTTAGGATTAGTGATTACATGGATCTGACCCCTGTAGATATTGTAGGAAAGAGATGTTACCATTTCATTCATGCTGAAGATGTGGAAGGCATCAGACATAGTCACTTAGACTGTAAGTACTTCCATTTTTGTCAAAATAATCTGGTACAACACTTGATTGTTCCTGAACTATTATTTATATTCCACAACTGGTGTCTTCATCTTGCATCTGCTTTTTTTGTCATAGGTTTTCACAGAGGATGGCTCAAATATAACTTTTTATATTATTTATTTTCAAGTCTTTTTATGGGCATATATGATTATTCATGTATGTGGAAATAAAGCACTATATTTGTATTACCAGAGTTTCTAGCAGCTGTTAATTTACATGTGCTGTACATTATTTTATTCCTCAGAGAGGTAGTACTTAGGTGAGAAACTCCCTCCCTGCCACAGAAAATGAACTCCTCCTCTGAAGTTTTCTTTCTGAGTCATAACATGGAGGACAAAAACTGCAGCAAAATTGGGGTTTCACTATGTTTTTCAATACAGAAATGAGCTACAGCTCTACTAGTGCTTTAACCACCCTATGTGTTAACATCTAAATGGCCCTCAGCCTTATAGTATCTAAGTCCCTGATATTTGCACACAGGTAGTATCTGATTAGTATAAAGATAACAGAAGTACAAAAAAGTTACGAGAGACAAACTTCACCAGAGAACATATGCAATGTCTGTGCATGGGGGAAGAGAGGTTCAGTTTGATTCCTTGTAATTAAGCTCTTTGTATTCCTCTTATTAAAAGCCATAGGGCCTAATTCTTTTCTTGTTGAGATCTGTTGACTTTAGTGATAGGGCTCACGATTTACCCTGGTGCGAAAAAAGACTTATGCCCATAATCTCTAATTTATCTGTGCCTGCAGTGAAGCCAGATAATTCTTTGGAAGTTTCAGTGACTGACTGTGTTTATGATTGACTTTGGTGTTTTTCTTAATGTAGAAAACTATCTGCAAACTGCTTCTTAAATTCAGTCACAGATTTGAATAACCCTGCTCCCCCTGCACCATGTCCTACTAGCATTTCCTAATAAAAGGGCAGCAGCCCAAATGCAGCCACATTTAATTAGATTTTACAAAACCATATGACTCCAATAGAAGACAGTATAAAGTGTTCAGTCCCAAATTACCTTGCTTGATCTGCAAAGGAAGATAGGAGGGTAACTGCAACCAGAAAGCAGAACAACAGTTACTGTGATAACATATGGCAGCCAACAGCAGTATCAAGCTCTGTAAAGCTTTCAAATAGTCCCTGAAGTTTCTAGAAGGCAAAGTTCATTCAGCATAAGAAGGTCAGGTTAGATATATTTCTGCAGAAAAAAATAAAATCAACTATCCAAAAGGATAAACAATGTAATTTGGCATCATTTACATTTGGAGCCTTTAATATCCAAGATAATATGTCAGTTGCTGAAAAATGAAGGAACAAATTCAAAAACTTACTTGGTGCTCTTGAAGCTGGAAGTCAAAAATGACAAGTAGCACTTCCACAGCACTATCTGACCAAGGAAATAAAAGATATTTACGACTCAGGCTTAACATATCACCTGGCATAGATGAACATCCCATTTGAAAAAGACCTTAATCTTCTGAATGACCACTTCTCTCTGAAATGGAATATGCTTTATGAAACATTCATCTTCAGAAAAATTGGAGATCTATGCAGACAGTATGAATACAGTGTGGTCTGGGGTATAAGCACTGAACTAAGAATCAAGAGACCCTGGAGACAGGAATGACTTCTAGAAAATCACTTTATCTTACTGTGTTCCTGCTCTCTATGTCCAGTTTAGCTGATTGGATTGCAAACTTCGTAAACATAGGGACTTTCTCCCACCGTGAACATCCAGCACAGTGGGGCTCCAAACTTGGCTGTATGGCTGCTAGCATAATTACTCTTGATAGGCTAATTTTTTTCTTTTTTCAATAGATGAGGCTGGTTACATCTTTTATGTGTAGTTGTTCTCTTGGTTTATAGGAACAAGATATTCATACAATAATTTAGGTTGGAAGGAACTCTGGGATATTATCTAGTCTCACCTAATGCTCAAAAGTGGATCAACACTGATTCAAAGCAAATTTTTAATCACTTCTTCTCATTGATGTTGAAAAATGCCAAGGTCAGACTTTCCACAACTTCTCTGAGTTTCCTGTTGCAATATCTTAATGGGATTTTAGTTATCTTCACAGTGGGTTTTTTTCATTCTATCCATTCAGAATTGCCCTGTTTTGATTGTGCAGCTCATGTCTCCATCTTTGCAGTAGCCTCCTTGCAGGCATGGTGCAGGGTTCCATTGAAGTCACCTCTTCTTCAGACTGAACAAGCCAGGTTCCACAGCCTTTCCTCATAGCGCAGCCCCCTGGTGTCTTGACAGACCTCTACTGAACTTTCTCGAGTTTATCACTATATTTCCTATGGCAGGAGCCTAAAATTAGATTCCAGATGCAATCTAAAGAGTAAAGGGGGATAATGACTTTCTGAGCTCTGCTGGCTATACACTTTGTAGTAAAGCCCTGCTCATTCATGCTTATCACACTTTCCACCTCCAGGACCCCCTTGTCCCTTTCCACAAAGCAACAACCCAGCCAATCAGTTCTGAGCCTGTAACATTGCAAGGAATCAGTACAACCCAGATACAGGACTTTGCATTTGTCTCTTCATGTTGAAACTCATACTCAGTATGAAAGATCTTCAAGTTCAAATTAGTCTTGGGAATAACTGAGGAAGCACACCTGCCCACTACAAGTCCTGCTGAAGCTGAAGTGGTTCATATCTTTGCCCACAGAGGTGTTCGATTTTCTAGCATTTAAAAAACTATGTCCAGAAACCAAGAGAAAGAAATCCTAAAACCCCAAAAGACTTCATAGCAACTTGTTGATCCTAAAAAAATCAAGTTCAAACCAAACTAGAAAGAGAAAATTCGCCTGGTCTCGTAAAAATTAAAATTAGAGCTAAAATTTGCGAACTGGCTGTAGAAGGTAAAACCCAGCAGAATCACAGTTCCTCAAAATAGACAGCACAGGATATTTGCTAGTACAACACAGGAAATAATTGCTTGAGATCACAATGGAAAAAAAACCAAACCAAAAAAAACCAGTATTATGCAATATTTTAAAGAGGAGCTGGAAACTAAAGTAATGGTTAGAAAGCAGAGGTGGAAAACAGAAGCAGGACCTGGGAAAGCAGCAGACTGTAAAGGGTGTGTTTGATGGAGGACTGCAGAATGCAACTAAACATCTTGATTCATTTTTACCAGAGATGAAATAATGTTTAATTATTAAAACAAGAAGAAATCCAAATTACAATGGTAGATTTAAGGGTAAAAATAAACTCAAGTAAAACTGCTACTCTGCCTATTCACTAACAGCATATCACAATAAAATAAGGAAAAAGTAAGACCACTACATCCTGCCATCTCGTCCAGGATATTCAAAGACATCAAAGAGGAAAACAAACAAAGAAGAAAATGATGCACAAAATTGCAGAGCAAAAAAATCAAGAGGGCTGTTGATAGCTTCAGATCATAGCAGCCCATTAGAAACTTTGAAAAACAGGCCTTGTTAAATCTGTCTCAGATAAAAGAAGACAAAAGTAGTTTCAGGAATGTGACCATAACAAGTATAATGGTGAAGAAGGTCTGCAAGACTATAGGAGTCTTTTGTAAGGGAACTACTGCCCTAATGAAAGGGCAGATACAGTCACTGGAAAAGCTTTCATTGGCTTCAATGTACGTGGGGATTATGCCCTAAAAAAGCAATTTTTTATGGATTAAAATTCTGACCTGGGTGAAAAATTCCATTATGTTCAGTGGGGTCAAGATTTATGTTAGTTATATGCTCTTGTGAATTACTAAAACAACATTCATACTCTAACTGTACATATGCCTGCATTTATAGCAACATAATAATACACGGCATACCACAGCTATTGAACAAGCCTGGTTCCACAGCTATTGAAACATCAGTTTTTTCCAAACAGAAATAAAAACTTTATGGCTGTTTTTTCTATCTTGTTTCATTTAAACTTTGAATGATCGTGCTTTTTCACAAATCTCTCAGCCAATTTTTTGGTGGTACAATTCTACCTTATCAATCTGTTTCTCAGTTTATAATGCTTCATGGTTTCAGAAGTTTAGGAAACTTCTCATTTTTTCATCTTCACTGTCAAATAAATTGCTGGTAGAATCATGACAGATATCACTTACCATAAATCAAGTCTCTCTCACAGCGATTATAGTTAAAATGTTCTCTTTCTACCAGCCAGCATCATGGACCAGCCACTGCCTCAACTAACACACAGAAACTGGCTAAGATGCAACAGCTTGTGTTTGAATCCAGACCCTCAAAAATTACAGGTCTGGCTGTATCCTGGCTCAGATACAGTCTCTAATCCTTGCTCTGTCTAACAGAGCTCTTTATTACGATATGTAGTATGGAAGAGTTATAATCAAATGTTTTATGTTTCATGCATTTATGTTATGCAGCTGGAACTAACACCTTAGAAGGACTCCTCATGCCCCCTGTTCTACTTTACCATTTGTAACAATGGGGGAAGTTATAGGATTATCTCTATTTACTTACCTCTGCATAGAAGCATTGCAGGACTGAATTGTGTGTCAAGCATAGGGCAGTTAACACACTTTCACCAAGCCATGAGTCCCTGCACGAGTAGAACTGCCCTTGTTCCAATAACTTCAATATCCCTGACAAATATCAATGACAACTATCCCTGATCTTAAAGCTAGCAGGACACATTTGATGTCAAATAAATATCAGAAATCAAGCCGATTAATAAAATTACTGTTGTATCAGGTCTTAGCACTGTCTGTAGAACTCAGCAAGGGCAATTGATGCTACTCTCTGGTGTACAATAGCGTGTATATGTGCTTCCCTTTGGTTGACATTGTTATCATTCAGGGGTCTGTAACAGGCCTTTTTAAGGTGTACATTTCATGTTAAAATGAGTGGATGTCATATGCCATAGTAGTATATGTCTTCCATTTAATTGGAAAAATGTGATGGTCTTCATTGAACATCAAATACTTGATATTACTGTTCAATTAAGGTCATTAAGAAAGCAGCAAGGAAGGATAGAAGTCAAGACCTCTGAAGACAACCATGTACATATTTTTGGGAAATATAGGATAATATGCCACCATTTCAAAATTAATATATTGCTTGTATGAACACTGTAACCAGTATATACCAATTGGTATTGGTATAAGATATGTGCTTTTTCATTTTGGAATACTAATTGAGGTCTAAATTCAGAAACCTTCCACTGACAAGAAAGATACTGTTGTCCTCAGCTATTGCTTAGAAAATATCCTCCTCTTTCTTAGGGATTTGATTTACAGCTATAAGAAATACAATTCCTCAGGAACAGTGAGCCAGGGCAGTTCATTTCCCATAAAGCAAAGGTCTCTGATGAGTATGTTTGGTAGCAATCCCTCTGATCTACTTTATCTGTTTTCCAGTGGTTAGAATAACCCAGTCTTTCTGAAAATCAACTATTCCACATTCACCTTTTTCATGGCTCTCCTATTTTTCAAGGAATATTACCCCCTCAGTCTGCTTTTAAATCAGTTATATATTCATGATTTCTTTTATGTATGTTCAGTAGAAAAATTATATTGCTGTACAAAATATTGTTTAGTGGTTTGGCTTACCAGCTGTAGTTGAACTAACCCTTTTAACTTATGCACATGAGTTATAATTTTTTATTCTCTTAATAACCTCAAACACATGAAAAACAAATAAAAGGAGTTGATAATTTCTAACAGTAAAATACTTCACATATTTTGCTATCATGCTGTGGAATAACTCTGCAATGTCAAGTAGCTCACAATTAGTAAAACTGTAGGGGGAAAAAAAAGAAGTGTTTTGATCCTGAGGAATTTTTATCCTAATCAGATCGAAATTTCAATGCTCTTGTAGTGCTTAATATCTTCAATAACCAAAAAAAATCAAACTGATTCCAATGTCAGGTTTTACATTCTGAGACTGAAATAAAATGCTAAAATATACAAATGAATCTCGTGTTTGTACAAGTTTATTATCATCACTAAAAAGCAAGATTGATTCTAAATTAGGCTGATAGAATGTCAGGGGTTTAGCTATTTCTTAAACTAAGTCCGCTTGGCACCCTGGTGACAGCCTAGTGTATGTTGTTTTCAAAGTATTGCAGAAGTGCCGTTCTGACCACCTGGCCAGTCTTTCACTCTGTCCATAGTATGGGGCAGCAAAAATTTCTGTTGGACACTGGCATCCTTAGGTCCTTTTGACTAGAAATAGTGATGATAGAGCAAGATGAGGGAACAGGAGATAAGAAACTGGAAGAAATGGAAGCATGTAAAGAAAACATTTTTTGATTCATACAAGGAAAAAAAGGAACATGGACTTTGGTTTTAGCACATGCCTAGTGTTTGTTTTTCAGTCCTAATGAATCTTAAGAGATGTGCACCTGCCAACACGTGTGTACGTGTCATGTCTTATAGCCATGCCCTGAAATCCTGGAGGTGTTATATCTGCTCCCACAAATGCTTCTTTGGGTTACACAGGATGTTGGTCTGTCTAGCTTTATTTCTTTTTCTGCTTTCTGACCAAAGCCAAAGGTACTAAAAGGATCAAAGCCAAAGATACTTTAGAAGAAGGGAAAAAACACTCTGCAGCATGCAATTATTCACACCTTGCACCCTTGTTTTCTCTGTAATACGCTATTAACTCATGGCCGCTTCATTCTTTGAAAGATGAGCATTTATACCACTGCTTACATTTCTTTTTGTGGAGGATGGTTGTTACTATTGTAATATTTGGTGTTCTAATTATCCATATAAATATTCAGATATTGTTTTCAATCCCAATACATTTCTAGTCTTTGTGATATTTCATGCCTCAGTTTTTCACATACAGGTTTTGTGCTCTTGGACACATGTTTTCTGTATGTAAAGTTGATATGAGTTTACCAGAAGCATCAGATCTTTTGGATAGTAAAGAAACCAGAAAACTCTACAAAGCTAAATCTTTAAGCTATTTAAATAATTAGCTGCTGAATCTAATTGTAGAATTTTGCTTTCTGTAGCTTAGCAATATATACAGTTATTTTGCAAGATGCCTCAGATATAGTTTGCATCAATAACCCTTTAACTTAATTCCTGATGTAATTTCATCTTCAAATTAAATCTAATGCAATACTGATTTAGTATGCTTACACTTCAGTTTGTAGGCTTTTGATTGTAAGTCTTTCATAGCTCATAGTTGAAATTTGCAACTAAACTCTTCTCCTATTTTTGCTTTAAAAGTGTATGCAATACCAGCTGTATAAGTACAGCGACTGCAGTAAAGGGTTATAGAGCAAAGATTGAGCTCTGGCTTCTGCTCATAACCTCTTGGTTTCCCAGTTACTCCGTTAATAATTTTCTTTATTTTTTAAAGTCTCTTTGTGCTTAAAATTTCTGACCCCAAAGATGAATCTATACTTTGGTATTATTCTTGTGATAGATACATTGTAGAAGCATGTGTTATATTTCAAAGCCATGGGAATAAAGGATTTTATTATACACCTCCAGCAGCTTAATCTTCAGTTTATCCACTAACTAGTTCTGTGCTGACTTTTTGCTATAGGATGTATATATATGCCATTTTAAAAAAAGAAGGGGAAAATTACTTAAGCTGCATACTTTTTACCTTCATTGCTGAGGTTTGCACCAAGATTACTGAGACCAGAATTGTCCATCACCTTGTAGTCTAAATCAGAAAGTGTGTTGCTCCATTGAAAATTCAAGGATGGATTAAGGATTCTGTAGCTTAGGATTTTGTGAAATACCCCTAAATATCCTAAAATTTCACCATGTGAATGTATGATGAAACTGTTGCAGATCTTTCTAGAGCTTTAGAAACACGTTTGTGTGGGGGCTTTTTTATTTCTCTTTCAAAGGTCTGAACAGTTGGCCTTGTGTCTGTGAGGAAGACAATTTTCAAAGCAAGAAGGATATGAAAATAGTACAAGTAAATTGTGTAGCATATATCAAATGTGTGATAGTGTGGCAATAGGTCTTATTAGCACTTTGAAAGAACCTGCATAAATCACCTATGGCTTTGCCATCTGTGAGTCATGTAGCCAGTGGTGGGTCCATCTTAGCTCTGATGGTAAGCATGCTGGTGTGGCACTTTTGGCTCAGTGGGCTTTGGGGAATGCCCTGCCAAGCACCTGAAGCCTTTGTCCCCAGTGTTCACAAATTGCTAAGTATTGGTTCTGAGATCTGAAGTTCTTTTGTGTTTATTTTAGAAGGTTGTGTTTTGGGGGGTTTTGTTAGTGCTAAGCTATCTTTTTAAGGCTTGTGGAGAAAGATGGAAAGATTTCTTTTGTTTCCTTTACTTTTTACAAGTCATCTAGTATAAAGGGACAGTATGCTTCAAAAATGTCTAATGTCATTTACTGCCAGATGTGAGATGGTGATGAATCTTTGTGGTGGTTAGAGGGTGTTAGAACATTCAGTTGTGCCATGCCACCATGTGCTGTGATTCGTCTAGAGATTAGGCTGAGGAAATCACTCATTTCACTCAACCCAAGCACCCCAAGAGGGATTCTTACCCCAGAAATGAAAGCATGTTCAAAGGGATACTGTCCCTTGAAAAAGACCATCTTTAACCTAAGTAATTAAAAAATAAAATTAATATTGCTGCCAATCTGCTTCTGTGAATCTTCCATCTCTTTTCCTATTTGTAGGAGATATTGTTATGTATAGTCTGCTGATACATTTGGCATGGAAAGGGTTATATTCTACAGTCATTAATCTTACATAGGTTGTCATATGATGGACATTAATGTTAGTGGAGAGATGGAGGACAGATTTAAGTTTCTTGAGCAAGCAGGGCCAAATTTCTCCTGTGATGTTGAGTTTTAGTAGCTAAGGGCAAAATTTGGATCTGGGATTTCATTTTTCCCTACAGTTTGAACAGAGAGTTCATTAATGATAATGGAAGTTCTGTCTGAAGTTGGTGTTCAAAGCAGGCTTGGGTTTCTAAACGACCATTTCAATATTAGCAGAAGGAAATCACTTTATGGCAGGATTGAAGTCCTGGGGAGAGAGACAAATCATGAGGGAAAGAAAAAGTTTAGAAAGAAAGAAGAAAACCTAAAAAATCCTAGATAGAAAAATCTACTGTTCATTTTTCATCATAAAATTATCTTACATAGTTAGTTTATTTACATCAGCTTTATCTATAGAAACAACTGGAAAGTTTTCTTATATGCATGCCATAAGCTTCCATTGCGTAGTTCATCTAGTGATACATCAAATTATGTATTATAATTCTGTCACTACATTTGATCAATACCTACATAACATTTTGAAATAAAGATCCTACCTAGAATGGTAGGATGGTTATGCATAATTATAAAATTGTCATTTTAAATGATGAGCCATGGGCAAATAGTATGTTATAACCATTGTGAAAGGAGAGGGGAATAAAAGTGTCTCTGTTGTTCAAGTAGGAGATGATTATTTGTCATTAGTGGTGGGAAGTACTTTTTTGTGCGGTTTTGCTGGGTTTTAATAAATTCACATTGTGGCTGTGGACTGATGTCATGTAAACTGCTAACGTAGCATTGATTTAAAAAAAAATTCTTCCTGGTCCTTATCTGAGATAATTTGTAATCAAATTATTGTAGAATCTCTAGCAGAGGTTAGGAAGTTTCAGAGTGCTGGAATATCAATGTCCTGGGATTAGGATAGGTTACAAAATCCATGGATGTTTTTCCAAACTATTTTCACAGTTTACTTGGTTATCTTCCCTAGCTAGACATGCAGCATGCAAGGCTTTCCTCACTTTCCGCACTTTGCAAGTTACAAGCTTTGATCCTAATATGAATGCACATTTTTTAACAGTTTGACTCAGACCACTTTTAACATTTGCTTTTCTGTAAAGTGAGGCACGAAAAATATTTCTTGTTTTTTGAAGATACTTAAGGTTTCAATTCTTTTAAAAAGCTTGATTGAGGCTCTTCATTTTTTTTTCTGCAGGATTTTTGATACTTAATTTTTTTCTAATTTATCAGGTATTTATGTATGTAACATTCCTATACTGGAAGATTAAACAGTATTTCATACTGCAGAAGCAAGCAATGAATCATTTGCCATATATGCTCTGTTGAGATACAGTAAGTCACACAGGGCTGGTAAGCAAGCACATGCAGTGAAGAGAGGTAGAGAAGTATGAGCACTGGGGACTTGCGATGCAAAGGTGGCATTTGACCAAGTTATCTGCTGTGAAGGCCATACTTTTGGCCCAGTGGGTGGAGAGTGCATTTGCACACTGTCCTGGCTTATATCCCCATCTCCTCACCCCATCCTGTGTAGCAGTTCCGAAATCAAAGTGTTTGTGGAGAATTATATAGATGGCACACAGTTGCTCACCAAATGTCTACAAGTCTTCTATCATCTAGCTCCTCATTCTGTTTAAGTAACAAGGATTATTTAACATTGCTAAATATATTTCATCACTAAAATCCAATTTGTGGATACGTACTATTTAAAACATCTAGCTCACTAATTGCAAAATCTATAGAAAAGTCCTTGCAACATCAAAGACTCACTTGATCCTTGGAGCTGTTATAAATGGCAAACTGTCTCTGTTACAAGCAAATAAGGCACTTAATGCACACTTTCTGGCTGTGATGCTGTTTTTCCTGAGGGTTTTGAAAATGACCTTCCTGTAAGCATCAAGGACTGTAACTTTTCAGATAAAGAAACTTGTTCTTGTTTTAAGTCTATGCCAGGTTCATTCCCCTATAGCCCACAGTTTTCAAAAGCAGAAGAAAAAGTAATCCAGAATTAAAAAAATAAAAACCCCTCTGTTTCCAGAACGAAGTTACCCTGTCAGCTTGCCTTGGGCCTTAGGTGGAGAAGTGGAGATTAAAGAGTCAGTATTCCTTTTCATGTTTCATCTGCCAGTTTTGTGAATGTAGTTAGAGTACTTGTGGCTGCAGCTAAGTATACGACTGTGGTATTAAGTATGGCATTTTCATCCACATGCAGTAAATTAAAAATATTCTTATAAGTTTATCAGGAAAGAAATTCAGTATCAATACAGTCCCAGTACAGTCATTGATAAAGGTATTTCAAGGAGAAGAGTGAATAGCACAGCAGATGTAACCTCAATATTTTCACCAATTATAAAGAACCTCTTTGTGAAGCTGTGTGAATATGTAAGATGATCTCATCATTTCCTATTTACTCAATACTTACCTGAATACGCAATATAGTGTAGCTTTTAAATGCATATGCACATGAGTAAAATGTCCTTTTGTAAGAGACTTCGCTAAAAGACTGCTTTTGATACACAATTTCTTCATCTCCTCTTCAAACTGAATTAAGCTACTTCCTTCTTTTAAAACACAACTCACTATTTAGAAGCTTTGGCTTTGATTTCGCAGAACAGCCTTACAGGAAGAAACTATGTTCTTTTTCTTTTTGTAACCATATTTCTGAAGACAAACTTGTACTGATTTATTTTGATTTTTTAACAGAAATAGGTTCCTGCAAAGAACACTGACTGTTTCTTCTTTTTCCCCCTCCTTCATTCCACTGCTACAAGATTATTGCTGTGCGCAAAGCTACCAAGGAAAACTGAAATCCCTCTGTTGGGAACTGTGTACACAGCAATATATTCATACTTTGAGAAATAAGTGAGGCTTTTTTTTTAGTTCTTAGCATGACATACTGTGCACTTCTTGCATGCTAACCACTGAACTCAAATTGAGTAACTAGGTAACACTTCAGCAAATTTTAGTCAAGTTTAGCATCCACCATTTTAGGGAATATATCTGTGCGGTTAACATAAAACATCAGTTTTAAAACACTAACCCCCAGTTAGTCCCTTTGATTAAAGAGTTTAGATAGATGATGATAGATAGATAGATAGATAGATAGATAGATAGATAGATAGATAGATAGATAGATAGATAGATAGATAGATAGATAGATACACACACATACATATATAAAATTATATAACCCAGTCCTGCATCATCCCATGTAAATTCAATCACATGACACATTCCAACAATGTGGTCAGAAGTCTCACTTTTCCCAGTTCTCATTGTCTGCCAGACTGGGTACTCCATGTATAATACAAATAGAAATATAAAATTATTTGCATTGCTCAGTGAAGGATTTGTCTGAATATATTCAGGATGTGGTCTACAAGGCATTACATTTTCAGAACTTTATGCCAAACTGAAATGTGTGGTCTGTTGCTAGTTACAAAACATAACTTCATAAGCAAAGCTTAGGGTAGCCTAATTAATTCTTTTTCATTTCTGCTCAAAATCAGTAACTTTATTAATAGATTATCTGTATCTGCAAACTGAAGATCCTCAAAATGAAGCTGGGCTTTACTCACTAACACTATGTTATCAATAAACCCAATAGATTTCCCTCCCTTATTTGTCCTTCTAATTGCCTTTTTTCTCAAAATTCTCATCTAAATTCTGAGTTGCAGTTTGGCAATGCCAACAGGTAAAAAATATTGGAAATTAGAAAACATTTCCAGTTTTTTTCATTTTTTTTCTGCCATCACATTGAGAAATTTCTTCCCAAGGTATACTATGAGCTTTCAGAACTGATTTGGGGGTGCCTTTTACACTCTCAAAGGACGTAAGAACCAGATTTAGCAGCGCAGCACAGCTGGCCTGCCAGAGAATCTCTTTACAGAGAGAATTTTTATATTGAATCATGGGACCTCCTTCAGAGCGTGGTCCACAAATCTCTTATATGAAATGTGTTTTAGACAGATGCAGGAAGGAAAATCCTGTGTATCTGGTAATATATCTGAGCTGGCCAAAGAGAGAATGGGAATTTGCAGGTAGATGAACTTCATGGAAAGCTCATTTTTAATACAGTATTTCATACATTATTTGGATGTATGGTAATTTGAGAGCCCAGACTCTGAGTGTAGATGGTTTGTATATAGCTCTGATGCACTGAATTCTCATTCTTAAAAGCAAGAACCTTCTCTTTTTCTTAGTTCTGAAATGAGTGGTCTGTTCAGCTGGTGACAGACTTTTCCAGTGGTGCAACTATCAATATAGAAGGTACTGAAAGTTGAAGGACTTGTTTAGGATGACCGAAAGAGCCGAAGATTCTGAGTCCTTATAGCTGTCATTATGCAGAACTGCAGTGTGCTCTTCGGTCACTGGCTAGTGACTTGCCCTGGTACCTTGACTTTCAAATGTGTATGTGGGCAGTTGTCCTTTGGCATTTGTATAGCATGTTAAACTCACCAGATAAAAACTGTTCCAACAAAGACAACTGTATATTTAGTAGATACAAGTACAGGTAGATTTTACTAGTTTCTGCACACAACTGTGGGTGTTTGGGATTCCAGAAAACAGAAAATATCACTCCACACTTATGTGTATATCAGTTTTACACTCAGCTGTAAGCAGAGTATTTTGAATGTCCTATTTTACTGAAATGGAAATGTCTACCATAATCAAAATTTACAGCAATACTTCCCTTACTCTTTGTAACTGATATAGTTGCACAAACTTACGTGAGATTGTTTTCTAAAGTGGCATACAGCATTGGTTTGACAGAAATGCTGGGTAGACAGTTGTTCTTATTTTGTCTTTATTCTGCTGTATAATAACGTCTTGAAGCCAATGAATTACCACAGTAGAATATTTAAAGTTTGGAATACAAAAGTAAAAATTTAGCAAAAGATGGATATCTGCTAGAAACAAACCTAGTTCACTACAGGTTGCTGAAAAACAACAGGATCCAGAATACAAATATTTGTTTATATTAGAGCTGAACCTAACTTATACTTCACATTCACTTTACATTGCACTATTTTACTTGCATTTTTTTATTTAGTAGTTGAAAAATTGCAGTGGAGATTGGGGGATTCTTCCAGCGTAACAAAACATCACCGTTTGTATGGCTGCCTTTGTTTTTGGCTGCCTATCTTTTTCTGTAGATATCTGCTGTACATGGATTTAGATATAGATACATTCATATGTATAATTAGGGGTATAGACATTTGGTTAACTTGAAAGCTCCAAAGTGTCATTTGTCACATTTATGGTAGGAACTTTAACTGCCTTAAATACTTATTCTTTTCCAAAGTGACTTTTTTCTTTTCCCTCTACAGAAAAAAAAAAAAAAGAATAAAAAAAAAGAAAATGTACTTCATGAAACTATTGTATATGAAGCACTTATTAGCCGTAATTAAATGGACAATATGAATTTACTACGTCTTTAGGACTCTGGCTTGTTCTGGTTTAGAGCAAGATGATTAATGCAAATACATATTACTTGAGATAACCATTTAGCAGCTAATTTAGCCAAATTTATTACAGCAGTTAGAGGTTTTTCATTTTAGCAGACGGAGACAAGGACATGACAAAAGCAGAAGGTGTATGCGAATGCACACTGCCCTCTAGTGCACAAAGCTTTGTGGGAGTAGTGAGAAGTGCAGGGGAGAGAAAGGACTCAATAACAACAGTACTTAGATTTTATGTAGTTTAGGGTTTTTATAAAACCCTGCTGCCCCCTTCCACTGAAAGATTTGCATTTCATCCCCTTCCCTTGACACTGAAGGATCAGATACAAGCCAAATCCGTTGCAACTTGGCAATATTTTGGCTGAAGTATTACTTTAAACATCTGTATTTTTAAGCTTTCTTGCTGTGAGCATTTAATAGCACCATTTCACATTACTGATTGCTTTTACTTCTTTCTCTGTTTCTTAGCATACTTCAGACAGTGGAGAGAGCTGTCACTCTTTGGCTCTAACCAAGCCATTCTGTACCTCCCTTAGGCCTCTTTCTCAGTCTGTTGGTGGATTTACTTTGCTCTGGTAGAAAGTAAATTCTCCAAAGACTTTTCCCCCACTGACCAGTGGAGATTTGGTTCATCTGAGAACTGTAAATTCTGTTTGACAAGATCAAAGAAACAGATGTATAAGTTCAGTGCTTGATATCGCCTGCAATAAGGAGAAATGATCAAAGCAGCAGGGGTAGAGTATCTTCCCAAACCTTTCAAATATCCAGAATCTCAAAGAGGTCTACCTAGGAGCTATGAATAAATCAAATATAAATTTGCCTCTTTTTTTCCTTTTCTTTTTTTACGGTTTGACATTGAGTGCATTGGAAATGTCCACACAGCAATAAGTATTCTGTGAACCATAGAGATTTGTAGGGTTTTTTACTTTTCTTCTTCCACTAGAGTTTCCCAAAGCAGGTAAAATTATACTTTAAAAACTTGTGCAAACATATAGCTAGTTATATTGAACTTCAGATCCAGTCAGTTTGTGATCTCACTGGCATTAAACCTAAAGGAAGCCAAGTATCTTCTGCTTATACTTGTGGCATTTTGTAAAATGAAGTTCATTTTACCACAGTTTTACCCTACCATGCACTGTATCTTGCTTATGGTTTGTTTGTATTTTCTTGCCAGTGCTGAATAAGGGTCAATGTGTAACAAAATATTACCGCTGGATGCAGAAGAACGGAGGTTATATCTGGATACAGTCTAGTGCAACCATAGCTGTCAATGCCAAGAACGCAAGTGAGAAGAATATCATCTGGGTCAATTACCTTCTTAGGTAGGTCTTCCAGTCACTTCTCTCACTTGAACTGCTGTCCCTATGACTTCCCTCTGTTGAAGAAAGTTTTAGGGAAAAAACAACAGCCTATTAGAGAAAGGTAAGAACTTTTCATGTAGTCCACCTCAAAAGCAGTGGTATTTCATTATAGTTATGTAGGCATCTGTCATATCTCAGTACACATATTCTTGACTGATGCCACCTTAGTTTTGAAATAAACGTTCCACCATTCTATTGCATGCCTCACTGCCCTGAAATCTACTCAACCCGAGCACAAAGATAAAAATTATCCACACCAAGTTTTAGTAGTTGTGTTATAAAATCTGGTGTGAGGTGTTTAGCACTGGTTTATTTGGATGTTAAAAATGCGTGGAAGCAAACTTCTGGTATGATAAAAAAGATCTCTCTAAAAGGTGTTTGCCAGTTCACTCCAGAGAGAGGAACTTTCTCAAGAGAAAAAGCCTCGAATTACTGTGTTGTTCTGGTAACCAACAGATAATATTCACACTAAAAAATGCAAAATAGGATTTAAAAATAAAAGTAGCATTTAAAATTATTTTAAACTATTAGAACTATTTTCAACTATTAAAACTATTTTAAACAAAAACAGTAGAAATGTCTTGAATGAAAGGCACTTCCCTGAGAAATTCTGTTTTACCAAAGTATTTTAAAAGGACTGGTTTCTGAGCTCAAGGGAAAACAAACAGTCACTGAGGGACAGCGAATTATAAACTTGACCTTTTTCATCTGAAAGTACCTTTCAACACATCCTATTTTTTGAAAATGTTCAATAAGACTGGGATATTGTCTGTTTCATTCCAGAGCAGGAAAAAAAAAAAAAAAAAAAAATTTGAAACCTTGAGATCGTCATGAAATGCAATTGTCATTTTCTGGCCTGTTCTCCTTTTAAGTTGCTTGTCATGGTTTGTTACGTTCCCTTTGATGCCAGGAGAGTTCAAAGTGATGTCTAGAGGTTAGGCTGTGACTTATTATGCCAAGTCCAGCAGGCCCTGAAGAGACTGTGCCTGCCTAAACTTGCATGTTGAAATGCTTTTGATTCCCCTTTTGGGGAAGAGATGGAAGCAACTCCTGGCAGGAGAGCATCGAAGGAGTACTGTGGGAAGCCTTCCACAGCAGTGGAGTTTTCATTGGGGCTTGTGTTTCTGGCCTGACATGATTTAACACAGACTTTTCTGAGTGCATCCTTATCCTGCTACTTCTTTGTCTCTTTTTTGCAAGTGTGAAGCAGAATGCAGCATTTCAAGGATCAGCTTAAGGCTCACAATTCTGAACTGGAAGTACAGCTTCACTGCCCCAGTCCTTAACAGGGCTTCAAAATGTCCAGAAATGTTCTCGTATTTCCAGCTTTAAGCTGTAAAAGTGATCCATAAGGATTATGAACAGTTGCCTTTGTACCCTTTGCCACTTTCCAGACAATAGGTGAACCTAGTCCACAAACATCCCACAAAATAATTTTCTCTACAAGCAGAATATACCTAACAAAAAAAAGATATTGGTCTTCCCCAGATATCCTCCCAGAACCCAATTTTTCTGTTGCATTCCGTTCACCAGTCTGTTAGAGAAAGATTAACATCTTCACTGAATTTGTATTTTTATTTTAGATTTCTCCTAGTACTGGAATCCACAAAAGATCCAAATGTTCAAATAATATTTTAATGACAGATCGAGGCATAATTAGGTCTACCCTTAGCAGGAGTACTGGTTTGTATAGATTTCCATGCATTAGAAAGTATGATTCAGCTGTCTCTTAAAGGATAGACTAATTATAGTGACAGGGAGGATTAATGCTGTTCTTGTCTTAACAACTTGTTATTCACAGTGTGAAAGCCCTCAAACATCTTTTGCTTGAAGGGGGCAAATTTGGGGACTGCCCTGGGATGCAACAGAATAAAGTCACTTTGTCAGGACAAAACCATAAAGATGATAATGATAAGATGTCAGTGTGAACTGTCTGAACTCTGAATTTTCGCAGTACACTCCAATAGACTGTATATGGGCACACTCTCACCGTAATAGTGTGTCAGGCACCCCCAGTGCTGTCTCATATTGTTCTGTGCAGGACTGCAGATTTTCTGCTTTATCACCAGACTGGAATTTGAACTGCATGGAAATGCTCACCTATTCAAAAATTATTGAAGACTTTGTTACTTTTAATATTTCTATGAAACTTATGTCTAGCTGTGTCTGTTCCTCTGCCTTTGCATGGATTTAGAAAAGGAACACATTTTAAAACGTACAAACCAAAAAAAGGCATAGGGTTGAAGGGGGGGGGGGTCTGTTTCTCTGGTAATGTAGCTTTTTTAGATTGCAGTCATGTTCACTGCTAACAAGTCACAGGTGAGCACCACATGAGCAGATGAAGATATGATTATAATGGGTGTGTTGACAGTTCTTTATCCCTAACATACGCATCTTAACATGCACATGTGCATCTGTCATATAGTTAGAGTGGTTGCTTTTGGTTTCTTGACAATGTAGATGCAGTGTGCAGTGTTTAAAAAATATTAAACTTTTTAAATCTAATTTTTGGCCAGATTCTTTGGAGCAGTGGTCACTTTCTTTAGCCCCAACTGAGCACCTTCTTAATAACTTTATCTATGGTCTGCTTGATTAAAGTGTGGAAAACTGGGATGTTGAGAAAAACAGGTATTGAAAGGGCTCTGGCAAGGTTGATAGAGAATACTGTTGCAGAGATAACTCTAATAGACATTACTGTGGGAGAGAAACAGATTGAAAAAGTTAAAACACCCTCTCTGTCCTCCCAGGCAGAGTAATGGGATCAAAATCAAGATATTTTGTTGTTGGATAATTACACAGTGTAATTTTACTGCTAGATATCACACAAGCCATGATGTCCCACTTCAGGAAGAATGCTATGATAGCTCTAAAACCTCACTAGAATCAAATGAGGCTTAGTACCTGGTCAATATAAGTATTTGACAGCAGTATGAAAATAAACCTTCATAAAATTCCTGCTGTGGAGCTCTGAGGAGCCAAAAATACATGTTTCTGTGTCTACTGTGCTATTCTTCCTATTTATGTTCTTTGTTCCTGAACTTTGATATGAAAAGAGGAAAAAATCATGAAACTGCAAATCATCCAATTGTGTTTATATTTGCTGTCTCCTCTTCAGTAACCCAGAGTACAAGGACACTCCAATGGATATTGCACAACTTCCTCATCTGCCAGAGAAAACCTCAGAATCCTCAGAGACCTCTGACTCTGAATCGGACTCAAAGGACAACTCAGGTAACACGCATGGTGTGCTTTTACATCCATGAAAGCTTCGTATCATGAGAGCCACGTGGCTGGCTTTCAGGTTCCTTTTACTTCTCAAGTATTGTTGCACTATAACAAAAAAAAAAAAAAAAAAAAAAAAAAGTAAAATTAAATTGGAAAACACTATACAAATCTTTCTTTTAATGAACTTACCATTTCCACAGTATCTCCATTTCCTCAGAGTTTATTTTTTTTTTTACTCTCTCCATGCATTCTTGCCTACATAGTACCAAAATAAATCTTTGATTTCCCAGCTGTGCTTATGAACAGGTATTGGGCCTTGTGAGGAGGACTTGGGATTGTGACTGTTGAATATGATTCTGGTTCTTCTTTTTCCAAAGTAAGCAGATATTCTGCAGGGAAGTCTCTACTGTCAATATTTATGCCCCTTTTTCCTGAATGTATAAATACATTCCTGAAGAGTCTCACTAGGGGGCAGTGAAGATTGAAAAATTTGAGGGTTTTCTTGGGTTAATAGCGTATATTTAATTATAAGGTGAGGGTTCCAGCACTCATTTCTAAGCTCTTTAAGTCTGGGACTTCAGCTGTTTTTTGAAAGCTGAGTGTACTCGTCAAACTCAATGTGTAAATGAGTCCTACAGATGGTCCAGTGAACAGATTGTTCACACATTCCATTAGTTTTAATAGTGGTTACCTAGACATAGGTACGGATCATCTGGCCTTCAAAGGAGTATGGTTTCCTGTGGCCCAAGAAGTGAAGATGTTTTTCTGCTGGGTAGATAGATAGATAGCTACATACATACATACATACATAGATGACTTTTTTTCTCATGCCTATGATAACAACCAAAAAAAGTCTGGAGAAAATGCATTGGGGTGATCTAAATCAAGCAAAAGCAAGAAGATCAGGCATTAATGTTCTCTTTCATCTTTTGCTTTTATTTGTTCTCCTTTGACAGCTTGGTTTGATGCTTTAAGTCAACATGCAGGCTTGTTGACCACCATCACTGGGAATCTCTTCACCCGTTCCCAGTGCTTCCTTTATGGTGTCTTGTTCTTAAATAGCCACATGATATGTATGTGCAGAACAGTTTGCATTTCCCATGTGCACTGGAAGTGAGAAGGTTAGAAGTATTCATGACTTCTAAGGTTGATGCAGAGCAAGAGAGCATTCCTAAGGTGCACAGATGTCTACATCTCAGAAGGAGATGTCTGGGAGTCTTGGAAGACAGCAGAGACAGGGGCTTTTTTGTTAAAAAGGAAACAAATAGAAATGCCAAAGGACCTGAAATTGGAACACCTTGGATGAAACCAACAAGTTCAGTTCAAGCTTTGATAAATTCCCAGGAAAATATTGTGCAGCTTTTAGACCACCTTAGCCTAAGTCCACTTTTCACCAGCTAGAAACCATGGCCTTAAAAGAAAGCATATTCAAAAAAAAAAGGAAGAAAAAATTGTAGGAGAATTTCAGTCCTAGGTGGAACAAAAAGCTGGAAGAGACTTAGGGGTTTATGGCTGTTATTTTGCTTCTGTGGCTTTTATTTTTCAAAAGGAAGGTTCTCTCTGCTGCTGCTGACACAAGAAAAAGTTCCAGCTAAATGACTGGTGAAGTGCATTGCCCTGAATGCTCAGGCAGCTTTCCTGTCAAACCCACCTTCTCCAGCACTTCTGGGAAATAGTTTGGTATTGACATGGCTCCAGGAGTAACCAGCCTTTAGAGGAAAATTGGCCTTTCTCCTGTACCCCTAAAACAAGAATATTGAAAAGGGTAGTACTTGGCTTTGATGAGTGAAAAACATCTTTTATTAGCCAACAAAAGATTTCTGGCTAGTCTGTAAAAGATGAGGTCTCCTGAAGCCTTTTGTGACCCTTTTGAACATAGTATGATAATGGAGCGTATTCAGTCTCAAAGCTGCTTTGGCTCTTCTAGTCCAGTGAGCTAGAGTGTTTATCTCACCCATATTAGAATTATAATTAGGTGAATTCAGGCAAGAAGAGTGACAGCTTCTCAGTGCTGAAGTTGGGCTATTTTCAATGGTCCTTAGATGATTTGGATCAATCAAGAATTTAATTCACTGGATGAATTTTTTCCTATTTTTTTTTTATTTGTTGCCCTCCAGAAGAGTATGAGAAAGTCTAGCAACAAAATAAAATTGTTTTAACTGCTTTATTCATTCAAATTTATACACATATGACCTGCTTCTCCTCTCACATAGGAGGAAATCAGCAGTAATTCCACTGAAGCCAGAGACACTATGCCACTTCAAAAGTGGCAATGGTCAGAGGAATATGAGATAGGACTAGAATCTTCATTAGTAAATAGTGCTATACCTGGATGCCTGCCCACTGTAGGAGAACATAAATGTGAAAGAACAATCACCAGAACATAATGGTGATAATGGGATTGTTCACTGACTCCTCTTTGGATGGCACAGCTACAATAGTGTCGTGCTCACAGTTGTCAAAATGATTCTTGTCCTGCGAGCAGATTAAAAGGCCGCCCTCAATCGAGGTGCAGCCATATAGCATAGGCTTTTAGTGCATGAACAGTCGTGAGCCAGAGACATTCATGGTGATCAAAACTCTCCCAACACTACTTTGCAAAAAAGTGTGGCTCTACAGAACAGAACACTGTTTGCCAAAAAAAATTTAAAGGAAATCAAATCTCATTGGTAGGTAGAAATCTGGATTTGGATTATAATACTATGTTCCTGTTGCTAATGGTTTGTTTCACTTTCATTTTGCTCCAGAGGACAATGAGAATTCAAAGTCAGATGAGAAAGGAAACCAGTCAGAAAACAGTGAAGACCCTGAATCCGACAGGAAAAAGTCAGGAAATCAGTCAGATAACGAAATGAACTGTAATGATGATGGGAACAGCTCCAGCAACCAGGACAGCAGGGACAGTGATGACAGCTTTGAAAACTCTGACTTCGAGAATCAAAAGGCTCCTGAGGACAGTTTTGGCACTCTTGGCTCTATGCAGATCAAGGTGGAGCGCTATGTTGAGAGTGAGTCAGACTTGCGGTTGCAGAACTGTGAATCACTGACCTCCGACAGTGCCAAGGACTCAGACAGTGCAGGTGAAGTAAATGCCCAGTCTTCCAGCAAACATCAGAAGAGGAAGAAAAGGAGAAAAAAGCAAAAGGGAGGCAGCATGACCCGGAGAAGGCTGTCAAGCACCTCAAGTCCAAATGGACTTGACTCAGCTTTGGTGGAACAGCCCCAGCTGCTCTCGTCACCAAACAGTGCCTCAGTGCTCAAAATTAAAACAGAAATATCAGAACCTATAAATTTTGATAATGATAGCAGTATTTGGAATTACCCACCCAACAGGGAAATCTCAAGGAATGAATCACCCTACAGTATGACCAAGCCCCCCAGCTCCGAGCACTTCCCTTCCCCCCAAGCCAGCAGTAGTTTACATGTCTCCATTCCAGACTCTGTTCTCACCCCGCCAGGGACTGAAAATACTGCCAGCCGTAAAACTCAGTTCAGCACCTCATCTAACTCAGCCTTGGCTCCTGTGTCCTCTGACCCTTTGTCACCCCCACTTTCAGCATCTCCAAGGGACAAACATCCAGGAGGTCCCACAACTTCCAACTCTTTGTTGTACACTGGGGATCTGGAAGCCCTTCAGAGGTTACAAGCAGGCAATGTGGTGCTTCCTTTGGTTCACAGGGTAACGGGAACCCTTGCTGCGACCAGCACTGCTGCTCAGAGGGTCTACACCACTGGCACTATTCGGTATGCTCCAGCTGAAGTTACTTTAGCCATGCAGGGCAACCTCCTCCCCAACACCCATGCTGTTAACTTTGTTGATGTTAACAGCCCCAGCTTTGGGCTAGATCCTAAAACACCGATGGAAATGCTCTACCACCACGTTCACCGACTCAATATGTCGGGACCATTTGGAAGTGCTGTGAGCGGGGCCAGTCTGACCCAAATGCCTGCAGGGAATGTGTTCACAACTGCCGAAGGACTTTTTTCCACTCTTCCATTTCCTGTGTACAGCAATGGCATTCACACTACACAGACTCTGGAACGGAAGGAGGATTGAAATATGACCACATAACTGTGTTCAGTGTTATACTCTGAGGCATAGACTATGTTTTAATTTAGACCTTTAATTCTAGCACTTTGAATTTGAGCAGGTCAGCTTATTATCTCAATATGATGGTCCCCATTCCATTCCCTTTCTCTTTAACTTGACTTATTCTTTAATGTAAAGATATTTTTTTATTTTTGCCTTCAGAGAGTCGAAGTACCAGTTGCCTGCCATTTTGTCTTCTTCTAAGATGTGTGTTTTTTCCTTTGCATCTTTATTAAGATGCCTTTAATATGTGTATGCCTCTGCCATAGAATACTCAGTGTTGTGGTAAAGAGATTTTAAAGTGACAACCATTGGTTTTACTTCAAAATGATCTTGATATGATCAAGATTAAAAGAAGCAAGCATAAAAATTGTGCCCTGTTTGACTAAGTCAAATGAAAAGGGGGTTTTGTTCCTAATTCCTTTAAAATAGGGGATAGTATTTTAGAATTTTATGCAGAGTTTAATTCTCTTTTTATGGTTAAGATTTTCTTACTTGCACATAAAATAATTTGGGTTCTTAAAAACTTAATTTCTGGCCTGTGACTAGAATGTTAAAAAGTTGGACTAAATGTTAATTACTGAAACTTTAACTTAATTTCTAAAACCATGGTGCTATCATTTATTAATCTGTAATGTCTTCATACAATATGCAGCTTGTGGGCTGGGTTTTTTGGAAAGAATGTGTTCCGTACTGGTTTATAGTGGGGTGCTGCAGTCTCCTTGGTTAGTTAAGACAAAAGCCCTCATTAACATTTGCTGCAGGACTTAAAATTTTTTACCTCCAAACTAACAAGCATAGCCTCACATAAAATTTAAATGGGTCAGGAAGCCTTTTTCAAAAAGTGCTTAAAAACAAAAAAATCACTTTAATTGACGCGAGGAGCAGTTTCTTAGGTGCATATTGTTTTGCTTTATTTTTTTCTCAGTGTAACTGAGGCTAATTTTACAACGTCAAATAACACCTCAGAGTAAAAAAAAAAAAAAAACAGTACTATTTAACATGTTTTGTTTTGTTTTTCATTTAATATTATAGAGGGAAGGTTGTAAATTTCTTTTCTTTTCTTTGATTTGGGTATTTTTTGTTGATATTTTCCTTATTTCTAGTATTGAAACCAATATGTTTTAAAACTAAAGAATGGGTTAATAAGCTTGAAATAGATAACTACAACTGAAAACTGCACATTAAGTAAAAGAAAAGAAATCTCCTATTTTGTCTTTGTTGCCAGAAATCACAGTGTAGTGTCAAACACTCCAAATGACTGTCAAATATAAATTCTTCTTCCACTCCATCTTTGGCAGCTGTTTGTTAAGGCATCTAATAACAGATGTGAGAACTGTAATGTGTACAATGTGTAAGTGTCCTTGGCTGTCAGTCCCATTGCAGTTTCAATGTGTGTTACTATATGCAGTATATACTAAGCTAATGTAGTTGTTTTGTCCTTTGTCTTCTCTGTGCTTTATCTCTAGTCCGGAGTGGTAAAGTCCCATTCCTGCAGTCCTAGTGAACCAGTGATTCTTGGGGGTTAGTGGTTTTTGTGTGGTGGCCTTCCTCTGTAATGTCACCTTATGCTGCTTCCACTGTCTGTATACATTTTAATTTCTGCTGTTGCTTTGCTGTTGTGTATTCTCAAACCTCTCTCTCCCTCTTCCTCTCTCCCCACCTCCTCCACACTTTTCCCCTCTCTCTTTCTCTTGCTCTCTCGTTTTCTCTTCTTCACTCTCAGAGATAAAAGACTCTTAACTAGCTCAAGGTTAATGGAGCCATTATTCCCACGGAGGAATTCTGGGTATGACTTACTCTTCCAGTGTACCCCACAATGCACTACAGAGTAATGCTCAGATATATTAAGCAAATTGACGCCATATAGCCTCAGTTGTTAACATTCCCAGAGTCCTTGTGCTCAAACTGTAAGCAGAGGGTGCATTTCTTTGGTTTTCTCCTAGGTAGGCTGGTGGAGCAATACATAGAACAATTACCAGTGAGATATGAAATTCTTTCAAAGGTCGACTGGCATTGTTTAAAAAGGAAACTGAGCTTAGAATTGTCATATATATTTGCTTGTGTGTGCAAAGCTAATGTATTAACTCAGCTGTCCTTTTTGATCACTCACTGCATTGTGTCAATTTCTGTGGTAGCTTTGAATTTGAGAAGTAGGTCCGAGCCACAGAGGAGTGATGGCGAAAAAGGAATTGGATGCCAGAAATTTAATTAATGAGCTTTTAAAGGTTCCATAGGAAGGATTTAAGTAGGTTTAAAAAAGGCAAGAAAGCTGATTGGGAAATTCAAAGTTTAATTTTGGAAGCTCTGCTCTAGCTATGGAACAATCAAAGGAGTGCACCTATCAGCTACAAAGAACAGCTAGACGGCTGTTGTTGTTTTGGGTTTTTTTTATAAATGTTACTGTGTTGTGTCAAAATGATTTCTGGTGATTTAAACTAACAGATAATCACAGCTGCTGTCTAAATCCATAGTGTTTAAAATTACAAAATGAAAAAAAAACTTCATTACCTGTGAAGACTGTGTCTGTGTTTTTAACTATTTCTTGTACAAATATATGAAATCTTTTATGAGGAGACTGGTGCCAAGTAGCTGAATAATGGGGGAAAGGGATTCTGTTCGTATAAATCTTAGCAGTGTTACCAACTCTACAATATAAAAAAAATTAAAATGTTAAAAATGACAGCTATGGTACATTTATTTTGTGTTAAGCTAACCGAATCTAACTTCTTGAGTGCCTGGCTTATTTGAAACATTTTTTTCATTGATCATTGATAATGCTGCAAATCAGAAATGTACATACTTCATTTACAACAGGGTTCTTTTTATACTTTTGTAGATTCTCATACATGTCATACATGGTTGTCTTTATGTAACTTAATTTTTTTTCATCCCGCAGGTGCCATTTTCATAATAAACTTCTCTTGGATTTGTTACTATCTGGCATCATTTCTTTTACATATAACCATCCTGACTAATGAATGCTGGTAGTATTTGTTTGAGCAGGTATTTTTTAATTGTTTGGTAAAAAAAAAAAAATAACTAAAATACAAGAAAAAATAACCAAAAATCAAAGAAGATAAAGCTAGATTTTTATTAACACTTGTGAAATGAAGAAAAGAAGCTGTCAAGATGTAGGTTAAGAATGCTAATCCAAATACTACAACAAACTTGCCACCATTCTAAATTCTCAGCTACCCCAACTCATTGTCATATTGAGCATTTTTATGCACATTATCAAAGCTGAATAATGGACCTGCAACATTAACCACTACAGAAAGTGTGCATTTTTTCTTGATTAATGCACACTGGAAGAGGTCAGCTTTTGTACATTAATCATTTAAAATGCACTTTATATTTTCATTTTTATACTCTACGATGTTACAGTGGAACTCTTAAGTCACATTATATCCTACCTAGGCGGCTGATTCTTTTAAATGTGTACTTTCTTTCCCCAGAGTGGCAACTTGTAAGTTGTTGGTGTCGTGGGGCTAGACATTCTGCCTTACTGAGGACAGAAACACTTACTAGTGCAGAACTGATAAGGCAAAAAGCCTTGACCCCACAGATGAAGGGGGGGGGAAAAAGTCAAAACCAGTTTTGATTACCCAGATATCCAAACAGAGTGGCTAAAAAGGGAACAACCTGCATAAATTCTGGAAAAAAAAGCCCGAGGCAAATGGTTTTAGTCTCAGCAGTGAAAAGCAGGGAGAAGCTGTGGTACAGGAGATGCCACTCGAGGTAGCCATTGCTCTGTGCCAACTCTGGTGGTGGCTGCTGCATGCACAGAGGAGGGGCTGGGTGGTGGAAGGCAAGGGGATTGGGAGCCTTCTCACCCACTGCTTACATGGTTTCTAACTTTCTCCTTCATTCATTGCCTTTCTTTACAGTGCCTCCCCGACCTGTGACAAAGATTTTGTTATTGCTGAGTGTGCAGTCTCTAAGAACGCAAATTTGAGGCAATCAAGACAGTGCTGCCTATAGCCAAAATACCTAAGCAACTCTGAGTGCCTAAATCTTTTCTCCTCTGTACATCCACTTAGAAATTAACACTACCAGGCTAGTCATTCTGGGTCAGACTCTAGTTGCCTTATTAATGCTGAGTAAAACTGTCTTTTCACAGTTTTCAGCACATCTCTTTACAGTGAAAGATACATTCAGCTGAAATAAGAGCATACGAATCTGGCTGGCTGGGCTGATTAAATAATAAAAAAAAAAAACAGTGAAAGGTATGCACAGTTATAGCTCAGTGAGCCAGCCCAGTCCCTTAATAGCTTGAAGTCTGACTCTTTGAGATTCCAAGCAGTTCAGGATTCCCACTTCCCAGGCTCCAAGCACTGAGTTTGCTACATCTCCAACTTCCAGGGGGTAGAAAGGAGCAGAGGTTAGCAATGTTGCTTTCAGCTCTGCTTCAATGTTCCAGTTGGCAATGCATCTTGTTTATGAGGTAGCTAAGGGTACAGATGCCAACCGAGAAGGAAACTGAATTTAAATGGAGATTGGAAGAATGACCAGAATAAAGCTAAATGGAAGAATAACATGCCTGTTCCAAATAGTGTTAACCAATATTAACTAAAGCCATTAATTCCAAGAAGGGGCTTGAGAGAGGCATTTCTGAGCTGTTATAAAGGCTTTTTAAATCTTAACCATACTGCCTATGCATCAGAACATGGAGATGATGGTCAAAATGAATAGACTGCTCTAAGACTTGCAGCTGAATGAGAAAGTGGGTGCATTAAAGAAAATTATGGAAAAGCCATTTTGTGGGAGGTTTTCATAGTGATGTTACTGCACTGGTCTCTGAGGAATGAATTTTGTAAATTATTATCTGCAGCAACTTTAATAAACAAAAACAACTGCTTGAAAGGGCTGAGCCCTTTGAAAAGGGTTCTTTGGGGTAGGCTTAGCTGCTATCTTTGTAATATTTGAGGAAAAACTGTGTTCCATGCAGGAAGTTGGGCAAACTTTTTCAAGTTCATTTCATCAAAGAACATTTCCTAAAACAACAGATCTCAGTAATGGTCATCTCTAGAAAGTTTGTTCCTGAACCACTTGTTTTGCAAGGTTATATATGCAGGTATTTAAAAGCTACCCAAAGGGTTGCAAGGGGAAAAAGGCTCTTTCAAAGTCTCATGACTCTGAAAAGTTACAGTGAAAGAAAAATATTTCAGGAGTACTTAGGTAAGTACTCTGACAGCTTGCACTGGTGCTCTTGCAAGGTGGTCATGTCACGGGAGTAACTGTGATGCCCCTGACAGCACATTTAATGTTATGATTCTAGGAACTGCATTCGTTTAAATGTGTCAGTGCTTTCAGAGTTATTTGCATAGTATTTTCCCTTCTTACCATTGTAATTTCTTTATTTTCATTTTAGGTCTGGGGGCGGAGGGTGGAAAGACTTGATGTGCATTGTCAACTAAATTAATGAACTGTCATCTATCCAGTGAGTTTACCGAAAAGCCTACAGAAATGTGAACAAATGGGATATCATCAGAGCCACAGAATGCTCAGGTAAGATCAAACCATTTATACAACATGCACATGCATGCACACAGACACTCAGATCTACTACCTGTGAAAGCCAGTTGAGCTTCCAAACTGGGCAGGGTAGTACCTATGTATATATGCATAATAAAGGTCCTTTCTTCCCCTCTTTCACCTATTCCTTCATCTTTTCATAAGTGAGTGTTGGAAGCTGTTTTCATAAAATGTATCAAATCACATCCACACTTTTTTCAGCAAATCAGAGAATCATAGATTAGTTTGGATTGGAGAGAACCTTAAATGTCATGTAATTCCAACCCACCTGCCATGGACAGGGATGCCACACACTAGATCAGGTTGCTCACAGGCCCAGCCAACTTGTCTTTGAACACATCAAGGGATGGGGCATCCATAACTTCTTTGGGCAACCTGTTCCAGTGCTTCACCACCCTCTGAGTGAAGAATTTCTTCTTCACATCTAATCTAAACCTACTCTCATTTTAAAACCATTGCCTCTTGTCCTGTCATTATCTGCCCATATAAAAAGTCCCTCTCCCTCCTTTTTATAAGCCCCCTTAATGTAGTGGAAGACTGATAAAATTTGTCCCTGAAGCCTTCTCTTCTTCATGTTGAACAACCCTAACTCTCTCAGCCTGTCTTCATAGGAAAGGTGCTCTAGCCCTCCACTCTGGAGAGAGTAGAAGAACAGCTTTTATTCCCATAATCACCATGAGGTGGGTCTTTCAGCACAAAAAAAAAAAAAAAAAAAAAAAAAGAGTAGTTCAGAATTATTTCATATAAATAACCACATTTCTAGAAGTATCATACTCTAGAAGTAAAATCTAGCTTAGTGACTCAAGTACAAAGCTATGCAAATTAAGTCAGTAATTATGAGTTTGATTACATGTGTAGGAAGTTATAAATTTTTTCCCATTTTGTAGGAGCTATGTAGATTAGATGCAATGCAGAAAATAAAGCATCTTTTAGCAGACACCAACAGCACAATAAGTACTGACTTAATGCTTAGGCAAAAAGATCATCAGGACCAATAAAGGCTTATGGGAACTCAGTGGGAGAAGGCTTGCATGCTTTGCAGACAAGAGACTTTATTGTCTGGTACTTTGTCTCAAATTACCTTTCACTGACTCTAGAGACATGGAAAATATTGAGATTACCTTTCCCGTTACAAGTTTTCATGAGAAAAAGGACCCCTTGTCTTATTTGGAATAAAAGTGAACATAATATTTTCTGGGAAAAGGAAAGGAATCAGGTTTTCCTCTTGCTTTAAAAGCATTCACAGATTTATAGCAGAAATGACAGCAACAGGATGTATTAACCATATGACCCCAGCAGAATGAGTCTTGACTGATGTACAGGTTTGTCTATGTCCTCTGAAAAGCCACTGAAGGTCCAGTCTTGGTCCAGCTCAAATTAATGAGAGCTTGACTAATGACTTTAATGGCTCCAGGACCATAGTTTTGATCCAATATTCATAAACAAATAACAAAGCAGAGCTTATAGCATGAACCACAGACAAATTAGTCTGTGGCTAATTGTTACACTGCGTCAAGCTTCCTTTCTAATCCTGTACCACACCAGTCACAGGCCAAGAGAGCAGCTCTTTTTTGTTTCATTAAAATTTGTTTCAGTTTTTCCAAGCTGCATGGTCTGATCCTTGCAGAGATTCCTGTCTTTAAAACATGTTGGGAGTGAGTCAAAGACACAGGTAGGACTGCAAAGACTGCCTTCTCATCCATGCTCTGTGGGGGTGGGCCTGGCTGTCTGGGTCTTTAATATGAAAGCACAGGACTCCCAAGGTGGAAACTCTGCTGGTTATCAAAGCTTGTATTTTCTTGAACTGCCAGCAGTGCTACCTGATGGCAGCACCAAAATCACCAGTACAGCTTTCCCAGACCCTCTTTGAATATCATCCAAGAGACGGGAATGTTCACATTTTTAAGGAGATGAGTACTGACTGAAACCAGTTTCCAGTTTCTGTTCAGTACTGTGAAACTCTGAGATCTCTTAGCATCCTCTGTTGTCTCTCCTGTCTCTCATTTTTTTCCTCTAGCTAGTTCTCTGCTTTATTACAGCATGTAAGATAGCATCTTGCAGGTTAGTGACAAAAAATTATTTTAGTTCTGGAAGTCCAGTCTCCTTAGATTATAGCAAATGGAAAGAACTAGGATTCTCCAAAGATTTATTTTGAGCTGAAAGCACAAACTAAATGCTATGATTCATCCTCATAGAAAGGACCCAGGGATCTTTGACTTGGTTTCTGAGAACAGGCCTCCCACTTATTGCTCATTGGCACTTGGAGCAAGCTGTAAGCTTTGCCCTCTTCCCCACTTAGGAATAGTCCTTGCTGCTCTGTATACTTTTGCCTCTGTTGAAAAACCTGCAGCTGATGAGCCTGGCTAGGCCCCTTCGATTCCTAGACAATTTTCTTCACTGGACATTACCTGAAATTTCCAATTGCATGCTGTCATGGTTTCACCCCAGCTGGCAACCAAGCCCCACGCATCCACTTGCTCTCTCCTCCATCACCAGGATCAGGGAGAGAATCAAAGGGATAAAAGCTGGAAAACTCATGGGTTGAGATAAAGATAGGGAAAGAAAGCAAAAGCCACACACACAAGCAAAGCAAAACAAGGAATTAATTCACTGCTTCCTATGGGCAGACAGGTATTCAACCATACCCAGGAGAGCAGGGCCCTGTCACACATAACAGTGACTTGGGAAGACAAACACAATCACTCCAAACATGTTCCCCATCTTCCCCTCACTTTATATACTGAGCATGATGTCAGATGGTATGGAATATCCCTTTGGACAGTTTGGGTCACCTGTCCCAGCTGTGTCATGTCCCAACCTCCCATGCATCCCCAACTTCCTTGCCAGAGTGGCAGTACAAAAAGCAGAAAAGGCCTCGGCTCTGTGAAAGCACTGCTCAGCAATAACAAAGACATCTCTGTATATCAACCCTGTGTTCAGCACAAATCCAAAACACAGCCCTGTACTAGCCACAGTGAAGGAAATTAACTCTACCCCAGCTGAAACCAGCACACATGTTGGCATGATCATTTGCTTCCCATGAGACTGTAGCCTTCATCTTTTCTGTATGGGCATTTTTCTCTTTTTTTCACCATGTTTGGTTTTGGCTTTGCCCATCCTTATTATCTTCAGAATGTCTACAAAGGGTGCAGAGCATTTCCCCAGTGTGATCTATAACCGTTACTGCCACTCCTCGGGCCTTGTTACCAAGCCAATTTTATATCCAATTGAGTATTTTAGTATCAGTCCCATACTTACTAACCTTATAAATTAATCTGTTATGTGGCACTGTATTGAGAGCCTTTTCAAGTCCAAGTAAATTATGTCTCCTTCTTTATCACTGTCCACTTTCATTGTCACTTCCTCAGAGAAATGAATCAAGATTGTTAAGCATGACCTCCTTTTTGTAATCCATGCTGACTACCTCTAACCAATCTGTATTAGACTGATATTAAATCAGGGCACAGACTCAAAGGGGGCCTGCTACATAAATGCAACCTAAGGTTGCTTTGTGTGGAGATGAGATATGGGAATCGCTGAGACACTAAAGTTAGCAGTACCAGGTCTGATGGTTTGCCATAACTTATTAGTGGCCAGATCCCTCCCCAGAGTCTTAACCAGAACTCCTCTGGATAGAATAAAACCTTTTATCTGCATTTGCCTAGCCTATTTTAATTACAGAAGTGAATGTGATCACTGAGGATGAGAACTGGGTTCTGCCTTTATTCATTTATGATTAAGTCAAAATCACAGAGACATTCCAAAACCTAATTTTCAACAGAATGTTGTCCCACACCTTCTGAGAAGAGCTGTATCTGCATTGCCCAATGTGTATGTCAAAAGACAGCATTGGCATTTGTTTCCTGTACAAAGCCAAAGGATGCCAAGAGAATCTCCCACCTTGGCTAAGGTGCTGGAGAGCATGCGTGCTATGTTAACTGCAACAATTTTCCCAATATCCCACTAAGACATTTGGCATCTTGCTTCCCATGAAACATGTTCCTGCTCTGAGTACATGTCACTACTGACTGATGCCAGAGAAGCAACTTTTTCCTCTGCAAGAGGTGGGCTCAGGAACTGCAAGGTACACTGTGTAGAATCATGCACCATGCTGCCTTGCTTGCTTGCTGAGGTATGAATATAGCAGCCTGCATAAGCAGGATGGGGAAAGAGGATTTCAGCAGTGAATACTGGAAGCAGTTTAGGTATAAATTAACATATTTTGCCAGCTTTTCTACCTCAGTGACTGGAAATATCTCCCTCAATGCTGTAAGTATAATAGAGGTCTCTTTAATTTAGGGCCAATCAATCCCAACAGTCTGTCTTGAGCTTGTTTGACAACCTATGCATCAAGCACACTGAGATCCAGAGGAAGTCAAAGGCATCTCTTGGGAAACTAACCTTTATGCACCTTGGGTGTACTATGAGGCAGAAGGCCAAAGAGAGCCTTCTAATCTACACCCCACGGAGGCTTATTGCTTATATCCTATGTAAACACATACGGTTTCCTTGTGTCTTCAAATCAGAAATGTGGTAGTCTGTGTATGGTGGGAGAGATGTTGTTCTGGAAGAGTTCAGCACAGTCAATGCTACTGCAGACTTACATATTCTGGCAAACATCCACTGAAACATAGGAAAGAGGCCCCCCAAACAGTTTGGCATGCATTCAAGGCCTTGATGCTGTAACAGCCAGTACAGACATGCTCAGAAAAATAACTTGCAGAAACAGTAGGTCAATACAGAGAAGCATGACCTAAAGGTAAGGGTTATAAGGGTATAAAGAAATAGTTGGAGCATGTCTTCCCTGTTTGAAAGAAAAGATTGCTCAAATGCTTTATGATGGAAGAGTTCTGAAGAGAAAGTAAAGAAGAAGACAATCATGTATTTCTTAGGCAAACAGAAAAGCAGAAAAGCAAAAAAAAAAAGAAAAGAAAAAAGCAAACCTAGTTCTCACATTGCTAGTGTCTGCAACTAAAACATGTAGTCTTGTCATTGGCATAAGATACATCATAGCTACATGGAGACCCACAGTCGAAACATGGTTTAATATCAAGTGCATCATATAAAGTTATACATACAATCCAAATAACATAACACCTTTAAAGAATCGGCTTTTGAGCATGCACCGTAGAAAGTTCCATCAGACAGCAAGTTATGTAACATACCCTTCAAGCAGAATTTGTATTCAATACATTTCTGAACAAATCTGGTCATGGGTGACAGGTCAGATGATAGCAACTGTCCCTTCTGATGGTAATACTCTGGTGAAACAGTGACCTTGCTGACACTAGTAAGAAGTCTGCTCTCTATATGTGCAATTTGTAGAGTTAAATATTAGACAAATTAGTAACAATAAAAAGTGAACCAAAAATGAGAACCAAAAACAGCAGCAAAATCATTTGTCATTACTATAAGGTTTTGCTTATGATTTCCAGCATATTTTTGTGAGCAAATAGTGACGTTTTGTAAAGGATCAAAAGTACCTTTTCATTATTGTGTCGGCTCCATGTTCTCCTACAGCAGATGACTTCTACTTACAGGACTCAGCAGTGCACTTCAGAGAAAGCATCCATGAGAGGAGAGAGTGCAAACTGACATTTGAGATAGGAGATATCCTTTAACTTCATCATTATGTGTCTGCAGGATATTTGCCTTCTCTGCTTCTTCAGATCATAGCTCAAACATCTCCATACACCAAAACTGTACTGATTCCCTCTGATAAGCAGGGACTTACACCAGCCAGACAGCTTGAGCACTGAGTGGCAGAGCCACAGCAGCCCAGCACAGGACAAGGAACTTCACCACAGTCCTGCCTTGCGGTCAGCCATCACACTCTGCATGCTGCCCCTTCTATACATCTTTCCTGGTATATCCCAGTGTCAGGGATATACTCTATTGGGTGGGTGTGGGCACAGCACAAAATTTCTAAAGATTCTTTGGGGCATCTAAATTATAATCAAGTTGCTTATACTATTAAAATTCATATGACCAGAAATCGCACCCTGAAAAAAAATTTCCCAAACCTCATAAATATTAATTTCACCACTGGCTTAGTACCATGCTCAGAAAAAGAATAGACAGCTCAAAACTCTTTCATTGCTTTAATGGCATGGTGTGCATCACCTCAAATATGCATCACTTTGGCTTCATGGTGCTGCAATGAAACACAGACTTTGCCACCTACACATGCATTTATTTCCATTACTTACATTCATGTTCCAATGCAGACAAGAGGAGGTTTGTTTCAAACTAAATTAAACCACTACAATATCCTAGACCTTTGCAGGTGTGTAGGGATACTATTTAGTAGCACTGATGAGTAATGATGCTGCTGCTGTTAGCAGTAGCAGGTTTTTAGCATCAGTAGTTGTCGTGGGTTTGCCTTGGCCCAATTTCCTTGCCCCCCACCCAATTGCTATAAGTTGAGAGAAGGTTTATGCAGACAAAAGAGATCTGATGTGAGGAGAATATTATTAAGATTTATCACTAACAAGATAAAAACTAAAGAATTATATATGCAACAATTTTAACTAAGCAAAAGTACTATATATTTACAGAAGTACCCCTCCCCCCTTCTATCAGTCCAGGAGGAGAAAAACAGTTTCTCTTCCACTTCCAGAGCTAGAGGTCTTCCAAACAATTCTGCAGCATTTGAAAGTTCTTCTATTATCTCTAGGATGAGAGCTCCAATTCATCACAGCTGGAACTGTCTCTCTCTCTCTCTCTCCCTCTCTCTTCTATGTCGACCTCAGGGCTGGGCCTGCCCCCTCCTGGGCTAAGACCAGAGGCTGGGGGTTACCCAGGCCCTGTGGGGTCCTCCATGGACTGCAAAGGGACATTTGCTTTACCACGGTCTTCCCACAGTGTCACAGGGGATAATGGCTTTTGAGTCCATCCCTGTTTCCTGTGGGGTCCCAAATTCAGCTGCACCAGCATGGATCCCTCACTGGGATCACAAGTCCTACCCAGGCCGAATCGCTCCAGCACAGGTCTCTCTCCCACGGGCCACAGGTCTCCAGCAAGACTCTGTTTCATCTTACGTTTCCCACGGAGTCACATCTTTTTCGTGCACTTACATGCATTCACCTGCTTAAGCACAGACTCCTTCCTGAGCTTCAAGGAGTCTCCTCACTTAGTAATCTTCTATAGATGGCAGGGATTTTAGTTTTCAGTCTTTTCCCCACCGAAGGGAGGGGGGGGGGAAGGAGTCATCCTCCCCCCTTCAAACTTCTCTCTCCTGCAGCTGTCAGCTTTGACCTTGGAAGCTGCGTTATCTTTCTGCCTGGAATTCCTTCTGCAGCAGTCTTGTCCAGGCAGTCTTCCTTTAAAGTTTTTTTCTTCTTCACTCTGTTACATGTTTCGGCCAGAAGAGCTTCAATGCCACACCTGGCCCCGGCCCAGGACCGGGGGATGAGGGAGGCCTGGCCCCACTTAGGGCCTGCTGCCTTCCCCCACATGGCTCCTAATTCTTCTTGCCACCTCGTGGCTCTTATCTCTTCTGCATCACAAACTTTCTTTTCTGTTTTCTTATACATGCAATTGTCAGAGGTGTTACTAAAACTTTTGATTGGCTTTGCTCTGGAAATCCACCTAGAAAAACTATTTTCAGCCCGGGGGGGCGAGGAGGGGGCTGGTCAGCAAACCCGCGACAGTAGTAATGGTGGCGTACTGTAGTAGTAGTATCACTTCTACTATCTCGAAGTAGTGATGGTAATGTTACTAGGATAAGTCCTCAGTACCGCTGATTTTCCTGTGCTTGTGAAAGAGCACTTAACTGTGAATGTCTTCCTTGACCCTTTCTGCTTGCTTCTTCCCTTTTTGGTCACTGACAGACTAATTTTTTCATTTGTGTACAAGATTACACACTGTCAGAAGTTAGCAATTTGGAGTCTTCATTTTAGAATATTATTTGTCAGTTGACCTTGTAATACTATCATTTGACAACTGCATATGACACCAGCTTTTAATACTCCATCTGGGCTGATCCAAGGCACAAATCAGTAACTGTCCAAGGGCCTGATCACCACAAAGATGGCCTGCCTTTTCACACCATGCCAAAACTAATGCTGCCTAAAGAAATCTGCATGAGCTAGTAGAAGGCGTTCGTCATGGTGGGTCACTGATAATTTGCTACAGTGGGAACTTGACAACCTTGTAAGGGGCATGCAGAAAGCTTTTCTTTAGTCGTCTAAAATGGCTGAGAAATGCTGTGGTGTTATATGTCTGAAATAAAACTTTCTTTGATGCTATGGGTGGGTCTGGAGAACTGCAAGGCAATCCTCTGCTCCGTACTCTAAGAACATGTCACACACCAGGGCTCAAAGAGCACGAAAACGCTGACTACTAACTCAACACAGTAAGATAATACTAATAATAATGATAATAATGGTGAATTGTTGCAGTCTTATTCATAAGCATTTGTTAGATCTGAAATCTTATTACATCATACACATCCCATCTATATACCTGACAGCCCTCTGCTGAGCCATAAAGGTGAGTGGCACGTGCTCAGTGAAGCTGACCTATACAGTGAAATGGTTTATGAGAAATGACAATATATGATGAGAATACAAAACTTGATAATAGGTTTATTTATTGATTGCAAATAAAATTCATGAACTGTGAAGCTGGAAACTGCACCAGAGGGAACTGGTCCAAGAAGACATTAGGGAAAAAGAGAGAGAGGGGGGAAAGAGAGAAAGTGAATGTGTGTGTGTGTGTGTGCGCGCGTGTGTGTCTTACACATAAACTAAGTTAAAGGTTGCCTAAAGGCTTCTGATTCCACAAGCAGAGCCTCTGAGGATAGGATCTGAAAGCCTTTAATGCTAAGGCTTTGTCAGGAAGATATTTGCATACTTTGCCTACAAACCCAAAACGCTGTATTAATTCATTTTTATTTACCTTTCTGCCACTTCCAAAAGAAACCTCACAGGAAGCCATTAATGACACCACTTCATAAGAGATAATTTTCAGAGAGGCTTTGCAGGTAGTGACTAAAGGGGGGGAAATGTGTGTCAAATTCAGGTTATTAACAATATAATCCTTAAACAGACAGTATCTCACAAACTAATTCATCTTCAAATTTGACTGTAAAAACTGCATGATCCTTCGCTCTCTGTGCATGTGAATTTATATTGCATGTCTTCTTTACTTCATGTTTACTAGAAAGGGAAACGGGAGAGTTTTGAAGTGCTGGGGCTGGAGGCTGGAAAACACAATTTTGTCTTCATGCTATGGCCCCTTCCATTCAGATTCAGGTTCCTTTCTCCACAGTCCCCCAGCAAAACCAACAGGAAAGCAGCTTTCACAGACCATGTGCAAAGGGCCACCAACATCAGCTACCTGCAGAGGAATTCTTGGGTTGGTTGAGAACCTCTCTCCAGGACACCCCCAGTCCCCAACAAGGGACAACACAAAAACTTTGCTTGCTGGGGGAGTATTTCCTATTTGCATCCTGCATGGGGAATCTGGATTGCCACAACAGCTCACCACAAGACAAATCATACTGGTATCCAAAACATTTCCCAGGCTCCCACTCACAAAATCAAGCCCTGGTCTGTCCACAACTCACAGCTGTAGGCATTTGAGATGAGATTGCTGTATTTGTTATAAGATAAACAATACTTTTTGTTTAGTGTAATGCCAGGTTCTTGGCAGACAAACCTTTGGACAAGCTAAATTGCTCTTAAATCCATGGCTGCAAGAAATCAGGAGTTCCATTTAATACAATTTTAACAGAATGATTTTTTAATCACAACATGGCAAAAGCAGTCTTGACCTTTTCCCTACTTAAGCACAAAGTACTGAAATTTTTGTGTCTTCCCACACTGAGAGAAGAAGTAAAGACCTTTTTTCTCATGTGAATTTATAATATTCAGTACAAGCTTCTTTTAAACTTTCCTGTTGTTTTACTCCCTCCACTCAGATCCTTTTAAGATATAATTTATTAGAGTTTCCTCTTCCTTCCTGTACTTTTCTGCTCTGGATGCTCTATTTATAGACTTTGTAATGCCAAAATTATGTCTGAGGTAAAACACAGAGAGTCATACATGTAGGCAACATCAGTGTCCCCCATTCCACTGCCCAATCCAGCACCTTTGCACCTCATTTGTCCTTTAAACAGAGGAAAGATTTCTCCTGATTATTTACATCCTAATTTTTCTGCATTTAATCTGCATTTAATTGTTTTATCTACACCTACTTTATACAGCAGTCTTTGTCTCCCCGCATACTGCATAGACCGGCGTCCCATCGCATCCCTTGTAGGGCTGGCATATATGTTGTGTCCCTGAGTACAGGTGAGTACTGTGTTCTGGTTACAACCCACCAATGGCTCCCAGAGGTAAAGTGAAAGGTTATATACATGAACCATATTGAGGTGCCAGTGACTTCGGCCCCACTGCCCCAGAGGGTGTGCAGAGAGTGGGGAGAAGCAACATCTTCATTACATGACCACTCTCCTTCCACCACCTCCTTGGCCACAGTGCCTGGTTGAAGCTACTGAGATATTGTGCAATTGTGAGGCCCCTTGGGGATGGGACAAGGAGGAAAAAGTGCTACCTGGTCATGTCCTGCCACAGTCATCTCCTCCTCCCCAGTTGAAACAAAATGGGTCTGCACCCAGACCGTCCCTTTCTTTTCAGGAAAAAAGTTAACCCATATTGTCCCAGAGGAAAGCAAAACACCTCTATTCCTTGCAGAGCTGTTATTCCCAGGCACAATCCCGCTGAAATCAGTACTACTTCTTCAACACAAGTGTTTCAAAGCCCAGCCCTACTGTGGTGGGTACATCTGTGGTCCATTACAAGCAGATGAAAATGTTTAAACAAAAGCCCCAGCCTTTCTGGGTGCCTACTAGACCTGCAATGCATGGACATGGGTTAGCATGGAGGTGGACAGGGAAGATGAAAGATAGCTATGATAGCAATGACAAATTGTTAGTGGAAAGGCCTCAGGCCTCAGTATCTAGTGCAGGCTTATGTATGGTTTAGTAAGGTTTTCACAGCTTTGTACTGAAAGGCTACAGTGAACTAGTTATATTTGTTCTTTGCAGGTGCTGTTTTGTTTTCCTGGGTTTTTCCACACAAACTGAGGAAACACTGCATCTGGAAAATTACAAGGTCGGCTGTGCCAGAAGCTATTGCTGGAGAAACAGCCCAGTGACACCATTAACCAGGCCACAGTTAATTAGTAGCAAACCCTGAAGATGTTTCTTACATCATGACAGAGGCAGATAGTGGAGAAAGCAAGAAAAAGAAAATTCTGGATAGGGGACTTCAAATGGGATATTTCTTAAAACAATTAATATGGGAGAATAAAAAAAAAAATGCTCAGGAATGTAAGGATGTCAGTCTTCTCTTCCTCCAAGTACAAGTGCTTGAGATATTTTCAAAAACTAGCAGCAGCTCTGTGTGACAGCATTCTCTCCTGCTGTGTGCTACCCCAGGAATGTGTCTGGGGAAAGTGCCACAGTGTTGTGAAAATGCATGTGCAGAAAAGGGGTTCTCCAATGCACGTGTTCACTGGGTGAGCATGAATAGGGTCTGGAAAGGTCTCTTTGTGCTGATGTTCGTACCCTGTAATTCTAATACAACAATTATTTTATAGCCCATTATTAAATTTTTAAGTAATTTAAAGTTCAAAGTAGATTAGCCATATAGCTCAATTATTTAAATGCTTAAGCCTCTTTTTACATACCAAAAAGAGGGGAGTTTAGATATTTCAGCTTTAATGCCGCACAATAATTTTTCCCCTTCCTTCAAAAACAGCTGCAAAACAAATAAATAAAGTGAAACGTTCAGGGCCATAAACTGTTTCTCTTTGCTGCTCCTCAAAGGCCATCACCAAGGTTTAATCCCCACTTGCAGTTTGGTAAGACAAGCAAACCACAGGCAGTGACAGAGCAGGACTTGAGGCTGTGCATTACCACAGGGTTGCTCTATCTGACTGACGTGGGCACCCTCACTTTGTACCTGTACGGCCTCATCAGTGGGAGCAGCTTGCACCACCAGAAGTGATTCAAGCCAGGCAAGATATGGGTTGTGATCTGGAAGTGTCGAGACACGTAGGTGTGTCACTTAGGGACATGGTTTAGTGATGAACACAGTGGTGCTGAGTTAATGGTTGGACTCGATGATCTTAGAGGTCCTTTCCAACCTAAATTATTCTCATTCTTTGATCTCCAGACACCTGGAGAGATTAGCCTGAAAGACTATTTACCTAATTCAGTCACCATGCAAGTCAGCAGTGACAAACCCAATCATTCACCCCCTCATCTCCAATGGATTGTGTGTGCCTGCTTCCAGACAATCCTGAAGATAACAATCCTGGCCCGTGGCATGCTGCATGCCATATCTGTCACCTGTAACCTTGGAAAAAAAAGCAGTATTTGCTGCTAGTGGTTTGCCTAGTGCTCATGGCCATTTCAATTTGGGTCAAGTTTAATTTGGATCCAAATTTCTTGTCACCTCACTATAGACCTATAATATTCAGCCTACCATTTTGATCACCAAAATGTACACACTCTGCTCAACCAAATATATCTGAGCATTTTGATTTTCCTTTATTTTGCTTCTACTTTTTCCAACAAGATATAGAACAGTATTCACTAGAGATTTAACAACTTTGGTACAGGCACTGTACCACAAGCAAAAGCAGAAACTACTAGAAAGCTTCCTGGATTTTATAAAATTTCAAGAAAAATAAGATGGTTCTAAATAGTTAACAAATACCTTGCTCAAAACCATTCTCTGTTGATCAACAGAATTATAGCTGAAGTCATAGTTGTCCAGTTACTCCTTTGTGCTTCATTTTTACATGGTCTTATGACAGTTTCTATTTATGTTTCTATTTCTTCAGTTAATAGAGAGGGAAAAAGTATATATTCTCTTTACAAATGTAGGTGGGACAGATATGCAGATATACAACAGATATAGCCATGTACAAACTATGTCTAAATATCTGGCCTCTTCCATCAGCAAAACATCACAGAAAAATAAAGAAAACCTACATTTGCCACATTAATTTTGAAAATAATTACTTCATCTGCTAGTGAATTTATTATATTAATCTGTCTGCTTTATTTATCTGTGTTAACTATTTTTTAAAGGAGCAGTAGTAAAAATAACAAGTGGAAGAATCATATGCAAATGTGATGTCTAAAGAGCAGTCATCATATTGGAAAATAATTAGCTATTCATAAATGGTCAAGTTAAACTTGACCATTTCAGTCTGTATAACAGCCTGAAATATAAGCCATTATAGGCAAGTTCCCCTGCTCCTGATAAAACATATTTTAAATTTAGATTTTTAATATTTTAATTTAGATTCGATATCCTAATTTTATTCTTTTCCCTCTGGCTAGCAATGCTAGGTGTTATTCAGGTTAACATCAGCCTTTGCATTTATTTTCTTTCTCTCTATAAAGTCAAAAAATAAAATTTAAATATATTCACACACACTTGTAAGGACTTTGGAAATTATGCAGTAAGATTTTTGGAGACCTTTTCTCCTGTCAGGTTTCACTAACACATATACTTACCAATTCCCTTCTAGTGGTTCCTTTCAGGAGACCAGCTGCATTACTTTAACTCCTCTATTGTAATTTCAGGAGACTGAACCTAGGATAAAAGGAGCTTGGTGACTGATTCTGCCTTTTGCTATCATTTGCTTGGACTGAAGATAATGGTGGCAACACTGACACATGGTAAAAAAATAAAAATAAAAATGAGCAGTACTTTAGGCTTACATTCTGAGAAACACAAGACAGTTGTCTAAAGACAGAGAGAAAGGGAGACGTTGTTGAGAAAAAAGCTGAGAAAATGTCAGCTTTGGAAAAACATCTTTTTGACCTTTGATCTTTCTTTCCTGTTGGGCTCCTATTCCATATGTTCAGCTTATCCAAGCAGCCAACCCAGCACTGCACTGCCACCACCATCTATCTGAGGGCCCACCATGACTTTCAGTTCTCCTATTCCTACACCACCCTAATCTTTCCACCCACCAGTGGAAAAGAACCATTCTGCTGGTGGGCTTGCTGGTGCTGACAGCCACACCGCATGGGAAGCAGAAGGATGTGAGACCTGCAGACCCTCTACATCCCCAGCATATGCTGTGATTTAGATATGCTTGCTCAGAGAGATGAGGTCTGTGTGTGTGTGTGTGTGCACAAGTCTTCATGTCCCTCCCAGAATGCCTTCTACTGCCCTGTGGCCCAAGCAGCTCTGGAGAGCCATGTCCCCATGGGAGAGACAGCTCTCAAGAATAATGTGTGCCTCACAACATAAATAACAAAGAAGCAACTCAACCTCTTTTCCACAATTTTTTTTTTAATATGTGTACTCTAAGGTTTCTCAACAACAGTGAAGAAAAGGGCATCATTAAGCTCCTTCATAGTAAAGAAAAACATATGGCTAAAGTACAGCATACTTAGTGCTTTGAAAAACAAAACACTTTAGCACATATGTGCCATTAAAAAAAAACAAACAAACAAACATATAAATTTGCAGACAATTTCAAAGTCCCTGGTCTGTCCACATGGAGGGGCTGCACAAGAAATGTCAGGGGAGGTTTGGGACGCTCCTCAGCCAGTCTTCAGGGCCTGTGGGACACATTCCACTGCCGGGCCACTCTCTTCACTCACACATGAGGCTGAGGAGGAAGGGATATGGCACATCCTAACAAGACAAGAGACTGCATCGAAGACTGCCTGAATGGTCCCATACATCCAGAAGGCCCTGCATATTTGCCTCTCCACTGCCTGTAGCTCCAGAAGAAGCTGAAAGAGGCATGTCATAGACTCCATGACTCCATGGAGATGGGTGCTAGCATGATCATTTAACATCATGGGAAGCAAAATGAATCACAACAAGAAAAAGATAGCTAAACAAAGCAAAAAGGAATCTTTTTACAAATATATCAGGGCATCTCAGATACAAACAACACTGTGATCTGTAAATTATGAGCCATTGCCTAATACAACTTGTACCACTTGGTGGCAACACTTCCTTGTTTGATTTATTGAACCTTTCTCATAATCTTTCTTCTGATACTTGAAAGGACAAGTGTAAGCTCTGATATGTGCAATTAATTACTGCAAAGAATAAAAATAAAAGTTTTGAATGGCTTTGGTACTACTTTCTGTCCAGGAGTCATATTAAATACAAGAGGATGTGATGTTACTTTATATCCGGAGACATTTCTAACAGGAAAATTTCATATTCCTCAGAGACATCACTGAGAAGCCTTGTACAGCAATCCCAACTTAATACTGGCAGAAGATAATTTCTTTCAGTGTGCAACCAGAACCATGAAAGAAAGTGTTGACCAGCTGCTTGCAGAGCACCAGGTACTCAGGAAAGACAAGGGGAATGGCTACCACTGTGCCGGTTTCTCCATTGCAAGTGTGTTTTAGCAAGTGAACATCTGAATGGCATTCAAGCTGTAGTCTTGTATGGTGCACAAGCAACAGCCATGACATGGCTCTTTCTTGCGGTTTAAGTTTGATCTGCAAGATTCATTCTTCCAGCTAAGGTCGCTCAGTGTCCCCACCTACTCAACTCTGGGCACCCCGCTAAACTTGACAAGCAATATAATTAATGTCAATAATTTCCTGAATTACAGGATGTGCAAACTCATTGCTATTGGGCCCATACCTGCAGTTTGTGGTGTCCTGTTTTGTCACCTGTCTCTACACTAACATGTCACTCTAAGACTATGAAGGGGCAGGCAGGCTGCTTTAAGAAAAGCAGCCCGAAGTCACACAGCAGCCCAGGGGTGGTACTGAGACTGGGGATGCTCCTGGGTCTCTGTTTAGTGCCACGGGCAGATTCTGGGTAGCAAAGCATTTCACAGATAATGTAGGTGAGGGTCATGTGCTGCAATAGCCTGCAGGAGTGCTCACCAGCCAAGGCCACACTGGCCTCAGACAGAACCGGGACAATCCAAAAAGCATTGTAAGGACCACGTGACTGGCCAGAATTTAGCAATGCTGAATGTCTGCAGTCATCACAGACTTGGGATGCAGCACTCCAGTGAACAGAGCACCCAGGCTGCTGCTGGCCTCGCCAGGTCCTCTGCTGCATTTCAGCTTCCCTCCATGAGACTTGTAACTACAAGCCCCCTACAAGATTTAGGATTTAAAAAGGGGTTTTACAGGAATAGGTTCTTTCCACCCACATTGAGCCTGCAGTCCAGGTTGCATTTGCAGTAGAAGGAGCCAGGGATGCTGATGCAGCTGTGCTGGCAGACATGCTCTTGCTCCACACACATGTCAAACCCTAGCCAGAGAGAGCAGGCATTAGAGAAGTTGGACACGTGGGGACACGTGGGTTCTGGCGCATGCCCCATCACTGCAGTCAAAGCCACCAGGACAACCCACACAGTCCCAGCCCTGCCAGCCCCAACACTCATCCACTGATTCCCAGTGCAGACATGGACACTGTGCAGGGAAGGTTTCTGAAACACCTCAGATTTCTGATCTACCCAACCACCAAATCAACCCTCAGTATTAACTGATACTGTTGATAACTTGAGCTGAGCAGGGATAAGCTTGAGCTCAGCCAGAACGTGCTGCAGGAGTCAGGTTTGCGTCTCTGTTTTGCCAGAAGCCTCCAGAGCGGGAGGGAACTGGGCAGTAGGGCAGGCAGGCAACAGGCAGAGCATTGGAGGCAAAAGCATCAAGTGCAGGAGCACATCAGGGCCCTGGGAAGCAATATCTAGTTAACCCTGGACACCCCAGACCCAGCAAGGCCTGAGTCTCACCTGAGATTCACCATAGTGCAGCCCCTGGCAAGAAAATGCTGCCTGAAAGAGGCTGGCTGCTGCCTTCTGCCCTGCAACAGATGCTGAACCAGGTAAGTAAGGTCTTGGCATCCTGCTGCAGTGCTGTAACACCACAGTCCTGAAGCCAGAAGCTTAACTGGGAGTATTGCTTTCAAAAATATATTTAAGACTCCAAAATTTTCCCACCTAACTTTTCCAGAGCCTTTGTTCTTATATAGCTTCAGATAGCTATATAGCCTAAAGAGAGAATGCCAGTATGTTTTCCCAGGAGAAACTTTTAATTTCAGGAGAAAATAAGGATTTTGGCAAAAGCTTAAAAGGCATAACACACGGCCAAGTAGACCATTCCACAAACTACCATTCCAGTACACAAGGCAGAATCTAACCCACTGACTTTAAGTTACCCAAAATAATAAATATGAAAGTAGTAAAGAAAAGAAAGAAATTAAGAGAAGAAAAAGGAGTAAAGAAAAAGAGAGAAAAGACATGAAGAAAAAAGATTAAGAGAAAATAGCATTAGCAGGTCTTCAGAGAAAAGGCAAGATCGGACTACTGTGCTCCTGTATTTATGGGCTTTGGTCACCATGGCCACCCCTCCCCAGCGGGACATCTGGCTCACTGACCACTCAGAGCATCCCAGGCAGGAGTGACAGGTGGTGTTGCCAGTCAGAGGCTGGGTTAGGAGTTCCAGGGGGAGTGGTGTAGGCAGGCTCCCAGGCTATCCTTTTGACTGACAGCTGCTCCATGTGAGTTCTGAGGCTGCCATATGAGTTCCATGTGCTCTTCCCCATGCACACAGAGTTGGTTCCAACCCAGTAATTAAAATAATACTTTTAATGATCCAATGTCTGACAAGTGCCAGGTCTCCAGCAAAATCCACCAGCATGGTGGGGGACTGACAAGTCCCAAGTTGTGCCAGCACAGCCACAGTGCGAACCAGCCTTCTGGCTTGCAGCCGAGACCAGCCAGATGCTCCTGGGCAGCACCATGTGGCCAGGAATCTATTAAACTCAAACACACATGCAGTGGATGCCATGGAAGTATCTGCATAGGAGGAGAGCCTGCTAGAGCCACGTTGAAATGTATATATGGCTCTGGGATGTGTCCCCCAGCCCCAACACAACCAGGGAAACCAGATCCACATTTTCTGCTCTTGAACATTCCCATCACTGCTACCATAAAATCCTGGTTTGGTGCAGAGCTACCAGGCATGGGTGAAGAAAAGCACATGCTTGCAATACTTTCAAAACTTCCCTTATCTCATGCCGGGAAAGGTGAGCAGGAGGAAAAGCCCATTGGGGAGGTTGCTTCCCTGACCCCAAACACCCATCTAAAGGTCATCTTTTAGCCCAGATGAGAAGCAGGCACCAGGGCCACCCTTGCCACCCCACAATGGCAGCTCTCACCCACTGCAGAGATTGTCCTGGAAATGATTCCAGAATGGCTAGATGAGCTCAAAGGACTCCAGTAGGAAGACATGCTCCTCCACTAGCGGTGAGACCACAACCCGCAGTGAGTTCATGTGTACCTGCTGGATGTCCATGGCATATATCTCGACACCGGCATTCCGGGCCTCAGTGGGCACCTCGGTGACATGGTGGTGGGGTGTCATCCATCCATCACAATGATGAAAATGGAGAGGGTGCATGCCCTCCTGCGTGGTGAAGGCCACGTTCACGGCATACAAGATGGCCAGTCCCGTCATAGTGCCCTGGGCCACTGGAATGGTCTTCAGCTCGAAGGGGAGCACACTGACAAACTGGAAAATACTGCTTTGGGCAACTCTTCTGTTCCCCCCACAGCTCCAGGTTTTCCTGCATTTTGCCAGTTTCTGCCTGAAACCAGGGCTCGTCTTGTTGCTTGGATTTTTTTAAAGGCAGAAAATGAGACAGTGAAAAGCACAACTAAGGGCACACACGTGGTGGGGATTGAGCCAAGAGCCTCTCTTAGATATGTGGATGCTACTACTTCCATTGCAAACTGGGAGAGCATTTAGCAAGTGAAATGCCAACTAACATATTTTGCTTGGCTTGCGTGCGTCCAAGCTTGGGAGAATTTGGCCCTGATGGTAAGCTAACACTTTGAGTCCCCTTGGGATGGTGCCCAGACCTGGGCTGTCTTCTCAACTGCTACAGAGGTCTCCAAGACATACCGCTACTTTCTCCATTTAGTGCCTGCACTGTTTTTAAACTGGAATTGATTTCAGTCGCTCTGCCCTGGGAGGAAAGAGGCAGGTACCTCTGGGTTTGCTTTGTTCACCTATCCCTTCCCCTTGTGAAGCCTGTCCCCAGCTGTCCTGCTTCCCAGCAAGCCCAGTCATCATACCAAATGATATTTTTCTTACCAGACTCTGCAAGATGGCCACAGGGTTCTCTTCTGGAGCTGCACTGGCATCTCACACTCCCATAGGCTGTGGATCTTCATATCCTCTTTGCCCTTCTCTGTGACCAAGGGCGTTTGGTTGCAGTCAGTGCCCAGGTCTCCTGTGCTCCTGCACAGCATGAGTCACTTGTCCCTACAGCCAGCTGGAGACCTGAGCTGCCAGGGCTAGACCTGAGCCTTGGGGCTCTCCCCCTCTTTTTCTCTTCTTTTTGTGTCCTCACTTCTTTTTGTCCAACTGCATCCCTGCTAGTCCAGCAGGTTCACTAGCAGACACCCTGCCAGGTATCCCAGAGCTGCCACACACATGGTCACACTATGACAAGAACAGGCAGTGCTGAGCTTCACTTTGCCTTCAAGCCAGGGTGGCAGGACATATGCTGACCCTGTGTCTGCAGCCCTGCATAGGTTGCAAAGGCACTGGAGAGCCTTAGCCTGCCCCAGGGCAGGGAGACTTTATACCCCTCCTTGTGAGAAGCACAGGTCTGGCTAAAGAGACAGGCCATCTTCAGAGTTGAGGCATCTCTCCAGGCAGGTTGCAAAGATGCTTTTATCTATCTCTCAACTCTCAGGAGACAGAACACATATAATAGCATAGAGACCTTGAGATCAGCAGTGGACACAGCAAATCCAGACACTGAGTCTAGAGACTGCAGGGGAGAAGTCTCCTTTGTGCCTGCTGCACAGGGTGATGCTGGTCAGGGTACTGACATGGGTGCTCTATCCAGACAGAAGGCAGTGGAATCCATCCCCTCAAAGTGCTGAGCCAGTGTGGGGAGTGCGTGCCATCTGTAGAGGCTGGGAAGCCCCCACGTCCTCCAAAATGGCCTTGTCTACATCTTATGGTCATGATTTGCTGATAAGAGGAATGAAAGGAAGCTGAGACTAATAATTTTCACATGCTCTCTGGGTGCATTTGCAGAGACTAAGCAAAGGAAGCACACTAACAATAAGAGGGAAATGTTTGGCTTATGATATTACTGTGTTTATAGCAGCAAGAATAGTATAGGTTCCAAATTTATATAAAATTTTGATGGACTGCCAGTTTTAAAAGTAAAAGTTTGCAAGAACTACTCATGTTATTTAATATTAATAATAAACACATCTAGGCTCAAGTACTGATATTCAGAGTGCTTGAATTTATGATCACATTAGTTAAGTTCTTTCAGATGTGTTGAAAGAATTAATGACTCAACTGAGAATTACTTAAAATATATTTAGAAAGCAGCACAGATTTGCAAAGGGGAAAACACGTTCTCTGGAGGTAGCAAATGCTGACTCTCAATGGATGCATGCACGTTCTTTTTAATCAGAACCTGAACTGCAGGAAGGAGTAGAGGTTCCTGCCTTCAAACCCTTATGCCCCCAAAGGCTAACTTCTGATACCCCACTGTATATTTCTTCATCATTCCCACTTATTTCCCCCCCAGTATTATTTCCATTAGTAGTGAATGATTGAAGATGACCTATAACTCCACATTTGCTAGAAAACAGAGAAGCCAACTTCATGTCCGCTCTGTACAGGAGGGAAAGTTGCTCCCTACTATACCTTGAGTCCAGATCCAATGCTTACATTTCCATGACACAGGACATGTCATTTAGTCTGGTTGGTCCTTACATACTGCTACAGGAAAAACAATTACTGCTACTTGGATTGCTCCTGACAGACATTTCTGCAACCAAATCTATGGTAATGGCATCTACACATCTTCAGGCACTCCAGTGGTTCAGCATCCCAGCCATAACGAAGCTTTTTCCAACAGCTGGCTGGCAACTTTCTTGCTGTAATTTCACCCCATTATTTTTGTGTAATCCATCACAGGTATATAGAACAAGCTACTTCCTTATTCTTTGCAGCAATATTTCCTGAATTTTAAGATACTCATAATGCTTTTACTTCTTACTTCACTCCCCCAATTTCCTTGTCTGTGGAAGAAACAGTACCAGGTCTTTTAGCTTGTCCTCACAGATTATATTTTCTAGGTCTCAAATCATACTCATTTTTTTCAGTGGACTGATAGGAGAACATTTTTTTTCCACATCTTTCTTGAAGATAGCTGATCCACAATATTCAAGTTCACATAAAATTTCCTCTTGAATCCATGAAAATGTATTTATTCCCTCATGTAACAACTTCAATGGGTTAACCAGAAAGGTCACACTCCCCCCTCACCACACAGACATGCTGTGTAGCCTAATACTCAGGATCTTCTCCTGGGGGGAGTATGAAGCCAGTCTGACTCTCCTTGGGTAAGCCTGGTGTCAGACCTTTGGCCTCCTGCATCCATGCATTGACAGACAGGGACCAGAGAGGGGTAGAGGGGGCAATTCCTCTCGCTATGGTCTCAGTGCTGGTTTTGGCTGGCTTAAAGTCAATTTTCTTCACAGTGGCTAGTACCGGGCTGTGTTTTGGATTTCTGCTGAACACAGGGTTGAGAATATAGAGATGTTTTTGTTATTGCTGAGTAGTGCTTAGACAGAGCCAAGGCCTTTTCTGCTTTTCATACCGCCACGTTGGCAAGGGGACTGGGAGTGCATGGGAAGTTGGGAGAGGACACAGCTAGGACAAGTGACCCAAACTGTCCAAAGGGATATTCCATACCATATGACATCATGCTCAGTATATTAAGGGGGGGGAGGAGAAGAAGGAGGAAAGGGGTACATTTGGACTGATGGTGTTTGTCTTTCCAAGTAAGCATGTGATGGAGCCCTGCTCTCCTGGGGATGGCTGAACACCTGCCTGCCCGTGGCAAGCAATGAATTCTTTTACTTTGTTTGTATGCATAGCTTTTGCTTTCCCTATTAAACCATGTTTACCTCAACCCACTAATTTTCAAGCTTTTACCCTTCTGATTATCTCCACAATCTGGTTGGTGAGGGAGGGAGCAAGCAGCTGCGTGGTACTTGGTTGCTGGCTGGGGTTAAACCACATCCACAGGGGACCCAGGCCTAGAAGATTCATGTCTGCTCAGCACTGTCAAGACTGAGTCAGCTCTTGACCCAACAAGCAGAAGATCTGTTGGCACGCTGGGAACTCTGCTAAAATAAATGTTGATGACTCTGGTTGTAGGCAGGAGATTGGGAAGCTCAAAATGCAGGTCTTTGGCATGCAATGTAGCACTTGGGCACCCAGGGACAGATGGTTATTACAGTTTAATAAACTGTACTGCTCAGCTGATGGTGACTCAGATTCCTCCATCTCCTTGGCCCTGGGAAGGGCCCAAGCACTGCACTCATACAAATGCACCACAGATCACGGCACTGGCTTGGCTCGGTCATGACCATGCCTTAGAACTGCAGCACAGGGAGCTAAAAATAAAGTAATCAACCTTCCCAAAATCAAGGAAAGATACTGCAGGTGAGAATCAACAGGGTGGAAGCTAAATAGAAGGCAAAATAAAACATTTGAAGAAAGAGAAATCAAAACAACTTTCTGTATTGACACTTGTTTTTAAACTAAAGACATAATTATCCTGTTGCAAGCCTTGGCTACAGAGAAAAACATCTTGTAGGAAACTAATTAAAGAATTAGCCAGTGTTTAGCTTCTCACAGATAAAGGAGCATAAGCTTTGAAACAGAAATGTTTGCAGTAAGCTTTTGAAAACTCTCTGAAGACAACCGAGCTTAAGTCTGTTAAGACTCTGACTACTAAATGTCTGTTCAGATGTCCTTTTTTTGTTCTTTGATTTTTTTCTTCTTGGTACCTCTAAACAACAGGCATTTTCTCCCTTGCTTGGAGCATGGGGTGGTGTATTAACATATATCACTGTGATGAACACAGGTCATCCACTGAACCACTATAAAGGTGGGATAAGTGTTAAAACTGGAATGGAGTGTTTAGTGAATTAAAAGCAACCTGCTGTCACTGCATGCCACAACATCCTCCAGAGGTTACGTTCTGATCAGACCTTTCCCAAGCCTGGCCCACCTGGATCAGCACCATGTCCTTGACAGACAACCTCTAGGTGTTACAGGGAATGACAAGTCCCTTTGAAGAAGCTAATCAACTTCTTGCTCCTGTGTGGTGAAACTTTCGCCCAAGTGAAACAGACCATACACCAGGCACCTGCAAGCACCCTCAGTGGAGCCCCAGCTATGCACTCAGGGGTCCTGACAAAAGGAGAGGCAGCCACTGCACTCGGATTGAAACAGCAATTACATTTACCACTTTATCCCCTTTGTACAGAGCATTTAATAATTTTGTGCAATAACTGCCTGCTCCCTGTATGGACTAACCACCAAGACAAAGTGCTTAAATGCAACATGGGAGTTCTAATTCTCTCCTTAGTTTAAGGATTGTTTTTCTCCCTGCCAGAAAAATGCCATTAAATCTTATTTTCTTACTTTTCTGGAAGTGTTTTCCATTCAAGTTCAAGAAGAAAACCAAGCCTTGGTTAGTTTCTCTTTTATTTCACATGAATACAATGTATATTGAAAGACAAAAATATTTCCAGCATAAAACGTGGATTATACTCTCTGTCTTTGGGAGGGAAAAAACTCTTTAACATTTTCCTCACTTTACTGGGGTATCAGCAGTCACTGAGAAGGAAGGCAAGCATTTCCCATGCCTGTGTGATCAGGAGATTTTACAGCACTGCTGAAGGGAAATGCCAAGCCCCCTTGGGTTCAAAAATAGCATGACTGACAGGTTGATCAAGCCTGAGTCTTTGACCAAATGTATAGTGTTAGTCTCTTTTTTTCATATTTTTCTTTTTCTTCTTTTTATTTTTCTTTCTTTTTCTCTTCAGTCTAAATATGGAAGTGCTGTGCAGTTTTCATGAATTTCAAAAGTTTTTATGCTTGTTTTCAGGTTTCCACACTAATGATCCTTTCTTATCTCTACCTTGAAGTCTGGCCAACACCTTGGCCATAAGCTCAGAAGGCCTTTCCAGACCCCGAGGTCTCAGAGCAGCTGGGACATATGCTTATAGTCATGCAAGTCACTGCTGAAGCTCATCCTGGGCCATTTGCCACCTCTGTATGGTGCACAAGAGCTCATCCCCAACAGCTTAGAAGCTGGTGGGGAGGGGGTGGCTGCTGAAGGTAGGTGGGCAAAGGCCTTGAGTCCCAGGCAAGAGCATTAAACTGTCTGGGAATACAACTTTGGACATGTATTTTTTGGAGCTATCAGGTCCATCACAGGCAGCCTCTGTAAAACAGCCCGGAGCTGAGTTTTGCCCCATGGAGGCATTTGCTGGGAGATGAGATGCAGCTGAGTTAAACAAATCCAGAGTTGGCAACTGTTACAAGAGTGATAGAACCAATCATATTTCCCTCTTAGCATGCTCCTGACTGACATGCAGCAATGCCATGTTGCAAAACAGCTGGCAGGAGACCGGCAGGAGAACTGGGAACTGCTGTGATTTACTACAGTGCTGCAATCCAGCCTAAGCCTGCTCCCTTGTGAGCACAACACTAGTAAGTTGTCCTTATATCAAAAGCAGATGCTACACTTCTGTTTTTCTAACTCCTCTCCTTCAGTTTACTTAAGAAAAAAAATTATAAAATAAAAAAATAAAAAAAAGAACTTCAAAGACGCCCCTTTCAGGAACAGTAAATATTTGAAGTATAGATCCTTTTCTATGTCAGTCTTGGCAAAGGGAATGAGTCCCTTCTGTACACTGGAAAATGCAACATTTCTCCAGTAACAGTAGCTAGTGAAAGAGCCTAGGAGGTTAACTGAGTGGTAATAAGGGCTTAATAGTAAAATTACTGCTGTCTAAATTATTCCACTTTCAAAGATGTGTTATGTGGTTTCATTTTGCAGTCCTTTTAGGAAGAAGAACTGGCTTATATTACCAACCTCAGTTGGTAACATAAGAGTGACTTTCAGTTATCTCAAATTCCTCCTGGAAATCAGGCTTCCCTCCAGCTGCACTAACACATGCAGACACACACACCTGCCCACCCCCTCGGATACTTTTGTCTTCCCACTTCCCACAGGTAATGGCTTCAGTCTCTGTTACAGCACTGTGGAGATGTAGCTCATTTCTTGTACCAGTAGCAGAGCAAGAGGAGATGATGACAGTAGGTGTTGTTTTTCATAAACTGTAACAGCTTGACGTCCTCTGACAGGGAAGGGACAACACACCCTGAAGAGCCAGAGTGACCAGCCTCTGCATGGCCTCCCATAGTAGCATATGTGCTCAGCTTTGGACGCTCTTCTCAGGGGTACTTGGGGCTTGGCTTCAAAAGCAGCTTTTCTCCACTGTGAAAGCAGTTTGTTGCTACTCCTGACCCAGGTAGGGCAGCAGTGACAGTGGAGCTGTGAGGATAGCCTCACTCCATAGAAAGGAAGTAAATCAACAGGAATGTAAAACTGGGACAAACCCAGCCATTTGTCATAGAAGGGTGGGACGTGAGTTACAGACAGGGGTGGCCAGCAGAGACTAGGTGGTCATGTGGCTCACCCCGTGAGAGGTGGCAAGTCTGTCTACATCAATGGATATCCCCAGGAGTCTTTGTCCCCCCCCAGTCTTCTGTAAAGCTTACCAGCACTGGTGATGGGTCCCAGCACCTATGTAGATGGGTCCAGGATGTATCTGTGCTCACAGCCAAGCAAGGCACTTGGGCATTCTCCTGGGAGACAGATGTGTGAATGACTGTCCTGTAGATAGAGATCCTGCTTCTCAGGGCTCCAGCTGCAAGTGTTGCCATGGAAGGGGAAATTGCTCTTGCCAGTTCCCACATGTACCACCACTCTAAATTCTGGGGGTTTTTTTAAATTTTCACTCCTTCCATGCACTGGAGGGATTTGAAATCAAGTGCTCACAAGATGCAGGCATTACAGTGCTGGGTGCTGCAGTGCCCACAGGTCACATCTTCAGTTACCCAAGCAGTTCCCTTCCTAACATCCACCCCTAAGAGACAAGCACTTTTGACTGCCACGTCAGCCAGCAGCCTAGGCACGTAAACACCTCAGCCAGGCCACCACTAATACTGAAGATGGGGAAAAATGCCCCCTTTTTGCACAATTCCTGGTCAATTTGCAGTTCTTGGACAGATGCTGCTCCAAAACAGAATCATTCTGTAACCCCTAAATATAGCTTGGGTTTCCACTCTCAGCTTTCTATATAGATTCCTGGGCCCATCCACATTGGCAAGATGATGTGCCTGCTTGCAACTTACACTGGCAGAGGGGCAGCTCAGTGCCAGAGGCCACTGTTCCCAGGGTGCTGGGCAAACTTGTCCCACTCTTAGCTCACACCACTAGCCCACGACCACTTCTGCCAGCCCAGGTCTGCTCTCACCTATTACTGTTATTAGAAAAGCACAACAAAACTTGCTTGCCACAGCACCACCAGCAGCTGTAAAGGGCAAAGAGGATCTCTTTTAAGTAGAGGCAACCGTTCTGCTGCTGCTTTGCTATACTGGATAATGGTTTCTCATTAAGAAATCGTCTATGCTGCATACAGCATTATGGTGTTCAAAAAACATCATGCAGCAGCAATGCTTCATAGCTCATGGGCCATCAGGGACCAGGAAAAAACTCATGTAGGAAGTTCACAATACTCATGTAGGAGTTCACAATTCTGAAAGTTACTAAATTTTAACAGCTGTATCAGAGAAACAAGGCTTGTAAGGGGAGATAGCATTTTTTATTAATCAGACTGCCACAGCTGGCAAAAAAGGGATACATTCTGGCACAGAAACCCTTCTGTTTAAAGGCACTGGCTCTACTCTTTAGAGAGTTCTTTTCCCTAAGCACACAAGTTTAAATCTCCAATCTGATTTTGCTGCTCTGAGGTGTTTTAGCATAAGACAGTCAGCAGGTATGAGCTGATAAAATGTCAGAGTTAAAGGAACTAATAACAGCTGCATGTAACCACAAGTGATCTTCAGAGCTCCACTGTTTAGACTACCGGGTCTTTCTTTCCATGCTTCTCACCAGCACCCCTAAAGCAGGTTTTTAAGAGCCAGTTACACTCTGACTCAGCTCCTGTCAAATCAGCATCCAGTGTATTGGCTAAGATCAGGGATCACAAACTGCCTCCTCTCTAGCAGGAAGACTTACCACTGTGGGTGTCCAGCACAGGAGCACTGGGCATGCTGGCACTGACTGCATTTGCCACCACATAGGAATTGCTGTTGACTGCAGTTGACCCAGTGTAGCATTTCCAACTTTTTTTAAAATAAGCACACATGCAGATGAAATTATCCCTGCTTTTCACAAGACAGATAAAAAATTCTACCTATGCTTTGTGGAAGAGGATGGCAGTTTTACCAACACTGAGAGACATTATGTGGGAAAGGGGAATCAATTTTTACTAACCTCTCTTCCACTGTCATGCTACTTTGCAATTTTCAGTGCAACCTCTGATATCAGATGCATTCTCAAGAGTCATGGGAATTGTCAGTGCAAATATATTTAGCCATATCCCTTTGGGTAGGTGGGGGAGGAAAGAGACCCCTAAATAGCTGTAAGATAACAATTACTGCAAACATATTTGCTTAGGGAAAGTTTAGTCAGAGTTCAGAGAGAAGTTTTTGGCAGCTGGATGGCCAACAGCCAGCTTCTTCTCAAGCTGTCCCTACAAACCTTTAGTCTGTGATGAGCATGCTCAGAAGAGAAACGCCTCTGCTTTCCTGAGGTCTTCTCCACATGCTCTAAGCACTCCTCAGTGTAAAAGAAATGCTTAAATAAATGGCAAATTATTTAGAGATCTCTTCCCTTTAACAAAAAAAAAACAGCAACAAAAAAAAGTAAAATCCAAGCCCTGAATTATAGAATGCATGTATTTAATAGGAAAAGGGAAATTCTCACTATTCATAATACTGCAAAGGAATCAGAAAGTTCACAGCTCTAATAAATGGGTGAAAATGCCCTGGCTTTCATTCAACTGCAGTGTTAGTGGGAGTGAGGAGAAGTCTCCCACACAGCCACAGGAGAAAACTGTGGGACTCAGGCTGGAAAAAGTGGCAGGGGAAGGATGTGAACACTGTTAAAAATAAAACTTATCAAACAACAATTGAATCGTGAGAATGTTATCTGGTTCAACAGGAGTGTGAAAACAAATAGGCATTTCAAGAAGAGGGTCACTAGCAAGGTAAATAACTTCCAAATAGCAGGATGTGACCAACAAAATGTGCCAAACCGAGGACAACAAAAAAAGGTCTCCCCAACAGCAGAAGACAGTGGTGGATATGGATTTCACCATCACCTCTGTGCAGTGCCACTACCCTACATCCAGCAGCGTGGCACTGCACCCATCCCTCACATCCCTGGCCACAGTAAGACACAAGACTGAAGAGATTTGCACAGGACAATGTTTAACATGACCCAGTGTTTATTGACTCCTGCTACATTTTTTTTAATAGTAACAGGAACACAAAATGTGATGTATGGTAAAATACTACTAGGAGTTTCTATATGAATCCAATGCAAAGTGCCAGCATTGTTGACCAGCATACAACCTGACAAGAGAAGATGTAGTTATAACTCACTCTCAGATATCTGCTGGGAGTACATCACAGCCAAAGTAGAAGTAGTCATTTGCCTGCAAATAGGTATTCTCTTCTAGATGCAAGTGGTGTTAGAGCCAGCTATTTTGCAACAACAAATACATATAATAAATTCCAACATCTTAAAAAACACAACTGGAAAGGACTAAAACTGTTTAAAGATAGAAGGAAAAAAGAGTGGATCTTTTTAGACACTACTTTGTAGAGGTCACTCCTCACAGAGCCAGAAGTAATGTAGAGAAAAAGATTTATTAGAGGCTACTTTGCTCAAAAGGCCAGTGGCTACAGTTTTAAGAATAAAAATAATCTCTTGATTTTCAGCACTGTTTCCTGGCCTTTTTCCTCCCTGCACAAGAAAAACCACATGTCGAAAATTGTGGTTTGGTGGCTCTGCACATTTTTCCAATGCAAATGCACTTGAAAAGGCAACCATATTTCTTAAGAGCCATGAAAAACTTGCATGACATGCACATGCAGCATGAAACATCTTCACAGATACAAATGATGAAGGCACTTTCTAAAGGTTAAGAAAAAAAAGCCCAGAACTTTTGGAGGATTAAAAATTAAATGCCTTAGAGAAAACACTTTTTCCCAACTGGCTAACAAGTGCTGTTTAGCCATATGTGATTCAAACAGCTTGCCATGAAGACAATACCCAAGGAAAGAGCCTCATTGAAATGGCCTCCCCACTGTAGCAGCCTGCTTCCCCCACAATTCTTTAATCAATTTCATTCTTACAGAGCAGTTTGCAACAATTCCAGAGACAGGTAAGAGAAATCTATGTAGAAAACATCACACCTGGGTATTCCTACATGAGCAACACCCCATACATCCCACCCCCAATTAAACTTCAAGGAGAATAATCCCACTCTTCTGGAAACAGGGTAAAAGTCTGAAACAGAGGACTGAGGAAATGGTTTCAAAATCCTGTGCCCTCAACTTTTTTGCACTTGATTATGTATGTTAATAAAGACAGGGCTCTCTGCCACAGAATAATTGTTCTGTCTTGTATCTAGATGAGGAAGATAATGGCTAAAAAGAAAACATGTACTTTATTTACAATAAATGCAATCATACTGCTCCATGCTCCATCCACCACACACATGTTGCTGACCACTGCAGAAACCAGGTGGTAACAACAGTGGTCTAAAGTACTTTCCTTTTTTCAGAGTTTAAACAAAAGCCTTTCCTCTCCCATCACGTTGGTTTTCCACTGTTCCAGGCTCCAGTAAGATGTGAACTAACATCTCTTTCTAGTACATTTTTAAGGTTACAGTTACTAGAGACAAAGCAATACTTGCTCTGCTCTGTTTTAGCTGGTTTTGCTCCTTTTAAAATCATGTCAGAGTTTAAAATTTACATAACATCAACTTTGCATAGTAATACAACAGGTTGTGTTCCACCACCTTTCTTAAATAAGGGCCCCCTTTTTCAACACCTCATGTTTCGAAGGGTTACCTCTCACTCTCAAGGAAGAGCCCTAACTCTTTCTCCTCCCACACAAACACTGCAGAATGAGAATTATCATTAAGTTTCCTTCAAATCTATGGTGTGTTACTTAGAAGCAACTATACAGGAATAATGCTTTTTGTAACATTAAAGGACGTTTATCAGACTATTTGTTGTTTTCTGGTCTTGAGTTGTAAGAATATTTGTCACACAGGTTCCCTCATACTCCTCTCTTAAGGTGCGCAGTGGTCAGGCCTATAAGACCATAGCTGGATCTCTGGGAGAAGCCAGAGAGAATGAGGGGTTTCTTAGCATTACTGTATTTACATTCAGCATTCAAGAACAGACTGAAGAATGCCCAGTTTATTTTCTTTTTTAAGACACAAAACTGCCTTAAAAATACTCCTTTTATATTATAATTCTTTAAGTTATGGAAGTTATTTCTTTTCTATCCTATGCAGCTGTTACCCCCTTCTGCCGCTGACATTTAATAGTTGCCATTGCATGCTACTTTTCCATTCCCTAGCTCAAATGCAACAGAGCTGGCCTGCACACCCATCACTAGCACGACAGCCTGGCACAGCGTGGTGAACCAGTGTAGGGGCCAGTAATCCAGACAGGCCACCCTCACCCCTGTGGGCAGGTGGCACAGGAAAATATGGAACACTTAATAGGGTCTGACATACACACTGACAACATGAGATAAAAATGAATGCAAGTGAGTATATTAGGTTGAGAACAGTTAGTGTGAGTGATAAATACATCCACCACCAGCTTCATTAAGAGCTTTTCTGAACTGCATAGTAAGTGCTGGTTGTAGAAGCTTAGACAGATTGGAGATAGCTGACCAGTTACTCATTGATTCTTTTAAGTTTAAAAAAATAATGGAGAAAAAAATGTGTTTTTGTCATTGAATAACTCTGATCTCACAGCTTGGGCACAACAGTAGTAGTTACCTGGCATAACAGATCAATTGAAACAGAATTGCTGTTTCATTCAAATTACACATGCATGCAAAATTAAACAAGTGTGTTAACTAAGAATAATCAGCATAAAAATCAAGTCTAAGTTATCCATTATTTATCATATATTTGCCAGACTGCCAGTTATCTCTTTTCCTTTCAGATTCATATCTGTGTCATACAGAACACAACAGATGGAGAAGTCAAAAGCAAACCTTAAACTCTACATAGTACTGGCCTTTAGTGCCAAAGTATTGTGTGCCATAAGCCTTCCAAGTTCACCAGACTTTAGGGAGAAAACAGCTGCTGCACCAAACTGTGAAAACAGAAAACGTAGAACCCATCCCACTCAGAACAGAAAAGAAATGGTTTTACAAAGTTGTGAACAGATACATAACTACTATCCCCTCAGTCCTCAGACAGAAAGGGCAGTGCAACTAGTGCAACTAGCTAAAACTTACTTCTTGAAAAGCAAACAAAATCCAGGAAATGCAACGATTGTGTAGACAAAAATCTGTTTGGAAAGTCATTCTATCAAAGAGCTGAACCAATGTTCTGCAAAGTGATAAACAGGTTCACTTGGGACAGACCATGAGATGACACTCTACAGATCTGTGAAATATCCAATTTAGTTTCACATATCCAATATATCTTCGTGCCCATTAGCAGTCTGCCATAAATTTTAAACTTACAAAGCTCCTTTTTCTTCCCCATAAAGTGCAAATAAAACTCAGGTTTTTACCACTAGTTGCAATGATCATTATCTTAGTTACGAGAGTGATCAAAAGCCAGTTGGCTGAGCCACTACTACTAGGCTTCGTGATACTCTTTTTTTTTTAACCCTGGTTACTTTTTCCAGCAAAAGGCAAAGAGAAAACAAGTGTTCCTTCTGCCAGATGCAGCATGACAGGAGGCTGCCTTAAGTACCATCAGTATAAGATGCACATGCTAGATTCAACCAGTATGTTCTTGTGCATGATAATGATTTGCCGGTTTGCTGGAAATGGAAGTCATCTTTGGGATCTTATTTTCTCACAGAGTTCAGAAACAGTTGATTAGTCTTCCTTAAGAGGTGCTTCTCTCTTCCTTGCATCTACATCAAAAAGAAGAAAAAAGTGAGAAGCAGTTAATCTGGGGGTTCTGACAGTACTCATCTGAAAACTCAGAAACAAGTTGGTTTGTTTTCAATAGACAATACTTTCCATTTCAGAATTGTGATATGAATCCACTACATGGCCTGAAATGCTGCATGATACCACAGCATGTTAATGAAACAGTCACACCAAGATTTTGTACCTTTGTCCCATTGAAACTGAAGATGACCCAAGCAGTATTTAAGAAGCCCAATAAACTTTCAGACTCCAGATCAGTGATACTTCCTCCTGCCACTTCTTGGCTCATGATCCCCTTTAAGCGTGAAGCAAGTATTTGCTTTGCATATGAGCTACAGAGATGGCAATAGTCTGTTCTGTAAATCATTCGACTAATTACAACTTCGCTGGACCCAGCTGCATGTGTTTTCAAAAAGACAAGTGCTCTCCACACTGTGTTTTGGGGAACTGCCTGAGGCAACCCCTGAAGACCAAACACTTACACTGCTCCAAACAGCAAACCTTTGATCATGGCCCTAGGTAGGGTGTTGGGACAAATCTGGGCAACTCAGTCCATGACTCATATATCATTACTACAGTAGCAGACAGTGTGGCTGCCATTAGAAAGCTGGGGTCATCTCTTTGTGGGCTTCTGCCAAAGTATCTGTGGGCTGACTTGAAGCTACTAGGTAGCTCTTGAAGTGCACCATGATCACAGCTACTCCAGTACTGCCTGCCAGAAGATGCACTTACATGTATTTCTAAACTTAGTTTCTTTCCAACTCATAATCTATACATTCCAAGGTCACTATGAATATTTCCACTTAGAAATATACTTCCTAAATAACAAAAGACAATCTGACTCTATGAGTAGAACCTTGGGTTGGAAAAAATCTCAGTCATTTGGGAGAGAAATCAGAAACTGTCTTTCCCATTTTCCCCATCACATTCATCAGGGATACCAGGGCCAGGCCTAAATCTTCTTCTGCCACAGCTTCTCCACTTTGCATAAAATAACTGACTAGTGATTAGAGGTGAAAAAGCTTTCTGAAAATGCATTACATACCCCTCTAGCTACAGAATCATTCCTGGTCTGTCTCTGACTTAGGAAATATCAAAATGCATTAAATTCTTTCTGGTGAACATTTTTAAAAAAAAAGTCATACCAGTTAAGCTCCTGAACTTTTTTTTGGCTTCTGCTCTTTCTTCGGCATCAAAATACCACACAGTCATGGCATATCTATAAAAGAAAGAAACCTTGCGTTTGTTTCAACCTTTGCTATTAAAATAGAACACTGGAGTTTTATGCTCATGGAGAAAGCAAAACACAAGACTGGATTAGTAGATAAAAAATAGGATGAAAATGGCTCGTCTTTATAGACAAATACAGACAGCATTTTAGCATGTATTTTATCAAGTCAAATAGAAATATAGGTGAGAATTTCTGCTTGGGGGCACAACAGAGAGCACAGCCCCTGGTAACAGAGGACAAAAGTAGCTTTCAGGCCTTTGCATGTTTTTCTGCTCTGGGACGCCTGTAGGCAGCTTGGGGGTTGCCCTGCATCACATCAGCTTTTCATAGCCTGCTGACAGATGGTAGTCCCAACAATCCCTATAGTATTACAAGGGCAAAAGAATAACCCAGCACTTCCCAGCTAAATAGCTATGCCTGTTTTGACGATTTCTCCTGTCAATGGTTAAAGGCCTTTTTTTCCATCACACAAGGAAACTTATCATTCAAGCTTGCTCTTCCTTATTTAATGAGAGAATTCCTAGTGACTCAAAACCAGAGAATTCACTCAAAATCTATTTTTATGCACATGTGTATTTAAACATTATGACCATAATGTTAGATACAGATATTGGTAGAAGAGATGCTTTAGGGTTTTTCCTAGCCAAATACCACTACCAAATATGCTACTTACCTGGTTGCATAAGAAGGCTGGACTTCATGTGGGTTCCTTCTATCTGACCAAAAAAAAAGTAATCGGTCAAAAATCGGCTCAACATCTGCTACATAGGACTTTCCTTCTGGGAATATTCGAAGAATTCCACCATGCAGCTGAAAGAAAAGGAAAGATTGTTTTTTACACATATAAACACCCACACATTCATGTGAACAATGACTTATTTCTCCCTCCTCAACACCTAACAAATGGGAAATAAACTTCTAATGAAAACCAAGACAGCTATGTGACAACACTGGAAAACCTTACTGAATCTCCTGGCCACCCTGATTTTCCCGAACAGCTTGTAATGTTTCAGCATAACCTTCTGTCTAAAGTAAATGGAACCAAGATAAAGATAACACTAGCCCTGTAGCAAATACTGAGAAACTTCTGAGCTCCCAGTCACATCTCTAGAACCAGTGAATACCACAGAGCTGCTCCACCTGACCAGCCTGAATTCAGACTCTCCTCCCAACAATTGCTAGACACTGCTTATAGTGTTTCAGTGCCTGCATCTGATCATATATGAATTAAATTTTATGCCCTGGGAAGAGTGAAGTCTGTTCTATTGTTGGATTTGTAAAGCTTCCTGTTAACACATGGTAGATCCCTGCCATCATTGTCCCTACTTATACATAGCCTCATTTCTCTCCCATGTAATTTCTGCCTTTCCATGTGCCACAATATTTTGGGAAAAAGTCTGATCATCCGCACACACTGTAGAAACTTCAAAAGATGAAAATGAACCCTGCCTCATCCCTGCTGCTGTTAGAGGGTTCTTTGGAGGCTTTTATGATGCACCAGAGTACAGGGAAAATGCTGTCAACCCGGCACTGACCCGATGTAGTACCTCTATGCAGCATGCAGATCTCAATGAGAAACTACCAGGTCAGGTTTAAAGCCACGTGGTTGCTTTCAAAGCCCAGTACGGTTATATTGTTATATTGCATCTCCTCCAGCATACACTTACATAAAATTACTGTCACACCTACATAATGAACTCCATCAGTGTCCTGGATTTCAGTCAGCTTTTCTTAGTGCCCTCTTGGGTGCTTCCTCACTATCTGAATAAGAATGCAGTGCACACAATAAATTAAATATTTGCATTTCCTTCCACATCTCCTTCATTTTATTACATTGAGATGTTTCACTGCCATACTCTCTGTAAAGAGATGTGTTTTTCTGCAACAGTGCATTTTTCAATGGCATCATCTCTATACCTGAACCCCCTTATGGGGGTTCATAGTATTTACATATGCTTAAAGAGCACCTTGGCCTGAAAACAAATTAGAGAAACAAAAAACACTCAACAATTTTCAATAGATCACCCACGTGAATGGTTTGTGCTGCGTTATGACAACAGAATTGTAAAGAGACATCCTACAATTTTACAAACCCTTCCTTTGTTTCTAACTTAAAGGTATGGTACATTCAAGGCTGGCTTAACTGTCTTAGTAATATAGGCAGAAACAAGAACTCTGTGCTGTCAAGAGACCCACTGGTAGAATCAAAGCTGGAGAGCATGAACCAAACCACGTGTTTATTCCTCTTACTAAGCCCCATTGCTTCATAAATAAGAAAACCACAAAGGGAACTGCCTGAAGATCTTCTGCAGGTTAGCCTGAAGTATCAAGAATGATAGAGTCACAAATTTGGGCTGTCATTTTACTCTGCTCCGAGAATCCACTTATTCTTTAGTGGATTGTCTTTCTTTCTAGTGCTGTTTCCTCTAAACGAAGTGTTAAGAGCACACAGCCCAGTGCTTAGAAGCTTTATTTTATAGCAACAAAACAGTATGTGTGTATGATGGGAGAGAGAACGGTAAGAAAATGGTTCAGATTTCTACTTCCACAGGGTTGCCATAAACACCAAGAAAAAAAATGTAGAGATGAAGAATGGACCAGCTGTTCAGAAGTTCAGAGTTCACAGAAACAACCGACAGCTCCAAAGCTCTGTTTCTGAAGTAGTTTTTCTTTACTGTTCTGCCTCAAACCTATGGCTTACTCACCTTGGAGTCCCAATTCTTATTCAGGTAATAAATACAGGTGATGCAGCGCCCATCACCATTTGGATTGTCCACATGACGAACATAACCAGTTCCATTTCCAGGATAGCAAGCAACCATAGCCTGCAAGATAAAGATTGTAAAATAATTAATTCTACAAGGTGCCTACCTTCAGTTTTAATTTTCTAAGTATCTTCCCACCACCAGTTTGGTTCAGCATTTTTCAGATTATCAATCCAAAACCTGCAGCAGGCACCACCAGACGGTATATTTGCACAAACCTCTTTCACAGGGCAGGTTAGCCAGCATGAAATTCCAAACTGGAAAATAAATACCCTTCATAATTCACAATACATACAGTAAGGTAGACAAACATTGAATTAAATTAAAGCACTAACATGAATGGTACAAGTTTGTCATCTACAAGCTACGTGACTTTGAAGCAGTTCAGCTGAAGTTTGCTCAGGTTTCTAAAGATAAGCAGTCATTGCAAAATTGATTTACCAGTCATAATGAAAGTAGAAAGCAATCCCAGCATGTCATGCCTTACTACCACCATCCTCCTCTGTTCATATCTTCCAGTCACTGTCATATAGACCCCTTAGTCCAACACACAGTAAGGGTTCCCAGGAAGTGTGGGTAAAAGTCCATAGAGCAAAGTCTGCAAAAAACTGCAGCTCCTTTGTGCTGTGTTTGTACAGGGCCGTGCACGTTTGCTTTCATGGACTGAGCCACAGAACTAACCAAACAGCTTTCAGAGCATACTTCTCTCTTTGATCATCTTCAGACTTGCTGATATAATCACTTAATTCACAGTTTAAATTTCACCTTGAATGATGAGATAAGCCTAACATGAATTACTCCAAACCACATGACAGTCAACATGTCTTATAAGGTTTTTTACAGCAAAAATGTTGACATCATTAGCAGCCTAAGCAGAATGCCGAGAAGAGTGGGTAAGACTGTTGGTAGGTACTAGATCTTTGTCTCAGAGTCAATTCTTCACTATTGGGGCTACTTGGTAGTGATACCAATCACCACTAAAGTTGTTGCAATAGAAATCTTGTTCCCAATCCTCTGACATTTTCTTTCATTGTCTGCCAGTATTAGCAGCAAGAGTGATGGGAGATGATGAACTAAGTTCAGTTGGAAAACTGCACACAGTATCCAGATGTGGTTTTCCCAGAGATGAGAGGGCGATAATCACTCCCCTCAATCTATGTGCTGCGCTCCTGTAAATAGTGCCCTGGAGCCTCTTGTGCAGGAAGCATGCTGCAGGCTCATGTTCAGTTCACTTTCCTCCAAGACCACCTGGGTGTTGCCAGGCTCCCCAGGGGAGCAGAGCTGATCAGAGCTGCTGGCAGCCCCCAGCCTGTATTGCTGCAAGGGGCTCTTCCTTCCCAGGAGCAGGACTTGTATTTGCCCATGTTTATTTGATATCCTATTGGCCTCGTCTCTGAGCCCATCTGGGACTCTTTTGGTTGCAGCCTTGCCCGCGAGGGCATCAACTGGGCCTCTCAGTTTGGGGTCTTCTGCACACTTGAAAAGAGTGCACTCTGCAATCTGCTTCAAATTACTGATAAATAAGAGTGGTTAACAGGACAGGTCCCACGATAGATCGTTGTGGTGCTCCATTTGTTACCAGCCTCCATGTATAATATGACTGATTGACCACAACCCTCCAAATCCAACCATTCAAGCAGTTTTTTTGCCCCTCTAGTTTTCCATCCATTCAGACCATAAAATCCTAACTTCAGATGCAAGAGTATTGTCCATGCCTGTCCCACACCATTTGCATGACCTGCCCCAATGATCTGCCATGCACAGTTGATAGCACTGGAGATTGACAGTATAGGTTTTACTAAGAGCAATTGAAATTTTTATCTAGGAACCCCAGAAGTCTTGTTTTCCTCTTCCAAACACATACCAAAGCCATGCTGTTCTCATGGGGCACAGTTAGAGTATAGCACATGCTGCTTTAATCATCAAGGTAATTTTACCATGCCAACAAACAGCAGCACAGAAGCTACACACAGCCAGCATAGAGGACCCCTTGAACCCTCTGCTACCAAGAACAAAATCTATCCACAGGTGTCAGCATGTATGAATTAACTTTCCTTCCTCCCCACAAGCACCAGAACAGTACCTGCAGGCAGAAGTAAGTCACCAGGACCTGTTCTTCACCTCGATACCTAAAGCCACAGATGCTTAGAGACTGCTAAAAAAGAGCAAATACCTTTAATTCCAATAAGCTCTCTTCCATCACACCTGGCAGTTGGCTAGATGCTGTAGACCAGGGGTCCTCAAACTACGGCCTGCGGGCCAGATATGGCCCGCCAGGGTCCCCACTGCGGCCCGCCCCCCCCCCCCCCCACCGGGGGTTGGGGGGTGTCATGGTTTAAGTTAAGTTAAAACTAAGTAGGAATTTTTCCCTTCCCCCTGCCCATTGTG
>JAWWLV010000179.1:37850144-37863080 GCA_035041135.1 Platyrinchus mystaceus
GGGGGGGGGGGGGGGGTGGTTAAGAAGTTCCTTTTTTACTTTTTTTTTCCTCTCGTCTCCTGGGAGACGGGGGAAGAGTTTTGGGCAGCAGATGAAGGACAGGGGAGTGCTCAGCGGCGGCCGGGGTTTACGGAGCCCAGGCAGGAGCAGCAGCTTTCTTTTCTTCTTTGGGAGAGAAACTATTTTCAGGAGAGTTGGGGTTTTTTTCCCCTCCCTCCTCCGTTCCCGTTCCTTCTCCTCCTTGGCAGCAGTTCACGTGCACATCAGAGGAGAGGGGAGTCTGCTCTGCACATCTTGACCAGAGGACTGAGCGGGGGGAAGAAGACCTCTATTTTCCAGCTTCTCCAGCACACCCGGGGAGACCCCACCCCCCTCCCCACTGCACATGGGCATCTCCAGTGATCCAACAGCGTCCCCTGCTGGTTGCCACATAGTCCAGCCCCCAACAGTGTCTGAGGGACAGTGAACCGGCCCCCTGTTTAAAAAGTTTGAGGACCCCTGCTGTAGACCCTGTCTGCTCTGTTGTCATTCTGCCATTATACATGGCTTCACAGCTGCATCTACATTTCACTATCAGCCTGACAACAGCAGTAAGGGTCAGCCTACAGCCAGTGTTGCAAACAAGTCTGTTAGGGGCAGAAGTCTGGTAGAAACCGCAAATCAGCTGTATCTGCAACGTAAAAATGGTCTGAGAGAGCTGTGCCCTCACTGGTGAGGATAACCCACCTCATACATCCCTCTCCCTATCCCAGTTGCTAGCACAGCAACTCATGCAGGTGCACCCTTCACCCATCCCATGCACAGCAAGATGAATTAGATCTAACAATTAAAATAGTAATCTTTTGCAAAACTGGATTCTCATACACTGGGAAACACAATCTTGGAGCAAAGCCGCTCCATCATTCCCCTGTTCAACTGAGCAGGGGCAAGAAAAATGTAATGAAAGGCTCACGGGTCAAGATAAGGACAGGGAGAGACTGCCCATCAGTTACTGTCACAGGCAGAACAGACTTGACTTGGGGAAACTAACTTAATTTATTGCTAATCAAATCAGAGTAGGAAAATGAGAAATAAAACCAAACCTTAAAACACCTTCCCCCTACCCCTCCCTTCTTCCTGGGATGAGCTTCATTTCTGAGTTCTCTACTTGGTCAGCAGTGGGTCCACCTTGTAGCCAGCTGGCATGGGCTCTGTCAGACATGGGGGAAGGCTTCTAGCGGCTTCTCACAAAAGCCACCCTGGTAGTACACCCAACTACCAAAACCTTGTCCTGCAAACCCAACACATCCCGGGAGCAGAGGGCAAAGGAGAAGGGCCAGCGATTCCAACAGACAGGGAGGGAGGAGGGCTGGGGCAGGGGAACTGGGTGCTCATCTCTGCCACAGGCACAGCTGCTTCCAAAGGGGATATGCAGCTACACAACCAGTGTGAGCTCCACAGAGCTCTGCTAACCACACCAGAGGGATGACACAAGATGGGAACAAAACTTTGTTGACTGAAAATACCTCATTTTTAAGTCGATGTACAACACAGAATTATGGAGGCGTTAAGTCTCTCTTTGGAGAGCAGACATTATTCCAAGATTACTGAACTGGCTAAAAATTAATGCAATATTACTACTCTTTTTTAATGACACAATCAAAAAGCTGCTAAACAACAACAGACTGCAAGCCAGATCCTTAAAGGGATTTAGGTGCTTTACTTACTATGGAAATCTGGGCAGAAGGCCAGTGTTTTCCCCGGCCTCCCCCACATAGTATGTTCTCTTACCTGAACATGTGCTTTGTCTCTGAGACGTTGATGCATTATTTATTTATTTACAGTGTGCAACTTTTGCAACTGCAACACTGATTCCCTGGAGATGAAGTGGAACAATTTCCACAGAATTCTAAAGCACTAGCCATACTCCAGCTTAAGTTTCAGAAAAGAAAAGAGAAAAAGGTTTTTTAGTTGCAGCAGAAAAAGGAGAAAAGCAGAAGTGAAATATCCTTTTTCCTGGCACAGTGAACATTTGAATGAAACTTTAAACAATGAAGGGAAATCATTATGGTCCTCCTAGATGAAACGATATCAAGCTTTATCAGAGCACTGGCTGGAGTAGCTCCAGAGCAGATCAAGCTGGCCTCAGCAGGGATTCCAGCTGTTAGCACTACTTTTGGATTCATTCAAAGCAAACAAGAAACAGGAGATGAGATGCGTGACCCAGACTTAATTTAGGTAATTGGTGAACACTGTTATTTGCCGGTTTAGTGCATGGTCTAGCGACAAAAGCCAGATGCTCCATCACAATAATCAAACCATTTACCAGGTGCACACATGGAATGTGAGTAAAAAATGTTTCCTATACTTTTGGCTATTGTGTCCAGAAGAGCACAATCCAAATTTTTGGATACAACTCCTCCCTTCATTAACCAACTCCAAACCTAAACTAACTACAGCAGGCAGTAATGAGCAGAAATATACCTAACTTTTTTTTTTCCCAATACAATCCTTTACAATGACTGTTAGTTGGCTTAACTTCCCAGTGTAAGCACTCCGAAAATTTCAGCAACACTACCCTTTTCTAAGTTAATATAGAAGAGTTGGTCTTGCACAACAACTGAACAGTTAAAAACTCTGATATACAAATGCATGCAGTCACACATACACACCATCACATAAAGATCAATGCTCTGGCAGTCTAGTCAACAGTCATAAATTAGAGCCTACAAAACTTGGAAAATGAAAAGCAAATCAAGACTGAAGTTTCTGCACTGTCATTTTCAGGGATGTTAGCTTTCCCAAGAGGGTGCAAATCAACCACAACTTAAACAAGCAGTAATTACCAGCTTTAGTAAGGACCCAGGAATCATCAGTAAATTCCACATTGCACAGAAGCTTGCAAAAATGTTATCCATCACTCAGGCTAAGTATTACACTCAAGTCAGCCAGAGAAATCTGCAAGTCAAACTGCAAGACACCAGCAAAGTTTGGAGGCAGATAATAAACAACTGTTCCGTAGAGAGGATTTTTCCCTGCCTCCGAGTGCTTCTAGCAAGGAGAAAAACAAATTCTCTTAGCTGATGGCCAGGATCATGCTGTGAGACATGATTCTGCTACATTTCACAAAATAAGCAGTGCTAGAGCAGCCTGACACTTGGACCAAAACATTTCAGAAAATACCACAGCTAGAAGATGCTCATAAGTGAAAATAAACACTGCTTAATAAGAAGCAGTGATGACACCAGGTCAGAAGGAGAAGATGTGCCTCCTAGCACTAAGCCAGCGCCCCAGTGCACTCCTAGTACAGACTGCATAGGTGGTATTGTAACCCCACACTAATCCTGTAGTTTCCTCTCAGAACTAGTATGACCTTTGCAACCAGCAGAGAAAATCCTGACCCGTGTAACTCTATCCTGCCAACACCAACCACCTTTGCAGATTAAGCTACAGACTCCATAATATGCTTTTTCATTTTCTGTACCAGATTTGTACTGTATATTGCTGAACAGCTGCTACTTTTGATCCCTAGTGTAGATAATTTCTGTGTACAGCTTGCACATCAAACAGTTAAATTCAGAAATTACTTGTAAAGTCTGTTAGATGAAAGGTGCTATATAGGCCCAAAGCAATACTCCACTACATCACTATGATGGTTGCCTAGAAAACCAAGGTATTAGTAAGAATTAACAGTGCTATAGCCACTGCAGCTTTCAAATATGTTTTTATTTGGCTACGCACTTCCCAAATTTCAGCCCAGTTTGTGGTTCTCAGACCTGAACTTGAGGGCAAACAAAAATCACTTGACCAATCCTCTAGGAAATGAGGACTACTAAGGTTCACTTGACGGTCTTAGTTCTGAGTGCATATTGTGCTAAGTCTGATTCTAGTTCATAGATGTTCATAGTCTGTACATTCAGAAAGTGAAAGGCACCCAGCATGCTCTACATTAAAAGAACATGAGTAGTCTGACATTTCATGATCAAAGACAAGAGATTCTCAGTTGAGGCTTGTCTGACACACAAACACAACGGGGTGTTTCTTTAGTAATTTCTTGTTGCACCCAATTGCACCCAAGTGTTTTCTGCCATGTAGTTTATAATGGTTAAGTATAAAATATTCATGAATATTATTAAATATTAGTTTGTTTGAATATATGAAAGTTAAAACACTCAACTGCTATACGGAGGCACGAACTAGGAAAATTGGTCTAATTTAATACTCTGTAGGGATGGAAGGGAACAGTGGGAAGAAAATTATGTTAAAACACCAACAAATCAGAAACATTAGCTTTGTGCCTGTTGGAAAGGGAATCACCAGTTCCAAGAGAGGGTGAAACCCTGCTCACTTCAGTCATGCAACACAAGAAATGGGTTTCAGTGGCAGTATTGCATAAGACACCAGGCCCTCATTTCCTCACCCATTACTGCATTATCAGTCTTCAATCAAACAGCTGTTAGAGAGTTAAACGTTGCCACCTCCTCTTTTATCAGCTTCTTGCTCAGAGGTAGAGGCAAGAGAGAAGAAAAGTTTTGTGAGGAAGGAGCTTATATTTTGAATTTAGGAAATACCGGGGAAAGTGCTAGAATTCGGCAGAGCAAAACACACAGAACTTTTCACTTCAACTTTCATGTTCATATGGAGGCCTAAATGGAAGACATCTGAAAAGCAAAAAAAGCCAACAGTAATAACAATAAACACCCTGTGAAGCAGTTATTTTCTGTCTGAAACACAAAACAGATCAAACTCAGCTCCAAGAACAGGTTGCTGAACACTTCCTTCTTAGCTTGCAGAAGTAGTCCTACACAGTCACCTTGGATGAAGGTCACAAGTATCTAATGAAGAGGCAGATGAGCCATGGCAAACAAGATATGAAAGGCTGATAGGACCCTGTACCAGTAAGGTGACTCATCTCTGGAGCACTACATCTTAGACAAGATTGACATGATCACAATTATTTTTGCTCCTGGCTCTTGTATTGTGTCAGCAACCCTGAACATTTTGGAGGAAAGAAGAAGAACATTTCTGTGGCCAGAGATGCAATCACACAAGTGAAAATACATCCATTCTCACAATTTCTCATCTCAGGAGCATAATGCTGTTTTCATGATGCCCATCAGGTTTTTTTTTTGTTTGGGTGGTTGGTTGGCTTTTTAATACCTCCCTGCTGGGCAAGTACTTGTAACTGTACAAAAGTCTTGTTTGAATTAGATAGCATTTTAGCCAGGAGGTCTGATACTTGTTTCTCCCTGCTGACATGCAACCTTGATCATCAGATTCAGATCCTCCAAGAACTAAAACCTCATCTTTCCTTTATTATTTTATTTAGTCTTTTGCATGCACCATGGTAGCTTAATTGTTGTTCCCAGATACAAAAAAAAATCAGCTTTTAAGAATATTTTGAGGAACAGCTCAAGAGTCTGGGAAGGACTATTCTTTCATCTGCAGGAAAGATGCCAACACAATGGTTTATTTTTGCTTATCAACCAAAAGTCTATTACTACCTGAAAATAATCTAATTACCATAAGATGGAAAACTGTTCCTGGTTGTTAAATTTCTTCCAAGAACTAAGGGTAGACAGAAAGAACTAGCCATGAAAGCTCTGTTCATGGATTATCTCCATGCCACACAGCTGTTGATGACTGGCATGTTATCTAGTGGTAGCTCAAGGAGCCCCTAATAAGCTTTCAAAACTTATGGAATGCGTCTATAAGGATGCCAGATCACTGATTGATGCTGCTTTAAAAATGAGCTCTCTGTTAAATGAATATGTGATGGGCCTTAAGAAGCTTTCCTAATAATTGGCAACAAAATTTAGGTTTTCATGGCCTGAAAAGTCCTATTAATGTGGAAGACTGCTTTAGCCTGTGACAATTTTTTTAATTTCTTTTTTTCACAGAACACATGCTTAGAGATAACTTAGGATGCCCTTCACGTTCAAGTTGGCTGCTAGAGCAGTGCCCCTGTGAAATAGGAAGGCATGGAACAGCCATGCCCCATGTCAGTGGTGGCCGTTTGCAACTGTCAAGAAAATAGGTAGCATTTGTGAACCAAGCTGCAGAGACAGTGGTGAGTTCTGCTGAGCTATCCCCAGAATCCTATGGGATCCTAAAGTGAAGGGGCAATTCAGGAAACTCTGAAAGAAATCAACTGAGGGAGAAGTTCTCCAGGCTTCCCAGGAGAGGAATCTGAATGGTGATTTCCTGGGCAGAAGAGTCCCAGGCATGCATCTGCCACTGAATACTGACTACACTGTATACTGACTACTTCTTTTAGAAAGACAAGAAAAGTAAGACTGCTTTCCATCGCCCAAACTCTCTGTATTCAGCTTCTGGGCATGACAAGGTGAAAACAGAACACTGAAAGTTAAGGAAACAAATCCGAAATTGCCATAGGATCACAATTGTCAGTGCGCATCTTTGTTCTAATAATTAAAAGAATTAACGCCCTTTCTTGTGTGCTTAATTAATATACATGTCTGCATGCCTGTCAATTAACACTTTTCTCCAGTACTCCTCTCTTCTTATACAAAGGCAAAAATCAGGTAAGATTTTTATTTTACATCCTGCTCTGACCTAAAACTGCATTTTGGTCTGCGACATTAGTGGGTCGTTGTGGCTTGCACGCACACAGCCACAGCGACAATGCCTTGAGAAGCGATTAGCGTGCTGTGAAGAGCAGGCATACCATCACGGCGGGACCTGAAATTTAAAAGGCTATTGCCAGTGAATTAGTTCAGTCAAGGATATTCAGATTAAGTCTCCAATTAGCAGCTGTAAACATGCGCAGTGCATCGATCTATCAATAAAGGCTGTTTCAGTTTAGAGAGACCGCCCGGCCCTGCGCCGCTGAGCGCTGGCTCGGGGCCAGCGAGAGGATGGCTTAACGACAGTGCTACGTGCGGAGCGTGAGGCGATCAAACGCAAACTTTACTCCAGAGTGCACTTCAGAGACAGGCTGCGGAGGGAAGAGGGGAAACCCACATATGCAGCGAGTGCACAGGCACTTGAGGCGCTTCTCAGCTCTCGTTCTTACTGGGCTCTCTCCCCCTCCTGCTGCACACAGAGGCACAGGCGTTTATTTCCCACAATTAAAAAAAATAGTACTGTTTAATTAAATTTTAGGATTATTTTTGAGTGTTCTTAAGCCCTCTTTCATCACCCAGAAAATGCTTTCAGTCCCTTCCTCTCCCCCAAAAACCAAACCTGGCCAAGTTGCACTAATGAGAAAGCATCTCAAGCAATTGATGCAGATGGAGAAAGCCTCCCCTGTAATGAGCCCTGGGGGGACACCATGACAAACGCCACCCCTGCAGAAAGGCAAATTCATAAGTAAGTGCAGGCTCATTAAAAAAATCTGTAAGGACTGCCCCAGTATGTTCAGGTTCTCAGCAGGGAATAAAGACATGGTAACCAGCACAGACATCCTCTGAGGAATGTCCTCATCTGTGTGGTAGAAAGATAATTTCATAGTTCCTGGAATATTCCAACCTTTCATTCTTTGTCAGCACTTAAGACCTTCTTAGTTCTGCTACTAATAATCCAGAGGATTACACCACTTTTTCTTTTTTCCAACATTTAAAGAACTCTGCACATTTTGATGCTCTTCTGGTTGCACAAAGAAAGGTCACCAAAGACAGCCACAACACAGGCAAACTGTGTTTTGCTGGTGTTGGAGTTGCCCGAATTGGCCAACATCCTTTTTTTACTATTTCCCATTTACTTTTAGCCTGTGGGCCCAGGGTGAGTGAGCAAAGCTGCTCATAAGACTTATCAGCTCACAGACGGGATGCAGCACTTCAAACACTTCCTGGGAGTTCACTGGGGCAGCCCTGGGCACCCTGGCGGCAGAGGTGATGAGCCGACACCTTGGCCCAGCTGTGCAGCACAGTCCTTCCTTGGGGACACCGCCCAGGACACCTCCTGTGACCTCGAATGCTCCCACAGCAGAGGCAGCGCCACACCGGGGAAATGTTTTCCTTTGTCCCTTTTGGCTTAAAGTCTCTCTCCACTGCCAGAGAGGAATGCAGGGTTCAGACAAGCACCGTCACACTTGGCAGGTACCCCAAATATTCCTCAAGGGTCCTCCAGAAACTGTCAAAGCTGTCTGGGCTTCTGAGCCTGCTAAGACATTACTGCACTGAATAAACAGAGAGATCAACAGTTTGTTATCACAGCAGTAGCACCAAATCAAGGCTAATTTGATGAGATCCGTTATCTTCTATGTTAATTTTGGAAGGAAGCAGTCTCAGCCTCCATAAATCCTTTGCTCACCACACCTTTAGAGAGGACCTTGCCTAGCTAACAACACATGTATTCCTGCATAGGATTTTGTATGAATATTTATTGGTAAAACTTATTAAAATTACCTGTAACAAATTACCATTAGGAATAATTTCTGCTATGCTTCAATAGCTTGGGCGGTCTTTACCTCTGGGGCTTTGCCTGCACATGAAGTTGTACTGCTCTGAGTACATGTGCACATAACAACAGTTCAATCTCTTAGTTAAAGGGGATGGATGTATATGGAGTGACACACCATCTTTCCATGTAGGAAGGGAAACAAGACATTCACATTCAAGGCAATTTCATAGTAATATAACTATACACCTGTTCTAAGGTTAGGCAATAAAATACATTAGTAAAAAGCCCCAAAAAATCTCTCCAAGTGTTGTAGTGCCTCCCCTCTCCTCTGCTTATACAGTTCATACTTGCACCAGTAAGGTATATGTAGACAGAAACTCAGCAACTCTGATCAAGGCAAGCTTGCATAGACACATACACACACAAGAAAGTGAGGTCCAGCCTTACATTTGCACATATTCAAAAAAGTTCTCACCTCTTAAAAGTAAGTCTGGTCTTTAACCCAGCTGCAGGACATCAGATTCTGGATTTGAACATGAGCTGCAGAATTCCCACTTTTTCCACTGGTCAGGTCTCTCCCATGGATTTATGCTGCCACCACCTGACAAAAGAGACCAGCCCTAGAGGCTGCCTGCGTTGCAGCCACTGACACAGGCTTTGACCCTCCTGCTGGAGCAGTGGCCTTGCCAAGGGACACAGCCATGCCTGACAGGTTCCAGCCTGCTCACTCCTGCTGCTTTGCTTTGCTGCGGTCCCCTCTGGAACATTACCCAGCCATTCCCACTACAACTCACTGAAGCAGCAGTCGTTTGGAGGTTTCTCAAGACCCAGCTCAAGACTGAGTCTTAAAGTAATAATGTTCTTTGGCATTTAAAGTAGTTTTGCAGGAAGCACAGCAACTCTTGAGCAACGGAGGTGGTCTCTCTAGTGTGAGTTCAGGATGTTTCCTGAGGATGCAGAAAGCCTGGAGTGGTCTTTCTGGCTCATTTCCCTCCTTTTTCCTCTTCCTCTCCATAATCTTTCCTCTCTGGCTGCCAGAGTGGCAAGAGTAGCATGTACTCAGAACCTCCACAGGGGCGGCCAGGGTTGAGCCAAGCTGGAGGTTGGACAGGGGCTGCTCTCCCAGGATGCCAGCTGGTTGGGCAGCCAGAGGAGGAAGCAGTCCTTATCCCAGTCTCTTTCCTGGGATTGAGATGAGAGATGCTTACTGCATAGGCATGACAGGCTGTGGTACGAACCAGGGTAAGAAACCCCTTGGTGGGGGTCCTGCAGCTGGCTTTGCTAGAGGTGTGGGGTGCAAGTACATCTCTGCAATGGTAAACACAAAGGGGAAAGGCAGGACAGATGAATGCAGGGAAGGCAGAGCTATGTGCCCATTTAGGTGTCGGGGTGAAGTAGGTACCATGTCTGCCCATAGCTATGGTCACCACTGGCACAGCCAGTGCCTTTCCTAACTGCAGCCAAAACATTGTACTAATTCAGCTCATAACTAGCAGCACTAATGTCTGCAGATGGTAGGCAGTAAAACAGGCTTTTAGCCAAGTGCCAGCAAGAGACAAAAGTAAACTAACAAAGAAATAAAATTCTATTTGTTTCCATTTCAGAGACATCTAAGTGTAAAGAAACAAACAAAAAAAAACCCAAGTCAACTACGTTTTTAACCTTGCCAAGAAATTATCAGTGCAATTGTGAGACTGATACTGAGCCTTTACTGAGCCTGTCACTAGTTAAACATCAAGTTTTGCACTCAGAAATATAATAGTAAAATGCACAACTTTGACACTTCAGTGTTTGACCACCATGAAATGTTGAATTACAGCAAATTTGGCAATGAGGACCAGCATTCATAAATCCTCTCATTGATCCTCCATGAAGAGAAAGTCTATAAAACAGTCAACCAGGCAGTGACCCTTTAGGTTGGCCTGCTTTAGTGGAAGTGGAAACATTGGTGAATATTGTAAAAAACAGAATTATCAATACAACCTTGGGGACCCTGTTCTGTTTGTGCACATACGACATAGCTATGTGTCTTAACAACAGGACATGTTACAGCATTTACAGTGAAGCTTCTCCTTTTTCCACTTCTCAGACCACTTCTACCAAATTTCCTGTGGGAAATCAGAAGGGGAAGGTGCAGTTACACAGTCATCATCAGCAACACAATACCCTAAGACTGTTAACAACCAAAGAACAGGCAAGTTGAGGACTAATAGACACTTCCTCCTCCCCCCCGCTTCTTCTTTACTATCTTCTCTCTCAAATTCTCCTCGTTCTGCACTATTCTTTCTATCCACGTGGTTCAGTGAAGGGCTGTGCAAGATGCTTTCTTCATCCCCTGGAGTCTCGGGGCAGTCAAGAGGCTCCATCAGCTACGATGAAGGCCACTGTCACTCAGAATCAGAATCACTCAGGATCACATTCTGAGTTAGAAGAGACCCAAAAGGATCATCAAGTCACACTCCTAAGAGAATGGCCCCTACAGGGATCAAACCCATGACCTTGATGTTATTAGCAATATGCTCTATCCACCTGGGGTCCTTGCAACCAAGGCTTTTCCCATTTAGGCGGGTGTTCCCCCACGATGCACTGCCTATCTCCTTGTATGCATTACTGGAATAACTGGTACTATTAACGGTGTAAGACAGGTTTGCCGCAAGACAGTCAGTTGCAAAGGTCATAAAAATCACAACTGCTATCTATTCCATCAAGTAAGGCTCCTTGCTGCCTCCCAAGAGACCATATAAGAGATGGCTTGCATTTCAAATAGAAGAAAAAAAATTTATACCAAGACCGGGAATAGCACAAAAAAATCACTACAACTTTTCCTGAAGCTTTCTAAACATATTCTAGCATAGTCTAAGCCAAGCATCAAATGCTTTAGGTCCTATTGATCTGAAAGAGCCTTTAAAAAAAGTAGTTAAGTGAATTGTTGAACTGGTGCCAAAACTTTAAAAACATTTGTCTTACCAATTTGCATAAAAAATGACAGTACAAGAAGACATAAGCAATGACTAATTATTATTATGACTTCAGACAAGAAAAATGCAGACATATTCCTTGTTTGGATTTTCAGGTCCAGAAAGAAAGCACAGAAAACAGACTTCGTATGAACTACATAGATACAGGACTCAAAATGGTTATCATCTTTCTGCTACAAAGTACGATGCAATTCCCTGATGTTTGGCAAAAGACGAGACTACCCTGCCATTTCCAACCGTCAAAGCTTTGGACAAACTGTGCTCTTTCCAGTCAGTGCAGACAGCGTGCTATGCTGTACTCCTGTAATTCACACTATTAATTTTTAGCTGTATGGCTGATGGCATGAAATTTAGTAAGCCTCCATAGAAGGTAAGCAGAAATTGTGGTAAGCAGAAATCTCTTGCATTACTTTATTTGTGAAAAATCAGAGCAACAAGCAACTTGTTTAATCAACTGCTTTCTAATAAGTGCTTTGCATGTTGGCACTAAGTTTCTTCATCTACTAATCTTATCAAAGCACAATACCAAGAGAAAAATGACTGCTGGGAAAAAAGCTCCTTTCTATCACTGAGAGATGGTAGATGCATATGTGTGAGTGATAGAGGGGAAATGGTCCTTACAGCTGAAGAATCAAATCACTCACAGATTCGAATGATCATGAGTGGTATGCTGACGGGATGACACGCCTGTGAATAGTTTAAACAGTAGGAGATAGAGATTTTACTTGGCATGAGCCTCCTTCATGGTCTTACTCCATCTCACTGCCTGAACAGAGACCTTGCTTTTCCCATCTACTCCCTGTCAGCTATTTTCAAAGCAGTAAAAGGTCTAAACTAATTGCTATGTAGTGCTATGCATCAGTCAAAATCTTTTGTCGAGGTCCATCACGTTCTGTACCACTGCATCAGTTACTCACTTTGAAGCCCACCACAGTAGCCATCACCTGCCCTGGGCACAGATACCACAAGCAGTTTCCAAAACACCTCGTACCAAGAATTCATCTATAAATCAAACAAAACCTTTCCACAGAAGCCTAGGGAGGCTTGTGTTGCTGGCAGCTTTCGAACAATGTTGTTTCAGCCTTCAGCTTTGTCACAGAAGGATTACAGCCATGATAAATCCAAACGCTTTTCCATAAATCTGAAACCAGCAACACTTACTCCTAGGCCTCCCTTCCTGATCTCCTCATTCTCTCAAGCCATCCACTGCAAGATGGATGAGTGCTACATGGCCCGTTGATGCCAAAGGACCACATATTGGGAAAAGGCAATCCAATTACTGCAAGGGGAGCAGTAAAAAAAACTTTTCAAAAAGTAAACACCTCAAAAAGAAAAAAATGCTTCTTTGACTTTGTAAGAGTCATCTTGAACCATTTGATAAAAATATTAATCTCTTCCAGGTGTGTCAAGTCTATTCAACAACCATCAAAAATTCATCTAATTAAAAATACATTCATGCTTGGATCATTGTGGTTTTATCTTCTTCCTCTACCTCAGGGGTCATCAAACTACAGCCCGGGGGCCAGAACAGGCCCCCAAAGCTGCCGAACCCGGCCCGCGCCCGCCTTCCCCGCCGCAATGACTTAATCCGCGCCTCGTTCTCCACCTGCCTCCA
>JAWWLV010000179.1:37863180-37875477 GCA_035041135.1 Platyrinchus mystaceus
CTCTACCTCATCCCCTTCTACACACATATGTAAAGGACTTGCTGAGGGAGTAAAGACACTGTTGAACAACCCCACCACTGCAGGGAAAAAGATTAAAATGTGCAACATAGAAGAGGAGGAGGGAGAAGATACTTCCACCTAATTAATCAAGCAAATTTCTCATGAAAGAACATTCAGAGTAAGGCTGTATTGAGCCACCATCCATATAAATTTGGAAGTCAAAGAAAGAAGAGTTTACTGTGAAATCAAATAAAGACACTGGGATTCACACAGCTGGAATCCTTAATGCAAAGAAGCAAGTCACTTTTACTGTGTACATCCTGCCCTGCATCAGTGTTATGAGCATCAATCTCCATTTTAACATATACTATTATTAGCAATAAGCTGTATGGAATGGACTGAATTATTCATTAATAATTACCTTAGGAAAAGGTGTACAAATATTAGTAGCAAGGACCATTAGGAAGAAATTCTTGAAAGTTAAGAAGAAATTCTTCACAGAAAGGGTGATTAGATATTGGAATGGGCTGCTGGAGTCACCATCCCTTAAGGAAAGACTGAACATGGCATTTAGTGACATGGTCTAGGGGACATGGTGGCATTTGGTCATAGGTTGGACTTGATGATCTCAGAGGTCTTTTCCAACCTGATTGATTCCGTGATTTTGTGACCAACTCTCCTCCCTCCCAAAACGCAAGCTCAGCGGGAGGGGGCACTGAACTCTGAATCTTGCCATTTGCCTAGTAGCTCTCCCCAGGATAATGCACCTTGCAATGCTGTACACTCCCCCGCCAGTCCAAAGGACAAACACTCCCTGTATGCAGAGGCCTTAATGCCACTTGTATTACAGTTACACTGGCATTTAATGAGCAACGAGCCCTCATACAAACATAAACTGAGAGGCACATCAGCATTTACGGCTCACAAGTAATCAAGATGTTGGCAGGCACACCAGCAGGGCTACTGCAAGTCCCTGGCACTAAGAGCTGACATAGTGCTGCTAGCAAGGAGTGGTACCAGAGCAGGCACAGCAACAAATAAGAATTTATTGTGAAAAATGCACTACCAATATGGGAGAGATTATGGAAAACTTCACTGTTTTGCCATCAATATGTAACTCTAGAGTCTAGTAAGACTCATGAAGAGTCTTTGCTGGACTGCAGAATTACAGACAGTAAAAAAAATTAAGTAACCTGCCCTGATGCCACAAACACATGCACAAACTCAGGATAAACAGACCACTCTGATCTCTACATTGTCTGAGAGCACTGACTTATTTCCCTTCTCTTACAGGATTAACAACCTTCTGCCTTCCTCTGGGACTGTGACTGTAAAGCATATAGAAGGCTCCTAGCAGTGTGAGAAAGGTCACTAGGCAGACATACTTCTCCTCTGCAAGAAGGGGAAAGGATGACCAAGAGAAGACACCTGGCTGCCAAAGGCTCTGGTGTAATGCACACTGAAGGCAGCATATTTTTTCCACTGCCTACCATGAAATAAGTCTAGCAGTGCACTACGGTCAGGTTTTTAAGAGTGACGATACAAAACAGGTACCAAATTTTATCTGGCTGTAACTTCAACACCCAAGTATTACCTCAAATACAATTTCATAGAGGCTCCCCACACTTCTGAACCCACTTACAGATATGTGCATCACTGTCTGTAAAATATTGACCCATTTCTCTAATACCCAGTCCCTGCTGAGTGAAAAACAAATCAAATCTGAAAGATTCTCTGAGTGCCTCTTTCAGAGAAGTAGTTCTTTCAAAAGTTTCAAAAGTCATTGAGAATAATTTGATGAACAAAAACAAGTGCTAATATGCCCAAGTTTATACTCATCTGATTGTCAAGTAAAAATTATACATTCCTGTGTATAATTAACCAGGCTAACTAATCTTGCTTGACAAACACAGATGTAAACATCAGCTTTGACACCGAGCCAAAGCAACCACTCTAGGATCTGTGCCAATGCTGAATTCTTCAGTCTGATATCATAAAATGACTTGTCTGATGTATTTACAGTTCCAGTGGCTCTGGACTCTGCCGGCAGATGGCCAGAAGAACAGATTTGAACTTATCCATTATGCCAGAACATGTGCATTTGATTAGAAGAAAGAAATTATGCATATTTTTTCTGGATGATGGTATTCATCAGACCTCCCATTGTAAACTAATTGCAAGGCATGTTGCTACCAAAGTATCAAAACCACTTTGTAACACATAATAAACCAGTATATTTCTATAGGCAGTATTGCTTTTCAGCCTACCATGCCATGCCTACAGTTTTCTCTTATCCTGCTCTTCAAATCTGCACCTCAAGTTAGAAAATTCAGCATTTCATTGTTTTAATTGCAAAGGATAGAATTTGAATGCTACAGAACAGACATTTTCTTTCTTCACACAAAAATACAAAAATACCTTACCTGAGTTATGAGGGACTTTGTAAAACTGTGACATCTCATCTATTTCTTTAATCCTCAAGAACAGAAATCTTGGTAACAACCAGCTAGGCAGACTATGTTTCAAAACCTACCTAAGAACACCCCACCATAGGCAGAACCACCCATTCTGGTTTTCAGCAAACACTTGCCAAGCATGAAGTGCCACTACAAAAGGCTTGCTTCTCCTGTGACCATCAGAGAGGGTCCATCAGGGTGGGGTGAGCAGGGTGGTTTTATGGCTACAAGCAAAGAAAGCAAGTTTTCAAGAAGATTCAAATCCCACAGGGACTTCTAAATTAACTAATCTCATATTGAAAACACTTTTTTTTTTTTTTAACTTCAGGCCATATACTTTACACTGAATGTGAACAGTTCTGTTCTGAGCTGAAAACATTAGTCATGGGCTTCTTTTAACAACAGATCAGCTCTTAATATTATGAATTCTTGTCTTATTCTCTAACCAGCAGGACTCACTGGTATCCAGCAGGTGCAAGATGAGCTCAAGGTCCCCAATGGCAGACCTGACATGGATTTCAGCCCTTGATGGAACCCAAGAGGGTACCTGTGACTCAGAGCAGAATGTGCTGCTGTCAGGACGAGGTGCAGAGTCCACGCAGAGTGCAGACACACCAGTTCAAAGTACCTTCCACCCCTCGCCGGTGAGGACCAATGCAGCCCATTGGCAGCACGTCAAGCGCTGAGGGCAGCAGGCACTGACAGCATTGCTCTGGGACCCTGCCCGACCACAGGCAGAGCTGCCCTTCACCAGCAGAGGCAAAATGAGAAAGAGGGAATAACCACAGCCTCTTAGCAGCAGATGAGCTACCCAGCCATCACACTGCAAACACAGCTTTTAGGTTTCCACAGACCAGCCAGCCAACCTGGCTCCTACCATCCTCTGTCCCCTGCCTCCTTGCCTCAGGTACTTCCAGGGCTCCCCAGCAGCTCCTAAAAGAACAAACAAAACAAACAAACAAAAACCCACACAAAAATACCAACAAACAAACAAAAAACCTAACCCACAAAACAAAAACCCCCACCCATCACCAAAATATTTCTCAGGTCTTGAAGGAGAAATTGAAAGGGCTTCTCCTCTGAAATATTTTCCTGCCTTTAAAAAAGAGTTACAGCCTTTACTTACATATAATACAGGGTTTTTTTTCCACAGGGCATCCCATCAAGCCACCGCAAATGCCAGTTAACCCAAAGAAGAGACCTTGGGACCCAGGAAATTGGAAGCTGCGGCACATCACCCTTTCACACATGGTCCCTGGAGCATCACCTGACCCCAGGGGGCACTCCAGGTGACTGGCCTCACAGAGCAAGCTGCAGCTTTTCTTCCTGGCCCCAACCACCCACCAGCTTTTCTTCAAGCAAAGCTCCAACAGAGTAGAAAGAGGTCCTCAAAACCAGAGTGACCTCCGTCCCCACACCAGAGCATCCCTCCACTCAAGGTCATGAATCTTCTCACTCTGAGGAGAGGACTAAACCTGGGTCAACAACACCTCAGTGATATACTTAGCCATTTACCTACTAAAAAAGGGGAACTGATGTAATATCTTACTAGAAAACAGAGACTCTAGTTGAGGAGAATGCAAAAGCCAGCAAGCAGTGCAAGTCTGTCAACAGAAGAATCCTTTTGTTATCTGGTTATTATGATCATTTAACCATGTTTTGATCATCTAACCAGCTAATATGTTAAAGTATGACTTACTCCAAAGACAGATTTTTATCACTAGTCTGCAAAGATGAAAGGTTACATTTCGCTATCAGCCCTCAAATGTCAACCAACAGCTCATAAGGATATCCAATATTCTTGTAAAATTTTACTTCTGTCCACTCTCTTCGGTGCAATCTTAACTTTCTTGAAATGCTCTTGAAATTCATTTGGAAACAGCAAAATCCTAACTGGCTCATTTCTCTCAGGTAGCTACAAGGAAAGTTTCCTTTAATGGACAAAAGTTCTTCTTGTGTTCCTTTGTGTAGCTACAAAATCATGAAGCACTTCACACTAAGCTGATAGTAATCTGACATAAATTCATTTACTAGGGAAACCTCTCCCCCTCTTCCAACACTTAGGCTGAAGACTAAAGTCATACTACTTATTTAAAAGTATAAACCTTTAAATAATGATAGGCTGATATGAGATGGATACATTTTCACGGCAAGTGGAGTTACCATGTAGCCAAAGGCTTACATTTTAAACAAAGTGTTCTGGACTCTTAGTTCGTCTAATATCTATATCCCAAAACAATAAATTACAATAGTACAGGTCCCGCAAAGAAGTTCTATGAAAGTTTATGGGCACCCATTTACGTGTATAATCTGTCAGATAAAAATACACTGAATTTAAATTTGGGATTTGTGTATATGCATTCACAAGACTTTAGATGATAAGCAAAATCGGAAGGTTTAATGATGGAACAGAAACGTCTATAGGCGACGTGGGAACCTGCATGCACTGTAGTAGTCAGTTGATTAGTCACAGGAATAATCTTCCTGCTGAAGACATCCCACATCTCAGTTACAGATGGCAGCTGCTATTCCAGGGCCTCACATATCCATGGTGCTTATTATTAAAACAAGGGGATTGGTTACTGTTAATGTCTGATAAAAATTTCTCTGCATTTATTTTTACAAAAAATATTGAGTCCCTTTCAGTCCTGGACTGTTGTGTAGCACTTTCATGCATTGTTTGGAGTCCAACACTTTCCACACTAAAGCACAAGTATCAAAAGTCTCTCTTTATAGCAAGTAGCTTGGTGTCTATTTATAAAACAAGTTCTGTCCTTTCTGTTATTACCATTTGTACAAAAATGACTTCAAGAACAACACAATTCAGCTTTAAAATCAACTCCACAACCCAAAGTCACTCCCCAAAAGACCCTTCTCCCTAGCCAAAAGCCTTCACTCATCCAGTTGTCTCTTTTTCCAAATACCCTGTAAAAACCTCCTTTCACTCCCAACTTTAAAGTAAGCCCCTATTCTCTCACCCCCTCAACACCCACCCCATTAGCCAGTAACACACTTTCAGCAATAAACAGATAAATAGAAGTCACCCAGAGAAAGGACGAGGATGACCTTAAAGGTATGCCAAAGCAGAATGGTTATTTATACCTCCTAATACCAGGCTCCCAACAGGAATAAATGAAATCCAATCTACCCACATTTTAAACCATATCTACCCAAGCATTAACTGAATTGATGATCAGTAATTCAGTGGAGCTAAGCATAGGAGCAATGTTTCAACCTTTTATTATTCCCACCACTGAGTGGAAATGTGGGGGGGTGCATGCACAGGTTTCAGTGTGTTCCCAAGCAACTGGTAACCATGATCATTCTGTTTTCTTCATTTTTCTGGCAGGGAAAAATAAATTTCAGTACCACTCACACATGCCCTTAGTCCAGTGCAAGTAAGGACCAAAAGAAATGCCTAACTGTTCACTATTGTAATTTTTTTAAAGTTTCGTTCTTTTTGTTTCTGGCATATCTCTGAAAGCAGTGGACATTTTGAAAATGTACTGTGCATTACAGAAATAAAGAAAAGGGGATGTTTTCAGCATTCAGGACAATGAAAGCCAATCCACTTTGCCACAGCAAAACAGAGAAGGAAAGAAAAGAAAAGACAAGTTATCCCAAACTAATGACACTGCAAGTGCAAATAAACTTCATTGGAAAATAAACCAATAATACAAGTGTCCTATAACAACACAAGTGTCCTCTCCATTTCTGAGCAAAAAAGCCTAGAAAAAAACAACTCTTCTCTTTAAGACAAAAGTCTGCAGTGCTCAAACTGAGCATCCCTTATTTTTTGCCACAATGCAATAACGATAATCTCTTCTACCATAGGACGCTGGCATGAGTAGGAACCTCGAAACTACTTTGTATAATACTACCACATGGGTGCAAACAACCAAATAATCCGATCCGAGCCGGGTACGTTCGCAGGGAGGGGGTGGAGAGCTTCCTCACCCCCTAAACATAGTCAAGGTTAGACGGTTTTAGTGGGGTACGCCCCGCGCTGGTCCACCCTCTCCGCACCTGGGGCGAGCAGCAGCGAGCGGCGGGATGCAGCGGGTCCGGCCCCACCACCGAGAAGTAGGAGCCGCCTGCAGCCCCCTGGACGGCTGCGAAGTGATTGCCGGTGCCACATGGGGAAACGGGCAAGCGACTGGACGGGGTCCGGCAGCCGAAGAGCCCAGGGAAAACCCAGCAAGAGGAGCCGCCCCGGAGCGCTGCCGGCACCGGCGGGGCGAGGGACCCGCAGCGGGCGGCCCCGCTTTCAGCGGGACCCCCGCACCCGGCCGCCCGCCGGCAAGGGCTGGCGAGCGGCTGCCGTCGCGGGCGTCCCTCGGGCAGTGCACGGCTCCTCCGCCACCCGGGGCGGTGCTGCGGAACAGCCCGAGCCCACAGGCACCCAGAGGCAGACAGCGCGGACGCCCGTGGAAAGTTTGAAGCAGGTCCCACGAGCAGCTGCGAGGCGGGTCGGGCCGGCTGGGAGCCGGTGCCGGCGGGCGGGCAGGAGGGACGGGACCCAGCGGACCCTCACCTTGGATCGCTCTTTCACGTAGTACTTGCCGAGCCGGCTCCCGCAGTACATCACTAGCCGGTCTATCAGCGTGAGGAGAAAGTTGATGGCCTCGCAGCCCTCCTCCGTGCCCCCGATCCACTTGATCTGGTCGCCGCGGAGGTGTCGCTTGGCGATGCCGCGGCTGGGGCCGGCTAGCTGCCCATCGGCCAGTTCCCCGTCGCGGTGCATCCGCTTCACCCGCTCCAGCACGCAGTCCCCCACCACCTCTCCCAAGAAGTTGTCCAGGTAGCAGAAGCCGATGTCGTGCAAGCAGGGCACGACGTACTCCAGGGCGATTCTCTCCAGGTCCAGCCTCATGATGTGCCCCAGCGGCATGGCGCGGCGGGGACGGGCGCGCCGGTGCCCTGCCGGCGCCCGCGTCGGGAGGCGATGCCCGCCGGGCCGCCGCCGGCTCCAGGCCGAGCCAGGCAAGGGCTCCGCCGCGGCGCGGGGCCAGACGAGGCGAGGCAAAACTTTCGCCGCGGCGGGCTCGGCTACGCACCGCGGCCCGACGCTGCGGGAGCGGCGGTGCTGCCGGAGCCCCGCGCTGCTACTGCGGCCGCCGCCGCCCCAGCAGCGTGCGGGACCGCCCGGGGCCGTGCGGGAGGGCGCGGCAGCCCCCGCCCGGCGCGCGGACGGCGGCGGCAGATGGCCCCGCGCTGATTAACACGCCGGCTACGTGCGGGATGTGTGCTCGCGCCGCCGCGCGGGGGTGGGGCCGCCGGCGCGGAGCGAGCGCCCCGCCCACTCCCCGCCCACGGCAGCGCGGACAGCCAATCGCCTGGGGCGGGGCGGGGCCAGCCCGCGGGGAACGGGCGGTGAGGGCTCCCACACGTGCGCGCGGGGGGCGCGGCCCGCGGTGCCGCCTCCTCGCGGGGTGGGCGTGGCCAGCGCCATTGAGAATTTCTCCGTTCGCATGTCGGCGGTACCGAGACCCCCCCGGCCCCACCGAGCCGTCCCGAAAGCGGCCTGGGGAACACCGCACCTCGCCGTACCCTGCCGCTCCGGGGCTGTTGGACTAGTCCAAGTGAACTTTGCAAAAGCCCCCCTGGGCTTCTCCTGCCGCCTTTTACCTCCGACGGCTGCAGCGGCAGTTTCAGCACCAGACGGAAGTGTCGCATTAGGCGGCAGGTACAGCTTTTCTGGGCGAGGAATGCACTGCTTTATACAGGTTTATGTCGTGAAATAACACTTCCGTGAATTATTTACCCCAGAGGGCCCGCCAGGTTGCTTGGCTCTGCTAGCAGGAAACACCTCCCGGACCGTCGGCGGCTTCGTGCCACGCTGGGACAACTGCAGTCCAACTGTGACAAACTTCATTTCTCGCTTCCAAACCAAAACTCGCCATTACTCTGCGTGACGCCTTGCCGATAACACTGTCCCTGCTCCGGCCGGCCACGAAATTCTGTCCCGCTGTCGCTGTTCAGTCTGTCTCCGACCGAGCAGCATGCTTTCACGGAAAAACGCCTCATGAGAAAGGAAAAGTAAATAACCGCTCAGCTCCGCTCACACACGCAATATGCCCGGGATTCACTAAACAAACAAACGAAGCCTCTACAGAAACCAAAACCAAAGCAAAGACACGTTGCGGAGAGACGCTGCTTGCAGCCAAGCCGGGCGGGACAGCGTTCGGGACAGGGCGGACGTGCCTAACTCGGTGTCCCTGAAGTTACCCGCATCACGCCCCGCTCTAATTTCGCCACAGCGCAGCCCTCCGTGTGACGAGGGCATCCATCCTGCCCGGCGGCGACCTGTGCTGTCCCACGCGCTCCGCGGCACCGCGTCCCGCGGTGCCCGCACACGCACACCCGCCCCCCGCAATTCCACCGATGACAGCTCAGTGCCGCCCGGGATCCCCGCAAGACGCGGCGGGGGGGTGTGCGTGTCGTGCCCCGCGGAGCCCCGCGCCTAGCGCGGCACAGCGGCAGGGCACAGCGCGGCAGTGACATGCGCTTCAGCTGGAACCCGGCACGCTTCACCCCCAAAAAAGGCAAAATCCGTGCTGGTTCTTTTCTTCCCCTTCGCGTCGCGAATCCTGACGGGATTACAAGCAGTGCGTGCTGCTGCTGCTGCTCGAGCTGCAAACTCCAGGTCCCGGCGCATGCAGGAGTGGGTCACGTATCCCACGTTTGTTCTCCTTGAATCCAGTAGCATCTACCCCTCAGTGCACAGCACTAAGCACAGGTCTAATCCTCTAAAATTACTCCCTGACAGCTCTATTGGGATCCAAGCAGTATTACATCAGATAAATTCATATGTGGTGAGATACAGACTGTCAAAGGACTTCATTTGGTTTAGGTACACACTTCACATTTAAGTGGTCTTATAAGATACAATTCTGCATCTAATGCTTATCTGAAAAATCAGTCAGGCATGATAGACTAAGAGCAGCTGTCATAATCAGCAAGGGATGCAAGATCTGTTCAACTACAAAATGTCAATGTTATGAAATTTCGGTACATTAGGAAATGTTATCGCTGCATTGTTGTACTCTTCACACTTTTTTGTCATGTAAAAGCCATTATGTGCCAAATCCTTTGACTTTTCTTGGATTTTTCCCCTTTTGTTGTTTACATACCCATGCAAGCACACAGTGCTGTGCCAGAATCAGGTATTTCTAGATTCTGACCTTCTAGCCTTTCTGTCGAGTGTAATGATGCTGCTTTGACAAGTGAAGAGCTGAGAGGGATGTCTTCCAGCAGTAGCTGAAGTTGGTCATTATAGCTTTATTTTTTTCCTTTTGAAAGTTTTAAATTATGAGTTAGGCAGATCTGCACCAGAAAAAGCCACCTTAGAGAGTTAGAGATTTGTCTTAGAAAACTGAGTCCGTGGCCCCATTTGCAGAGTGAGGTTCACAGAGTTGTAAATGCTTTTATTCCTCAAGCATTGATAAGTCATGTCTTCCTCTTGAGGGCATCTGCTGCCCTTTGTTTGCAAATCAGGTTTTCTGGTGGACAACGTGGTTTGTCCCTTGAAGCATGATGTGCTTTTCACACTAGCATTTGCAGTAGCAGTCGGACATATTACTGTTATATGTGAAAATAAAACATCAGGAGAAACAAAACCAAAGAGTAATGATTTTTATTTATTTTTATTTACTGGTGCTATTTTACTTCATCTATTTGCCCCTTAGATTGTGGGAAATATGATGGTGATGAAGGTGTGTGATCGAGACTGTGATTGTTTAGGTTAGAAACTCTTTCTCGGTGCATACAGACTGTGCCCAGCAGCAGTCTTCACATCATTATACAGGAACAAATTTGTAAAGTGAGCAATCACAGCCTCTATCAGGCACCTTCCTCATCACCAAGGAAGGACAAATTCCAGCCTAGCCCACAGACACTCTGCAAGAGCTCTCTTATTCCCCTTAGGGGTACCAACGCTGAATCAAGAGATGCTGGGCTGCAATTGTAATAATTCCCTAACTAAAATATGAACTTGCCAATAAAGGTGCAAAGCAGTCCTCAGCGTATGCTATCCCGTACAAGAACCACCCAGAGGAATAGGAGAACCATCCAGAGGAATAAAAGAGCCAGAGCAGGACCAGACATTGAACCTTCCCCCCCCCACTCTACTGCTTCCCAAACAAAGCTATCATGTAGGACATACAATGCACAGGGCATAAATAAAGGCATGAAGGTGTGAAACCAGGCAATTCACGATATCACCAACATTTTTGGACACGCACAAAGTTTTTTTACATTGCTGTGTATCACAGGCATGAAAGGCGTCACCACACTCAATTATATATGAGCAATCTCTCTGCCATGTAAAGTCCTGTTTATCCTTGCACTGTAGAAAATTTTATTTTCCCTTCTAAAATTAATTCTGTATTTTCTTACTTTCCATTCTAGAATCTCATTTTCAAAAATTCTGAGTCTGTTGCGTACACCTGCCACTATGGCACATAGTAAAATTCAGTAGACCAAAACGGCATTAGCATGCTGGCAGAATGATTTTAAGGAGATTTGTTTAGAGGATTAGAATAATTGGTGTCAGTCAAGCTGGATACTGACACTAATGCATTTTTCTTACAACAGAATTTACAGATGAACTGCTTCACACTTTTTAGTAGTGAGTTTTAAACATTTTGAGTCTTGTTTTCAGATTTTTCCTTTTGGAAAGACAGACCACTTCAGTACCAAGGGCTGAACTGCAAAGGCCCCAGCAAGAGAAAGGGAAGAGGGAAAAAATATTCTTTATATCAGTGAGAAACTCTAAAATAGTATTTTTAATACCTCACAATGCGATTTGTAGACCTGATGTCTCATGATCTAGTAAGGCATTAATTAAAGCCCTGCCTACAGAAGCTGCTTTTCTGGCAATGTTGGTATGGTTATACAACCCCTTTGGCCAAGGCAGTGTTTGTACAGGGATAGCACACCAGTGCCGAAGGCACCTTGCCTTGCCTTCTTGAGAGGTCACTAATCCACCTGCCCTTCCCATCCCTCTGCTGCAGGTTGCAACCTCTTTTCTACGGGGCTGACAGAAGAGAACATGTGTTTCTGCCTCAGTCCCTTCAAAAGTGCAAAGTCCAGAGCCTTACACTCACCTTCACCGGAGGCTTAGTTTTACACAGAAAAAGCTGAGGCATCAGCACCTGTACCATTACTCTGCCTTCAGTGCAGGTACCAACTCCTGGCAGAGCAGACATGTTTTGGTGTGGTGTCTCCTCCAACTACAGCAGTGAGACTTGACAGAGCTCCTTTGTCAGCACCCTTAATATTATGTCATGCTGAAAGCAGGCATGAGGGCAAAGGTACGTGTCATGGCTTGAGCTGATCTAGCAACTCATTCAGCGCATTTTCCCCCACACCTCTCTTTGCACTTGCTTTGGCACACTTTGGACTCCTTCACAGCCAATCCCATTTGCTAAGGTGGCAAAAAAGCTATCCTGAGCAAAACAATAATGAAAGAGTCATTGTATGCCAGGTTGAGGAGTTAAATTATCTTGGGTCAGGTCCAGTGAGATGCACTGGAAGGCTGGGAATCATTGGGACTGACCCAGTTGGGCAGGAGTGAATGATCTGATAAACAAGAAGGAACACTGGTTACAGAGAAGGCTGGGGTACTCAACAAGTTTTTTTGCCACAGTCTTCATCAGCAGTCAGGCCTCCCGTGTCTCTCGGTCCCTGAGCCTCTAGGTGGGGGTTGGGGAAGTCCCTCCCATTGTAAGTGAAGAGCAGGTTTGAGATCCCCTGATGACACTGAAGAACTCACTGAGAGTAACCCTGCAGAGAAGGGCTTGGGCGTTCTTGTGGATTAAAAGCTGCATATGAACCAACA
>JAWWLV010000179.1:37877590-37938086 GCA_035041135.1 Platyrinchus mystaceus
ATTGCCAAGTATTTCAAGACAGAGAAATATAACAGTCAGAAACACAAATTTTGACAGACCAAGAATCAAAGTTCTTGATATTAAAGAGATTTCGGCCGATAGAACCAGACTTCAAAATCTTTTTAATGTCTTTTCTTTCTCAAAGACATTAACTGGTCATTTAACATTAATATAGGTAAAGAATAAGAGAGCCAGAAATAAAGTGGTGGTTTGCAGTTGAGTTTTCACATTTCTAGTTCTCCCACAGCTTCCAAGGGAAACAAGAAAGAAGTATGTGATGTTAACAAAAATCAAGAGGATCTTAGAGGATGGACAATTTTAGGGATCGGACTTTCCCCTTTTCCTGTCCTGTTAGTTAATGAATGAGCAGTAGCTTATTATCTGGATTTTATAATTAAAGCCTCCACTGTGCAATTGTCAGTACAGGCAGATTTAATTTCCGAGAAATCCCTAGCTGGCAACAAAAATTACAGTTAATTTTCAGCAGTCACTGAAATGCCAGTAAATAGTAGAGTTGACTGGGTTAGTTTGTTGTTTTCTCTTTGGATGTGTTGGGGTTTTTTTCTGGTGTAGGGGGTATTTTTTTAAAGTTGATGAAACAGAGACAGCAAAACGCCTTATAAGGGAAAACAATCAGAATTCTGGTTCTTCTTACCTGTTTCTGATCAACAAGGCTATGAAAGTAGTCTTCAATATGGGTGAATGATGATTTTGCTTTATCTTATTTCATCTCCTTGCCTTTTTATTTAAGCAGTCCTTATTGACTACTGGAAAATTTTTAAGCAGCTTAGTGATTATACATTTTAACTCTCCTGCCTTATCTCTCAAGAATTATAGTCCTCCACTTTGTCTTTAGATTAAGATATGATAAAAGTTAAACAGAAAACAAGATTTTTTCAAACTGCCTGAGTGAGAAGTCAAAAGTTTCTAGACTACTTAAGATAATTAAAGCTGTGTATTTCAGCCTTTTTTTTCCTATTCTGCAAGTATTGGTGTATTTACACATATGCAGAGGTGCTTTATACTAGTATATAGGCTTTTTTTTTTTGCATCAGATGGAGAATAAATCCTATAAAATATAAGGCACATTTATATTGGTGCACTTATATCCACATCAGTGCTTATACCAATATAATTATTCAGTTAAAAAATGTAAAAAATACTGATTATACATGTTGTGTATAGCCAGGCCATAAATAATAAGGTATCTCTGCCTTCCTAAATGCTTATCTGTAGCATAAAGATTTTTTTAGTTGTGTTAATGAAAATACAGAACATAACTTGCTGGGGTTTTTTATTTTATTAAAAATAAAGTCAGCACTTTTGCGTAAAGATCACAATAAAATATTTTGGATTTGGGTTTCTGTCATACAAAATGAATACAAATGTAAACTTTTTCTAAATTGTAAGTTTGATTATTAGGAACAGATGTTCAAGGAGTTGGACGTCTTATCCTATATATAATCACTAGAGCTGTCCTCCTAATCATAGCATGCGAAACTGATCACTTACCATATCTAATTAAAACAATTTTTCCTCCTAATGCAGAACCATGAAAGTACTGTTCCCTAAAATCTCTTCTGAATGGCTTGCTAATAAAACACAAAAGATTTGTTTTCCTCTCTTAAATTAATTTTTCTAATAAAGCTCATCTATTTTGTAGGATGTTTGCCAGATGTTACTCCGAGCAAGTATTGCCTAAGTATTAGTTTGCATAAAATATAAAATACATGTTCATAGGAAGTTATAAAATCAATAACTTATACATACAAAGTTATAGAGCCAGCCTTAAAGCAAAGCTGCAGTGAGTTTGTCCTATACACAGTTCTAAACATCCTTGTGGCAGGACATAGGCTTTGATCTGCTTAAAAAAAGGCTTTCTTTTTTTTTGTAAATAAAATTTAATTAAAATCTTGACACTCATGCATTTCTGAGGATCTCATGGGTGCACCTCTTGTGCACACATTTGATTTTCTGATAAGCAATTTTTTTCTTCTTTACATTTCTTGCTGCCTCAAGCACTGATAGCAAGCTATCCAGCCACATAATAGCAACAAAAATCAATGTTATTAGTTGATTCTCATAAGTCAGAAGTTAACAGCAGAAGTCATAGTAGTTATCAATCACACTGGCAAAGTTTTCAGCTCATGTTGGCCAAATGCTACACTATTCCTCCTAAACCTGAAAGTCCTTGTCCCAGTGTTTGTATAGTGTGCACAACACTTTATCATCTCTGACATGGGGCTCCAACAGTCTTTGCTGGCCAAATGACATCACCTTTCACAAACCACATGCAACTCAGCAAAAAAAAGCCACTACTTGTAATTAAAACCTGCCTTTTCAATCATACTTTGTGTTTCCAACTAGCCAGTAGTCTTTCCCCAGCAAAACTTTCAAAAAGCAATGCAGAAAAGAAATCCAAGCCTTCATATAGTGCATAGATAAAGCAGGCTCTTAAAGAAATTACAAGAATTGTGGCAAAAAAGATACTGTGCATATCTTTTCTCATAAGTGTTGAAATTATTTTTGTGCCTTACAATGGGAAAACTTAAAAGGAACTTGTGTTACAGACACAAAACGGTGACTTAACTGATAAATAAGGGGGTTTAATGGAGAAAGGCCTTGTGGAATGACTGTCTTGGCTAATTAGTTATAAAAGTAAAAGGAAGAAAAAATATTATAATCAAAGGAGCAGACTATATATTTAATTTATATACAGTTAAAGCATAAATTTGGTAGACAAGGCAATGTTCTTACAACTCATCTTGTAGGAAAAGCAAGGATTCAGTTACTCCTAGTTCATTGTCAGAATGGATTAATTGACTTTAATTCATGTTTTTCATCATCTGTTCGTAGAGGCTGATGTTATTTTGTTTCTCACTGTCTGTTTGCCTATGAAATGTTAGCACGTCAGGATGCTGATAGGTTCAAATAAAACCCTTGGACGTGGCAACCATAATCTCCTTTGAAGTGCTACATTTTTGTCACCAAATTTTTTTTTTCCATGAAGGATTTTTTGAGCTGCCTTTCCTGCACAGAAATTGCAGTAATTAGATTCAGGTCAAAATGTCATTCTTCCTTAATAAACAAATCAATTTCCCTTCACAGTTCCTTCTCTGCCTTTCTGGGGATTTCTGAGTCAGAGGGTAAGTAGCTATTTACTGCCAAAAACCCAGTGGAGTTTTAGTAGCAATGTCGAGGAAGTCAGGCTTGGAGATCACAGAGCAACACTAGCTTTGGGAATGTGGGTGCCCAAACCAAATGGGAGCAGCTAATATCTTCAGTGGAGATTTACCTAGATTAAGATAATTAGAGAAGATACCAGGTACTTGCCAAATCCAGAGACCGGAGCAGCTAGGCACGTGTTCAAGCCTTTATGTCTATGGTAAGTGAGCCTCTACGTGATTCATTCTTCAGCAATTTTCAGAGAAAAATATCTGTTTTTTTCTGGATGCATGGAAGAAAGAGAAAAACACTCAGAGAACACCCATAACTAAGTTTGTCTCCCTGCTGTGTGATGGTGAATGGAAACTTCATCTGGGCTCCTATCTGCACTGCTGTGCTCTGAATGATCTGACATTATGCTCTGATTAAATTTTTTTTTAAAAAAAGCCTTAAAATTGTTAATTTTCTCCCTTCCCTAAGGAAGAAAAAGGTGTTTATATTTTACAAAGAAAGATTTTTAGCAAATTACTGCACCCTTACTTCACTAAGAATTACTGATTATGCCTTCTGGCTTGGGGCTGAGGAGTTACCTGAAGAGATCTGTGCCAGATTGTATTGTAATTTGAGAGGTTGATTACACTATTTTCTTAGGCTTGATCTAGGTAAAAATCTATCCTGGGGTCCCAGGAGAGTATTTTTAAGGCATGTTATATCCCAGGAGCTACTCTGCCTTATAAGTGTAAGAACAAACTGCCTGATGAAAAGCCCATTGAAATCTTGCATGTGACCTCAGTAAAGTCTTGGGGAAAAAAGAGATTTCTTCTGGCAGAGTTATTGCTTTTCTAGAGGCCAGACTCTCAGTAGGTTATAATGTATTGATCACAGAGTGAATTGGTTCATGTTAATCTTTTTTTCTTGTCATTTCTCATATAAATTCCTATGTCTTTTCAATGAAATACAGAAAAGATAAATCAACATTTTGAAGATTATCTTTAAAGTAAGTTGCTGTTTCATCAACAAGCTGTCTGAGTGTATGTGTATTATTAAATATGTGACCAGGAGTAGATGTTATTAAATGTGACCAGTACAGCATCAATGATAACGATAGATTTTACAGGAATGATTTTACAGAGAAAAGTGGATCATCATGTTAATCTGTCTGGTATCAATAACACACATTTTAGTGCAAATCAACTATACACTAAGAAGCAAAAAACATAGATAAGATGTGGTCTCTGTGTGCATGTATATTTAGATGTATAATAGCTGAAATATATACTATTTTGTGCTCTGGGATCCAGAGTGATTTTCAAAAGGTCAGAGATTTTAAAGGTGATTTTAAAGGTCAGGGAAAATAAGTTTGCTTTGCAGGGTCACGGCTGAGAAAGTGATGCAATCATGACAGAATCGGTGGTCTAAGCACAGAAATTATGCCATGAGAATTCATTTTGCTCTAGTGGAAACATGTGTGTGTGTCCTGCCCATTTACCTCACACTGACACATCCTACCGATGCTTTGACATGCTCTTTTCTAGTAGTTCAAACCCTTCCCAGTGGGCCACATCAGAGCAGTGGAAATGGTGACTTACACTGATACAGCCATCTGAGTGCAGGTCTTCTCACATTCCACAGTCAAGAGTTTGGCAAACTTTTTGAGTGCTTCTGTTCATAGTTCAAAATCCCAATGATATGAAAGGGCTTTTTATATTATGAGATGCTACATTTCCCCCTTCTGTTCCCTGTCAATGAACATTCACTATGTGGTCAGTAAGGTGCAGAAAGGAAGTCATGGATTGCCTTGGACAGAAAGGCAAAGAACAAGTACAATAAATTGTCTGAAAGCCCAGCATTGGTCCATGTCCAACCCTAACACAGAGATGGAGCTCAGAATCTCACTCAGATGCCTGAAGTTTTATTACACAAGAAACAAAACTCAGCTAAACATTTTATACTAATCTCTGTCAAATTAGCTTGTATCAAAGTAATCTTTACCGTACTTAAATTTTGAGTAAGTGTCTCTTGCCCCTACCTTCTCAGATGATAAAAACAGGTATGAGTGAAAATGCAGGGAGTCTGTCTTTTCTATTTTCTCATTCACATGGTTTCAAATCATCCTCCATTTCCTTTCTGGCAAGATTTTTTTTTCCAATTCTCCACTGCCTAAAACAAACAAACACCACTCAAAACCCCAAACAGTTTCCTGAAAATGGATCATAAGGTTCCTCAAACTCACTAAAATCCTCTTTTATAACAGTTCACTAATTTCCAGCAAGTGGCCTCTTCTATCCTTACATAACACCCAAAGGCACCTAATTATTGCCAAAAGCTGAATGCAAGAACAAAACGTGGTGCTTGGGGATGGCAGCATTTTCACATCAGTGATAATAGCACACAATAATTTCTTGATCTTTTTAAAGCACATGATTCTATCCATTCATGAAAAGCATTTAAATCACATGATGTGTATTATACAGGATTTGTATGACAAAACTTATTTTTGTGTAATGCCATCATATAGAAAAGTAGAGGAGTAAATTATATGTATAGATGCATACAACCCACACTTATTGATTGTGTTACATGTGATGTGAAATGTGATGCACATATATAAGCAACTAAGGGAAAAGACATCTAAGCTTACAAAAATTCAAGTTTTTAAGTAGAACAGGATTTTTTTTTCTGCTGCAAACTCAGTCACAGATACGTAAACTTGCCTTGTGTGTGCATCAGAAACCCACCTTTTTTGTTTAGACACAGACTTGAGTAGTGGATTGTGCCATGCATGTTTCAGGCCATGCTCTGCCTGTCTTGGCACGTGATACAAGTACGGGCAAGGGCAGTATTTTTTTAGGGCATGGGAAGTAGCAGCATTACCTACAGAGTAATGTTACTGGGCTATGAGGAGCTTGCCACGGCCACTGAATCCCAAGTGCAGACACACAGTGATGAGCCAGTACTGGAGAGGCAGAGGGGAGGGAGCCAGAGAGGCTGCTTGGCAGAAGCCTCTAACAACTCGCTGGAGATAGCCACACTCAGTCCCGTGGTTTACAGCTATAGAAACCCATTAGCATTCACATATTTAGAAACAGCATTTCACAGTGTGCTTAACATTTTGCTAGCACTGCACAGAGGAGGAAACTGAATGTGGCAAGAAAGGAAAACATTCCTCATATTATTCCGCCAGCCCTTCTCAGAAGGCTGTAAAAGATATTGGCTTCATATTTTCCCAGCTTGTGTCTTGCCACTTAGGGATTCCTCTTGAAAGATATTCCCTCAAGGATTCTGTCTAGAATAGTTTAACATCCTTCATTAAATACTCATCTGCTTACCCTTCCCTATCCCTTTAGCTCTGTATTCCCAGGAGAAGTTTTACAATATGCTGGTCTTGCACAGTAAGGCCTTAAATGGACTTCAAGACTCTAATTAAGGTTTAAATATATGTTTTTAAATAGGGAAATAAAAAAACTAGAAACAATTATCTGTTCTTTGTTTTTTTCAGTTTGTGCGTAACCTCAAGAAGTAAATTTCTGCAATATCTTACTGATATTTTACAATACCTCTGCAAAATTTCTGGTCAGTGTTTGAACCATAGGAGAAGAAAAGAGTGGTGAGCTTGTATTTTATAAGCTTATGTCCAGAGACCAACAAAACAACAACAGATACTGTCCTATAGTATGTACTGCTGCCCCAAGGAGAATGGTAACTGGATTTCCCCTACAGTGGCCATCCTGCTGGGAATGGCAAAGAAATACTGAAAGAAATGCGGTTGGATGCTATCTGGACAATGAAACACAAGATTAACTACTGTAAATAATAGTAAGGAGTACACTGTCAAGGACAGGAAGTATAAACCCAGAGCTATAAAGCTGAAGGCATGCAAATTATTGCCACCAGCAAATGCATGCATCATACTCCATCAACTCGCCTCCTCCTCCTCCTCTGGAGCTCTCAATTGACTTCATCATCTTACAACAATGCCTCGTTAATGAAGTTCAAGTGTTTTGTAAATCAATGTCCTTTTATTGTAAGTGATAACCATAAGAATAGATATGAGATGAACAATAGAGAGAGTAGAGATAAGCGCCAGGGTGCAGCCTTTCAATCACTCCTATATCATGATCACCTACTCTCAAACTAGTACTGTATTCCCCATCCCCATCCAAAACGGCGGTACACCCACATGCTAAAAATGAACTTCACAAATTCCATATAACAAAAATTAAACAGGAGAGGTAGTCTCATGTAGTTTTCTTGTTGAACTTAAGCCCTATTATAAGATACATCCACTTGCCTATTGACTTTCCATAGAACTGCTCAACACCCTCTGTGGTCACCTGCCACTTGTCTCCTTTAGGAGGAAGAGAGCACTGCATTTCATCAGCCTGGAAAAGAAGGGAGACAGGCAGGGACAGCTAGTATCTTGATTAGCATCATGAATATCAACTAGGTGATTAGGGGAGGGAGAAGTCCTTACTAACAGCTTTGTCAAATGTTTCCTGAATTGCCTAATGCTTTTCTCCATCCCAGGCTGATGGTACTGAGACATCCCCAGTAACCTGCTAACATACCAAGTCTTTACTTTGGTATACAAACATAGAAAACAATCCAATGGCTAGAAGCCAAAGCTTCAATTTCAGACTACCAAGACTACCAATAGGGGGCACAGCAGACGAAATAACTTACTAAATGCAAAACAAAAATTTTCACCATTTGAAGTGAGCATCAGTGAGCATGAAAACCTTCCAACGCCCTCCATCTTGACCCAAGATAGGGACTAAACTAGGAAGTGCCAATGTGAAAGTTCAATGGTTTCTACTATATCTGTGGGCAGACGATACTTCCCAAGGGCTACTCCAGTTATTAAATCTTCTTTTCCCCCAGGAGTTTGCCGCAATCTGTGGGTAAGGATCATGCGACAACTGAAGGATTCTTGTGCAGAGTAGAAGGTGCAAGCAGCTATTGCAATTTATTGAAGGAGAGCATGGACTTATATAGGGTTGGTTAGGGATCTGGAAAACTGGGAGGAGCATGGGACTGACAAGGGAACAAGCAAATAGGGAATAAGCAGGAGGGACTATAGCATTAACTGGGACCAGTGACAGAGTTTGCTGTACTGCGGCAAACTCTGTCCAATCAGGGTTCAGGCACAAACATGAGGGGGCGAACATGTCCAGACATGTGGACTGTAATAATGATAAATGGGGTACATAGGAACCATAGCATGCATTAACAGTAAATGACTAATGAAGTTTAAACAGTTTTATGGAAAGTCCATATACGACTTTGTCGTACTGTCTTCTTTAAATAAACATTTCCATGTGACGATTATCACATGTTTCTGGTTTGTATGTGTTCTCTTTAATGTCCAACATTTGCTGCTTCCATCTTTGAAACATCTCTTGATCATGCTGGCTGCCCGCCGCAAGAGTTTAACAAGAAAAGGTTGTTTTAGGGTTTTTTTATAAGAGTAAATATCTTCTACCAAATTTGGGTAAAGATGTTGGAAAGTACAATGTCCTCAATCCTAGTTTAAAGAAGAAAACAGAAGAAAAAGGCAGTGGGAGGTGATCCTTCCCCTCTACTCAGCACTGATGAAGCCATACCTGGAATACTGCATCTAGTTTTGGACTCCCCAATATCACAGAGATATGAACATACTGGAGACAGTCCAGCAAAAGCCCACAAAGATGATGAAGGGACGGGAGTATCTCTCATATGAGGAAAGGCTCAGAGAGCTGTGGCTGTGTAGCCTGAAGAAGATAAGACTTGGGGGAATCTCATCAATGTGCTCAAATACCTGGGGAGAGGGTGCAAAGCAGATAGAGCCAGACTCTTTTTCAAGGTGCCAAGTGACAGGAACAGATGCAAATGCAATGAGCACAAAATGAAACACAAGAGGGTCCAACTGAACATTGAGAAATACTTTTTTTACTGTGATGATGACTGAGCACTGGCACAGGCTCCCCAGGGAGGTTGTGAAGTCCCCATCCTTGGAGATATTCAAACCCCAACTGGACATGGTCTGTGGCAACCCGCAGTAGGTGGCCCTGCTTGAGCAGAGGGATGGGCCACATGATCTGCAGATGTTGTTTTCATCCTCAACCCTTCTGTTATTCTGTGTTTATGAGAACAGACAAGATTGAGTGGGTTGTCATCAGAATTGTGTGCATGTATTTTTAAAAATTACATTCCATTACAATTTTTTACTTGTATCTCAGGTGGGTTTTTTCTCTCTGGTCTGTGGAGCTGGACTTTGCTCTGAGTTTTATCAGTAGAGACCAAAGGCAGATTACTCCAAAGAATCTGTGATACGGTGTCCTTCTGCTAATTAAAATTCCACTTTTTAATATGATGACATTTGTACCTGGGGATATAATGAAAGGGAGCCTGTGTGAATTGTCCAGTCAGTCTCTGCCAAAACTCTTTCCAGGGGAAAAGTACTAACACCTTGAAATGGATGAAAATATTTAATTTAAAACATCAAACCCTGACCCTAACACTAGAAGGGTTAAGCCTTCTCTTCTGTTAAATCAACAAAAGCACTGTTACTATTTCCTCCTCACTTGCCAGTGTGGTTTCCTCTGCAGTAACATCTGTGACACCACAGAATTTTTTCAAGACCTAATTAGTGATGTTAGAAGAGAATGTTAGTTCACCAGACAGTTTGGGGAATAATAAAATTGTATGTGTGTGTGTGTATATATATATATATATGTATGTTTGTTTAGGATTTTGATCCTTCCTCACGTCCCCATGAATCTTGTGTGGTAGCAGCCATGGAATGCAAAAACAATCTAGGGAATTCTCATCACTACATTTAGTGCTAAAGAGCTAATGGCTTCAGTGTGTTGTATTGTGTAGACGCAAGGTTAAGTTCTGAGATCAGGCTCAGTTGCTTTTCTGGAAAACCAGTCTAAATACAGTTAGGGTGTGCAAGTTCCATTTTTACTGCCTTGCATTGGACCATGGGGGCAGGACCCTGGAAAGTGCAGAACAGTTTGTTTAGCAGAGCTAAACTGACATTAAGACAGTTTTATTTTTTCTAATTCTCCAATCATTAAAATATTTTCTTTCACCAGAAGAAGAAGTGTTAAAAAGGACCACTGGCTTTCAGGAAAAGTGCATTGACTGAATTCTTCAGAAAAAACAGAGCTTACATGTAAATTTAATTCCCACATCTTCAAAGGAGACAGCTTATATAAACTGGCTTATATAAATCAAAGGTTCAAAGGATCTAGATCACTGCAGCTACCTAAAATCAAATATGTCCCACTTCAGTTTTATAAATTGTTATATCTAGAATTTGCTTTCCAACCCATGTTAACTCTGCCTTTGTTGAACCCTTTTTAATCTCCTGACCTATTTTCAGTGGATAAGAAATTGACTTTTGGTCATATTCCTACATCACTAAAGTGATCTTAAAGGTCTTTTCCAACCTAAATGATGGTATGATTCTTTGATTCTATGACTGCTGATTTTGGCCAGAATTCTGTCCTTTTAGAATACAAGAACTGAAATCTGCTGATAATGGCTTCAGCTATGCCTTGATAGACTTGGACATAAAATCAGAGTTGTGCAATCTGCCAGATATTAAAAAAAAATTGAATTGCTGTCACTGGAAATAGCTGTCCACCACTGAGAAACAAAATGAAAAAAAATAATTAATTTTAGCTGTATTTACACAATCAGGGCAAAAGACAGGTAAATCAATAATAAATAAAAAAGATTACTCAAATACAGTCTTCTATGACCTGTAACAGATTCCAATAATGAGAACAGTTTATCAACAAATATCGTAGCATCAGCAAAAGATATAAACCTTTATCTCCATCTGCTTTCTTTTATCCAGTCCGGTAATCTCACCATAATAATCAAATATGATATGAAAATAATCTGGGAGTTATAGAAAGTGGTTCCCATAATACAGCAGCACCAATTACTCCACACCTATGACAGACCTATGATATTTTAGATATATTCTCTTGGGTAACCTGAGAAGGTTCACTACACTACAGAATACTGTTCTCTGATCTCTTATGCAAGGCTTCATGATGCCTTATATGTACTTAGCATAATCTTTGAACATGCTAATGAACACTGATGCAAGAGGGTAGCACTTTCAAAACTATCATTGCATCCTGTGAACTCCAAACAGATTCCTGTCTGTAGCATCCTCCTCCCTCCTGCTGGCTGCTACCTGGCAATACTCTCCTCTGTAAAAAAACCAGTCAATAGTGTCAGCCAAGCAACTTATGTATTGAAGCCGCTGAGACTAATGCAGATCTTGCCTTCTTGTTTTGCCCCATCTCCATCACAGAGGGGGGGAGGGAGCGACTGCATCCTCTGATTTGAGAGAACTGTGGTGCTGCTCCAGCGCATGTGACATCCAGCCTCCCACTGCCACTCAGCAATCTGTCCTGACCTGTGCTTTTCAAAGCTGCATGTCCTAAACGATTGGAAACATGAAAATGAAGGCAGACTTTGTGATTCCCACAGTTTATTTATGATTTTGCTTTTGTGCATCACCCAACAGTATTTTGGGCAACAGAAAGCATACTCCATGTTCACCTTCTCCACACTATCCTTAGCTCCTCTGCAGATCACAGATCCAGACTGACTCATCATCCATCTGGACTGGGCAGCAAACGGAGAAGAGATTTTGGTCCCATATTCCAAGTCCTGCCCTAGGCACTCACCTAGGGCTAAGAACTGGTCTACAAGATACCTTTAATAACTGCAAATTTTGAAAGAGTTGAAGCAAAACATCAATTGACAAAAAACCCTCTGACATAATATTTCTCCACACTAAACAGAAGGGATTGTATGGTAGAGAGAATTGTCAAGATGATTCAGTAGTAAATCATAAGCTTTCCTCAAGCAATTTTTAAAGTCCTATGTTTATGAAGTTGGTTGCATGTTTGTAAAATTATATAGCATGGATTTAATATTATACATAGACCTGATAAATCAGTATAAATGAGAAAGACAAGTTTTCCTACCTATGTTATTTAATTTGTGTAGAGAACAGTTAGAATTAAGTAAGGAAAAGGAGAAGAACATAATGTAGGTCTTTCAGTGCAATACATCTGACTTATCATTCCTTCCTCTAAGTAGATTTAGACAGACATAGTGCAGAATGAGAACCCCTATTGAGAGATAAGCAGAAGTATAATGTGGCAGTGAAATTGGTAACTTAAGCATTTCTAAAGAGATTACATACTGTTTAATGCAGGATACTTTAAAAATAAAAGAAAATCTATGCAAGTTCATTTTGATAAAGATACTGTAATTTTCTACTAGCAAGACCAGTGGTACTATTCTGTCATTCTGTAGAAAAAAATCATCTACAGAATTGTCCTTTTCTTTTTGTGGTAAGGACAAAGTAAGCTTTGCACACTAAATTAAGCTAGATTGAAATTGTATATTTAAAAAAAAAAACATTCCCTTCTGATGCTATCTGAAAACAGGCAGCAGGTTGCGTCAACTATTACCACTTCTTTTACATTGAAAATATTGTAGGCATAGCAGAGGTAGCTGACAATGGTAAATCAGTTGTGTTATATATTGAAATGAGAAATCAGAAATACATAAAGGAATGGAAAACCAAAAAAAATTACAAAAACTGCATTTTAATATGTCAAGAAAAGATTATGTTTATGATGACAAATAGCAAACAGAATATGAATACTAGCAACCTTTTAGTAAATGAGCATGAGGCATAACATGTAAGTTGCTTTGTAGTGACAAAATTTCTTTCACCCCAAGGTGGATTTGATGCTGAAATACATTTCTATGAAGAATACTGTTTTCTTGAAAAAAATTAGATAATTGTAATGGCTCTTTAATTATTAGCTGAGACTTATGACAAAATATGTCTGCATCTAGGGTTGCTAATAGTAGCTGGTTGATGTAGGTCTTTGTTCCTTCCACACAGCTCAAGTCACATGAGGATAACACTGACCTTATTTCAAGGAAGAATTATTCATGTCACTTCTTTTATCACCCAGTCATGCCTGACTGATAGAAAGGATGGACTTACAAATTCAGTGCCAGACACACAGAATCGACAAAGTACTTCATTTAATAAGTAAAATTAGTTCCAGAGCTAAAAAAGGCAAAGGAAGAGACAGATCAAGCATGCCCACTGAAATCTATGATATGAACTCTAAAATCATTTAGGACCTCAAGCAGTGACGTGTCAACTCCTGTAGTCTCTTCTCTGCATACTTTTTCTCTCTATCTTTAATACAGTCCATATACTTGTCAAGCCATATTTCTCCATTAGTAATTTTTTCTTCCACTTCCACTGTCATCTCTGCATTACCATCTTTCACACAACAGAACCTCTGAAAACATGGCATTCATGAGGATGCCTTTATAGGAGTGCTCTCTGAAAAGCAGACTGATTTCCCACTCACCAGTCCTTCACTCTTCTTTAAAATCCAGGGAAAGAAAACAGAAACTCTGATATGCCAAGGTGACAAGGGAAGGCTATGTTAAGCAGAGAATTAAATTCAATATACCTACAGTCCTCACAAGAGGACATCCTTCATGTGTTCCAAGTTCCCTTTCCCTCTTCCTTAAGTCCATTCTTCTCACTAACTGGAATTTAGCCAGGGCAAGTACTTGTAAAACAAATGGTCTAAATTTTAAGGACTCCAAACCTTTTCGGTCCTACATGTCAAATGAAAGATATCCCTGTCTAACAAGTAATGCTGCTTACAGTGGGATGCAGGTCTTGGAATAAATCAGGCCATACACTCCTAAATCCCTGTTTGAATATGTCCCTAAGAGAAGAAATTGTATTAACTTACTTTCATTCTGAGTAAGAGTATCCATGCTGTAGGATAAATAATGTATAACCACTGCCCTTTGGAGTCTCATTCACATTAGTCAAATATTAGTCAAATATTCTTATAAACAGGAGCTTTAATGGATTTTCCATTCAGGTACTAGTCTGGTCAAGCCCTGTTCAGCATCAGAGGTGTGCCTTATAACCATAAGACACCTTATTTTGCAGATACATTTTCTGTGTTGTCCACTTTTTTAGATATGCTATAGGGCATAGCACTACGTTTCAGTTGTCTTAATGTTTATTAAGTAAAATTTTTAAGTAAAATAAAGGTCAGCAAACGACAAGAATTGCTTGTCCATACACCATTACTTGTATGGACATTATAGTAACCAGCACTTCTACTGACATTTTAGTTCAATTGTGCTGTTTTGCACAATGATACAAGAGCAGTAACAGGTAATAACTACCCCATGACAAGCTTATTTTGTAGAGCCTGAGAACCCAAACAATGAAGGGATCAGCAGCATTGCTTTTATACTTCATGTTCATATTAGTATGGTAAGTAGCTAAAATGGCAGTTTTTCACTTGAATATCTTTCTATTTTGTCTGATTTATGTTAGTGCATCCACTTCTGTCTTTATTCCATCATCTCACTAATACAGGAAATAATTGTGGGACTTTCAAATAGAGTTCTTCATCATTTATTTTATCTTTGCTGTAGTTATGCTAACAAAAACAAGTTATGTGAGCTAAGACTGGTCTTGTCACAGCCATTATCTTTCTCCCGATGGTTTTTTGAGTTCAACACAAACTATTTACATGTAGCTTCTGGAATCACAGAAATAAGGGCCAGAAAGGACCTCAGGAGGTCAACCATTGCCTCTCCCTGCTGCAGGGCAGAGAGGAAGAGCTAAACCACAACTAAACAGATCTGAGTTCTCCCTAGCTGTTAACATCTGACCCATGTCCACACAAGAACTGCTGATGGCTGTTTACCTCAGCTTACCTTGCTCTTACTGTCTTCTTTCACAATGCACTGTGTCCTCTGCAGGTCTGGAAATCTAAACATTGAAGTAGAAAGAAGGGCATTTCCACTGTCCCTCTAACAAACCCTATGATCTGCAAATAGTTTACATGAGTCTCTGTGTTCTCAGATAAATCCTCTGCTTTCACAACACTGAGTTATAAATAACAAGACACAATATCATGTCTTGAAAGGCCACAAAACTTCCCAAGAAACTGATTACCCAACAGAAAATGCAGGAAAAAGGGCAAAACTGACCATAATGTACCAGGTAAGCAAAATAAGTGGGACCATGTATCCTGCTTTCTTTCCTATGCAAAGCACTCATACAGGAGTGTCATTTTGAAAATGACAGAGCTTTCCTTGAAAATCCTTTTGCACAGTGGGAATTCTACTGGGAGAATGTGGCTTGCAAAATGAAGTGGTCTCAGTGCTGGTGGTCTGAGTTCTACCAACTCATCCATATGTTGGGTTTTACTCCTGAGGAATGCATCCTTTTCATACTGACAGCTATTGTTAAAATTGCTATGGCAAGGCATGTATGTAATTGCAGGAACATGTGTGCAACTGTAAGAATTTATCCACAGCAAAACTGCAGCATGGGAGTAAAAGTCTACTCACTGAGCAGGAATTTTGCCAGTGAGTGTTGGATTTCATCCTTGAGATTACCCCTCTCTTCAGAGTTATGGATGAGGTAGAAAAGTATTACTAGCTTTGCTTCAGAAAGGGAACATCAGACAATGAGTAAATTGCTCTATCGCTGTTGCTGAGGGAGTCTCAGTAGCAATTCCAGCTCATTGCCTGAGAAACCTTGTCCTTGTGCCTTTTCTGATGGAATAGCAGTAACGAGTTTTACAGTTTAAAACCTTGTGTAGGTTTTTTAGGGTTTTTAATCCGCCTTTGGGTGGGAGTTACATGGTGCAATATGCTTACATGCTACAACCGAAAGTGAACCCTAACTAGGGCAATCCAGGAAGATAAACCTGATGGTATGGAACAGGTTTAGAATAATCAGAAGCAGCACAGATCTGAAGTGGAATGGCATCTTTCAAGGACTCCAAATACACAGAGTCTTTTAATCTATTACAAATTATGAGCACTAACCCACTGTGTAATAAGAAAAATATAAATCATGGAATCATTTAGGTTGAAAAAGATTTTAACACTGAGTCCAACTGTAAACCTAACACTGCCAAGTTCACCGTGAAACTATAATAACCCTACTGTCTGCTTATAAATTAAAGCCCCATAGCCACCTTGACAGCACTCATACCCAAGTGCTCTCAAACTTCTACAGCCTCGCCCTGTGTAGAACATGCTTCATAGGGGATAAAAATGAGAAGTAGCATTTGATTCACACTACAGAAATAGAAATTTAGAAAGATGGAATGACCAAGATATTCATTTCCAAATGTAAGTCCCAGGCAAAAATTACAGAAATATAGACCATTCCCACCTCAGAATGGTGCCCTATGATATGCTGTGTTGTAATATGTGTTGTGCCCCAGGATGAGACAACATAGTAGATTCACTAGAGAAAAACTGGTTTTTTCCCATCTGGGTCTGAAAAATATAGGGCCTGATCTCAGGAACGGTCACTGAAATAACTGACTTGCACATCTGTCAACATAGTTGCTTCATATTTTCAGCACCAAGTCTAAAAATTGATGTGTCAAAGACAAAAATGCACTGTATGATACAGTGGAAACAGTTGATTTTCAGCACCCAAACTTTAAACAGTTAAGTCACGCTAAAAATATTTCCAGCAATATTCACAGATGGCAGACATGTATCTAACTGCCTATTAGTATAAGGACATGCAAAGGAGCATGTTTTCAGCTCTTCATCATCAAAAAGTGAGAGAGACAATGTCCTAGATTCCAGTGATACAACTGGAATAGATGCAAATGTAGGACCCAATGCATATGAATCATCCGAACAACCAAATTCAGACTCTTCTCTCAGTTCGCTTAGCTCCTTTTTAAGCAAGGTTCCCATTTATATTAATGTGACTACTTTCACAAGGGAAGGTCTTAAGCGTAAGAGTCCTTGCACTGCTCCTAGCAGTAGACCATGTCCCTTAGGTACACACATTTACCAGAGACCTGATAGGTAACAGATGATATAACACGATTGATTGAAGAAGACATTTTTTGGAAAAAGATTAAATGTTGTGAATTAACTTTATGGATTAAAACCCAATAAAGCACAGGAGGCCTTCTGAAGAATGAATGTATTTATTATTGAATACTTCTGCTAACAAGAATGTAACATGCAACCTGCACAAGAATAAAATAATTTCTTTATTTCTCAGAGAAGATCAATTAACTTAATTGAGATTGCTTCTGAGAATAGTAATTCTAGATGATTTAGAAAATTTTAGCTGCAACCAAAGCCTTTTCTTAGATTTTAAGGACATAGAGGAGTTACGTATAGCAATCCTAAAAAGAAGTACCAAAAACAGCTGGATAAACCATCTATAACAAATGCATGCTACCAAAGTAAAAGCAACCAGGAAATGTGGCCACATCATGGATTTCCAAGTCTCAAGTTTAGGAAGACAGAGACACTAGGGAGCTATTTGCCAGGCTAAGCAAATACAGTATGTTTTCCAGAAGAGGCTAACACCAGGGGTCCCAATGGACATCAGTGACAAGTGGTATTCTGCAGGACCAGTGCTATTTAATATCTTCATTAATGACATAGGCCAGGGTCCCTCAAACTTTTTAAACAGGGGGCCGGTTCACTGTCCCTTAGACACTGTCGGGGGCCGGATTACAGTTCGGAAAAAAATAAATTTTATTCCTTGAACACAGACACTGAATTCTGGCATATCAGACAAACAGCTCTTTCTTTGTACTCCGTGAAAAGATACTCAGAAGTCCACTTTTCTTGGAATACCCTGCACTCGGAGTCAGTTTTTCTTTTTTTTGACGTGATGGTGCACGTGCTTCCCACTGCTGCTGGCTTGCTTGTCCTGTCTGGGAGCTGGAGGGAGGGAGGGAAAGATGGGGGAGGCGCCCACCTCGCTGATGCCGCTGCCCCCCTCCTCAGCCCGACCGCACAGTCCAGAAAGAGTGGCCAGAAGGGACTGAAGGAACTTTGCCGCCGGGGCTCTGGTGATTCACCCGAGTTGGGGGGGGGGGGGGGGGCAGGGGGTTGTGTGCAGGCGGGATTGAAGACCCTGGGGGCCCGTATCTGGCCCGTGGGCCGTAGTTTGAGGACCCCTGACATAGGCGAAAGGATCAAGTACACCCTCAGCAAATCTGCAGATGACACCCAGCTGAGTGGTGTGGTTGACACTCCTGAAGGACGGGATGCCATCCAGAGGAATCTGGACAAACTTAAGAAGTGGATCCATGGGAATCGCATGAGGTTTACAGGACCACGCACAAGGTGCTGCACCTGGTTGGGGCAACCCCTGCTATCAATACAGGCTGGGGAACAGATCAAAAGCAGCCCTGCTGAGAAGGACCTGGGGGTGTTGGTGGATGAGAGGCTGGACATGAGCTGGCAATGTGCACTTGCAGCCCAGAAAGCTAAACATATCCCAGGCTGCATCCAAAGCGGTGTGGGAGAGGATTCTGCCACTCTATTCCATGTTGGCGAGACCCCACCTGGAGTGCTGTGTTCAGTTCTGGGGTCCCCAACACAGAAAGGACATCAACCTGTTGAAGCAAGTCCACAGCAGGGCCATCAAGATGATTAAAGGGATGGGCCATTTCTCCTATGAGGAAAGGCTGAGAATTGGGTTTGTTCACCCTGGAAAAGAGACAGTTTAGCGGTGACCTAACTGCAGCTTTCCAGTATCTGAAGGAAGCCTGCAAGAAAGATGGAGAGGGACTTTTTACAAGAACATGTAGTGACGGTACAAGGGGGAATGGATTCAAACTAAAAGAGTGTAGGTTTATGTTAGATATGAGGAAGAAACTCTTTATTGTGAGAATAGTGAGGCACTGGAACAGGTTGCCCAGAGAAGCTGTGGATGCCCCATCCCTGGAGGTGTCCAAGACCAGGCTGGATGGAGCTCTGAGTAACCTAGTGAAAGATGTCTCTGCCCATAGCAGGGGGGTTGGAACTATGTGATCTTTAAGGTCCCCTCCAATCCAAAAAATTCTATGATTGTATGATTCTATGAACACCAAAAGGGAATGGAACTTGCTGGAAGTATGTTTGAAAGTTTGGTTTGGAACAGAACTGTGATTTTAACTGCTGCCAGTAGAAGACTTAATTGATGCTGTTCTTCCTTGTTTTGCAGCTATTTACCTATGTGCAGATATATACCTGTCACAGCAGTATTGTTCCTAGGAAGGGAGATTAAGGCAGTGGTTCCAGAGTGTTAGAGAGTCTGGCAAAAAGATTTGTGTAGGAAGTGCTTTGTGGTTTTCAGAAAGAAAGGAGGTGACAGTACCTTCAAAGGATACTCAGCTACAGAATTATATGGACAGAAGGGACTACAAGTATGCAATTTGGCTGAGGGTATACAGTGTGATGGACCAAGATTACACTTCTTTTCTTGGCTGTACCTGTCTCACAGGTTGTAGATCTCCAACACCAGGGCTTCTAGCCTTGCTCTGAGCAGGTCTCATCAATAAGGATTTGAAACTGCCTATGGCATCCAGTGACTCATCTTATATAATGACTCAGTGTTGCAAGCCGATGGATCTTAGCCAGACTGAACAACAGTGGAAAGTTTTCAATTTTTTTTCTTTTTTTCAGGCAAGAGTTTTGAGACTACCGTCTACCCTTCTACTCATAGATCCCTGTTCAGAGCCCACTGACCATCCATTTCATAGATCTCACTGCAGGGTGCTTCAGTTTTGAAAATTGCTCAGTTCCCACAGTGATTCTATTCCTAGCATGCGAACAACATAGTTACAGCATTCTTCCTGGGGACGTCCCTCAGATCATATGATGTTTTAAAGCAGAGACCCAAGATCCACAATCAAATTATCAGATGTGAACTTACAAGATTGTCCTTATGAGGAAGTATGATTCAGGAAAGCAATTTGCTGATTTTAGAAGCATAAAGTTTATGATATTTGTGTTGCAAGGCAAAACTGCATAAGCAGACATTGGGTAACGTAGGTTCAGTGGAAGCTGTACTACCCATGTCTAACCATTTACCTCCCTATTACGCTGCAATAATCATGTTACGCAGGGACAGGCCTCCTAGAAGTACAGGCATGCTTTGTGTGATAGATTGCTGATATTCATGCAGAAAAGCAAGACCACCAAACCTTTGCACTTGTCAATATTTGTACTCCAGCAGTTGGTGGCTAATGGCTTAACACATTGATTCTTGTTGCCACCCTCCCCCTGTCTTCCAGGAAAAATAAAATTCAGTTTCCCAACTCAGGGGATTAGAAAAAAAAAAAAAATTGGAAAATGCAGCCCAGGCCCAGCCTCCAAAGTAAATATCCTTTATTCTCACAGAGTCCTGTACATCCAAATACATGCCAGGCTTTTCTTAAAAGCAAAATCAAATTAAATAAAAAAGAAAAACAAAAACAAAACCACCAAAACCAGAAACAACTCCACCCATTACAAGCAACAAAGCCAGCAAGGACAGTGATGTATATTTTATGTGCAAAGTCTTAGTGTTTTGGCTGTGCAAAACAGGAGATTTCTACTTGACCTGGAACCAGAGCCCAAGGCTTCTAAACTCTCATTTCAGTACCCCATCATCTAGGTCAGTACAACCTACCCGGTACTTCCCCACCCAACTCTTGCCGGTGGGTGTTTGCATCCAACTTGCAGCAGAGTCTTGGCAGAAGTGGGAAGGGGAGGTTCAAGCAGCATGCTCAGCAGTGAAGTATCGCCTCTCTGAATAGCATTGCACCAATTTAGAGGAGCTGCCTTTCACCACTTCCACTTAAGTAAAGGATGAATTAAACACAAACTAAATTCATCCTCTGTAGGGGCATGGTCAGCACAGGCATACCTCTGCAAAACAGCCTGTGAAGGGTCAAAGACCTGGAGTTCAACTCCTTTGTCTGCCAAGATCAGGCATGGTCTTCTCATCCACTGAGCTCAGTGGAGAGAGATCATTACAGATCATTTTACTCCTCCTGTTTAGGAAAAGGGCTGTTTTATTAACTAGGAAATCTCTTCTTGGCAAAACCCTACAGACTTGTATTGCATTACACAGGTAGCCACATTTCATGCTATGCCAGGGTGGAACTCACCAATAATTATAGTTTGACTTCCTTAATGAATCTCTGAACATTTTACATTTATAGGTCTTTGAAAAAAAAAAATGGAGATGGGAAAGGGAAAACAAACGTGGTCCAAGGAATCTTTAAATTCTCTTAGGCTCTGAGTTTTCTGCCAAGGCTGTTCACAGAAAGCAAAGTAAAGGAAGGACATTGTCATCAATTAGTGACAGAAATGGAACTGAGAACAACCATCTTCTTCAAGTGTCTTCAGCATTGAGCTGCAGCATGGCAGATCTTTAGCTGACATTTATTTGTTCATATGCAATTTATAGTGAAGTGGTGCTTTTGCAGACTCTCCCTTTAAAAAACTGATTTTGCTAAGAAGCCTTAACACAATTCTCAATTTATAGCAAGATTGGGGCAAGATTACAGGTAAAATACAGGGTGTCCCTTCAGTTCAAGGATCCCATTCTTAGGCCTGGTACTGCCAAGATCCTATGTGAAACATCTTCCCTCTGCCCACGTACAATCCCAGAGATGGCTGATGCATTTCACATAACAGTGGTCCAGGTAAAATCCACAGATGTCAGAAGACAAAACTGGAACTGAGAACAACCGTCTTCTTCAAAGAGTACTGAGCTGCAGCACAACATATTTTCAGCCTACATTTATTTGTTCCTACGCAATTGTTACTTATTTAATTGTCATCATTACCTTTACAAACAGGTAAAGGTAATTATGACACTGACACAGACATAAACCAAAAAGTCTACTTTTTTGAATTAAAACTTTTATCAGTTAAAAAAAAATTGAAATGGAAATGTTTGTCAGTTTTTGCTGGAAGTATTTTTTTCTAAGTTTAAATGAAATACATTTATAAATCAGTATTTTGGCTCAAGACTTACTCAAATCTGATATTTTTGGGAGGATCCTTTTACAGAAAACTACTTGAATACATAGATTACGGCATCATTCCTTTTCCTATTATTATTAAGGTGTTCTACTGAAATCACTTAGAGATTTACCAGGAAGATAATAATGTCTGTGGATAAATCAGCTACATTCTTCAGGGTACCACAAAGACATTACTATTTCTAATGTAGGGGGTTAGAAACAGATGATCTCTAAGTCCTTTCCAACTCAAACCATTCTATGATTGTATGATTCTAATGCTAGGTTTATGGCTTTTAAAACAGATATCTTAAGCTAGAAAGAGCAACATTTAGCTATATGTCCTCTGCATTATCAGCAAAAAATATGGTCAGGTAGTAGACTGAAACAAGTAAGTTATGTAAAGTGGCAGAAAGCTGGCGGTCAGACTCCAAGTTGATGGGGTGCTTCAGTTAAAAAATAAAATACCTGACCACTTGAGCTGTTACAAGATATTTCCAAAGTAAACTGCAGTTATTTATTCAGATGATGTTCCTTGGCTTTCCTCTCAGGAAAACTGCCAGAAAATAAATGAAGAATTCACTGAATCAACAACACAGAAAAGACACTTAAAGAAAGATCTGAAGTCAGAATATGCAACATGCTTCATTAAACTAAGCAATGTATAATACTTATATAAATGCTAGTTTTCTTTAGCTTACTAGGATTGCTTTTTATCATTTAAAATATAACAGGTTTATTTAGAAAAAAAATAAACAGTGGAATGAATTATCCCACCATAAGAAAAGGCACCCAAAATAATTGTTTTATTTCCATTTATGAGAAATATATTCCTCTCCAAATTCTCTCTTTCTTATCAGAACTACTTGGCCAGTTTAGCCTTTAGTGATTTTGCTACACATGGGGAAACTTTTAGCTGCCTGGGTTTTCTTCATTAAACATGTACCTGAGATTTTGGGTTATGGGTGCAATAGCTATGAATAGAGGGAAGTGGTCTGGGGTCGGTCAGTCATCATCAATGTGAAAACACAGAATGTCGAAGGCCAGGCAGCTTGAGGGGTGAGACCTGGGTGTTAGCAACCCCTGCCTTGCATGGGAAATGTATGGAAATACTCTTAGACCAACCTGCTTTGGGCCACCTTCTGGGAGATGGGCACCAGTGGAAACTAGGTCTCTTGTCCTTTGCTGTCAGGATCCATCAGCTTTATTAGAATTCAGATCAGAAGAGAAGGCTGAGGGAAGGGTGGAAGGGTGTAAGAAGGATGTAAGACCTGAGAGCCCATGGCATGCCTGCTTCTAACTGCTATCTGGGTGTCACTGTATGCTTGAAGTAAAACAGGCACTGAAGAATATTATACCCAGTTGCTGTAAGAGTAATTCCCGTAGTGTTAAAATATTTTCTAGGAAAAATCATTTAACTGATACATCTGACAGGACAACCTCGTTCTTAATGCCTAAATTTGACTAAGGCAAACCATCATTAAATTAAAATGAACCCTGTCTACAGTTCATATGTTATTTAAGTAGATTAGCTCTATCTACAAAAACAGTTCTCTCTCCCTACATTTTTCCTGAGGAGGTCTCTACCTTTGGAACAATTGATATAACTCTGTACATAATTTTCACTGTCTGGTGGCAAATGAAACTCTCAAAATTGTCTCATTAAACCTGACTAACGTTTGTGTCTAAAGCACTCCAAATGAAGCCAACGTGAACCAATTTCTCTGTAAAAGAATGTTTACATGAGAGTAAACATGAATATAGAAGTTTTGAAGAACCCTAACTTGCATTCTATTGCTAAGGGATACACTTCCTTGGTATACATACACCCATGCTGTCAGCACATCTGACTCACAAGAAGTCTGGTTTTCAGTAAATAATGAAAACAGTGCAAGAAGGGTCAAAAATAAAATAACAAGCAAATTAAATATTACTTTATACACCCAGTTCCAGACAGTACAGAGGGTAATGTACTACTGGAGTACTCTCTGTAGGCTAGATCATGCACCTGGAAAATTTATGTTGAAACAGACTGGGTTTTGTTCCATTTGGAAAGTGACATTTTTACCACTCTGCTCCCTCTTCTGTTGAGCCTAAACATCTCCTTGCTATTTGTGTCTCCTTTTTTCCTTATTTTCTTTTTGTCTGCAGCAAATGTCACTGCCAGATATCTTTCTCCCATGATATCTCCCTTTCTCATTTTTCATAACCTCTACTTGTTACATGGAATAGTTTCAGAGGCACAGAGGTTAAGGCCAGAACTTACCCAAAGTGACTTCCACTTCTGGGTGTCTCTATGTGGGGATCTGAAACTGGTGACATCTCGGGGATGGAGTTTTTAGTTCTCATGTATTTCAGAGAAAGCTACTGGTAGTTGTAACTTCAAAAATCAGGAATTATTTCTGAAAAATTTTCACTAATTTGCTTTACACTAGGGGTTACTGTGTGAGACAAATCCAAAGTCCTAATGCTGGTTTTGGCATTTGCTGGGTAGATTACAGAGGAAAGCCGTAACCAACTTGTTCCTTCATGATTGCAAGATCCTCTCCCTCATTTTGTTATGCTTCTACCAGCATGACCACCGTAATGACTGGCTCTGTATTTCTTATGATATTTTACTGACACTATTCACATGAGTGAAGATAATAATGAGTTTAGAGACTGACCTTAACCAACCAATTCCAAATAACTTCAATTATAGAGACTACATCCTCAAAAATAGCTGCATTTTAAAATTGACATAGAATGTATGACTATATTATTGCCTATTTTATTATCTGTATAACTCTATAGATTAGTAATCAAAAGATACAGCTTGAAAATCTCAGAAAATTATAAGAGAAGCAATCCACTGCGATAAATGTGGAAAAAATACAGAGTAGGATTTTTACCATTTGTTCACGTGAAAAGCAGGTTAAGGAAATTTTTTCCACTGTTTTCAGAAGGTCATATGCATAGCTATTAATCCTGTGACTCACAAGTCAGTAAAAGGTCAGTGGTCTTTTCATGTACACACACAAACTATTATAATATAACAAAGTTAAAAGAAAATCCCCATTGGGGCAAGATAATAAAAACCGGAAAAAGAAATGTGAATAATAGGGGAAGAAGAAAAAATTTAAAGGAGCTAACTTTATAATGCAACATTGTTTTTGATTATTACAACACAGGTGTTACAAGATAGAAAAAAAGTTTAAAAGTGTCTGGGATATTTTTTAATGCAAACACAGGAACTTTCTTATAAATCCTCTATCCCAACTTATTTCCCCTTTGTTTGTCATTTCACTTACTATCAAACTTCCCACTAAAATAAATAATTTCTATGAAATCCTTTGTACTAAGTTGTGTAGTTCTTGTTCAAGCAAAAATTCCCAGTGACTTAAGTGGAAACTGCATTTGAGCATGGCTTTGATCAAACTTATTTTATATTCCAGACTGCTGTAAGTGGAGCAGCGGGAAATTATATCAAGAAGATGAAAATTTTTGTTTAGCAGCCATCCCTCTATAATCTACTTTTCCTAATACACTTCACATCTGGAGGGATACCCATGCTAACCAGCATTTTGTTAAAACATCTCTGAAGTTTGGAGTCTTCACGTGTCTCTTTCTTTGCCTCTGTTTATGGTTGAATAGAAAGGAAGATGGATTTAGAGAATATTTTACACTATGTGTAGCTAATTTAGCTGTGTTTGTTATCAAGTTTACTAATGTTAAACACTAGAGTCTTTAATGTAAAAAGAGTGCCCCTGGCTTTATGAAAATTATGTATGAGGTGTTTCTGTTTACTTTGAATTCTGACTGAAACTACAGAAATGTACCAGTATTGTAGGATTGGATCCTGCTTTGGCTGGAACAGAACAGATCTTCTTTTCAAAGGCCTCAGGTCTGATATTGTTTTACCATCCTACACACAATGAACCTCAGTGGCTGACTTTATACCTTGAAGATTTTGCTTGCAACTCAGTGGGATGAAAGGCTCCCTACAGTTGCACAATGACATCTTATTACCATGACATTCAACTGGGAAGATTCACACAGAGAAAATATTCACCTGGACTTTTGATACAACTAGTAAAGAACCCAAGGGTATCTAGTTTCTAAATACTCAAAATTAGATTTACTACCATTCAGAGAGCATTGCAGCCCTGTTGTCAAAGTAACAAGTAACAGCAATACCATTACTGAACCAAATAACATTTGCAGTCTCACAGCATTGTATTTGACAGTATATATCTGAAAGCTTTCTGTTTGCTAGCACAAAGAAGGATGTTTACCTAAATGGGAAGAAGGGACACAGGATTATGCTCTCATCTCTTATATAATATGAAAGCAACGTAGCGGGAAAATCACGAATGCACTTTCTAAACTATAACACACAGCATATTCTCTAATGTTCTGCTGCAACTCTAGGCAATTCAACCTTAATCAAACTTCAGAACTCTGATCATTCATTTGCAAATTTTAAAGTTTGGGGTTGTTCTTTTTTTTTTATTTTTTTTTAAAAAAAAAGGAAATCTGTGACTATTGATATAATTGAGAACTGTTCAGCAGGTTGCTATAGGAAACTTTTCTTTTTTCAGCTAACCCAATACCTCTACAGATGCTTGAGTTACTTAATGCTTCACTGGAAGTAGAAGATAAGTCTTATATTTAAGAATCTGCATGGGTGGCCTTTTAACAGAGACAAACTATTTGTCTTCATTAAAAACAAAAACAACTTTAAAGTGTCTTCTATTGTAGCTTTACAGGGGAAAAAATAAGTTAACTTTCTCTTATATTTATCAGGTACTTGCAGGCAAAAAAAAAAGTAATGAGAATACTAAAGGAGGAAGAATCCCAATCTATATTAAGTGAGAGCTTGATTAATTTCTTCTCTTTGCTTGTATCATTTCGATTCCTTGTTAGAAACACATCTTGGAGGAGGAATGTTTGCTGCCTATGACTAGTTTTCTTGCTGAGTCATTGCTCCATCTAATTTGGAGATCTTAAAAACATGCATGTTCACTTTGTATTCTGGTCTACAGGCAGCAATGGAACTGAGTGTGAAATTATGTTTTCTCAAACAGGTACTGAAAGTGGCTCAAGGATGCAGAAAACCCCCTAAAATGTTTTCCATGCAGTTTCAAAATGAGCTTCAGGAACTTTCTTTACTTTAGAGAAATGTATTTTTTTAACAAACATTCCTTCTAACATGTTCGTAAGATACTTTGTAACAGCACACAACAATGCTCTGAACTCTGTACGTGCTCATTAAATACTGTTTAGGTAAGACTTGCTCCAGCCAACTGCACTGATTTAATGTAAATGTTGTTGAATGTCACTGACAGAGCCCCAGCTAGCCCTATCCCTGATGTTCTTAGCCACCAAAATCTCCCCTAATCCTGGCTATCCAAAGTGAAAACTCTGTCTGAAGGCAATAGAAATCTCTAGAGCTGCTTCAGGTGGACATGGATTCAACAGTCCAGAAGAGAAAGCAACAAGAGCTAGTATGGCCACAGCTATTGGTGACCAGTACTGCCTAAAACACACTTCAGTTCCTACACTGGAAGTTCCCCGTTGGCTGCAGCTAAGTATACATGCACTTTCTAGGCTATTCACACCCAGATTAATTCTTCTTAGTGGTCAAATATGAAAGGAGAAAATACCACACTGATTGTCCCCTATGTGAACTGCCTGCTTGTTTTCATCAACTGTATTTCAATCAGAACCTTTCAATGTTAATTAATCACAAAACCCCAGAACATGCTACAGAACATATTTAAGATGCATTGTCATGTTTGGGGCTATGCAGATCTGATTATTTTCATTATTATTACTCATCCTGAGCACTCATCTTTCTAGGGTATTTCACCTCTTTTGTTTCTCCATGTTCCAGCACTGGACTTCAGCAAAATTTAATTTCCCTTTTCATCTTCCCCCTCCCAAATCACCTATTTGGTTTTAAAAACACCCTGTATCAGTTGGTAGGGAAGAATATGCACCATTGTACAGCCATCTCAGCAATACTGAAGCTGCATCCAGTGCTGCAGTAACAACAGCTTCTCTTGTTGCAAACAAGTTTGGCATGATTTGGGCAAAGAAGATTTAACCAATTTACCATTTGCATGGATATAAAGGAGAGAACAGTTTTGTACAGTATGGCTTCATATCATCAAAATTTGAGATTTCAGTCTTGTCTATAATTTCAAAGTCAGTCTTAGCTAATGCCTTCAAACAGCACTCTTGAAGAGCTGCCTTACGAAGAACTATTATTTAAATATCATATTCAGCACTTGCTACTTAGTTCAGTCCAACTATGCAAGAGTTAAAAAAAAGTCCTAATCATACAGGAAAAAAAAAAAAGAATCCAAAGTCCATTGTTAGCAGGGAGAGGCAAGCACAAACAGCAGTTAGCAAATGCTAAATAGGACATGCAAAAAGACTTCCATCACGTAAACAGAGATAATTATAGGGTTGCAGAAAATTCCCACAGAGTAGCAGACAAATTTGAAAAGTCATATGGCTAACAAGGACAAATACTTAGAGAAGACCTCTGCTGGTGCAAGAACAGAAAGGTGGACAAGAACGGAAATGAGATGTCAACTGACTTTTAAGAGGAGCACAATAAGCATGCAGCAGTATTGCAAGGATGAGATGGAGCTAAACAAATTCTAGCCTGTGTTTAAAATTAGGATATCATCAGAAACAGTAAAAGCAATATTTCTAGCCATGTTTTCCAAGGCCCCATGACAGTAACCATGAGGACTGACTTTGGACATTTCACTATTAATCCCAACACACCTACCAGGCTTATCAGGTAGTCTTTCCTCTTGCCTCTGTTCACCCCATTCTTCTGCTGCTTTTTTTATTATAAAACTTTTTAACTCTCCACCATTAACTGTTGAACTCACAATAAGACAGAAGAGTTCAAAGTCAAGTGCCAGAATGAAAACAGACAGGGCAAAGAAATAACTGTAAAGACAGAAGAAGATGCTATAAAGATGATTTTAAAAACAAACAAACAAACAAACAAACAAACAAAAAAAAAAAACAGAGTAAAGAAAAGAGAAATGGGAAGAAATTATGAAGCTCCAAAACAATAATAAGTGAGAAAGGAAATGCTGTATATTGGTATGTATTCTTATAAACTTAATCCCTGTATAGCTATGTAATGGTGAAACTCTTAATACAGCAACACAGAAGAGGGAAGTATGGGATGTAATTGCTTAGGCAGAGTTATGAGGTACGCAGGCATACGTGAGCTCTTGCACACAGACCAGAACAAACACGAACATTTATTGTTGATTTGATAAAGAAATACAGCATATTTTGTGGTGTGCGCCAGCCAGCTGCCAACTCACTGCTAAATTGAATGTGCCTACAGTTTTTACTGCGTGGTCTTGCTGCCCCACACAGCGTTTGAACTGCTCATTACTGGCTTTCCCAGAGAATAAAGGAGATAATCGTGACTAGTCAACAGTAAATGATCTTGCTAATCTGTTTAAGCATTCTTAGTTCACCCCTAATGAGAACGTCTAGGTGCCTGGGATATGATCAAGGGTCTCATACCAATAGGCTGTTCAAACCTCTGCCTTCTCTCCCTTGACTTTAGGAACCCTCACTTGATTATTAGTGGCACTTTCTAATTCACATGAAGAACTCACAATTTTGGAAAAAGGCCAGCAGTACTGATCATGACACTTCCATGGGCAACCTCATCAAGCTCTCTTTTGCCACTCCTTCACTATGGAATCTTTTCCTAATAAAGCCTTTAGGGAAACAGGATCACTAGTGCAGCTGGTATAAAGTGGCACTGTTTATTTCTAGCAGACCTACACACTTATACCAGCTGTTTAATGCCAATGTTAAGCATGGAATACTGCTATTTGTCTGTTTTTCTCGGAAAACATGGGTATATCCACATATAAGCAAGTAATGGCAAGGTCCCAGAAGCAGCCAACCTTGTACCTGCAGGCCTGTGTTGTGAAGGATCTTAGCCCAATTCAGGGGTGGTCTGATAGCTCCAACTGAGTTTATACACTGAAAACAGTGGTTTGTTCTCACAGGCAGTGTTGGACAAACTCAGACCTGTGTGTCTGCCCTTGCTGAGAGAAAGTAGGAGGGAGAATCCCGAAGGGAACATTTGCAAGCAAAGCCCCTGCATTTCCCAGTGCTGTGCAAGCACACGCTTTCTCCAGCTTCTGGCATCACACCATTTCGATTTCCTGCTGCACTCAGGCAAGAATATTTCCGTCTCTTTTCAGTGAGGAGTGTCGTTACCATTAATGCTTAAGGTCTTTGAAACTGCAAAGTAAAGGCAGGTGTGTCAACATGGAAGGCATTATGAGAGGGCAGCAAGGTTAAAGTATTTCTATTTCAATTTGACCCGTTTTAAGGAGGAGATTAGATCATATGACAAACACAAATGTTGTGAGATTTTATGAGTTGTGTCTTCAAACCAGCTTCTCTCAAGTTTACTCTCAGCCATTCAGCTTTGTTGGAATAAAAATGAAGGATATGGTATTAAGCAGCAGAGTGATCCTATAAATAGGTTTGTCAGTCTCTTCTACTAAGAGAATACTTTAATTCATTAGCTAAGTACATGCCTTTGTGTATCATGAGAATAAATGCTTTAGGATAACTTAAAAGCATTTTTTCCATGCACCAGGATACAGTTAATAGCCTATATTCTAAAAATAATCTCTAAAAACTTTCATGCTGTCTCCCAAAAATTGTGCCAACACTTTTTACAGCCAGAATACAAAAGACTATGTGAAGTGTCTGGCAACTAAGAGTAAAACCTATGCACATTAAGCATGTGTTACCTAAATAAGTAAATACACAAGAGGAAGAACAGAAAACTCCTAATGGGACAAATTCAATTAATGAAAAGCAGTCTAAAGTCCCCAGGAAACCAATGTCATTTTGCCAGTAGACCAAAATGTATCTCCTTCTGCAGCAAGCCCCCAGGACAATTAGCTGCTTTTGTCCTTTGTGAATAACCTTTAATTTTTTTTTCATGTTTTCACAATCATATTTAAAAAAATATATAAGTTGTGCCATTCTTTTTTTTGTTGTTTTGGCGAATTTCTTGACAGAATCCAGAAACTTGTCTTTCAGCCTCTGAAGAATGAGTCTCATGACATAGCACAGTAAAAATAAATCATGATTTGCATTTCTCAATAGCCTTCAAATAACTGCATGGAGTAAAGCCAAACCTAGCCTCTTCATTGAAACAAACAGCTTGCACTTTCACATACCAAGTTTGCTTCTCCTTCATGTAAAGAATAATTTCTGCCTCCGTCTTTCCAAATGGCCCACTGCGTGACTTACTACCAACCACATTTCTCCCTGGTAGCTCACCTTGTGAGCCCTTTGAGTCAGCACGTTCAACCACAACAGCAAACTTTGATAGGATTTACTTCAACTCTTGAAACATTTAGGCACGTATTCAGCTCGTGACTCAGGGTGCTTATCTGTGATGTGAAACTCCCTCTGGGATGTGAAGCACCATCATCTCAATCACTTCTCCTTTTCCTCTGAAAAACAAACAAACATTCAGCACACTTTTGAGTCTAGGTCCTTCCTTCTTTCTCAACCCTCACCCATCCCTGGCCAGAGACACGCTCTGGAAAATGCGAAGAACACAGGCACAATTGTTTTCAGCTTCTACCCTGTGCTCAATATATTGGCAAAGTTTAAAACCATTTGCTTCTGCCATTGTACTTTTAAACACTGTGGTTCTAGAATATCAGCAACTCAGAGCACCTTTCTTTGAAATAGGTTCCTGCCTCCCATTTTGGCATGCTTTTCTTCACAAAACTTATCACCGTGTTCTCATATTTATCTGACAGATTATTAGACATTCAGCCCTTAAAAATAATGTGTCTTAAAAAGGGAAAGTTCTCCCACCCCCACTTTCTTTTTTGATTGTATGTTTGATTTTTTTAAATGTAAAGGAGTCCTTCCAAACTCGTGTGAAATAGACAGAAAGAAAACAGCTGCTAGAGACACTTAAAAAGAGCTGCCCATGTTTAAGTTACATAATTTGACAGGGAAAAGAACTAAAGAATGGATGTATTTGTGTCTGAAGAATGACATATGCTCCTTTACTTTTGTTTTTCTTTTCTGACAAACAACCCAGAAAAAGAATACCCTTACTTATTTGTAAGGTAAGTAGACATAAGACAGGAGGTCATGTACACACCAATGTTAAATTAAAATAAACTATTCTAGTATAGTTGAAACAACATCCCAGCATAGCTACTCCCCTGCAGGCAGCAGAACAAACCAAAAGTAGAGTAGGGCATATAAATTCACAGTCAACTTTACTGGCTTAGATGTTTTTTTGAAAACCCCAGTGCTTCAGCTGAAATAGTTACTCTGGTACCAAGACATGAAGTCCATAGCTGCAGTATGAGATTTGGGAGAAGTAGGAATCCTGAACCATTGCAGTTCAATGACTATTATCTTCAACAACCTCTTCTACCCATATCTGCCCCACTGTAAAAAGCTGCCCACCAAGTGTAATTCCAGAGGAATTCCAGGTTTTGTAAGAATGGCTGTATTTGTTAAAACATGGACTAAACACTTCCTTGTAAAGAGTTAGCTTTGCCAGTCCACAGAATAGCTTGGCTATTTTCTCTAACACTGCTAGTCAAAGAAAATAAAGAAATTAAAGAAGCTATCAGGAGAAAAGCCTGGGCAGATAGCAGGCACAGGCAGGGGCAGAGACAGAGATGAAGAGAGATGTAGTGTGGGTAAGGAGGTAGAGAAGGCTGAACTTCAGAGGAAGCCAAAGACAACACTTGAGAGAGCAGTAAGAAAGGAGGTTTCCATACGTGCCTAGAATTGCACCTGCTAATCTGCACAATGCAAACCCACAGGAAGTGACTCAGTGGTCAGAGCCTGACACATAAAAGGAAGCATCCTATATTCCAGGAAAAGGTATTTGGCTTATGTATGGACATAATATTTCTGTTCAGGTCTTGAACTAAAACTGCATTTGGTTGTGTTTCTCATAAGCAGCAGTTGCCCAGTTTGACCTTACCATTTTTAACTCAAGCCCATCAAAGAAGAAAAATGATTTTTGAGGAAGATTTCAATACTTTATCTGCATTTAAATGAAAGGAGGACTGGAGCCATAATGCCCTGAAGCACCTAACCTAGCCCAGTTTTTCTGTGCACCTTCATCCATAATGTGGCAGTAAATAAAAATTAAGAAAAACGCATTCATTTGATGTTCCATGTCAAAAGCGGGAAGACCATACTGCTCACACTGAAAGTACTTTGTGTCTTTTTTTTTTTTCCTGATGCAACAAGATCACAATATAGTACTGTCATACCAAGTATACAAATCCTGAGGACAAAGAAGCAGTTGGGCATCATGGCTACTGAATCCCACTAACTCACATGGCAAACAAATTTCCATGTCTAATCTCTTTACCCTTACCTACAATGGCTTTACAGGAGAAGAGATGGGATGAATGAGCTGGAGTTGCTCCTAGTTATCAAAGTTACTGCAAAGCTGTACAGGCTGCCATCATCAATTGTGGATAGGATACACATAACTGGAATTTTTCTCCAGCCACCTGCTAGCCTGGTACTTTAGAACCCTTGAATGCATTCCCTGGCAGTCCTTGTCCTGCAATCTGACTAGACCAATGTCCTATGGACTCATAGCACAGGAGGAGCCACAGTTAGGAGAAGGCCACCTTGATGCTACCCTGCAGACTCCAAGTGCCACTTGGCAGAACCACAGCATGTGACCTTCAAGGTTTTTGTAGTAAAAGGCAGAAAGTTTCCAGCTCCCTTTTGACTCATATGGCAGAAGTTTAAGGTCAAAACATACCGATCATGTCTTATTCAAAAGTAAATACAGCCTCTGTGAAGCCTAGCACACTGTACAGAGACAATTAGAGGTTCCTGTAAAGGCTCACTGAACTGTACTTTAATGGGTGTTAGCCCTGAGGATGATAACTAGTCACTGTTCTTGTGAGACGTGCAAAATGTCAGGGGAATATAAAGAAGTGTTGTGTTCAGGAAGCGTGTGATGTGACTAATAGAGTATGACAAGGGGTGTGGTTATCATGAGATATTTACCTCGCTTCAGTGCCTTCATGAGACGTGAGAAAATAAGTATCTCCCTCCTCTCCCTGTCTCTTGGGGGCATGTTTACTCACTTAAAACTAAACCTCCAAAATGTATCATACTGGTCTTATTAAATGTCCTTTTAGAGCAGTTGCTCAGGAAGGAAGTTTATTACAGAAATTCTGAATTACTGTTCCAGCTGAATAATGCTGGACTCAGAACTCAGTTGACTTCACAGCAAGCAGTCTATGGAAAAGCTGAGTTCTTCACCAAAACAGTGTATTTCAAACAAGTCTAAAGTTTCTTTGGTGTTTGAATATGTGGTCCACAAGTAAGATGCATTATTCCCATCTCTGATTCTCTCAGGAGACCTCCCCCTGTCTCAGCCTTGGTGTGAAACCTCAAGGAACGTAGGAAGAATTGAGTATCCAAGAAGCCAATTGGCATCTGCCTGTAATATGGTTTTGTTGGATGCAAAAGTGAGAGGAAAATGACATACTGCTCTGAAGGAATGACAGGTGAAAGAAAGAACAGGGCAAGCAGGGAGAAAAGCAGGGAGAGGTGTTAGAGCAAGGGCATGAAAGGTAAGTGTTGGAATTCTAATCAAAAGATGGAACAGTAGTAAAGGAGAGAGCAAGACAGAGAGAGAGAATGGGATGAAATGGATTTTCAGGATGGAAGAAAGGGGACCCAGAGCCTGGAAAAGGAAATGTTACTGTGAGAGAATTGAGGAGTAACTTCAGTTAAAAAAAAAAAAAAAAAAAAAAAAAGAGAAAATCAATGAAAGGAAATGTTAATGGAAATTAACAAACTGTGTCTGACAAAAAATAGAAGGGGAAGGGAAAAGAAACAGAAAAAAGTTAATAAGCAGTTGGAAGAAAAAAAGAAATGAGAAGTAGATAAAGTATTTACCCAATACTCTTTTTTTTTTGTTTTGGTCTTGTATGTCTCCCAGAATATCTCATGGTGAAATAAACGTTTTTGTATTTCCCAAGGAAAACAGCTATTTAAAAAAGAAACAGTGTTGTGTACACAACCCAAGTGTTACCCTTCAACTCCAGCTTCCATCCCATGAATGACCCCTCATTTCCACTAAATATTCACCATGCAGACTCTGGTCTAGGCAGATTTACACCTGTAGGTATCTCAAACCACAAAGTACAGTTCAACCCTTCAGAAAAATAAAGTCAGCAAATTCTTTTATTCCCAGAATTTCCTGTAGATTTTGCATAATGATTCTGCTGATCGGAATATCAGGTTGGGTGGGTTTTTTCCTTTTTTCTCATTGCAACATTGGGAGACACTTACAATATGTGACAAAACCAGGAAGCAGTTGATGGTAATAGGCAATTTCATCTGCATCTCTTTCCCCTTAACACATCGTGACAAAATAGTTCTCACCACTATAATCACCACCCATATTTTCATATCTATGTGTATTGGGTTTGACTGAGATGGAGTTCATTTCCCCCACAGCAGCCCTCACAGTGCTGTGCTTTGCATTGGTAGCTACAAGGATGTTGATAATACACCAGCGTTTTGGCTTCTGCTGAGCACAGCATTAGCACTGTAATATTCCTTCTGGGAGGGGACCCAAATAGGCCAGCTGACCCAAACTAACCAAAGGGATATTCCATATCATATGACATCCACTCAGATATAAAAGCTAAGGAAAAGAGCAGGAAGGGGAGCATTCATTGTTTGCAATGGCTGCCTCCTAAGAAATCACTATGCGTTGTTCATGTTTTCTAGGATTGGACCTGAGTACCAATTTAATGATTGCCCTGTGTGCTCAGCTTGAAATACAGTTTTTAAAAGTCTACTTTAACCAAACAGTTCCCTTATCCGGAAATGAAATGCTGTGGTAATGAGGAGATATAAGGCATAAGTGATACACAAGCTTCCTATCATATTTCTACATGAGTAATGACATGGAGCTCTACAAGCAGCACAAAAGGTTGAGTTTGGCTCTCTGTGGTGCAGACGCTTCTGGCAGGAGTTTGTGTCTATTACTATCCTTCAGATTTTGCCCCAAGTACTCATCAAATCCTCCATATAGATGGATAATTTGGTGTAGAATACTGTTAAACACATGCTGCAATCTTTTCTCCTGAAGGCTTGGACTCTAATGATCTTAAAGTTCTATACTTCTCCATTCAAAGCTCATTGGCTAGCCAGTTCAAAACTTGCTGTGAGTATTTTCCTGTTAGAAAACTAGGCTAATTCTACTAAAATTAAAAATTTCAAACCAAGTTGTCAATTCCTGAAGGGATTCCTGTCTGTAGATTCTAAGGCATTATTAGAGATAACTATTTCTTTACACATGATATAGAGTAGAGTCAAGGCCCTGGTAATCCATATTATCTATATTCCCATGTAAATAATCCAATACTCTTGAGAACTGTTTTGTAAAGAGGATCTAATTTTCAACAGGACCAGGATGGCTTCTACTGGCCAGGGACAATGCATCATGTATTTTTTCTCAAAACATTGCCCAAAAAAATAGGCATGGATGGAAATGAAAGTTATGTGTCTTGTCCACGGCTTAGAGTTGATAGAGAAGTGAAACGGAGAGAACAGGAGAGCATGCAAGCTGTGGTTTCAAATAGTAGACACTGAGGGTGGAAATGCAGCTGCACTGAAGCTGACAGGAATTTCTGACCCTATGTATCTCCAGTTCCTGGAAAGTCCCACCAACAAACATCAAGTCTGATAAGATTCTGTAACTTAGCAAATATTTCTCTGTGTGACCAACAGTTTCTGTTGTTTGTTTAGTGATGTTATAGTATACTTGGCTCTGTACCTGAATTGGGGCAAGGTGAGCAGGCTCACTGAGCAAGTACTAATGTGCTCTCATTGCATCACATACCCCACAGTTGACATCCTATTGAAGCTGCTGCCAAAGCACATGGAGAGGCTGTCAGCAGCATTGGGAGCAAAGGCTGAAGATATCTTTCACAATATCATCAGTTTGCTCATCAAGACTAGTGCAGGAAAAATGTTATTACCTACGGTGGCTTTTGGAACAGCTTCATTTGTTTGTGTTCATTAGGACCATAATCTGAACTTCAGTACCATGGTGGGAAGCTCTAGAAGGAATTCACTATAATGAGGATTGAAATAATTACTCAAAACTGAATATTTTTTTCTCCATCAGAAAAAGCTTTTGATTAAACAAAGAAACTGGATATATATATATTGATGTCAAAATGTCTTGAGAAATAGATTGACTTTGTAGAAGCTCTTTCTTACGTATACTACAGCAAAGTCTGACTGCACACCCAGTTGCAAGGCACAAGAGTTGACCACTGTCAGGGTGAGGAGCTACTCACACAATTTGAGACACTGTAATCTCTACAGACTCAGTGAAACCATTCAGTATCAGAGATAAAAAACTAGATAACTATTAATTCATCATTTTTTTAGAAATATTGTTCCATGCATGCCTTTTCCTTACCTAGGTAAAGGTGCAAGAAGCAGAAGCCTGAGGTAATGTCATGTTTTAACAGGCTAAATTCCAACCATGAAGTCACAGCCATGGTTCTCATTTAAAGTATGCGTTTTCATGCATACCTTAAAGCTTTGGCTTTGTGTAAAATATTACACTTCTTCAGGCTGAACTGTGCAGGGAAAAACAGCTTTAGTCAATAGTTACATTGCTTTGATTTGGTCAATAAAACAATGGGTTGGTTGATCCACCTTCCCTTTACTCATGTAACAGTGAACAAAATGAAGAATATCCCTTAAAATAGGTCAGGCCAGATGGAAAGTATTCCCCCATAATTGCATCTCTGCTGCTTCTTTAAGGATTCTTCTCTGGGTCATTGTTTAGCCTTTCTGGCTGGGTTTCTTCAACAAAATCTTTGATGCAATAATACACAGTCAGGCAAGAGAACTTTCGCATAACCATGAAGAGCATGTGATCTTTACAAAAGAACACAACAAAGCTCTCTCTTTTGTCACTGTTCAAGATTATCACCATTTCACTCTCATCCTAATAATTCTCACCCTTTTTCTTAGGTTGGATAAAGTTGCAGCGTAATTCAGTAGATTACAAAATATCAGGACTGAAAGATAAACAGTTCACTGGTCCACTATGCTTTCCTAGTACAGTTATCATTCCAAATTATTTTAAAACTCCGTTTCTGTAACACCTATAACACAGACACCCTATTAATGTAGAGAAGATTAATATTTAAAATTACATTAGGTGATAAAAAAGAAATCCCAAATGATGCAAAACTAATCTGACTTTGCTACAAATGTAGGAGTGAAGACCAAATTTACCCAAACTCTGGAGGTTTAGCTTTCCTTCTAATCCTAAAACTTTTTTATTATGACCTTGCATTATAGTAGAAATAATAGAACGTGCGGGAGGGATGGGTGCACATTTTGGACTCAGAAATCACCTAATTGTTTGGGTATTTCTACAATTTTTCCACTTACTTGCCATCCCCGGTCCCTCATTGGAGAGCATTTGAGGTCAGTCATGGTTGAATAAATACCATTCCTGTCAGCTACTTTGCCCAGGTTAATGTTTGGCATCAGAACGAGCCTCGTTCTAAGTTGTTTATCACAATGACTGCGATAACATTACTTTGGCAGTACCTATGGGTTATCATTTCTTTTTCCAGTGCACACAATAGTCTGCATATAGTTTGTTGAAAGGGAGGCATGGGAGTTCAGTTTTAAAATTCAACACGGAAGATTTGTTTTAGCAAAAAGTAATAAAAAGTTCAGTGTGGGTAATGAGCACAAGTAGGTCTGAGTCTATCTGCTTATCTGATTGTGCACAAATTTCTCTTTCAAATACTCTCCTGCGTGCACTGTAATCAAACCAGTCCACAAATAAATCAGCATTGTCCTTGATTATTTTTGTCCTCTCTGATGCCAGATATGTGCACTTCACAGGGACCTGAGTGTGATGTGGCCACTGATTTCAGTGGGGCTCAATTTCAATCTTGATCTTCTCTAGTCCACAGAAAAGAGCTGAGAGTGTCTTCAGGGATGCAGGTACTCACATAGAAATCCAAAACACTTAAAGACCGCAATGGCAGCACACAAGGTTGTCAAAGTAGCAGAGAGCCTTTCATATTGATTAGTTCCATGTTTAATGTATACATACTCCTGCAGTGTTTGCAAATAACCTTTTTTGTATGAAAACAGCAATGGCTTAGTCAAAGCCAGATCAAAGAGGCATGCATGATTCACATCCACTAAATAAACACTAATGCCTGATGGCAGTAATACAGCTATTTATATTCATTGCTTGATTTAACCAGTGGCACTCCTTTAATATGATAATAAGCACAGGCTGTTTGCTATGAAAAAAAAATAGAGACTTGAGCGCTAAACTTGCTCTTAACACCAAATGAAAGTGATATTGGTGGGCAAGTTGAGATTTGCTAATTAACTTCACCTACAGACAAAATCAGAAATTTTATATTATGCTTTGGAATTTCATAGGAACAAATAAGTAAGCAACTTCAGTGGGAGTTAAGCATTTGAATACATTGGAGGGTCTGGTAGTCAGGTCCCATCAGTGACCTCTGTGTTTCATTGGACTCACAGTCCTGTAAATCTATCACTTCATGTCCTCCACAGCACTTCGTGATGCAAAAATGAGGGCTGAGAACTCTCTTAAATAGTGTCATCCCCAGTGACTACAGCCCTCACACCTAAAAAAATATCACTAAACTGGTCTGAAACTAGCTAGTAGTTCTCAGGAGCAAGAATTATGTGATGACAGACACCCCTCTCTACTGAAAGGGAACCTGAGCTGGCCTTGTGCAACAGACACTCTCAGATGACCTGCACTCAGCCAAATGGCCTTGCAGATCCTGCTATTTCACAGCCACTGCTGAGTACTGTCATTTTGCAGGCAGTCCTCTGCTTGTCATCCCTATTATTTGACCAAAAGAAGAAAGAAAGTATGAGTAAGAAAACATTTTAGAATGCTGGGAAAGGATACTTTGTTAGAAGGACCTATGATGTGGCCCACTATGGCTTTCCCCCAACTTCATCCCTTATGGTATTCACATGGTACAACACTGACTACTGTAAAAGCAGTTTCAGTTTTAGAGAATGAATGCTTCATCCTGTTTGTAGTAATAACTATCTGATTTGCAGTGGCCAGTGCTGTCCTCAAGCAAAATGGAATTAGTGGTGAAATCATTAAAACACCAAGAACAATGAGATGGTATCAGAGGAATCACAGGATCTTTCAAATTTGACCACAAGATTCATACATACAATAGGTTCTAGTAGACAACCAACAATGAAAAAAGCCCCAGAATGCAAAATCTGATGGACATTGCACCCATGATGCTACACAACGGTTTTGAGAAAGTCCAGGACTCTCATTCATTGGAAAGTAACCCATTGTAAACAAAGTGGACAGACTCTTTAAGTTTATTAGTGTCATCACAGGAAAAAATGGGATAAATTATTTTTTTTAAAGAAGCAACACCATTCTATGTAGACAAGACTTGTTTTGACGAACATAATTTTTATTCTTTTCCTTTCATTATTGGACTTTAATAAGAAGAACACTTTCTCTACTATGAATATGTGAAGATTTTTAAACATTGTTTCCATTTGGGTTATAGAGGAATGTTTTAGATTTGTTATCATTCAGTTCTTTGGGCAAATTTCTTTTTCAAACTAGACCATGTTACAGCAGAGGCATGTTAGATTTGAAATCTGGGACCTTTTCCTCTACCTTCATGTACATCTTCCTTTCTCCATAATTTATTATTAGCAGGTCTATTGGTAAAATTTATCTGATTTGCAGGAAGATTGATTTTTGAGGGCTCCATGTGCCATAAAATAGCAGCAGAATTCCATTTCCTGTATTGCAGATAAGGATGCTTCTGTTTTAGAGTTGTTCTTTGACTTATTTGCTGATTTGCTTGATAAACAGAATGGCTTAAAGTCTTGAAGAGAGATAATTGCATGTGCCAGAATAACACAGGAATAACTGGGCTGCTAGTACTTCAAAGACAGTTTGTAATTCCTTATTAAAGAGCTGCAACAGAAGTTAATTCATTATTTCTCCAATAATTAATAAAGGAAGTAGTTATTACTGTAACCAGCAATTTTGAAAGACATTTCAAATCCTTATGTGTGTCCAACATGCTGATAAAAAACAATATTAATTGCAACTTGAAGGAAACACTGATCTCTTGAGAGATTTTTGCTTGATAATTGAGAGTGCTTCAACCAAGATGATCCTTGTAACTGATATCCTCAGCAACATCTAATGACTCAGACCTGCTTCTTCAGAGGTGGATTTGACACTGTTCCACAACCCCAAATATACAGATGTATCAGTGCACTTGCTGGCCGCAAAATGCCTTGACTCATAACCATAATATCTCTTGAAAAGATTCTTTGAAACTGCATCTGTTTCTACAGCTGTCACCTGGTTAACACTAGGGAGATCTCCCACTGTCTCAGCTGCATTCCTCATTCATTAGGAAACCATTACTACTTTCAGGTAACTACTTTCATTCATTTAGAATTAGTCACAGGTTCTTTACAGACCTAATGTTAAGCTGGACTGCAAATTAATTTTGGGGTATTTAACATTTAAAGAATTTGGGAGGTAAGTCATATAAATGAATTTTATTTAGCTATTTCCCCAATCTGTGAAAAGATTACATACTGGTGTTTCTCTATAAATGCCTGAAGACTGTTCTCATGGGCTTTATGAAATAATTTAAATTGAAAAATATCTGTAGGCAGTAAATGCCCTTCAGTGTAACTTTGAAAATACATTGTATTCTCCAGGAGCCTGGCTTTTATTTGTCTTTTGTAGTATTTGTGTGCTGTTTTCCAACTTCTATTTACTTCTACTTTAAGATGGATAATTATTTACTGAAAATAGTATTCCCGCTCTTTCCAACAAACCTTTGTAAAAGTCATCTTAATTTTGTTAGTGTAAACTTGAGCTGCCTCCCAATATAAGGAGACTCGGGCTGAATGTTGGCTGAATTATTTGCTTTGATGGGAATACAGAATTTCTTAGAAGTGATTGAAAATGCAAAACATTCCATGAATGAGGACTGCTTGGGAGTCTGCACCAGGTTCTCTCCATCTACGGAAAAGTGTTGCATCACAAGTGTTCCCGGTGCAGTCTGATTCCTGATGTCACAAAAGAAACCTGGAAATCAACTGCCTTAAACTGTTGTGACAAAAGTATAAAGCAGAAGCCTGATTTTGCTAGCAACACTCAGCCTTACCACCATCTAGTCAGAGAGGAGACCAAGTAACACAGTGGCTAGAACACTCAGAGCTAAGCAAAAGTGAACATTGCAAACCTACTTCTTCTTGAAGAAGTGGTGTTACATGTGGAAATTAACTAAAAAGCAATCCACTACAAGCTGCAGCTGTTTGGTCTGCTGGGAAAAAACACTGCCCACCTACAGGAAGGCAGTCCTATGGTAGTCTCATGGATATTACTCAGTTTCTATTGCTTAACTTCACAAAAGGACATTGCAAAGTCACAAATACAATTATTCACAGTTTACAGCTTAGGAAATTTAGGAATAAGGAAAGTGAGGCAATTGGCCCAAGGCAAATTAATGACAGGGTTGTGAAGAGACCTTCATTATCCCACTCTTATCCCAGCACTAACAAGCACAGCTTCCAGTCCTAAAGGAAGAGGGTATTTTGGCAGAGACAGCCCAGCACTCCCTCATACAGGTGGAGAATACAGAACCTTATTTCTGTTCTGCCATTCTTCCATCCACTAAAAATGTCCTACAAACCCTAGTTGCTGTCAAAGCAGGTTTCCTTGCTTTAGACAGCACTGGAGAAAATCCTAAGGCTACTTGCTGAGGACCTTCTCTACCTCTCCTGTTTTGGTTCTCAACCCGAATAAAGCCTTCCACTCTCCAACAGGCCTGTCTGCGGAAGAGTCTGGCTGGTACAACAGAGCCAAACCATGGAAATAACAAGGAAAATTCAGACTCCATCTCTGAATGTATTACTTAAGAGTGACCTCATGTGTCTGTACCAGGTGTTCTCATCTCTTTATGAAGAACAGCTATAAGTGAATGGGGCCACAAAAAAAAAAGATTTAAAAAATAATTCTAGGGAAATTAACATTTTTCTTAATGAATTCCCCACATGTACAAGCCTTAGTGCCTTAAAAGTTTATCTGTACTGCACAATATGTTCGACTGTAAACTGGTAAGTAATAAGTTCTAATAATGGCTCCTGCTATACATTTCTCCTCTGCAATTATGTAGCACTGTATGAATGCAGGAAAATGTCTGTGACATACAGGAATACTGAGGACTCATTGCACATCTGCATTGGACTGAAAATTCAATTTTTTTAACTTGACTTCAGCTGTTTCTCTGCTGCATTTTACCTCCCTCCAAGATAGAACACAGGAGAGGAATAGTAAGAATTCTTGCAGATGTCACAGGCAAAAGCTCAACACTGAAATGCATTGTGTGTGTGCTCCCTCTGAATGGACAATCATCAACACTATGCTGCTTTCTAGGTCAAAACCATTTTCTACCTGCAGGCCAGAAATGGGATCATTTGGATTCTGCTGGCATCCAAATAGAGCAGCCAGAAGAATGCCCATCTGAAGACACCCTCCCAGGGCAGGGTGGCAATCTGGTGCATACTGAGCCTGGCAAGGCACCATTGCCGTAACACCAAGGTCCTATAACAGCAAATTTTCTTGCTGTAAGATACAAGATTTTAGTCTGTTGGACTCAAAACTAAAGAAAGGCAGTGAAAAGCTTTGAAAACTGAGGGCATATGTTCTCTATCAAACAGGACTTGGGACTGGTCCACATTCACAACAGCTATACACAGCTGCTTCCTGGACAGAATGCTATGCTTCAACAGTTTTTTCCCCAGCATGATCTTGAGCCAAAATCTCAATGCTCTGCTCTTCAGTAAATTCACACAAGAATGGGATTGTGGTTTAGACATTTCTACAAGAGGCACATAGTAAAATTGACCTGGCAAGCAATTCTATTGACCAGCAGGGACTGGCATCTTCCATCTCTCAGTTCTAGAGTTACATGGTGAGCTGAGGTCATGACTCTCTCAGATTCCTAGTGCACCATGACAGACATCCAGCTCTTTTACAACTCTCCCTTTGATTCACACAAAGCACAGCAAACCAAAAGGCTCTAAACCAAATGCTTCCATCTCTAAACCAAATGCTTCCTTCATTTCTTAGAAAACCTTCGGCCCACTTATGCAGTTTAAGAGCTCTCCTGCTTTGCGCATTCCATTCCAAGCCCCCTTGGGATGCACAGTGTTGGGCCTAGAAATAACAAGTGCAGATGGCTGCCTATGTCCTTAGCCATGTGACAGCTCATGCGATTGCTTTTCTTCAGCTTGTCGGCAAAGCAGGGAGGGGAAGGAGGTGACAAAAGGCCTGTTATTGCTCTGTGCAATCTGTGAGCCAGAAGTGAACCTAGTGTGTTCTTCCGATGCAACCACGGCTGGATTTTGCCCCAGGGACTCCAGGTGGAAGTTGCAGTGGGAGCAGTAAGGGCTTAGCCTTCCAACACTGGGTTGATCAATGAAGCAGAGAAACCTGCAAACCTATTAAGAGCGGGACCCAGAGGAGCCATGCCAGACAACTTTTTATTTTCTAATTTTCCTTTTTCAATTAAATTTGACATTTTTGAGAGCAAGCTTGCTTACAGACTATTAATCCGTGGCTGGGAGCAAAGGAAGGAAAACACTTCAATGAGAAGAACTGAAACTGAAAAGCTTTGTCTGCAGGACAGGATGCTAAGATGATTTTAGTGAGTTTTGAGAAACTCAGACAGTGGCAGTTCATGCCTATGTAACACAAACATATTCATACAGTGTTTTCAGAAAAAGAAAAGGTGACATTCTAATGCCCATTTTCTTCCTTTCATTTATATTCAAAAGGCATATCAGCTAGGGAAAAGTGTGCACTAATTGATATTTGCTACCAGCTGAACAAAATGTTCATAATCAACGAAAAAAGAAAGGGTTGCAACTCTTGCAACAGACTGAGAACATCTAACTGGACCTTTGGAAGGTGCTGAATTTCCAATTTCAAGCATATGAAGATGGGATGACAGATTCAGAGGATAAAAATGAGAAGTGCCATGATTTTTTCTGAAGCCTGATTATCTACAGCACCTAGAAAATATTTGCGTTTGAGAACCAGTTCATACTTGATTAATTGAGTTATAATGCCAAAAAAGTAAAGAAAACAAAAACATTTTTTATGAAGTGAAACTAGAACTTTTAGCTGTACTGTATAGTTTTGAAGCTATGGTTTTGATACCTAATCCTTAGGGTCCTTAGTCACTTGTTACTCAGGAAAACACTATTCTGTTTCAGCAATGGAATAAAGCAAAACATTGAGTTGCAAATTCTGGAAAGATCCAAGATCTGGATTTGAACATTATGTCTTGGATATATCCCTTAAAACAAATAAACTAAAGCAAACTAAACCCACATGTGGTGGAAGTTAGGCACCTGTAATCTCAAAATGAACAAGTGTTAAATGAATATTTCCTCTGGAAGTTTTGGGAACAGTTTTTCTATTACATGCCCCTCACATGCAGGAAGAAACCCTGGAAAAGATTGCCAGTCTAATAGAAAATGGAAAGTGCTCAGCAGCAGATGGAGGGAATATTTAAAAAAAAAATTTTATTACATATAAGGCTTTGACCACAACCAGGCAGTAATCAAATACAAATTGCTATTAAAACAACTCATGAGTGTGAGAAATGTAGAGCAAAATGAAGGCAAAAAAGTGACCTCACTGGTAAAGATTATGATCTCCTTTCAATGCCAGCCATTAATGATAGTAGTTATTGCAGCTTTTGATCACAGTGTCTTAACACTTCAGCTTAAGTTGCTGAAAGTCATGCATGTGCCACTGAGGAAGGACTGAAGGAGTCCTTATAGATCACTGAGCCAGTTTGTAGAAGGCTTCTATTTATTTACTGCTCAGTGAATCATGGTTATGTATGTTAAGAGGAGTGGTTTGTTTAACAAAAGAAGAAATCAAGAGGTAAGCATTTAACCACTACTGAGAGCTCTAAAACCAGAAGCCCACCAAGTTTGCTTCCACTACACCTATTTTCTGTCCCAGTCTGCCATGCATTTTTGGCATGCAAAATGAAAGCTTGCAGTGAAAGTCATTTTTGGTTTTGTGCAAGACTCATAAGTACATGCTCGTAATACATGGCAAACATGTTCAAAGAGTACAGATGTAGGAGATAAAAAACCAATGGGGGAATTATACACAGCTGATTATTCAAGCATTGCCATTGAAGAAAACCTCCCAAGCTTTAATTCCTTACAGAAGTGAAAGTACTATCAATGCAATGGGGCTGTTTACTGTGGAAATTTCTATTCACGTGAAGACCTGCATTTAACTGCTCCGAGAATAATTACAGAACAGTTTTAAAGAGCAGTCTCATCTTTAAAGAGAATTACAGCAGTGCAGTTCCAAGGGAACAGGCTTCAATCCATCCTGTTCACCAGTCGGGTATTTCCGTATATGTTCTAGATTGAGTTTTACAACAGTGAGCAAAGGGGAAGCAGGGTAAGGCTCATCTCACATGTGACAAATGAGGACATGGAGATTCTGAAAAGCATCTAAGGAGTTTTGCGCTCAAGTAGATATCCTGGCAGCAATACTTTCCAGAGAGCTTATCAGCATACAGGATTTCACCTGTTCCGAAATCACTGGTCCCAGTGTCTTCAGATATAGTTGTAAACTTATGCATACATGTATATTAGGACAGAAACCTAAAAGAGGGCACAAAGAAAATTAGGAAAAGAAAGGAGATGGTTATTTATGAACAGTTTTGTTCATGTCACTATCCGTGATATCATATGGATCTCTCTGGCAGCTTCAAGAAGAAAAGACTTACTTCTTCAATAAATCCTCCAGTTACCTTAAGCAGGAAACTACACAGTATTTCTTCAAGGGAACTCTGCACCCCAACACCCAATTCAGTGCAAAGTCCCAATTCACCCACAGAGCAAGTCCACACAGTACAGCACTCAAGTAACATTTCACAGAGGAAAGAAAAAGTATGGACCACGTAGTTTAAGCCTCATGCACATACAGAAGACGAACAATTTCAAACCTATAAACAATCTGATTTCAGAATTCTCTAACTTCTTATTTTGTATTCTTTGTGAATTTTCTACTCAGACTTAGGAAGCTGAAAGAGAAAGAAACACAGTGTAAGGTTTTATAGGTATAGCAATTTGAAGATTCAGAATGCTACAGTAGTCAGAAAACACACACCCCCTGAATTACTCTGAAGTTTGTAATTTTAAGTAAAATTTTGCTCAAATATTATATTTAGCTGGTTAAATAGGAATCAACAGCTGCAGTGACTGATCATCAGCTATAGATTCGATCATTTTCAGGACATGAAGAGAACACTTTGACTGCACTCTTCAAAGCAGAGCAAACTGACTTAGGTGATGACCACAATCTTCCCATGGATTGCTTCCCCACGTGCTTCTCTGGGCTGGTACATACATTACCTCCATCTCACTACTCTCCCCTGAATAGCATGCATTGCCAGCCTCCCCATCCCTACCTGCTGCCATGTAAAGTAGGCAACAGGAGTTGTGATCAGGACAGGCCTGGAGGAAAGAAAAGGGCAGAAAGGAAGACAAATGAAGTGGAGAAGGGAAGCAAACCTGAGTTGAAAAGGACCAGACCTGCTCTGTTCTGACAGGGGAAGGAGAGGCCCAGTTTTGGCAGGAAGAGGAGTTTGGCAGTTTGGACAGCATTTGCAGCACCAGCTGCGAGTATTTCATGGACTGGATTTCATGGAGGCATTGCACTGACTCACTGAAAAAGATAATTACAATGAATGTGCTTATATGGAGGGTTTTTTCATTAAAAGCTATAGGAATCAAGAAATTCTAGTTCCCAACAGGTTTTAATTGGGTTTATGGGATAATTAGAAGCTCCCTCCTCTGTTTATGTTTAATACTTGTATTTATGGGTATTAATATGGCAATTTTCCCATCAAAATCTATGCAGGAGAGTAACAAAAGAAAAGAAAAAAAGAAGACTACCTTATAGTATTAAGTAGGGACTTGAAATCCTGCAGAAATTATATTTTTATGTCAAGTTATTCCTTTTTTTCTTTCTGTGTCAAATCAATGAGTTTATTTTCAGCACCTAATTAAATGTCACAGTTGTAACTCAAAGCCAAGCAAGATACTGCATATCAAGAAAAAGAAGCAAAAGATTTCTCATTCTTTGAAAGATAAGAAATTATAATAAGATAGGCCTGAGTTTCATCAAATTTGGGATCCTTACAAGCTAGGGAAATAATTTTGTTTGAACTAGATGGCTCATATGTTCAGTTAGTTTTAGGATAACATACTTCTAATCCCCTACAACATTAAATACAGGCTTCTGTAATTGGAACTTCTGTATCATTGAAACTTCCACGACATTGTGTCTAAATCCTGATTATATTTCATTTAAATTTTTAATAGCTTTTACCACAGATCAGAGTCTTAGCATGTGAGTTTCTGAACCTAGATTAGTCTTAGTTCTACATTACTCTGAGGTCAGGAAACTACATCAAATTTTGATGGCTAAACTACAGAAATTCCATTTACAGGACTGAATTGACCCAATTTTATTTTATATTTCAAATATACAGTATCTGTCTTAATGCTATACTCAAATAAGCATGCCCAGGAAGGTCACACAAGCAGGTTCAGTGTTCATCACAGACCTGAGGGCACTAATCAGCCTGACTGTCCCTCCCTGGGGCTCTCACCACCTCACACATGGCTCAGAACCCCACGTCAGCCCCCCAGGACCATCAGACCCTGCAGGTCTCCAGCTGCTCATGGCCCTGCCTGGCCATGGGCTCTATCAAGCCTGGCCCATGTCCCAGATGGGCTCTGCCTGTCCCCAGGGAGGTGTCTGCTGTACATGGCTGGGCCAGTGGGACAGACTCTGGCTGCTAGTCTCTGCTATGTCACCACACCATGCTGAGCCTCGCTACTCCTGGCCCCAGAGCACCTTGACATGTTATATCATTTTGAGACCGTGTGACTCAAAAATGTTTGGCGTTCATTTCACCAGGTATTAGACTGAGTGTTAGTGATGTAAATTAAAATCTGCCTTTTTGCAGAAAAAAGGCCTTTGTTATAATTTGTGCACCACAACAATATGTGTGTATATCTATAAGTGTCTCAAAACTGCATTTAAACACATTACCCAAGAAATCTTCCCTCAGTCATTCCCATGTTCTTTGGGTAGGGATTCCTTCTTTTTCCTCCTGTGTGTTCACAGGTCCCTCTGGACTGTGCTAAGCACTCTGTCAGTAACCCCAGCTGGCAGCTGAGCACCATACAGCTGCTCCCCTAGTGGGATGGAGGGAAGAAAATTGGAAAGGTAAAAGTGAAAAAACTCATGGGTTGAGATAAGAACAGTTTAATAGATAAAATAAATAAATAAATAAATAATAATAATAATAATAATAATTCAAAATTGTAATGAAAAAGAAAATAACAAAGAGAGAGAAATAAAACCTAAGACAGACAAGTGATGCACGTGAAAACAAATGCTCACCACCAATTGACCAATTGACCAATGCCCAGCCAGTCTCTGATCCCCAAACAACCCGGTTTTATTGCTGAGCATCATGCTGAGGGTATGGAATATCCCTGGGGTCAGTTCAGGTCAGCTCTTCCAGCTGCATCCCCTCCCAGTCTTCTGTGCATCCCAAGCCACCTCGCTGGTGGGGTGGTGTGAGGAGCAGAAAAGGCCTTGACTCTATGTAAGCACTGCTTAGCAGCAGCAAAAACATCCCTGAATTATCAACATTTGTTCCAGCCCAAGTCCAAAGCATAACCCCATACCAGCTACTGTGAAGAAAATTGACTCAACCCTGGCCAAAACCAGCACACATTTGTAGGCAATAGACATAAAACAAGGATCCACAGATTCAAAATTAACTCAGTGTTAATTAGAGGCTTGGATAGGGGTGCAAATAAGCTAATTGGAACTGAGCAGAAAGTTGTCTTATCCTGGGAAAACTTCACCATTTCATAAAGTCTTCAGAATCCCTAACTGGAGCAAGATGGATTGAGGCCAATTAAAATCTTTTTTTCCCAAATTGATCAGGTAGCCTTATGACTGTCATGCCTTTCTTCCTCCTGTTCTCTCCATCTCAAACAACAACTAGTCTGTCAAGCTTGCTTTAAGTGAGATTTAAGAAAAAATTGTGACCTTTATTTTCTACTTTTTCTTAGCTTTGCTTTCTTAGTTTTGCATTAAAAATCAGGATTCATCTACCTTGAAAATTATTTGAATTTATAGTAAACCAGAATATATATCATAGCAAATTTACCAAGGAAACTGATTAACATTTTTTTCCTTATTGTTTGAGTTTGATGATTTGTACTACATTTGATAGTAGGCAAAAAAAAGAAAAAAATCTTGTTTCTAAGTTTTCCTCCTCTTTATCCCTTCAACAGAATGCTGGAGAACACTTTGAAAAAAACCTATGAGCCATGCAAAGAATCCTCAAAAAATTCAGAGAAGAGAAGGTAAACCCTCAGCATATTATCATTTCCAACAAAACATCCAAGCAGATAAAACTCAGTCATCTGATGTGGCATCTTTTTTACCACAAAAAAAACAAGTGCTATTTTGATGCCATGGTCTGTCTTTTGTCAGGCACTTTAAAAGGTAAAATCTGAAAGTTACAGATGTCATAACCTTATGGGAGTAATTTTGCTAGCAATTTTATTAGAAACCAAACAAAATTAGATTGTGCACAGACATTCTAAAAGGTAGCAATGTAATGCTCAAGCATATAAATAAAAATAAAGTATGGACAGGCATTGAAATTGTGGTGGAGTAGGACAGAGTTTAAAGATAACCACAGTTTAGACCAAAAGTCAAGTACTTTTATGTCAGCTACATGAAGTATATTGGAAATATTGAGTGAGAATGTACAGGAAGAAATGGCTCAACAGAACAAAAATAGGAGCCAAAAGTACTGTGTTAGAGCAGAAAGAGGATAAAGGCCCCCATATATTCATACTTGCAAAAGCCTGGGTTACCACCAAGCCTTGAAAAGAAATAGCTTCTGAAGTTGCACTCCATAGAATTCATTGTCAATTCTTCCAAGAGGTCATACAGTGAAAGGACAGAAAAGAAGGAAGAAACATAATGTGGTTCAATAGAGGATCATTAGTCTGACCACAATCGTACACAACTTTTTAGAACAACCTTTGATGGAAAGAATAATTAAAGACATGGAAGGAAGTGGAAAGAAATGCTGTACAGGTTTACTAAAAGTAGAACATGCAAGACCAAAGTTGCAAATAAATAATTACTAAGACCAAGGAGAGTCAGCTGATTCAATCTATCTGGACATGAGTACAATACTTAATTTGATGTGGCATGAGAGAGGAATCGTTAAGTCAGAAACTAGAGATTAATATTAGATTATAAATTAAAAGAAGAACTGGCTAAAAGGGAGATTACAGCCAAGTTAAAAGCCTGGAGACGAAGTTTAATTATTAGGCAATTTTTCAGAACTATTTCTTCTGGAAAAAGTTTAATTCCTATTTTTTTTTTTGTGAAACTGGGGCAAAAAATGTGTCTGAAGCTTTTAAATTTGCTGTTGTCTCAGAATGTAAAGGCTCTAATACATAGGAAGATCATGTTGCTGAGAAAGAGTTGGATGATGTTAAAAACCAGAGTGAGACATGGGATAAAAATTCATTTGTACCAAGCACAAGGTCATGCATGTGAGTCAAGCATTCTTGCTATAGATATACCTATTGGTAACAACCAAAGAGGGAGAAAACCTGAGGGATATGGAGATTCCTGGATGATGATGATGAACTACCAATATAATTCAAATGTGAAAGACTCTGATTGTACACCAGGATTTTATTAGGCAAGATTTTGGAGAAGATGAAAAAAACTATTAAAATTACTTACAAAGCACTAGTAAGATCTAGCTGATCCACTGTATGTTTGATGAACATGAACTTGAGATAGAGCAAGTGTTATTTATTAGTCTTCCCATCCCCTTATCATTCAGTTTGTTGAAAGAAACTTATGTTATAGCTGTACTGCAGGACCTTGACACATGCTTTTAGCTTGCAAGCTCTTCCCCTTAATGTCCTAGTTCCACATCAGGACAAGGCCATGTTAGGCCTTGCTTCCCTCTTTCTCTCTTACGACCCAAGATGTGGGATAAAAGGAAGCCATGACATACTGCAACTGGTTCCCCAGTTTGAACACAGTAGGGAAATGCACAGCAAACATCCTATGGAGCAGCATACATATTGCCTAAGGGAGATGACTTTTTTTTGCCTAACAGCTTGATGACCAAGAGGTACACTGTCTATAAAACACAATCAGTCAGTGGTAGTAAAAGAGAAAAGATAAAGGAAAAGAAGCCATGAAAAAAAAATATTAGCATAAGAACAAGCTGCATAAACTAGCAATAAATTTCAAAAGAACATATAAGAGGGTAGCTAGGATAGAGAATCATCCCTCTAGCCTTGAAAGCCAGAAGATCCTGACATATTCTTGCAATAGGAATTAAAAACTACAAAGAAAAGCCGGATTCTGACAGAATGTTTGGAAGAGTTTACATAATCTGGTTAACAGGCTATAGCACTTCCAGTGACTCAGAAGTTCCCCTCTAGATCAACATTCCTAATTATAAGGTAAGTATTGGTCTAATTTCATCACACAGTATATTCTTTTTTAACAGAGCTGGACTTCCAGAAGTAGTTAAATCATGGGCAGGATGTTTTCTACAGCTCTTGCTCTGCAGTGTTGTAGAAGAAAACCTTGTAGTGCAAGTGAATTTTTTTCTATCTCTAATGTACAGAAAGTAGTTCCCACAAGATAACAGAGATCGTGCTCCTGATCCTAAAGAAAAGTACACCTTCTGCAGAATAGAGGAAAGATGGAAACACTGAAAGCAGTTTGGAAAAGAGTCAAGGACTTGCTCATTTCAAATTGCCACCTTTGACTTTGTTTTAGTAATTTTTCAGATATTGTCCCTGTTTCGCCTCTTATCTCCAAAGCAATCAAAGAACAAAATTATAACAGTGCTCAGGAGTCCTTTCAGAGGCTACATTGAATTTTGTTAGCTGCAGATTTTGTAGTAAGACACAGAAAGCCTAGAAAGGTAAAATATGGAGTAGGAATGAAGATTTCTGACCCTGCTGCCAGAAAGCAGCAGACTTTTAATAATTCAATGCAGGCTACAATTTCATGTGTGGCTCATGTTCCACTGTCTTTGAAGAGGATCCCCATAGAGTGTCAGGGGCTTTTTCCACTGTGAGAGATAAGAAAGGCAGGCAGCACAACCGAACTTCAAAATAACTGTTTTACTATTCATCTTTGAAGAAGCTGTAAGTTTCTGTCAGCTTTAGCCCTACCAAATTCCCAGGAAACTCCATCCTATGTAAAAGGCTGTTAAGGAAATTTGCAATCAGTTTCAAATATATTGGAAGCGGAAGATAATGACAAAATAACAAGTATGTTGTTATAATTTAACATGCCATACATCCCAGCATTATCAATATCATGTTCCTTTTGAAGAAGAATAAACTGAAAGTAGTGTTACACCTGTCCATTCACAAATTAATATTTGTCACAAGTGCACTTAAGGAGTCCATAATATAGCCTGTGACAGTATGCCAAATGTTTTCTGAGATAAATGAAACTTGGTTGACTGCTATTTAGCTTGAAATAATTCTGCTCTGTGGCAACTGGACAGATGTTTGGATGTCAGGAACTCTTCTGAAATTGCCAAGGAAGGAAGGAAGAACTGTACTTTTCAGCTTTACAGCAACAGGCTAGCATGACGTAGCTTCTCAGGGTAAGATTTCTATATGATAAGGTGTTCCAGTTTTCATTTACATGCCTGTCAAGGTATTTACTGCTTGTCAAGGTAAGCTTCAGTAGGGATTGTCCATGGCCAGATAAAACAAGGAAAACCCTGAGTATTTTTAGGTTGAGGTTATTATTTCAACTTAAAAAAAACAAAAACTTTTTTTTTTCTGCAGGAAAATTGAAGTATGAGATGTTTATTTACTGCAGGAAAACAGATTCCAGTGGATCAGATAAATAATACAGATGGCAACAGGAGCTAAAGGGTTGCAACTAACAAGCTACTTGTGAGGCGACTAACCTTTTCTGTCTCAGATCCAAGGTAAAGAATGCTCATTTCTTCTTATAAGGACTCCACTGCTCTGTTAACAAGTGAAGAAGACCTATTATCTGACTTCCCTCAGGCCTGCTTCTGGAATCTTATTTGAAATTATGTGATTCATCTCAGGCTGAGCAGCAATAATGTCTGGTTGGGAACTCTGCATAAGCGAGCTGCTGAGCTGTGGACAGTTTGGGACAGTTATGTGACAAGTTGCTTTATTCTAGGGTGAAGAACAACTTCACTTCTAGACTTACACCCAGTATTTCTTCCATGTCTGAATCCTCTGCCATTTGACAAACAGCAGCCAAGAACTTAGCTATAAGCTGTGCAGGTGTGCAGTAGTCTGTGGGTTTCCATCTCTGCTTCTAAGGCAGGAGGTAGCTCAGGGAGACGAGCGTATATAACTGTACTTTGTTAATTGCATAGGACAAGTAGACTGTTGTTACCTCCTTAGAGACAAGTGAATGCTTACACACAGGCATGCATAATGTTCTGGTCAGAATACACATGAACTCAGAGGTCAGGTTTTCCTCATGGAACAGATGCTACAATACATCTAACAAAATGAGACAAATATTAGAGTGGGAGTAGAATAGGTAATTCAAATCTCAGCAGGAAAGGAATCCGTAATGCAAAGGTTTTTTTCTGATGACTATGCTGTTGGTCTTGGAAGATATTTGAGGGTTACTTGGCAATTGTAGTTCTCTATCTGCCATTCCTGAGCCTTCTTCCCCAGACTTCAAAAAGCATTAATTATATCTACTATTAATATCTCATTCCAAGTTAATTCACCTTGCTTCTTTAGTTGCAGTCTCAATCTCAATATAAATTTGGATGACCAGTTTCATAGAATCATCAAGTTTGGAAGAGACCTTCAAGATCACCTAGTCCAACTCTCAATCTAGCACCACCACAATCACCCCTAAACCATGTCCCCAAGTGCAGCATCCAGACACCTCCTGAACAGTTCCAGAAATAGTGACTTCACAACCTCCCTGGGCAACTTATTCACAGAATCATGGAATTGATGAGGTTGGAAGGAACCACAGTGGGTCATCTGGTCCAACCCCTGCACAACCAGGGTCATCCTATAGCACGTGGCACAGGATTGCATCCAGACAGTTCTTGAATATCTCCAGTGAGGGAGAATCCACAACCTTTCTGGGCAACCTGTTTCAGTGCTCAGTCGCCCAAATAGTAAAAAAGTTCTTCCTCGTGTTCAGGTGGAACTGCCTGTGCATCAGTTTCTGCCCATTGCCTCTTATTCTATTTGAGAAAAGCCTTGACACCCACCCTTTCAATATTTATATGCATTAATGAGTACCCTTCTCAGTTGCCTCTTCTCAAGGCTGAACAGGCCCAGCTCCCTCAGCTTTTCTTCATAAGAGAGATTTTCCAGATTCTTGACCAACTTAATACCCTTCACTAGACCTGCTCTCAGAGCAAAAACATTTTGGGCCTTAAAAAATAATGGCAAAGTTTGCCTCTCTTTTCTGTCCCCTTTTGTGGTTACAGACACTAGCTGGAGCACTCATTTTCCCTCTTTCCAGATCCCCTCATCTTCTCAGAAAACATCTAGAGTTGTTGAATTGCTCTTCACCAGCTTTCTCCAGGAGGGATACATTCAGCAGCAGTAAAAGGCAACCACTTTTATTTATTTTAACTCAAGGGGAAAATCAATAGGAATAAACAAAGGTCACATCCCCATGAGTTACTTACCAGTAATGATTACAGCAGCTCAAAGCAAAGCAAACCCCATCTGCAGAGGTGCTCTCTCTATCACACAGGGAAGAGCTGTACGGACTGTAGTGCCTGGCCATCTGCCTGTCTGGCAGTGCAGCTCAGACAAGCATTGTGTACAGAGGGTTTACAACTTCCTAAAGTCTAAATCTGCTGAGAAAACTTAGACTGTCTAATCTGGCCTCTTGTCCCCCTTTCAACTTAATATTTCACAAGCATACTAAATCTCAGAACCTTAGTTAAACCTAATCATTGTACTCCTCTTCTGCTTAGGACTTATGTACTACTGGTAAATGGAAAAAAAAAAAACAAACAAATAAAGCCTGGCTCAAAAATCATGTGGCAACCTGTGCAAAATTGCTTAATTAACAAGTAGTCAATGATTTATTAGGTAAATCATCCAAGTGGTAGCACAATAGGCAAAATTATGAAATTTGATTATAGTTTTACTTTTTACATTAAGGGTATGGGTATTTAGCAGAAAATAAACCCAGAATCACAAAAGCACAAAATACTCTGAGTTGGCAGGGACCCACAAAGATCATCAAGCCCAACCCTTAGCCCTGCACAGGACATCCCCAAGAGTCACACCATGTGCCCGAGAGTATTGTCCAAACACTTTCAGCCTTGATGCTGTGACCACTTCTCTGGGGAGACTGTTCCAGTGCCCAACCACCCTCTGGGTGAAGAATCTTTTACTAATATTCAACCTAAACCTCCCCTGACACAACTTCAGGCCATTTCCCTGGGTTCTGTCACTGGAGATCATGTTTTTCTCAACCAGCCTCATCAATTCTTCACCATCTTAAAACAGCAATATACACTTCTGACCTTTTACCACTGTACTGTAAAGCTACAAGTGTTGAAAAGTGTTCAGAGAAGTGCAGATGGTTCTTCCCCCTTGTCTCCTTCTCAGAGTGCCAGAAACATAACTTCAGAGACTCTCAGCCCAGAGTGGATAACTTTGCCTGTGCAGGTAGCCAGCTTACATCCATGCAAGAGGCTGTAGGATGTCTGCCAGAACCTGAATTAAAACCTGCATAGTCCTTTTAAAAAAATAGTAATGTCTGGTGACTCCAGACATTCTTTGGACAGAAGTTCCACTATTTTTTTACCTTCCCAGCTAAAGAAGTCCGTCTAATTTAATGGTTGAATCTGTTCAACTTCCAGTCATTAGATCTTGTTACTTATGTCAGCAAGGTTGAAAAGCTCCAGACATCCTTTTCTAGCAAAAATATGTGTACACAATCATTGAGTTATCTTCTCTTTGATTATTTTAGGTGTCTAGATCCAGTCCTGATTTTTATTATTATTATTACTTCCTCTTCCACTTCTCTCTTATTCCTCTCTTTATTAAATGGTAGCTGACAGATGGAGAAGGGAAAATGTGAACAAAAATAAGCAAATTAAAAATATTAATCTGCACAATAAGCCTTTCTGTTTTCAAAGTGGTTCGATTATTTATGCATTTTTATTACCTCTGTATTAGTATTGGAGATTTTTCTGGTATTAGAATTCCTAAATCAGGATACATTTTTTTTATTACTATTGTTTATTCCTACTGTGTATTATTATTGTTTACTGATAAACTCATAATTGTTCAACCAGAGGGAACTGAGCATTTTCCTCACAAAGGAATGAATATAATCTATTGGCATGTCTTCAGAAGTTACTTTTGAATTCTGAAAATCAAAAGTTTGCAGACTTATGTAGTTTGTAGCTCTGCACAGATAAATTTACAAGGATTTTCAATGGCTGACCAGTTGCAAATTTCGTTACAAGGATTCAAGTACAGACATTATCCATTCAGCCTGTCCTCATCTGTGACTAAAGAAAGATCTTGTCTTGTGCTAGAAAGAGAATCATATTTCCCTTAGCACAAAATCTTGAGTATGTTAGACGACTACCTTATTTATTGAGTCTATTTACTGCTCTTGATGGATTGTGTACTAACACAATAAACAGTGTCTTGAGGGAATGAAAAGTATTTCTGCTTTCATTAGGGCTCTAACTTTCTTTTTCTGGAAACATTCTCCTTCTAGGGTCCTCAAGGTGAAAGCATACACCATTTTGTGCCTTGCCATAGTAAAGTAAATACTTTCTTTTTCTAATCATATTGACTTTGTGATCTATCACCACTGGAATTTATATTCCTAGGAAACTCTGAGAAGTTATAGTTTTCAGGAATACAGATATCTTTCTGAGTTCTACCTGATTCAGAGCTAGTTTAAAAGGAATAGAGAGTTTTCTTGGTATGAGATTCCATATCAAGAATGAAAAAAGTGAAATTAATAAAATGTCAGGGATAATTGATATTATATTCTGGAAATGTTATTTAACAGTCAGGCTTCTGCTGAATTCACATAAATAGCCTTAAAACCAGGCTGACAATTCCTCATTGAAGTTAGTTGCCGGCTTTATATCTTGTTTGGGAGCAGAAGAAACTACCACGATTCCTATTCCCTCCAGCAGGAAGAGGTCTCACACCTGTCATGGAGGGACAGACTCTGAGTCAGGTGAGAGAAAAAAGTCCTGGGCAGAATAGCTTAGCATGAAAATGATTGCTCTGAAGAGGTTTGTGTTACAAGAAGGAAATTAGCTAGCTATGAAGTCAGAGCTCCAGCGTGTACCCAGCAAGTCTCAGGACTCCGGGGTTCAATCTTCCCACAGGCACTCTTCCCATCTGTTTTCCCATGCCGTTCTTATACCCCTTCCTGTCAGTCTTTGTGTGGAAGGAGATGGACATGGATTAGATTTTAACCTCACATTCAATGGGAAACAGGTCTTACTGTGTCCTGCACAGGAATTGCAGAAAAATTAACAAGGTATTAAAACCACGAGGTGGTTTAAGTAAATGTCAGATACTGGGTGAACAGGATTAATAAATTTTCCACGGAGGCTGGAGTACAGTGAGCCAGTTTAGCAACCAGAGGCTTTAATGCCTTTAAGGCCTGGTAGTCAGTCATTAGTATCTACAATAATGGATCATCAGTGTCAATATGAATTTCCAGTACAGGAGCCTCCAAGACTGCTGCAAGGCATTTCATTCATAGAATAAAGAAACAAAACAAATAGTGGGAACTCGTTACTTCGGAGGTTTTCTAAACTCTTTGGCTTGTGTAAAATAAATATTCAAAAGAAATCATAGATGCAGTTTGACCTGTACTAAAGTTGCAGAGAAGTCCATCAAGGATCCCTCACAGGCATGAGGAAGAATAGTATTACCTTTACATCCAGACTTGTAGAAAACACATTTGTTCCTGTTTCAGAGCCTAATCTTATTTTTTTCTGAAGGCTGGAACAAAGGTGGCAGACAAATCCCTATTATTGCCTGTAGGCATTCCTCAAAATATATCAATTATCCTATCCAGTTGCATTTCAGATGAATTATTCTCTGCTTACCGAGGCAACCAAATATGTCTAACAAGAAAGAACCATATTTTTTGTTCATGCCTACCCGGGTTGCCAGAGCAACCTTAGAAAATGGATCACCCAAGCAACATGTATGCAGTCTCAAGGGAACATGGTTCTTATCAGCTGTGGGATGTCCATCTGTGGAGCCAGGAACATAACTTCCCATCCCAGTCTGCGTGCTGGTGTAGCACTGGAAAGACCCAAGGGCTTTGGAGACCATGACACTTCCCAAAAAAACATGAGAGGAAGTAGAAGACAAGCACTCATGGGAAAAGCAGACCACCCCTCAAATGTCTGCAGTTAGAAAACCAAGCTTGTAAAGTCTGTACTAAGAAGTCTCTATATTTAACTGCATTTCAGCCACAATTCCTTCAAGGAGTAGAAGATGGTTTATCACGGTTGACACTTGCAAACAAGTTATGTTCATTACCAGCTCAACTGCATACATTGCTCACGGGCCATCAGCAGTAATTTTCTTTGGATAGGCAAGACTTCAAAGCTAAGGGGAAAGACCAATATATAAGGAGACTTAACACCAAAATAATTTTAATGCTCTTTGTATCAGCTTGTGTGTAGACTAGCCCTATGAGATAAGAGAAAGAAATGAAGAAAATTAATTTAAAAGATTCTTGAAATAATCTTTTATTCCTGAAGTCAGGAAAATACTAATATGAAAGCAGTGACCTGAATGGTGACCTGCAGGCAATGTATTTATTATAAACATCACTTGCCTATCTCTAAAGTAATACTTACTTTGTTGGATTTTTATGTTTATTCAGTAAGAAATTGAATAAATCATAAAACCCTTCCTGCGACAGTACACTATAACACAACGGGAAACACCAGCTCTCTAAGCACATCAATGAAGGAATATTATTCAGGATTCTAAGTTACAACACAATTGAATAGTTTTACACAGACACACACACAAAACATACAATATATAGAAGTGGCCAGTCTTCGCGAACGAAGATCTGGGAAAGGTGTTTTTACCTTTCAAGCCTGCGCAATGGATTTTTT
>JAWWLV010000179.1:37938186-37969572 GCA_035041135.1 Platyrinchus mystaceus
CTTCTCTTAGATGGATGGCCTTAGGGGCTGACGAGCTCCATCTGCCCGGGGGACCCAGGATTCGAACCTGCGACCACAGCGCTGAGAGACCAGTGTCTTAACCGCTAGGCCACCAGGAGTCCCCAATACAATATATAATGTCTGGGCATTTTACATTGTAAAGAAGTTTTTGTTTTCCAAAACAGCCACAGCTTAGAAACAAGATCAGCAGGGAATAAAGGTAAGAAGCGGATTGATTTCTGCTTGATATAGGCAGAACAGCACTGCTGTAAGTCCTCACTTAAGAGGGAGTTCAGAAAGCCATTTGAGCCAAAGAGTGTCATGATTTTTATTCCTTCTCACCTCCAGTTTCAGGTGTGTTGTTGAGCTGTGGCAGGTGCCACAGTGGCATCCTAGCCATACAGCCACCAAGTATCTCTCAGATAAAGACAAAAGAAGAAATTGTATTAAAATATATACCCTAATTAAACAGGAGTCTATGCTGTATTTATAAAAGTATGTTGTGGAGTATGTAGTCCAGACTACAATTCAGTCCAGCTATGGGATTAGGAAAAGTACTCTGACAGCCTACTACATAAGTCAAATATGGGATGGGAGGTGAGGACAGACAAGCAACCTTTTCCTTTTCCTATCCCCACATGCTTTCAGACAAGATGCAATGTGGAAGGTGATATAATCATGCTGCAAATCAGTGGGCTATCAAATCTATTGAATAAACAAGAGAACTCTTACTAATCCAACAGCAGTAATAAAAAAGTAGGGGCTAGAGGGTAGAAATGGGAGAGTCCAGAAAAAAGTTAAGATCTGGGTTTAAGATGGGCCAATAGTCTAATATGAATTACTAGAGGAATAAAAATGATGATCAACTTCTCCTTACAGCAAAGTGCTCATTTACATTATATAGAGTTATCAGTCAAGAGAGTCTATCTGACTTGCAACCTGTGAAAAGCATAATAGTAACTTTATATGTCTTGCATAACCCTGAGGGTTGAAACACTGTCTCTATCCAGACCTGGATAAAGAAAAAGGACAAAAAAACCCATTGCATAAGGAGAAATGAAATAAAGTGTCATGGGAAAGCAGCAAGCACATCAGGTACTTCACAAGCTGTTAAGCAGAAAATGTCCTTATATTTTGCAGTAATTTTTATCTATTTTTTCTGCCCCCCCCTTCAATGGGGGAAAAAACCTTCAACCACAACTGACAATCTTCTGCAGAAACAGAAAGTATTTTGATGTCTTTTACACCCAGAGAAAAACCCCAGAGGAATATATTTGCTTAGGGGACTGACCTGCAAGGTTGCTGAGCCAATTTCATGTCTCAGCAGCTCATTCCCAAAAAATGGTCTCTCATATCTCAGGCCAGCAACGTCATGACTCAAGTATAAAGCACTAGAAAAAGTCAAAGTTTTCATCTCTCCTAATTAAAACCAATACAATTCTGAAGAACACACTACATTTAACAAAATAGCACACTGCTTTGAAAATATCCTGATAAGGTCTACCTGGTCTTACAGCAAACCACAGGAAGACCCTTCAAGAGCATCAGCTGAAGCCAGAATCGGTCATAAAAGTAGATAGTAAATGTTGTATTTTACTGTCACTGTGAATTTAGCTAGGCACTATAGAAGGTTTCTTATAAAGATGCCCACCTGCTAGAGGAAAAAAATTCTAAATGGCGACCCCTGAATATGTATTTTCCACATCACTAATGTTTACTACCAATTGATTTGTTTGCAACTGTTAAAGACCCTCCAGTAAAGACAGATTGATTTTTGCTGCAGTCACCTCTAGAAACCTACCATCTGCCACAGGCTGTCACTTTGAGCAGTATTTGTTATTCTTCTAATGGAAAGTGTTAAAGATGCTCTTTGACTTGGAAACACATCTATGGTACAACTGGGAAAGCAAATTACTCTGATCCTTTTGCTGTGGTAGCAACAGCTGTGGCAGTCACATGAATGCCAGATATAAATCACGCCCCTGTTCACAACCAGGAGCTTCTCAAGAGGACACTTAGTCCCTACACTTTCCTCCATTTCAGAATGATCAGTTCATTTCTCTCTGGGACTCTAAAGATGTTTATAAAACCTCCAGTGACAGGGACTGAACAGAATCTATTCCAATAGTTTTCTATACATAACTTGAAAAACAGTGTTAATGTCTACTACAAGACCCCTTTGCTGTGTTTTAGCTGCAGCAGGCAGGAACACCTGTGGTTCCTTCCCCTCTGCACTTGTACCACGTTGAATCTTCCTGAAGGCTGTTATTCATTTCTCCAGATTAGGCAGATACGGTTCTTCCAAGCTTTCCACACAAATCATGGTTACTAAACCTCAGAAAGTTCTTGCTATTCTTCCCTTGTCACTGTGGACCATCCACAACAAGTGTCAGTTGTCCAGCACATACAGGGACAGACCCTCCTTGCAAGGTTTTTTGGTATCATCTACTGTTCATGCATGCTTGCTCCTTATCTACTTCCCCATCTAGAATTTTCAGGGTTTAGAAATGAGTCGACTGAGCCTGGAGGCCACAGGGAGATCTAATCATGCCTCTTCTATGATAGATGGTATAGTCCACAGTTAAGTAAGAATAACTTCAATCAACAAGATTCTCATTTACTGTATTAAGCATAAGAGTTTTGGTCTACAACAGGTCTCTTTGCAGGGAGCTGTACATTATGGTAGCAGGAAATGCCACTTTTTCATTTGCATTTAGGCAACAAAAGAGAAAATTCAACAATAATCAGCAGTATCTACTATATACTATACTACTCAGAAATCTTAAGACATTAAGCCCATACACATACATTTATGTCTATGTGTGCAAGGAATTGTTTTCAAGAAGGACAATGCTTCTTTTTAGATTTCTCTCTTCCCAAGAGATTAGCATTTCTGTAACCACAAATTACACAGAAATCAGCACATCTTAAGACAGAACAGTTACTTCCCCACACATAAAGATTAAACTATATGTAAAGCTGCTGGGAAAGATACAATGCAGTTGTTTAGTTTGTGAGGATGAGGAGGCAGCCACAGCACAGACAGAACAGTGCAAATGAAAGGGGACCAGTTGCATTTGCTTCCTAATGCACGCACTAGACAAGCGAGCACAGCATGTTTCATTAGAAACAATGAAATCTCCTTTTTAGCTAGCTGGCGTTTTGGCAAGGCTGCTGATAGATCAGAAACTCAGAGCACAATTTGTTTGCCATGCTGTAGCCTACTTTTGTTTAACCAGACAGCCACTGTTGAATGTGACCCTGCTGTCAACAACAAACCGCCAGACCCACATTCACACGTCAGAGCAAGTGTGTTGTGTGCGTGTGTATATGTGTGTACGTGAGCTCTTGCTCATTCTGTGATTAAAAATGTAAGCACCTACTATTTTCAGCCTGAAAGGCAGCCAAAACCTTTTTGTTCAAGTTGGCACAGGGAAGTCTTCTCATGCCCATTCCATCATATTAACAGCATTCCATAAAATGGCAAGGGAGGGTGAATAATTTTGAAACTTTTTGTGACTAGAATTCAATGGTTTGACTTTCAGCATTGAAATAAAGGCAAAACTGACCTTTGTGAAGGATGCATTTGTGATGTAAACTGTTCTCCTTAGCACTGGAAAGTCTCAAAGCTTTTAATTAAGGGCCTGACTAATCTCCTCCTAAATAAACTGAATCAGATCCTACCAGACCTGCCTCTCAGTAAGGTCCTTTCACCACTGCTCTCATAGGAGTATAAGTGAGGCTACCATTGGGCATTTGGACATTCAGTTTCCATCTCCCAAAAATCTCAGCAGTAGGCTGAAAATTAGCACTTGGAAATGTAAAAAAAGGTGGTGTGAAAACACTGCCTCGGTGATCAATTAAAATATTTCTTTGTTCCCTTCATCTTTCAGATGATAGGTAAGTCCGTATTCTGTGGTCTTCCCTGTTAACTGAGGACCTTCCACTTGGAGACTCTCATACAACAGTAAAGCAGGAGCTGCAGGCAGGAGAGGAGGCACTGACTTAGAGAGGACAAAACAGAAGCCCATAAGATGACATAGCAATATTTCTAGTTTCTTGGAGAAAAAAAAAAAAAAAAAGCTCTCTGTTGTTTTTTAAAAAGACAACACTTTTCCACAGAAAACAGATTTTTTTTTTTATTTTAACCAGACCTTTGGGAAACCATTCTTTCTTTTCATTTAAAAGAACATTTGACCAACTTCACTCAGGTATTACATATCTCAAGAAATCTCAGCTGAAGAAAAGATGATCCATGTTTCCAACAATTTCTCTATAGAGACTACATAATAATACCTCTACTCGCTCCCATCTCCCCTTTTTCCCTTAGAAAGACCAGCAGGACTGTCTGAATGCAGAATATAATACTAGAACTACTTCAAAAAATACTGACATGTCTTAATAAATATGAAATTCAAGCAAAAATATTCATACATTCAAATATGCTCTGCACAAAATACTCATACTTATGAAACCAGCCTAAATATCCCAGTAATAAAATAACATCATCACAGCAGAAATACATTATGCGTAACCAGAAATTGAAAAGACTGTTGAAGACAGTTTATCCCTTGATGTTTCTCTGTTTCTTCTATTCCACTAACACATTAGAAGATGCATTAAAGTAACAGAAAGTATCAAAAGAAACCTTAAGTAATACCATCGTTTAGAGAGTATGGCTTTGTTGCCAGAGGTTTCTTAGATCATAGTTCATACGTTTTGCAGATGTCTGTGCCTCACTTGCAGGAATTCTTACTCTTTGAATTTCAGTTTCTACATGTTTAACCACTTCCCAAAGCTGTTAAGAAAATAAGTGCAGAAATTTGGGGTTAGCTCTGTCTCTGTGTGTGTGTGTGTGTGTGTGTGTGTGTGTGTGTGTGTATTTAACGGGGGTGGGGGATTGGGACAAAAATGAGGAAGGAGCCAAAAACCAAAAATTTTTGAGAGGAAGGTAGCAATAAATGTATTAACACATTGCTGTTTCCTCTTAATTACAGTAAATAATAGGACTGCAATGATAATGCCCTGAGATGTGAAGACATGCGATCTTACTAATTACGCAGGCCTGTAATGGGTTGCAGAAACCTCTGCAGGAAGTGATTTTGGTTATTTCATGGGTCCAACCAAGCCCAGCATCCCAAGAATATTGCCCAGTGCAGCTGAATGCCTCAAATTTATGATTTAAAATATTAAATGAAGCAAAAGGATCCAGCACAAAAGCTATGAGTTTCCAACCATTACCACCAGCTCCCAGTAATTCTATTGGATTTTTTTTCAAATACTCAAGGTATAATCCTTTATAATTCAGTCATGTTCTGTCTGGAGTAACAGATACTATTTTCTGTCTCTACAAATTGCCCTTGAACTTCAGCTGAGTAGCACATTCCACTTCCCCTCCTGATTAGGACTGTTTAGAATTGCTGTGTCCTGTTAAGCAGCTGGCCCGTTTCCCCTCACAGCAAGCAATTTGTTCTCCTTCCAATACTTGCTATTTTTAGAAACAAGAGGGTTTGGATTAGAAAGAGAAATATTGCATATCTGAGGACATCAGCCTTTGCTTTCAAGGTTTATTTTTTTTAACCCTTGTGGTAAATATGACTCATTTACCTTTCCACTATCTCCACCTCTCCCTTTCACACTAGGCCTGTCTTAAAAACAGCTCTAACCTTGTGTAAGGAGGAAAACTAGAAAATGGTCAAATGTGGGTTGTCAACTGTATTAAAGTCAGGGGTGTTTGGATGTTATTTTTAAAACTCAGCATATGATTCCAGTCACTTTATCCAAGACTAAATCAGAGAGAGGCGTTTTAAATCTGAAAGTTACATAAGGCCTGAGTACTTAACTTTTATAGCAGATCAGACACTTAACACGGGATTTGCAGAATGCTTGAGGTTTGTGGTCTACTCCTAAGGAATCTGTGTGATAGTAAGACATAAACCCTTATTTTAATTTGAAATGTGCACTGCTACTTGAGAGCAGTGAGGCATCCACAAGCTGGAAGAGACCACCCATGGGGCTATCACTGCCATGTGGCAAGTTAAGATCTACAAAAGTGGTTTTGCACCAGTACCAACACTTCCCTAAACTTCAATGGTATGTTCTCTGACAGTTTCTTCTGTTCTCCTTCCATTAACTCTGGAGCAAAAGCATCCTTGAAAGGAGGGAAATAAAAAGGCAAAGCATTAATAGGAGAAAAATTAAGTACAGTTGCTCCCAGCTATTTCCATTGATTGGAAGCAAGGAATTGCTAATAAGAGGTGCAGTTTAAAGCAGGCTGTGCCTATGTTGAGCAGGAGTTCTAATATGCATTTTGCATGCTGTATTACACATTTGAGTTCAGGAATGAAGCCAGAGCTGGGCAATCTTAGCACTCTGTGGAGCATGTATTAAAAAGATCCCAAAAGTAATTAGATAAATTGACTGAAATCTGACTTGACAAGTAGGGGTCATCCTATTCTATGAAGGCTCAAGATGGAGACCAAGGGGGCAAATAACAAGTGATTGAAGGGCACAGCTAATTAAAGTGCCTGCTATATTAATATTTATGTTAAAGTTTCCTGTAGCTCTAGCCTTGACCTGGCAGTTGGGTATACAATGTGTGTCCTTCATTTTAATAATTTTCAACATTATTTCTCATATGGTTATGAAAGTACTTTAGAACTGTTGTTATACCTGCCTCTTCCATGCTTAAGGTAAAATGGCTGACAAGTGGAAAAATTGCTGAAAAAAAAGTTAAGTAACAATAAGTTTGAAAACAAAGCCCTCAGCAGAAAAAAATAAAGGTAGGAAACACTGACATTTATGAGTGCTTTCTATTCAAAGCTGTCAGAAATGCTGTTACATCTTTATGATATCTTATCTTCATTTTATGGGTAGGGAAACTGAGGAACAGCTGTGAAAGCTCACTTGGAGATGCATTCAGTAATAACTCAAGAATCACTGCAGCCTGTGATTCCTACACATCAGTACTTTGGAGGTGCAGACCACTCCAGCTGAAAGCAAGTGGAGCTGGAGATGCTTTGCATTTATGTACAGAGAACTACTTTGTCAGTCCATCAAGTACATATGTGAAAGAGGGACAGGGGGGAGAAGCTGCTATGTATCAAGCCACAAAACCCAAAAACACACAAAAAACTCCTTTCTTGCTGAAGTAATAAAAAAAAAAATAAAATGGGGGATTGAATTCAATCTTTCCTTCAGTTAAAAAATGGAGAATACTAGATGAATTTGAAATAGTGCAACAGAAACTGATAACTACACTCAAACAGGAAGGAAAAAGAAAAGGTCAGTGAAGGAGACACGAGCCTACTTCTCCCTCCATTAATCACCCCACATTCCCCCACTCTTGAATTGACATGGATGGACATGACCCCTCCTCTGACCATGGGCCCTGTTCTCTTGCTCCTCTGAACCCTCCTCCCCTGTAGATGCCGGACTTTGCCCATCAGTCCCATCACCCACTCAGACACACACAGAGGAAACTTGTCACCCTCTAGTCAAACACACAGACATATATTCAAGCGTCCAGATATTCAAGTGGACCGGAGTGCAGGCAGAGGGCCAGGGCTGCCCCTTGCTGAAGCCACAGCAATAACATTGCCAGTCGTGACACCTGAGAGCTCTTTTTGCAGAAAGCAGTGCCCGCCTTGAGGGAAAGCCCCACCATGGTGCATCCTCCTCCCTTCACTCCCAAAGGAAAACAGGCTTTAGGTGCCTGGGCCAGGAACAGAGCCAAAGGCTTCCCTTTCTGCCCCAAGGCTGAAGCCACTGAATGGCTGCCAGTGAAAATTCATTTTTCTCATCTGACATCTTCCCCTTATAGAAAAATTTAATTAAATTGAAATTACAATTTGGCAACTTCATCCTCAATCTCTAATGACCAAGACATTATCTTTCAGAGAATAAACTTTCACACACACATACAAACAAAATAAATCAGCTAATTTAAGTCACTTCAATCTTTTCTTTGCAGAGAGGGAAAGACTAGAGAATCTCATAAAGTGCTGCTTGTTCTATAACCGAACTGCTGTTAGCAAGACTGCAGATATCTCTGGCCGGATGATTAAGCTTCAAAATATTCACAGCTAGTAGGAACACTGACTTAAACAATTTGCCTATGTTAAGACAGACTTAGGAATTGTGTCCTGGTCCTTTTTGTCTTGATTTGTTTCTAATGTTGAGGTTTTTCAGCACAAAAGGGTAATCAAGGGTGCTGATGACATTTCCAAGCTTCACATGAGATGCATGGCACAATCCAGATTCCATTTAAAATTATGTATATAGAGGGATAAATACAGGTTTTCCAACCTGGATTATTTCAGTGCTGAATTTCAATAACTCTTTTAACTATACTATTGTACTACTATTTTAGATGTACAGTTTGTAGAAGTAGGTGCAACCACTGGCTTTCTGGCACCTTGCCTTTGTGTCTGAGGGAGTTCTAAAGCTCGAATAGCCATGCCAGCACACACCATTGTTTGTACCTGCTGCAATTCAGTTGTTACAGCAGCAGTTGTAGCAATTTAGCAAGTAAAACACCCATCTTACTGTCTTTTTTATTACCAAGATAGATAAATTTGTACAAGTAATGCTCAGGGAACAAGCATATAACAGTACCTCTGAATTAAAAGCCAAACTATCTAGCTGAACTCATTAGCATTTACAGGAGTGGCTGAAGAGATTTGTTTCCCCCAGCCCTGCAAAACAGCCATTTGTTCTGAGCCTCTATCAGCAACTTACTGGAAGAAAACAAACAGATAAAATGGCAAGGCTGACTGGACGAACAGATCATGGTAAACAGCACTAACACCCCTACAACAGAACACACAAAGAATACAGTAAGATTTGTCTACTATATACCTTCCAACAGTTAGCTCAGCAGATCTGATGCTTCACAAACCACAGTGCTTTGTAATTAGAACACAGGAAAATTACTTTTCAGTCTGAAACCCAAAATGGGCCTTTGGTATCCCTAACTCCCACCCTCAGGTGCCACTCATCTACTACATATCTCAGTTTTAAACTTACTTTTTTTTCCTAAAGGTCAGGAATTCATGACAGTTTTGGGCACCTCAAGCATATTTCTTCCACTCAAAGACATAGCAGTTGTGTCCACCCCTTGCTTGGGATGCTGTTCTCATTCTGCACAGCACAGTCCTTCTACAGACACACACAGGACTACAGCAGGTAGTGCCATAGCATAAGGATGGCTTCACTTACAAATATATGCTGTATCTAGAAGCAGCACTTACAATGCAAACTTCATAAATCTTTCCCAGATCTCCTCAGGTGACAACTTACCATAAACAGCATTCCAGCAAAAAAGCAGATGCAGCATATTAGGGATGATTAGAAATCTATAGCCAAGGAAGGAAGCCAAACAAGGCTAGTTAAGCATAAACTATGGAGGCATTCAGGTGAGTTCAGAAACAGGTGAGAAGCATCTGACAGCTGATTAATAGACTGTACATAACTGAATATTGAACAATATTCTGTGTAAATATTAACTCTTCTTCATATGCCTCCCAGTTGCAATGCAGGCCAAAGTTCTGGCTTTCCAGAACCACTTGGGGTGGTTTTCCTCAAGTTAGAGTTCAAAACTATCGCACACAACACACAGGGAAGTTTCTGCTTCTCAGTACACTTCTAAACTCTCTGCTTCTTATTAAACACCGTATAATATAGTGAGGAGTATTTGGAATACTATGAACAACTTTTAACAGAATTTTTTTTCAAAAGGCATTCCTCGTATTGATTCTTTTGTTAGTACTATATCCTCACATAAATTTTTTATATTAAACCCGAGAAACACTACTGTTACAATCTCATTAATGAAACATATCTCTCTCTTTTTGATCATGATCCAATATGTAAACTGTGTCATTCTGTTTTTTGGCACCTGAGGAAAACGGCATCTCAGCCATTTCAACAAATTTGCAAACTTTACCAGCAAAAGCCCTTCAATTGGAAAATCCTCGGGACAACTGGCAGTTCCCAGTGACTACAGAGACACACCTGAAGCCTGTACTTACACACAGTGGTGCCAGTACTGGGATGCAGCAAGCATATCTCAGTTCCACATGAATTAGTAGCAAAGTCAGATTCGCTTTTGAAAACCCCATCCCAAGCATGGCTCCGGCCCATTCACAGTCCTGTTCAGGGCTTTGAAACATCTTCCTTTATTCACAAATAAATAATCATCAGGCAATGACACCCCAGTTTTGCCTCAGCTCCTCCCTCCGTGGGTGCGGAGAGGCACTCATACAGCTACATTCTTACCATCTCTTCCCTCTTGCTCTCCAACTCTTTGGACCAACTAAACCATATGTTGCAATATTAAAAGCAGGGTATTATGCATGTAAAATCAAGTATAGTAGTTTGATTTTAGATAAGAACTAATGTGTTATGACAAAGATTACCCTCAAGTGAGGTCCCTATGCACAAAGTACTTCTAGGAAAAAATAAAAGCAGAACTGCAAAATAAACAGCCACTCTCTTTGCTCTAACAGAATAGAAATACTTTCCTAAAAAAAGAAATCTTTCCCCCAATTTCTAATTTAATTTCCTTCCCATATATTAAAAATCTAGACCTGATTGACTGATAAGCTTCAGATACTTGTCTTCTAGCTCCTTCTAAGTGCCTGATTTTGCCCTGAGCTCCTGCAGACAAGCACACATAGAATACATATGTTGGATTCCTTCAAGAGCACAGCACACTTTCAAGACTGTGCAGAATATGCAAAATACATTCCTCCATAGATAACAGCATCAAGTCACTGGCCTACCAGCATCACTTAAGAACAATATCTCCCCTCTTGAAAAGCCCAAGCAGAAATTCAGGGGATCTTAGAGCAAGCAGTTAATTCCTTGATTGAAAACAACTCTTTACAACTGCTGAGCAAAAAATGAGACAGGGCTCTAACTTTTCCCACTTAGAGGTTTCCTTGTCCTGTTTTTATTTGTTTTAGGCATTCTAAAATGACAAGATGAAAAACTAAGGGCAAATACTGATACTTATATTTTTGATATAAATGATTTAACATCTACAGATATCTAAGCCCTCACCATATCCTTCACACCTGGTGAGGATTAATAATGCTTCCACAGACTGCTTTTTAGAAAACTATTTCTTGGTTATATAAAGAAGAGTAAAGATTTAAATCTGTTATGGAAGGGAAAAAATAATATTCTTTAAGCTTTAAAGAATACAATCATCTGCTCAATACTTGAAGCTAAATAGTCCTGGCTATCAAACAACCCAATTAAAAACTACTTGGAAGAAAGTCAATAGGTTGTTTACCAAGGAAAAAAAACACATCACTAAGGAAAATACATTTTGTGGAAATTGGGAACAGAACGTGCGTGGGTCAATCATTTTAAGTCATTAAGTGCTAGGGTTTAGAAACTGCCCTTGGGAGAATGTGGCACAGCATTGCAGATTCAGAGACCTGCATATCACAGGGTGAAGGTAGGGCTGGAACAGAGGCAAAGGCCTCTAAACACAAACAAGTCAGACTCGTTCGACAGACAACTATATTTGAATGTCCAATTTATTTGATGTTTTCTTAGTTTTTCACACAAACAAAAAAATTCACTTCTACATTTTCTGCCCTTATCGTCTTTCCTGATCCATTGCAAAGGCCAGTTGTTTCAAAGACAACAGGGAGGATAACAGCGGGATGTGACTGGAGCTAGAAACTTCCTGATGGATGTTTCCGCATCTCTGCTGGTTATCTAATTGTAGGACAGAAAAGAAAACCCAGTTCTTTCAATGTGTTAGGTTTTGAAACTTGGAAGGACTTGGGTTCAAGTATTTATTAAGAGTTCTGCTTCCTCACTGCAATGTTTCTTGCCTGCTAAAATACAATAAATAAACATATGCACCTGAGTTTTGACTGGCTGAAAGCAAACAGTAAACAACCAGCCTGGTTGAACCATCTGCAGTCTTCATTGAGAAAATGTAACTAAGTTGAAGATTATGTGAAAATTTGGCCTTATTTCTGTCCCCTATTAAACGCAAAAAGATAACATGTCAAATACTTACCAAATTACTAATTAGTTCAGTTAGGTATCAATCTCTTGTCAAGCAAGTTTTCCTCTTTATACGTTCATTTCTTGAAAATTGCCTATTTAATTCACTGGCAAAACTAATAAGGTATTGGATTATATCATCAGTGTGAGATGTAGTACAATTCATAAAATCTCTTGGAACAAATCAAATACTCTTTTTACTGCCCATCTGATTCAGGCTCATCTCAAGGGTTCTTGTTTCCATTCATGTTTTCATTTTGAATTTAACATAACAGCACTGAGCTCGCTATTACATAAATTACCACGGCATTTAGGATCTCCAGTGGTATCCCAAATTATGCAGTGCTGCAGTGGGTAAAATTTTTAACAACTGAACATTCATGAAGTAGCTACAAGAGCAATCCCCTGGAAGGAGGGATTTGAATGGAAGGAGGGATTTGAACTTCCACCTTCGCATGGCTGTGGCCTCCCAGCTGAAACCATATTCAGATTTTGGGGCCAGACTGATCAAAGGGAACCCCTCTCCCCCTCTACACACAGAACTTGCTCTCTGCATGGCTGACGTGCCTTTAGTAGCATCTTGCAGTGATTTACAGCCACGCTGCAGGAGGAAAGAGTCAGTCAAACTTGTGCTGCAGCTCAGCAAAATTGCTTGAAGCTGAATAGACTGGCACATTCATGCCAAAAAGAGAACAAAATCTCTTTGCACGCAAAACCACAATGTTTAGACAGAAACACAAATGTAAACATGCTCTGAAGATCATCCCCCAATGAGAGTGAAATGTTCACTGTGGAAATAAGTGTTATTTCCTTGTAAGTAGACACATTTTCACTTTTCTGTGTCACGTAGGGAACATCTCTCAATATTACTTTTTAAAAAGGTAGCTTACAATGAATAGCTGGCTGTTGTTCAGAAAACCAAAAGACTTTTTGGAAGTTCACCAAAAACACCAGTAAAACTTGCTTCAAAATCTGTTTGACAAAGAGCAATCTCTTGGGTAAAGATTTTATGTTTTTCCCCTCTCTAAATTTCCCTTACAGCTTCTGGTCTGGGCCCAGACCCCCTGACCATGGCCTTCAGTGCCACCCCCTTGCAGCCAGCCCCAATGCCCTGCATGCAGCAGCCCAACACTTTCATCTCTGTGTGTTTCTTCACGTGTGTCCCTGGTATGAGCAGAGGAGCATCATGTCTATTGCTGGTAAGGCGATGAGAAGAGGAATGAGGTTCAGTTAGGGTTCAGAAATGCTAAGACCCCATTTCATATTTTGTTGAAAACAGATTTTAAAAGTAAATATTGCTTTGGAAATGAAAAATCTCATTCAAAATATTGCCCTAGGAAAGCCTTCCTGTTGGTTGCACTGAAGGAGTACCAGTCGACATTTCTTCCTGGTGTGCTAAAGCAACATTCCACCTGCTTCCATCACCCAAAGGAGCTCAAGAAACCGAGCTAGATGCTCCCCAGAGGTTCACAGCGACAGACAAGGCAAAGATCACAAGCTTGCAACAAGAGAAATGGCAGTGGGGTACAAGGCTGGAAAAAACACCAATAGGAGTACTAACACATTGCAAAAGGCTGCCTGGAGATGCTGCAGGATCTCCTTCTGCATAGATGCTAATACTTGATCAGTCCAGGCTGAGCAACCTGAGCTACCCATGATGTTAGCCCTGCTTTGGGCAATGTCAGACTTAAATAACCTCTGCATGTTCCCTCCAGCTTACTTGGTGGCTAAAATATGGCCCATTACAACAATTTCAATGCTGTCAGCTGTATTTAATTCCTCAAATCATTCTAGTCAGCTTTTGCTTTATATTAAATAAAACACCTTATCACTTCTGTACAGCAAGTGTCTCCTGGTGGCTGAAAGGAAAAAGGCTGATGTTTTCTCAAAATGGATTATGTAAACTATAAAACTGAAGTTACAAGAACAATTGCCATACCTTAAAGGAATTTCAAAGAGAGGTTTTCTGAAAACATTTAAATCAATTTTCAACTTCCTAGGAAATTTCTGAAATACTGTTTTATATAACACAAAAATAAATTCCAAAATGTCAGTGTTTTCCAAATTGAAGACCTCTAATTTTAATTCCCGTCATGTAACTAAAAACTGTGAAAAATCATGTAAAGGACTGATAAGGTGCAATACACATATAAGAATTCAACAGGTTCAGAAAATACCTTTCAAATTGTTCGAATGCTTTCATTATGACTATTGGCATATAATAATATATTGTTGTATAGCAGTTCAGATAAATAAAAAGGTTTAGCAGTTAATCCCCATCTATTTCTCCTTGTTTTAGGTGTCTTGCCAACATACTCTTCCTCATTCCTAGAAAATATGCAGTTGGTATTCACTGTGTTTCCCATGCTCAGAACCACTGCCTCTCTTTGGCTTACAGGTGTTACTCCAGAGATAGATAGGCAGGTGCTCAGCTGGGACAAGTCAGCTTCATCCCCTTGAATTCCATCATGTATACAAACTGGCAGTCCCACTATGTCTCATTTAAGTTGTCTCATTGCTACAAAGTTAAACAGCCCTTTCCATCACCAGGGTCTTGCTCTCCTGTTTATATCTCATCACTGAGACTTGGTTTTGGCCTTAGTTCTAAAAAAATGTTTTATAATTCTCTCCTCAAACCAATATTTCATGCAGTAGGCAGCCCTAAAACTCTTTCTGGCACAGACAAAAGGTTGAGAGTTTTTGCTCTGTTCTTCCTCATCTACTGATTCTACCAAGTTATCTATATTAGGCGATATTAACACAAAAAGTTGCCCCAGGAAAACACACTATTTTGGACCTCTCACACTTGTAAAGGAGATGTTTGAGTATAGGAAAGGATGTCTCCTGAGATTTTATTCCCTTTTAGTAGACTCCAGCATCCATGCTTGCGCTGTACAGCATCCTGAATCATCATTTCACCCATCAGATTTCTGAGCAGCAAAGGACAAAATTTCCAAGCTTCTGAAGTAACCAAGACAGCACACTGTGGACTCAACATGACATACTTTGTCAGGGATTTGATCTTGTAGCATTATTTTACTAGAAAAATAATTTTAAATGCAGTCCTTACTAAGTGATTTCCACGAGAGTTGAAATGGAAAAAACATCCTCCATGTGACTGCCACCTGTATCACTAGGACAGGACAGGAGCCTCAGCTTGGTCTTTGCTTGAGCATTTTCAGGAGTACTCAGCCTCTAGAAGAGGCTATGAGCTCTAGAGACTGTTTGTAAAAGTAACCACAGTTGAATATGGATAGATATAAAACCAATACCTTTTGGGAGAGGAGAGGAAGAGTACCAAACATAGTAGGTCATTTTTAAATGTGTCCTGAAATTGCCTTTTTTTTTAATCAAAGCCATGTTCTTGCATCTTAATACAAGGGCAGCATCTGTTATATAATTAAATGTTTCAGAAATATCTGGATTTTCATATCCAGAATCAAAGGTAACAAGTTTTTTCACTAAAAATCTATTAATTATATTAAGATTCAATAAAGGGGGGGGGGCAGCAGGGAAAGGCTTTACCCTCAAAATTTCCAAGAGAATTGTTCTGTAGACCATTATGGAGACTTGCCGCTGGAATCAGTCTGAAACTTCCCAGTAAAACAGGTTTCCCCGCAAAATGCTGAATCACTGCAACAACAAAAGCAATGCTGAAACCCTGACAGAACCAAAAAGGCTGCAGCCCACCACTTGCCAGGCTGCTCCAGTGCCCAGCCTATAGCCACCCTCCACCTCCATTCTGCACTTTTGCTCCAGTTGGCTCTGGCCACACCAGAGAGTTAGGAAGCCTCGACAGCCTCAGGCAAGTCCAACTCTCACATCTCCTCCTCCTAATCGTGCTTTCTGTCTCCACATTTGGCTACCTAGGATTAAAAGGCAATGCAAAAGGCCTCTGAAAATGTATTAAAAGTAGCTTTCCTTTCTCCTGTTCTGAGTATTGATATACTTGATGAGCAGGCAACAATCATGAGAGGCTGCTATTTGACAACACCACACTTTGCGGGGGGGCTAAAATATGACTAAAATATGATCCTCCCAGGGGAGGGCAAATCAATATCTGACTGCACAGACTCCACTTTACCACTTGATTTCATTGCCCAACAATTAGGGAACAGATATCTCTTCAATGTACCACTGAAAGCAGACACACTTATTTCATAATGCCTACATCAGTACCATGCTAGATACTGTGGCGTTATCACAAAGGGTCAACAGTGCTTTTCATTCAAGGAAATCAGAAACAGGGAGAAGCATATCATACTGACATCTAGAAGCAGAAGGCCATAATTCTGATTTATGGTGAATATCTCCAGCTAATCTGTGTTAGAAGATGATCTGTTTGAGAAGACAAGATAAGTGTGTTTTTCCTTACTTGGCTGTGATAGCGCAGAAAATGTGTTCAGAAGAATACTGGTCATATCTTTATCATATCTGTTGGGGGCAGAAAACTAATGCATGTCTTTTAAAGTCAAATTCTGCATGGATTTAGATCAAGAAGCCCCACTGAATCCAGCAGACCACAACACTCCCTGATGTAAGACCATGGATTTTCCACTGATTGTATCAGTAGGTGCAAATTTTGCCTATACCTGCAAAAGTCTCCATATTTTCTGAAGCTCCTGTAGCAATGACCTTCTAAGCCAGTTCCAGAGAGTGCAATTCAGCACAGATTACAATACCAAGGACAGAAGTCAGGAGAAAAATGGGGGGAAGGGAAATTACTAAGCATCCTTTAAAATTCTAACTAATTGCAATTCTAGATATTGCAAAGATCTCTCATCTTTTTGTTTCAAAATTTAATCTTAGAGGTAATCAAATCTGCTACAGCATGGTTGCTTCATTTCCCTTTCCTTGACCCTTTAGGGCTTTCTTTGGGCCAGTGAGAGCCGCTTTCCTGGAGCTGCTTTGCAAGCACATGCTTTGCTGCAATTCAGCCAATAACCTCTTGGAAAATAAAGGAGGAGAGGGGAAGAGCTGTGGAAGATAAAGCTATACTTAACTGACTGAAATTAATGTTTGCAGATGTATTTGCAAAGTTAAATATCATTACAGTATTGAGGGTGGATGCAAAATATAATGTGAAATGCATCCCTTTTTACAGCTGGCTCAAAACTCCCACTAATACTGAGATTCAGACATAAGAGAGGAGAGAAATTTATTATACTTACTCATAAGTACAGGAGCTGGCAAAATGCCATAATACATTTTAAAAAGAGAAGTCAGTAACTCTTAAAAAAGCAGGAAGTCAGTGTAGCACCTCAGAAAGCAAGGAGGTGACTGTTTGTAAGAGAATACCAAGTTAGCATACTCATCCTGAAAAATTTCCCCTGTCCTGCTAAAAGCAGCTTCATTCCAGGGCAAACATGCCATCTTCTCATAAAAGAATACAAAGAAAAAGCACAGCAAAGCAAAATAAGAATGCACATTACTTCTAGTCCATGAGAACAAATGTTAAAAGGCAAGGATCGTGCCAAAAATCCCTCTTACTGTCATGTAAAGACTTACTGAACAAAGACTGTTTGTCTCCACTAAACTATTTTTTCATAGACCTCATTCTTGGCATGTCAAAAGTTGTAGGGAAAAAGTAAGAAACAAAGAAAAATCACATTCAAAGCTTTGGTTTCTTTCTGCTTCCTTTTCATCTTTAGGATGTTGAAAACTCAGGTACTATCTTTGCATACACCACTATTCATCTTTAATTTAATAAATGATCTCTTCAATGTATTAATGGTTAGCAGTGCATATAAATTAGCATTTATAAAAATCAATTACATTGTCTCCTAAGACAGAGGAGAAACCAAGACCTTCATCACTGGATCATTTGTATTTATCTGTTAATTATAAACCTTAATTGTCTCTTCTTATCAGATTAATTTGCATATATTGCATAAGTTTAATGTTTAACAGGTTTTAATACTAGAATACATTTATTCTTTAAACATTCTTTCTTGAAATATTCATTATTAATTATAGCATTAAAATTAGAAGTTCTGATAATTGACCTTGGCTTCTCCTTGGCTCATCATCATCTGTCCATTGAGGTCATTTATCTCATGATTATGTATGCTTTGTGGCTTCTTATTACTGATGTACTCAGTTTTAATTGTACTTTATAGCCTGTCAGATTTCTCTGAATTTTGACTTAAAGCAGAATATTATGCAGAGTTCCACAAAAGTGGTCTTTTTATAGTATATTCATCCTCTTAGCATACCTACACATAATTACACAGTGGGCGAAAGGATTTTTCTATATCTGGACTATTAGGTACAACTATTTCTATCCTGGTAAGGAAAGCCTTCCTTTCATCAGAGACTTATGAACTAAGAGAGACATATAAGCTCCCAGCTAGCCTTGGAAAAAAAGACTTAACCAAGTATTACATTGGCAGGTCACCTAATTGGCTCTTCTTCCTCCTAACTCACTAGACATCTCTAACTGCCTTTTTCACTAGCTTTTTCTTTTAAGATTGTGGTAATAAAGTAATGAAATAAGAGATGACCAAGACCAAATGCTGATAGATGTATTCACTTGAATTTGGGTGACATAAATGTAAAGATTTTTTGAAAAATCATACAGTATAAAGGTGAAAACAAGTGGGTTTTCTCCTCTACCAGGTCATTCACTAAGCTTCACATGCAGGCATTTACTGTACTGGATTTTTCTTCCAGTTAAAGTTATTCATAATTTTTAGTTAAATAAATATTTTAGATATCGTCACATACGGTTCCAAGGAGAGAGACTAATATTTAAAAATATTAAACAAGGCTTTCTTATGTTGCCTACAGATGGTATTGTTAAAATGCTAGTGGTGCCTCAGGTCAAGAGAATAGAGGTGCCTAAAGTCATCTTATAGAATATGCCTTTCAATAGGTGAGTCTAGTAAGGAACACTGAGTCCAGTACCTATTTGAAATTTTCAATATCTCCTTTGACTTACCTGTGCTCCCTAAGCAGATCCAAAGCTACTACACTCTCATCTGAGAAGCATCACCAACATGTTTCCAGCCAGATGCTGGCACCAGAGTTTTCCGAGTTCAGTTTTCAAATTCAAGTAAAACCTGAGAGTGATTCTGTGCAAACCATCTTTTTACAGCAAGGATTTTTTTTCTGCTGAGATTTCCCATGCAAAAGTGTATTGATGAATCAATGGAAAAAATTCAATAATGGGTGTTATTGTCATTACACCTGATTTGGTATATCTTCATCATAACCTATCTGCCAAGAGCACACAGCTTATAACTCCTATATACCTCTCTGATGGGGAGCCTAAGGAAAACTAGTCAGGTTTCTATTAGGTTACACAAAGTAGAAGTAATAAGAAATTGTCAGTGCTTCCTTACAGAGTCTTACAGGAGTCTCTAACTGAAGGAATGCATTGATCCATTATCAGTCAAGTCCATGATCTTTGTAATAACTTGAGGATGCTGCTTGACCCCTAAAAGGAGAACAACACCTGGCACTGATTTGGAGAGCATTGCTGTGAGATGTATATCAGATGAATTTGTGTCAAGAGATTAGTGTAATCTCAGGAAAAGAAAAACAAACAAGCTGTAAAACTTAAAAACCCCAAGTCCTTGCAAAGGTTATCAAGCCTTGAACTTTCCCTAGTCTCCTAAAATAAAATATAGTGAAACTTTGTTAGGTAAATAATGTCTAAAGCGCCTTCTAGTCTAGAAAATGCATGAATTATCACCGGTTGTAGAGATAACAATTTAGCTTTAACTATGAAAACAAATATATGATGAAAACCTGAAATAACAATGTAAAATGTATATGTATACAATGTACTGAATATGCATGAGATGTCCAGGATAAATATCAGATATTCACCCTGTGTTAACATGGCAGGCATAGGAGTTATTCCTAAATCTGTCCATCCAGCGCGCTGTTTTGCTTTTATTATATAATAATAAATTCCAGTCTTAAACTTGATTATATCTCGAGACTTTGTTTCTCACAATTGCCATTTTTTTCTGCTTGCAGCTCAGCTACAATTATCCATTTTATCTCAAAGCCAGATTGCTAAAAAATGCTTCACTTAAACAACACCTTGATGCCTGATTTTCTAGGTGGACATCTTTTATGCAAATAAATTAACCACCTTGATTTACATTTAAAAGAAGCATGGCAGTATCTTGGACATGTTATTCTTTCATCTTCTCATCTTGGAAGAAGAGCCTGAAGCAAAAAGCAGTCCCCTCTGCCCCCTAAGATGCTTTGCAGAAATATAAAGATGCCTGATGCAAGCAAAATTCTGCAGGAGAGAGAGTACAGTGTATGGAGATCAGAAACACCATGGGGAAATGGTGCCTTGAACGTGTGCTGGACCCTCTCCAGAAGGGGATTCCAGCTGGGTTCTTGCCATATGTGAGAGTTCCTGCTCCTCTGCCAGTCATGGCCCTTGGACCCAGCTCTCCCCAGGAGCACACTTACAGTATTTCCCCACGGCAGAGAAGAGGGAACAAACAACAATATGCAGATACCTGCAGCTTAAGCATCTGCTGCACCACAACAAGAGTTAAAACCCTTAACAATAGTTCTGCCCACATTAATAGCTATAATCTACTCCCTTCATTGTGCAATAGGAACATTAAGATGTTACAGAAATCTGCAGACTGTCAGAGGTTATTTTAAAGGCAGTTTTCTGTTACTCTCACCCTCTATTTAGTTTCCTTTTGAGGAAACCGATCTAACCGCAAGACGATTGTATTCCAGGCAGACCCATTATTACTGTCCAGCAGTGCCAAGCACGTGGCAATGCACCACTGTACTATGAAATTGTGGTCAGCTTACCAGCTGCTGATCTACAGCAGATCTAATCTTACCCCAAATCACACACTGAAAGATGACAGCCACTCTCTTCAACTGCAGACAGCATAAGCAGTTTCAGGTAATCAAGTGTGATATTTCTGGGCTTTTCTATGTAAAGTTCACCTGTTCACCTAGCAGAAAACATTTTTATGTTGGAGTGGGTTTTTCTGGTGATTCTGAGTACTGGCTGGCTAGGAGTGATACAGTTAGTGGTAGCAAAATGAATGTGGGGTGGCAGGATAACCCAAGTACTATATTCTGTTCCTGTTCCCTGTGATTTCATGAGCCCTCTGTCAAAGCTGTCACATATGATTTTTTCAGACTACGGATTTTCCCTTCTATCTACAAAGAAACTCATTCAGCAGGCTTTTCAGCTGCTGGGCTTGATGCCTGTAATTTCATTAAAAAAAAAAAAAAATCAAAGAGAGAATCTGCAACACTGGAATGTTTGGCTCTTTCTGTGGTTCAGGTCAGTCAAACCTAGGTTGCCCAGACTGTCTCCCCTGGGTAAGTCATCAGGGTTTAGCCTCTTCCCCTTTGCAAAATACATCCTTTTAAGTCTGCTGCTGAAGTTCCTCTGCTGCCGTTGTGCACTGTGTGTCAATGAGCTGCAAATGTACCTCACCTCTATTGAGCTATTTATCTCTTTCCATATATTCCCATTTCTTCTTGTAAGTCACATTAGGAGCAGATGAGAGAGCTGGGGTTGTTTAGCCTGGAGAAAAGGTGGCTCAGGGGAGACGTCATCGCTCTCTACAACTACCTGAAAGGAGGTTGTAGCAGAGCTGGGGGTTCACCTTTACTCCCAGGCAACTAGTGACAGGACTAGAGGAAATGGCCTCAAGCTGCACCAGGGGAGGGTTCAGGAGGAATTTCTTCATTAAAGGGGTGGTCAGGAATTGGAATTGGTCAGCCCATTGGAATGGGCTGCCCAGGGAATTGGTGGAGTCACTATTCCTGTAAGTGTTCAAGAAACAACTGGATGTGGCACTTAGCGCTATGGTTGAGTTGACAAGGTCAAAAGTTGGACTCAGTGATCTTGGAGGTCTTTTCTGACCTTAATGATTCTATGACACTATTCGATGATTCTGTCTTTTCTGACTCTACATGCATGTCTAGGACCAGATGAAATTGAAAGGATCATTCGAGTCAAGCTGCAAACACTTTTTGCCACTTTCCTTTTCCACTTTGAGGGACCCTTTCCTCATGCTCTTTTAGGCTAACCTACCAGAGCTGTTGCCAAGATATTAAAACTACGTTGTTGAAGTAACTTTGCACTCACTTGTCAATGCTGCTGGAAACACCAACTACCAAAATAATTTCCCTTCATCATTGCATCAATCATGTCATCCCCAATCTCGTTTCTTTAAGTCCTTCTGCTGGTTTTCTTTCTTAATGCACCTTCATCTCTGGGCATGTCATTTCTAATTGGAGCAGACAAGAAGATAGACAGTTTCCTTATGCATACAGTTATCTCAGATGAAAACACGCTTACTTAATCACATAACTTTTTCCCTCCCTAAATCTGTGCAATGTTATTAACCAGAAATGCTTCTTTGAAGCAAGAACTGTACCACCCTATGTATAGTGGTCAGAGTCAAGCCATGCTGGATATTTCCCAGAACAATCACTGACACATGATGGTCATGCTGATAATGAAGGATAATTCCTCCTGATTTCTTAGGGTTATGATTCCCAAATAATCCATCAAAAATTCATAAACCTCTGTTAGATCCACTGCAAAGAAGTCTGGCATTTTTCTCAGCTGTTACTTCGCATGAAAAAACCTTTCACAATGACAATTAAAACTCTTGGGAAGCCTATTTCAAGAGGTAGATGGGGTTAAGCCTCCGGACAAACTAGACTCAGCTGACTTTGGCTCTAGACTGTAGAAAACTGAACTCTTACGCTGTTGCCAAAGCTGAAACGCTAGTTCTCAAAGTCCTTTGCAGTCAACCAGGTTATGTTCATCTCAGTGTAGCACAGGATGAACAGGTTTAACTCTGAAAGCATGTCTTATTAGCCTCAATTCTAAGAGTTTTTCCCTGTTTGCCTCCAGAACATACTGACAAGTACTAGATCCCTTTTTGTGACTGTGTAGAGCCCCATTAATTACATTTATGGAGAAAAAAAAATCCTGTGCTGACATCTAGGAAAACTGAAGCCAATTTTTTCTCAGTATTACATCCATATGACAGAATACTCTGATCCCTTTCTTTTCATGGAATACAAGCAGGTTTCATGTTTCCCCTGCGTATAATAAAAGTAGTTACCCTCTGGCCAACTTAAGATTGTTGTTTCTGAAAATTGGTTTTTTCTCTGGTTTTATTGGGCAATGTAATTATTTGAATTGCAAGAGAACTGTTTGAACAAAATCTGGGATATCAAACCCATCAACTCACGGATTTCCTAGACAGGCAGGGGCTCTAACAATGCTTGCTATCACTTTCTTTGCATAACAAGACAATAAAAGTGCAGTCACTGAAAGAACCGGTTTGTGATGTTGAGATGTGCAATTTAAAACCCAGTAACCCAGTTGTTATGAGGAACTTCAATATTTAATGTGCCAATTAAGTGCACATTTAAAAACTTGTGAATGCATGCAACTCATGCAAGCAGCAGAACATACTTTGCTTTAACATGAGGTCCCTGGCACATCAGAAGGATGAAGCAAGGAAAACAGCATTCCTTGGTGACAATATATTCCTTGCAGATGAGAGGGATATCTGACCCTTGCTATATCACAAGATAAGTTTACATTTGCCTCCTAAAATACACCTACCTCTGATTCAGACCCCTAACAAAGAAAACTGTCTGCAAGAGAATTATAGACAAAAATGCTTACCAATGAGCAACAACGGCAGCACTGTCTGCTGCAGTATGTAAAACAGACAACCAGTCTGCATCCTGCTCTAGAAAAGCAAACAAAGAAAAAAAGAGTCAGAAGAAAATCCAGAAAAGTTGCTAGGTCTTGTTTAAAAGCAGGTAATAAATAACTCAACAAAACTGGCGCAATGAAGTCACGCTCTGCCACTTCTCTTAGCACCCTGCAGCAGGGACAGATATGATATTTGCTTTGCAGGAAGGGTCATGGTAAGATATTCCTGGGACACTTCTGGATATTTTGAGCTTCTTTGGTTCCCTTGCTTCTACTCTTAGCAGTTACATGTCTAACTAAAGCTTTGATCATTGTGCTCCAGAATACATCAAACCTGTGTTGGTTTGCTACACTTGTGGTCATAGTTGAGGCCTTGCATAAAACTTTTGAATGGAAAAGGCTAAGAGGTAAATGCTACTGCACACAGCTCCTATTCTTAAGCCACTAAGAAATAATTGGTCTCACATTTCCAGGAATCCCACTCCAGGCTTCAGAGAAAGGCAGATGAATCTTTTACATTGTATTTTTAAATTTGAGAAATGTTTTTTTATTGAGATAGCTCTGCTTTTTGATTGAAATAAAAAAACAACTGGAGCAGAGCCTCTCAAAAACACTGAGCTTTACAATGCATGCAATAACTTAACAGTGTGCTCAGCATGCATGAAGTAACAAGTATTTCATGTTAATGCTGTGTTCAGAATGGTATATCTGAACTGCACAAACAATAGATAATCGAGTCAAAAATTAAACAAAATAAACACAATTCTCCAGAGTGCAGAGTTTGAATAGAAGTATTAAAAGGGGTCTGAAGTTGGTTGACATGGCCCTCTCTTTGCAAAAGTATTGGGTAATAAGCCAGATACACCCTGTGAAAGTTAGCATCATGCCAGTGGCTTCAAGGAGCTCACACTGGTTCAAAGCATCCCACAGCATTCATGTTTTGACACCTTATAATATAAATTTGGGCTTTATTGTCCTTCATAACACATGAACACTTAGGGCTAGATTAAAAGTATTAAAGTTCCTAATGTTATTGAAATTTTATTGATTTCAGTGGACCCTTAGACACAAGAGTGGAAATCATATCTGAACCTGAGCCAGTTACTACTCCATGGCACCTAAAATTCCATTTATGATCAAATGGAACATAAGGAAATGCTACATAAAATGCAGGATGAGAAGAATAGTCTAGTGCCTTGACCCTGGCTAGATACCAGGGACCCACCAAAGCTTCTTTATCACTCCGCTTCCCAGATGGAGAGGGGAGAGAAAATGTAAGGAAAAGTTCATGGGTTCAGAAAAGGACCAGGAAAGATCATTCATCAAATACCATCATGGGCAAAGCAGACTTGAATTGGGGATATTAATTAAATTCATTACTAATGAAATCAGAGCAGGATAATGAGAAGTAAAATAAATCTTAGAAACACCCCTACTTCCTTCCCAAGTTCTAACTCCTCCCCCCAGGAGCACAGAGAGACAGGGAATGGGGTTTATGGTCAGTTCGTCACAGGTTGTTTCTGCTGCTGCTCAGAGAGAGGAGTTCTTCCCTTTCTCCAGCATGAGGTCCCTCCCATGGGAGACAGTCCTTCCTGAACTTCTCCAGCGTGAGTCCCTCCCACAGGCAACAGTTCTGCACAAGCTGCTGCAACATGGTTCACTTTACCACAGGGTGCAGTCCTTCAGGCACAGGCTGCTCCAGCGTGGGCTCCCCGCAGGGTGACAAGTCCTTTCAGGAAACCTACTCCAGCGTGGGCTCCTCTCTCCACGGGTCCACAGGTCCCTGCCAGGAGCCTGCTCCAGCTCAGGCCTCCCACAGGTTCACAGCTTCCTCTCAGGCATCCACATGCTCCAGCATGGGTCTCCTCCACAGGCTGCAGGTGGATCTCTACACCCCTGTGGACCTCTATTGGTTGCAGGGACACATCTTGCTTCACTGTGGGCTGCACCATGGGCTGCAGGAGAACCTCAGTTCTGGTGCCTGGAGTATCTCCTCCCCCTGTCTTCTCTGGCCACAATTACGTCTGCACAATAACTTTCTTTTTTCCTTCTTAAATATGTTATCACAGAGATGTTGCCACAATTGGCTTGGCCTTGGCCAGCAGCAGAATACTGCCCTGTAGCCCCGCCACTACCAAAAAACTGTCCATGCAAACTCAATACCCAAAAGGCAATAAGTTGTGTGGGGCTTGTTTGGGCTTTTTGTTTGGTTGGGTTTTAACTAAAAAATGTAGGGTCTCATAATGAAGATTACTTTAGCAAAAGATGGGATAAGAGGAAAAGACATTTGATTATGTGATGGGACTGTTTAAAGTCAAGACAGAAATTAGGTTTACCACAGGCAACTTTTTAAGCATTTATCAGCAATACGGTACTAGCCCCAAGGGTCAGTAATTTTGGATTCAACACAAAAGAAAACAAAAAACTATGAAAGAATATTTGCACCTCCCATTTAACTGTGAGACAACTGAAGACATTGAAATCTCTATCAAAATTAGTGACACCCTAGAAGCTGCATTTTCCATTAGCCGCAGGAAAAACCTTTCAGCTGTATTGAATAGCAATAGCTATTATACATGCTTGGATGAGGCTGCTTCATTTCTCCTTTATCAAGCTGGTTTTCTCTTTACAAACAGCCCTCTATCCAAGTGCTCAGAAAGCTACTTTTAAATACTCATATTTTCAGAGGCACATGCTAAGTTTGCCATTTTCATCCAGGTAATTTCAAACTGATGAACCCTTCGCTATGAGGATCTAAAGGTCATTTAGGGAGTGTTGCTTTCCATGTACCTGATTCTCACCATATACTCAACTTCTGTGCAGTTGATTTACTTCTGCACATAACCAATCCATTCATTTTCTGTCAGAAGACATTTTCATTTTACTCCAGTCATTCACACACCTCACTGACTGCTTGGGCTAAAAATTATTTTCTTTGATGTATTCAGTCTTTCCCTTCTCTGCTGTCACTACTTCCAGTGGAAAAGGATTCCAGTATCTGGGTAATTTAGCGAATTCCCAGGGATTCCTCCAGTCCACTGCCATCTAGTAAAAACACCAAAGAGGGTGTTAATACAACCACCACAAACCTTCAGAATTTATCACCCCTCTTCCTTATTCACTAGTGATGTTCTTGGTCTTCCTGCTAGTCTTGAGAATCACAAAGAATTTATTGCCTTAATGCCATGTTATGGCTTCAAAGATTGGAAAAGCAACTTAGTGTTTCACAAAAATTTGTTCCACTTTTTTCTGAAGCCTAACTGACCCAAGTCCTGTTTCTTCATTACTCATGTCATTGAAATATAATTCTAACTCCATAAAAGTGTCTATTAATCAAGGAGAAAAAAACCCAAACACAACAAACAAAAAGGGCTCATATTTTGAAGGTCCAGATCTATTTCTAACCCCATACCTTATTCAGTAGGATTCTTAACTAACATTTTGACATATAGTGATTTACCTCTAATGAGCAAACAAACAAAAATATAAGAATGGTATTGCAGCACTGTCTTCTGATCTAAGACATATGAGCATATCTGACTATTTTGGGATGAGACCTCCCCACACAACCTGAGCTGTCTCTTATGACAGACAGGTAGGTACAATGTTCTTCTCTGTCCCAACAGGATCAAAAAGAAGTCCCGGGAGTCTCTATTTCTAAACCGCCTATCAGCTTCAATCCATGACTTGTGTTTGGTCTTCATTTGCAGACTAGAGCTTGTTTGATGCCATTCCCATGTTCTCATCACATTCATTAACACTTTAAACAATGAAACACTGGGTTTGTTATGGGTGTGTTTTGGACACAGAACGAGCTCTTGTGCTCTCAAAGGAAGGAGGAGTTCTTAAGCTCGAACCTCAGCTGGCTGGCCCTTGCAGCCTCTGCCCACACATTCGTGGCAATTACCTTGCTTGGTTTCAGAGACTTGTGACACTCATGCAAACTCCACTGCTTCTAGAGACACCCAGCAATAGTAGCTCTGAGAGTGAAGCTGGGAATGCTCCCAGTCAGAGAGCAGCAGGTGTACAGGCTCTTCTAACCCGACTTTAGGACTTGAGAAAATGAAGGCAAAAGGGAAGAGAATCAGGTTTTCTACTTCATTCCTTACTGCAGAGCAGCCTCAAGCTCCAGCCATTAAAAGACCCCTATCCATTCTTTTTCTATGTTCTTTGCAGGCATAGGCATCACTTCCAAATGCAAGATCTCTCCCTCCCTAAATACAAGAGTAAAAAGCAACTTGAACCCCAAATCTCAGACTTGTCAAGAAATCATCCATACCAAATTAAAATTAAATGAAGTCTCAGAGTTTTCTACTAACTGCCTTTCAGGTCCAAGCAGCTTGACTGACTCCCCTCACAGAGTATCAAATCCCTCCATACATACAGAGCATAATTTTGATATGCTGACTGAATGCAGTACAGTGCTTTTTGCTTTCTCTCCCCAGCTTAAAAGTAATTCCTATAGAAGAAGTGGTAAGTTTGTCGCACTTCATTGCTTGCACTCTTTACATTCAAATCTCCACAGTGTGATAAAATACTTCTCTTCCCAGTGCTGTACAGGGACTTGGGCTAGTTTCTGTTAAGCTCATTTATCCCTTTCTTACTCCTTTTGCTCAGCATAGTTCTTGGTAGTATGTATCTATGTGGAGGTCAAATCAATTATTTTAGTCTAAGATGCCATTTCTGTATCGAAAGTAAGAGCACTTTCAGTTTAGCAAGACTTAATAGGGGTTGTTAAGGGTGTCTGACATTTTTTGACCTTTGCTCTGCTATTTCAGTGTTTGAATAGGTCTGATTTAATTAGGCAAAAACAGTTTAAGAATGAATGCAAATGTAAAGGCTCAGAAAGAAGGATATATGTATAGGAAAAATTACCAATTCAGTAACTTCAAACCACAGCCATTACTACTCGCTGTTGAGCACAAACAGAGTCAACAGGAGAACTTTAACTGGTTGGAAGTTAAGACAAGATCATGTCAGCACCAGGTTACAGTTAAGGAAAGTCTAAAAGTGAACCCAGTTCATGATTTTTTTTTCTTTATTTTTAAGCATAGTCAACCTTTGGAAATGTCCATACAGAAGTACAACAGATTTTTCTCTGTCTGGCCATCTCCTCTCCCTACACTGGGGGTGGTTTTCCCTCTAAGGGAAGGAGCCTTTCCTCTAAGTGAGCAGGAGAAACAATAGATAAACTGAAATTCCCAGACTAGCAAAAAGCCTTGGGGTCCCACACATAATCTCTCTCCAGTTTGGCTTGGAGCCTGAAAACAGGCACTGACATGAAGTTAAAATATATTTTCTGAGGTGGATGATTTGTATATGTCAGCTAAGAGCCAGCTGGGGTGAAGGGTTCAGAAAACATGTCCTTTTCTCATTGGGTTCATTGTTCCTTACTGGAGCATTAAGGGTATAGTTTACTAGTATATGTCACGTTTAGCTCCTGCTTCAAACTGGTGCACTCTGTCATGACCCTTGCTTTTATTCTTGTCACCTGGCCTTCTTCCATACATTAATAATACTTCTATTGTCTCATTCTCTAAAAATAAAGGGACACGAAGATAAAAATATTCCTGCTCTGTGCCTATGGAAACATATAGCACACAGAGCCCCTGAAAGTCCATAAAGTCAAACTTTGACAAGAAAATGATACTGTATCCTAGGTCTAAGTTATTCCAACAAATGTAAACCAAACATTGCAACTTGTAAACTAACTAACCAGTAGACCATGTCCCACTCTCAGTTGGCTTATTTATCTACGTTACTTACAATACAACTTTTATCATGTAATATGAAGGCCATTTTTGGAATATTAAGGTCATTTAATTGGGAAAGAAAAAGAAGTCATATAGGACAATGGTGAAATTATTTTCAAAAGCTTTCTGGAAATCATTACCTCACTTAGGCTGTAGAATTGAATCTTCTAAACTAATGGCACTCCTGTCTCTAGACCTGAGATGTAGGTGTGCTGAGTTACAACACAGATCATGAAAATACATAGCAGCAAACCTGTGCAGGTGGGAACAGATGAACATACAGGTGCATGTACATGTGAAGCTGGAGCTGATGTAATCAATGGTGGCAGGAATAAACGCCAAGACATCAGATTGTTAAAAAAAAAAAAGTTTATGTTTTAGAATATTATCTTAAAAGGAAAAGACAAGCATATTTAGGCAAAGGATAGAGAAAATTTTACAAAACAGGTTGTCATGTGTTGGCTGTGGGCCAATTTCTTTTTACTCTCCCCACCCCCCACAATTGCTGAGTTGAGAGAAGGTTTATGCAGACAAAAGAGATCTGATGTGGGGGGAAATATTAGGATTTATTACTTAACAAAATAAAAACTAAAGAACTATATATATACAACCATTCTAACTAAGCAAAAGTACTATATATTTACAGAAGTACCCCTCCCCCCTTCAAATCAGTTCAGGAGAAGAAAAACTGTTCCTTTTTCACTTCCAGAGCTACAGGTCTTCCAAAACAATTCTGCAGCATTTGAAAGTTTTCCTTCTGTTATCTCTAGGACGATAGTTCCGATTCACTGCAGTTGGAACTGTCTCTCTTTTTTCTCTCTTCTATGTCGACCTCAGGGCTGGGCCTACCCCCTCCTGGGCTAAGACCGGAGGCTGGGGGGTTACCCAGGCCCTATGGGGTCCTCCATGGACTGCAAGGGAGACACTTGCTTTGCCATGGTCTTCCCACAGTGTCACAGGGGATAATGGCTTTTGTGTCTATCCCTGTTTCCTGTGGGGTCCCTTCATCGGGCAACAGTTCTTCCATTCTCTACTGTCCCTTAGGGTCACAAATTCAGCTGCACCAACACGGATCTCTCAGTAAGATCCCAAGATCCTACCCAAGCCAAGTCATTCCAGCGTAGGTTCTCTTTCTCCATATGCCACAGGTCCTTAGTAAGACTCTGTTTCATTTTAGGCCTTTCACAAAGTTGCAGCTTTCTCATGCATTCACTTGCTTCAGTGTAGGCTCTTTTATGAGCTGCAGGGAAGTTTTCTTCACTTTGTAAACTTCCACAGATGGTAGGGATTTTAGTTTTTAGTCTTTTTCCCTGCTGAAGGGAGAGACTGGGGGGAGAAGAAGAAAAAACTCACCCCCCTTCAGGCTTCTCTCTTCTCCAGCTACCAGCTTCGACCTTGGAAGGTTCTGTTATCTCTCTGGCTGGAATTTCTTCTGCAGCAGGCAGTCATTTATTAGAGCTTTTCCCCCCACTCTGTTACATGTCTCAGCCAGAGGGGCTTCAATGCCACAACCTGTCCCCGGCCCATGGCTGGGGAAGGAGGGAGGCCTGGCCCCACTTGGGGCCTGCTGCCTTCCCCTACATGGCTCCTAATTCTTCTTGCCACCTTGTGGCTCTTATCTCTTCTGCGTCACCACATTCTCTTCCGTTTTCTTTAAAATGTAATTGGCAGAGGCATTACCAAAACTTTTGATTGGGTGTTTTGCTCCAGAAATCCACCTGGCAAAACTATTTTCAGCTCCGGGGGGGGGCTGACTGGCAACCCCATGACAACAGCTCTGACGGAAAGATCATTCAGGATATAAAATACTTGAGGCGTGTTCAAGGAGCCTGGCATGGCTTTGAGTCACACATCTGGCTCATGTCATATTGGATTCTATTTAGTGAATGGATTAGGGGTCTGATAATAGAG
>JAWWLV010000179.1:37980870-38023550 GCA_035041135.1 Platyrinchus mystaceus
GTCTTCTTTTACCATCTCCAGTGTCAATCCTGCAGGAAAGTCCCAGCAATCACAGAAAGGAAATACAATCTATACACGCTGGTCTTTAGTGTCCAGACCACATTTTGGATAAAAAAACTACTTCCTAAAAAAACGCACATCTATTTCACTAATACCAACAGCGATTTTCAAATTTGAAGTGTTAAAAAGTCTGTACAAGTCCACCAGAGAAGGAACATATGAGAGGTGCAGTGAATGGAATTTTAGTGATGTTCAATATACTTACAGTGTAATTTACATTGTAATTACAGTGAATAATATTTTGGCAGAGTGACTAGAGTCCTGATTGCTCCAGGAAACTTCCAACAATCTATTGTTAAGTCTAAGTGACTATTACCTCACTTAGTTACAACAGAGACACGATTTTCCAGTCCAGCAAAGCATGTAGGGTGAGCTTTAAACACATGAACAGTCTAATTGACTTGTTTGGCATGACTGGGGTGCTGAAGAATGAACCCGAGACTCAAGTACATGTTCCCCTACTGAAGGCTTTCTCAGTCTTCTGTGTACTGAAAACACTCCAGCCTCCATTTCTTTTCCCCCCTAAAATATCTGTAATATACTCCCTGCTTAGCTGAACCATGGGACTGTGGGAATGATTACCACCAGGGTTAATCTGAAGAAGAGGGAGGTAGGTGCCATTGGTAGCAGTTTGTAAGAGGAAAGAATGAGGTTATCAAGATGAGCCCTGACACTTTGGTTCCAAGAGACTGCCTGGGAGTTGTTAATACATTTCACATAATCATTTAAGATTTCTATTGATATCTTGGCTGTTTAGCACTCAGTTATCTTTGGAGGTCTACAGATTGGATGCAGGGATGTGACTTTGCAGCCAGGGGCATGTCATCACAGGTGTCACCTCCAGATGGGAATAACACAGTTCACTCCGTGCCAGTTCCCAGATGAAAGTTATGAGGAAACACCAACCCTTGCAGACAGGCCCATCTCTGAATGTTCCCTTCCAAGCATTGCAGTCTGCCACACCCTTCTGGAACAGAGCTGGCAGGATGCCCTGCCACCCACCACGCTGGCATGATTTAATTTGAAAATTCACAGTTTACTGCAGTTTATTTGCAAAAGAACACAGTGGAGTTAAAAGGCACAAGTGAGTACCCATGTCAGGAATGGCTGAAGAAGGTTGAGAGGTTTGGCTTTGTTTGCAGCAATTAAAAAGGTGGTACCTAGATGAAAGCAGACTCATAAAGTTCAATCCTCCTCTTTGATTTGCACTGAGAACCCATAGCCAAATACAAGATAAAACTTAAAAATTACAGGTCTCCACAAATAAAGCTCCCTTTCCCCCTCTTGAGACTTCCTTTGATTCATGGGTCTTTTAGGACACTAAAGCTAACAAGGAATAAACCTAGAATTGGAAATCAAATAATCCTATTTAATTTTATGGTTGTTGACACAACTTGTTACATGTGTTTCCTACCAGAATAAATGAAATCATAGTCATCTGATTTCCAAATTACCATATCTATTGTTTCAGAAATACAGGGTGTAAATAATTGCAGTGCAATCGCTTATGCCTGGACCTCTCTCATCCGGAACCGTTATCAGGATTAGCATAAATTACGGTGCCATCTAATAATGAAATCACTGAACACTGATTGTGCCAGCTATTTAAACCTGTAATTATTGCTCATTAGAAACGTGTTTCACATTATTTGCCCCTTACAGGCCCGAAGTTGTTGTCAGAAGGCTTCTGCAAAGAATTCTACAGAGAGGAGTGTGGAGAAATTTGAAACAATGGGAATAAATTTCATCTGCAAAGACTGTCTGTGAAAGAAACACGTTGTTCATCTACCCTGAAAGACATTTGTATCTGTTAATACAAAGAAAAGTTGCAACAGGTAAGAACAGGAAAGTTCCAATATAATTCAGATAGGTGTGACCAGTATGTAGTTTCCTACTTAAGTGAACAGTAATTAGCTCAGAGTGTTCATTGTCATCATACACAATTAGTATAATGCAGACTGTAAATGAACCAAACTTCTGACCTAACCAGAAGGAAGGCATTTGGCAGCTCTTGTCATGGCTAGATAAGGTTCAGGTGGGATAGACAGCTACCTGGGACACCACACCAAAGGTAGTAAAGGACAGATGCCAGAATCAAAGAGAAAATAACTATAATCTGCATGCTCCTCTGTAAAGGGGTTGCTAGAAAACAGTTGATTAAGACTTGTCAGCTGCTCTGCAGATCAAGCTCTTTACAATATGAACTGGCTAAAAAGAGGCTCAGATAAGTGCTCTTCAGATATATTTAATCAATTTTCCTTGACAGAGTGAAACTGATTCATTTTTTGCCATCTTCCCCCTGCACATGCAAAAACTTTTGCTACAGACAAGAAAATAATAGTTTCCACCACTTTCAGGAGCAAAAAGGTAGAAAGCAAGAAAGGAAAGACAAGTATATATCATTTTGAAAGACTCACCTTAGTTTGAAGATCTCAGCTGTTCATGAGCCTACTCATTTTCCCTGATGACTCCTTCCAACAGCTGGTCCAAGTCACAGCCATTGCTGTGGTGAAAGGGCTCAGAAAACTCACAAAAAACCCAGCTGCCAAAGTACACATCCCATACAGACTGTAGATTTTCACTGCAGCTGGAGACACACTTATTAATGCTAGAGCACTCTTGAAAGTTTAGCTTATATCAGTGCTTCAAAAACTTGTAAGAGCCCATCCACTTCAGCTGGGATGCAGAAGGCTCAGAATCTGTCCTTTCTCTGACTAGAAACCCCTTGTGTTACTTACTAGAGAGTGCAACTCTTCTTTTTGCATCCCAACAACCAGCAACTTTGAAAATAAAATTAAACTTTTTCTTGAATGTGTGGGACACAACATGTTCAAAAAGTAAGCCACAACTGTTCTCTTGGGAGATGTTCCCAAATAAAATTAAATAATTTGGGCAAAGCCAATCTAAACTTTTTGTCCCAAAATGATGCTACATGCAGGTATTTACCCTCTGATAAAGCTTTGCATAACTGAATATCACTTTACTTATGCCTGTAGTCTGTGATGTTACTACTGCAAATATTTGAAATCCAATGTCTGATAGAAATAATGAGCTGACTTGGGCTAAAAAGGTATTAGGAAGCTCTATTGTACAACTATTAGCTCTACCTGTATACATCAGTACTCACTATGGTGAATATCCTTACAGAACTGCTGGTTAATACCCTCCTCTTCCATTCCCCCTTCCCTCCCCCCGCCCCCAAAGCCATATTTGGCTGTTCTGATCTGTATCTTTGAATAACGTGGAGCCCAAGCGTATTTCCTTTTTTATTACAAAATAGTCTTCTTCCATAATTTGCTCGGTACTAAGACAGATTCTGTTGTTTGGTCCTTCTCTCCAACTGTTTGGCTTCATCAGATCTTGCAGGCTTACTATTTATGTTTCTGGAGAGAAAAACTCCAGGATATTGTTTATTAAAAAGAAAATCAGCATTTGGATAATTTGTCAGTGTTGGAAACCTTTGATCTATCCTGTGTGGACAACACTAGTTTCTAATGCATGGGATGATGGATATGCCAAATGAAGGAAAAAATATCCACATAACACAAAATTGTTAAACTTCATTAAAACTGCTGAAACCTTTCAATGATTCAGTTTATAAAATTAATTGGTATTCTTTAACACCTAACAGGATGAACTGCAATTCTATTAAAATCATTGTTCTCCTTTTTCTGTTTGACAGTAGAAACCAGAAATTTCCTTTCCATTTGACTGCAATATTATATTTGGTGCATTTATTCTGTTTTGTTCAAATAGAAGTGGTGACGTGTTGTGACAAGAAGACAGACCTCATATTACCATATATTTATACTCTGTAGGAGGAATGATGGTACATGAATAGGTTTATTAAAGAAGGTTGCTGTCCTTTATGCACATAAAAGGATAAAGCATCAACTAGCTCCACAATTATCTACCCACTACCTCTTTGTTTACCCAATTTTGTTTACCCAATTTAGCACACAGAGAACTAATCAAAGAGGAGAGACTGAGGAAAGAGGAGACTTTAAAACGGCAGCAGTTAGCAAATACATCATTGGAGAGCTGAGAAATTTGTACATCTTGGACAAGATACCACAGCTCTGAAGTGATTTCAACATTTTAATATGGATTAATTGCCTTATTTCATTGCAAGGTTGTGTTAAAGCCTTGATTAAGAATTATTTTAGCATACCTTTGACCAAGGGAGAAAAAGGAGCACTGCTATTGCTGTTGGCACAAGAGTAAACCAACAGTCAGTCATTCAAAGGAATTGTTAATGATACAAAACATGTGATTTGTACTGGTTTGAGCATTTTAGACCTGCTTTCATGTCCACCATCTCATAAAAGATAATAATGAAAGAAAATTCTAAAGTAAAATTTGGTAAAAAATTCCCTATTCCCTAGTTACACAGTTACAGATAGAAGAAAGGTTATTGGTAAATACTACTTTATGCCAAATACGAAGGGAAAACCAGTAAGAATTAAAATACCTGAGATACCAGACCTTAAGTACATCACTTCTGAATGGTCAGCAACAGTAGAAAGAGCCTCATAGGAGGTAGAATAGGGAGTCAAATGCATCTGTGTAGTTAGTAGTACACACTGAACGCAGTTTAGCATAGATAAGACAAAAATGCTATTATCACATTTAGTAAGTGTGAGTATATAATGGTTTTGTTGAGAGACGTATAAATATTTGTCCATTACAATGTGCATGTGTTCACATGCAGGCATATTTAAATATGATATAATGTACTAGTATGAAGAAAACTGGGAGTTGAAATCTTAGTGCAGTTATGTTTCCATAAAAGCATGTCTAATAGCTCCAGGCCAGTGAGCCCGCAGCAATAGATGGCCTAGTTCCAAGCTGTTAGCAAAGCTATATGGGTCTAGCTTAAAAAAAAATGCAAAAAAATTACTCCATGAAAATTGGTTTTATAAATAAAGGAGGTGATAGCTCAGATGCTTAGAAGTCATTTCTCTTCACACAACTGGGTAAGATTTTTTGGTATTTCTACATGTAAATTCTGAGTCTTAACCTCTCTGGGAGAGATAAATGTGGTATCAGACTCCAGAGCATTACATATTCTCTCTGTCTCTGTCCCTTTCTCTCTGTATATATTAATTTTATAGATCTTTTTATTGTCTCAACTATACTGGTTGCGTGAGAAGCAGAACAATAGGCCAAGTACTTCCATTTCACACATGCCACCTCCATAATTCAACAAAGAATAGTAAAGAAGATCTATAAACTTGTTATAAATCAGTGCCCTAAACTAAATTAACCATTGAAATAGATTATCATAAAAATAATATCATAAAAATAGTCTTCACCTTTGTAGTCCACGTGTGTGCTGGTGTGTGTCCACGCACAGGATGCTATGCCTGTGCCAAGGCCAGTGGCAGTGCAAACAGTGTGGCAGGCTGCATTCCTTGGCCTTGCAGAAAATAGCAGGCATGCAGTGCTGTGAGGATGAGCTTTAATATCGCTGTGTCTGGGAAAGTAACTCATAAACAGATCTCCTAAAATCTAATTACTCTACATAACTCACCTTTAGTAGTAGAGAGTCAGATCTGCTTTCTTATTAGCAGAGAAGGACTAGTCTTTTTGGTTATATTTCTGGGGCACTTCTGGAAAAAAGATAAAACCCAACCAAGCTGTAGGCTAAAGGATATGGCAATTTAAGCAATACACAGCCTTGTCCAAGGCTGGGTCCTACTCTGCTGTCCCAACTACACCAACTCCCCCATTATCTGACCTTTATACACATCAAGCTCCATGAGAAAGGCATGTGTAAATACGTGGAGAGAATACAGAGACAACTGGATAAAGTTCAGTACTGGATTGATAGGGCAGTGGTTCAAGAGCTGGTAAAGTTTTTTCCATCCAGCTGACATGAGAGGAGCAGAGTCCCAGGTGGTTCTCCCAAAGGTGATGCTTTCCATACCCACCTCCAGCAGTGTTTTCTCCCCAAGCCCATTTGTTGCCATCAACTTCACAGCAGTAACACACCTGTATTACTCATTTTTTGTCTAACTTTAGCCACCAAAATGAGGCCTTTGTAAATCCGGAAGTGCCACATTTCCCGGTGCAGCAATAAACACCTCTAAGAACCAGTGGCACCAAGGAAAGAGTAACTCAGCCTCTAGGCTGGCCTCCCTCTGCAGCCTGCCATTCCTGTTAGAGCTTCTCAATCTGTATTTTGACAAGGCAATTCTCTAAACAAAAGTGAACTGTGAAATCTTCCAGAAAGGCAATACAGCTGCTTGAAATGGTAGAGTTGGGTGGCACAACACAAACAGGGTCTCATCAGCTGGGAAGCATTGCCATTGGTAAAAATTGGAAATGGAGCACAAAGAGCAACCATGCCCAGGCAATAAAAAGTGTTAAAAACCTAGAAAACTGCTTTCTTTCCTGCTAGTGGGATGGAGAGGAGAGTGTGGAGAACAACAAGCACTTCATGAATAAGTAAGAGAAAGCCTGGGGAAAACACATAAGGGCTGGACGGAAGGAGAGGGAGTTGTGATACATGAGAAAACTGAAAACAGCTGTTCTGTTTGGGAGGCATGGGTTGTTGTCTATGTCCAGTTTAAAGGGCTGGTTACCACTCCAGGAAGAGCCTGTGAGATAGGGATTTTAGAACTGGACAGGAAACATGGATCACATTGAGGAAACTGAATTATTTATTTCTGCTCACTGGGTTCATACGTATATGAGCAGCTTGGGTTTTCCACAACCAAATGCTGGTGCACTGTGTGTTCAAGTCTTTATTTTGTTCTGATATAGGACATAGTGTTGCTGTAAAGAGCCAGGCAGATCACTGTCAACAAAAGTTCTCTTCATTTGAACTTAGCTACATCTTTATCTCAAAGGAGCAAAGCACAGTCTGTTGTTATTGGGGCTAGGACTGAGAGGGTAGGTGCCGAACCAGGATGGAAGTAAATTAAAGCAGCCTGACAGAGTCGTAACATGAATTTTCTAATATAATTAGTGCTGAAGTTAATCCAACCTGTGCAGCAGTTCCCTCTTTCATACATTGTAGGAAACAATGGGGTTCAAAGCATCATTGCCTCTGAAGAGCTTTTAAAAGCCCGTGCTTTTAAATGCCTCAGTCTGGTAGATAAGATAAACTCATCCTTCAAAATAGAACAGTCATCATGCCATTCCAAATAATCATTGTTAGAAATGCACTGAACTGCTAGGCCAGTTAATAACGACTCTACATTTTATTTATATGGCTCCCATCTGCTAAAGCCTTCTAGGCAGCTCACAATGGGTTTGATTTTTGGCCAGACCTTAGCATAGCTTCTGTTTATATGGATGCAAATAACAGCGGTTGGATGGCTCTATGCATAAACAGGTCTAACTACTAATCTTCATGGCCACGCTGCATGGTTTTATTCCTTCATGCAACAACAAAATGTCCATCTGAAAAATCCCTCTGACAAAGTATACAAAGCATGAAAAAGAACTAAGTTTTTCTGAGTTTTAATGGTTTCAAAGAATTCAGCATTGGGCTTGGCAGTCCCATGAAAGGGGCACCACCATTGTGCCCACTGCTTAGGGAGGACCTCAGACTCCACACTGCTCAAGATGGGGTATAACCCTTCAAAGGTGAAAGAACTAGATGTTCATTTCCTTCTCCCATCACCTCCTCTCTCACTCACCACAATGCCCCCCTACTCTGGCCAGTCCTAACTCCCCCTCTCGCTCAACTGTGCAGGTATCTCCCTGCCAATTTCCTTTCTCTCTTCTTTGCCTTCTTTCTGAGCTTTGTTTTCAGCTGTTTGCATGCTCCTCAAAGCCTGTTTTCTGACACAGGGCAATGACTTCTCCAATGGCCCTTTCCTACACCACCCGCTGCTGCTGCTGCTATGCTGCACTGATATCCATGCCTGAGCAGCATTCCATGCCCTTGCTTGATGCTGCCTCCCACCCACTTGTCCTTTGCCAACATGTTTCAGCAGTGGATAACTGGCCTCTCTCTTAGGTGTCTGCATAAGACAGATTTCATCTTTTTGTCTTTCATGCCGAAGAAAGACAGAAATATGAATACCCTGTCGAGTTCACTGCTTATTGCTTGGAGTGCTTCTATCAACCTGATGACATTGAGTGCCGTGCCTGGCAGTGCTCACAGAGCTGGGCCTTCGGATAATGGGTATATTTATAGTATATATGCACTGCTTTTGTACCAATAGCTGCCAAAGTAGTAAACAAACAAATGCTCTCCATAAAACAATGAGAAAGTAGGATCATAATCTTTGATCGATGAACAAGGATGACAGGCTTCCTCGCTCTTTTATGCAGATTGCTTTTCCAACTGCCTGAATCTGAGCCAGCGTGAGGAGGCTGAAAGTCTGGAAAAGGATTAGGAAGAGCAATTCCACACGTTGCAATCCGCCCACACTCAGGGAAGAATATGAATGTCTGTCTAGCGCTGACCTTATGGGGCAGGACATGTGAGAGGAGGGTCTCTCCAGGCACCGAGAGGGATAGCTCGGAGCCACACTACAAGATGTGCACCAGCCAAGCTTCACCTGTAAGAGAGGATATGGACAGGACATGGCAAAAAGCCTACCAGGCCTTTTGAGACAGACCTGTTGCCCAGCAGGGACTTCCCACATGAATAGAGACTTCAGTGAGTGTGAGAATGGTCTTTCTAAAGAAGCTGTTCTGAAGAATATGTTTCACTGAGGTTCAGAACCTGAATTTGCTCCTTGAGGACAAGTCTACGTATGGTTCATCCAACAAGTCCCCCAAAAGGATGCATTAGGGAGACACGTTAAAACTAAAATCCGTATATTGATCTGGATCTAAGTTTTAAATCAGTATCAAATCTACCTGCAAACTCTAAATCTCTATTTACATTTCCCTCCATACACCCACATAAAAAATGAAGATATGCTCAGTGCAACATCACTTTTGTTTAATGTCAAATATAAACTAACCAATCTGTGAGTCTCAGCATGGCTCCATACACCTTCCTGGAAGTCCAGAGAGATTTAAAATCAGTGATCTCGATCAAGGCATTATATAACTGATTAAATTCCAGTTAGATCTTTGTTTAAGTGCTACTTCCTCAGTAAGTTTAAAGTCATGTGTTTTAAGAAGCAGCTTAACTGAAAATGTGGAACAGTTGTAACACGCTAATCCAAGATAGTTCATGGTGGTTTTGAACTACTAGATGCAAGTGGCCTGATTTTCAGATTGTCATGAAGTAAAAACCAAAAGTTATACCAGTGCATGTTCCCATCTTTGAAACCCAGACCATTAGAGACATTCTTGAAATGATATTAATAATATTAAATAATATTAATATATAATATTAGTGTGGATCCACTAAAATAGTATGACTGTGAAGGGTCTATACTACCTGAATAAGAACTATTTGTTGATTGAAACACAGAAAAAAATTGTTGATGACTCAACTAATAACTTCGCATTTAAACAAGTTTCAAGCAAAAGATCCTCAGGCATTATGGAAATGGGAAGCATAAACATGCCATTACAATTTTAGGTAGGCAGAATGAAATTATCCAAATTGGATTCTGGCCAGAACAAAGGGCACTACCCACCCCCTCCTATTCTTGTTTTTATAAAAGCTCCCTGACAAAAGCAACAGCAACTGTTGCAAGAGAGGATCCATCAGTTGCTCACAAGATGGGGGGCCAGAGCTGCTAAGAGTGGTGTGACCCTGCTGGGAGGATTTACACTGTTGGCCAAGACATATTGAGAGATGCAGGGGAAAAAAGGAGTGTCTCCTCAGTCATCCCATACCCCCTGCCACTCTCATGTATGCATACCATTTTTAATATGTGCTGCTACATCTCCACTACTTCTCTTTGCACTCCAAGTCACCAGGATCTTTCCTGAGAATGGACTTTGCAGATACAGATGGTAATTAGCTTTGTGCCCACTGAGGCGAGCATGAAGACCAGAGTTCACAGGAATGCTCCCTGTACCAAGATGTGACTGCAGAGCAGTGTTGCCCTCTAGCATCAATGTCTTCCACAACTGTACTATCCCAAAATAAATATCCTCAGAAGTCAAGTGTTTTCCCTAGTTTCTCCTGGCTCCAGATAACCAAAAACTGCACGTTAGGAAAGCTCTTATATCCTGGAAAAATGGTAGAACTTAGGTAGATATCTAAATCCTCCCTGGATAGAGAGATTACTCACACTTAAAATGCATGTTTAAACGCTTTACTTTTTGGGGGCTCAAGACTCCCAAAATAATTGCACTGGACCAGTAATGAACCCTGCCTAAAACCAACATTATCTCTGTCCCTTTACCCCTGAAATGCCTCCAGAGCTGTTAGCAGACCAAAGCTATTCTAGAAGTGAAAAGGGAAATTTATTCAACAAGCACTATAGCAGGTGGCAGCTGCTAAACAATCTGCCACCAATCAGCAGTTTATGAAAGAGAGTAAAGAATCCAATAATAACTCACAGTTGGGGAGGGAGACACTGAGCCTGCAGTTACTGAGGGAGGCTCATAATTAGACAGAGGCAACTCTTTGGCAAAATTATTTCTCCGAAAATCTGCTTAACTGGTAAAGTTGGCACTCCACAACTCTTGCAGGCATGACACCCACAGCTGACCCCACCACAATGTAGCCTGTAGGTTAGAGATGGAAGGCTTTTTGGGAGGGCTGAGTTGGTGAAAATTGAGGGTGGTGGAAAACCCAGATAATTTTATCTCTATTTTTTTGCCAATTTCCTTCTCCTGGAGAAAGTCTATCTTTATTGCAAGAGCCCTGGATCTTTAGGACATTCAACCCTTTCCAAGATGAAAGTATGCAGATCAGTCAATGGCACAATTTTCTCAAAAATCTTCAGTGCCAGTCAGGTGAAGTGGGGTTTAAGCTGTACAAAGTATGGGAAAGATAGTGAGGGTGGTGGGCCAGGGCACCTCAGCCCATCTGCAGGCTCCTGTACCTATTCATCTCCAGTGAGCTGAGTTTCCTGTGGTTACTTAAAACTCAAAATCCTGCAGGTATGAAATTAAGCAAAGTAGATCTGACTTCAGCTTCTAAGAAGGACTAAGACAACTCCATCCAGCCTCATGGTAAACCTATTTTTTCCAGTGAGATTACAGCACCATCTACAGGCCTTTCCTGATGGAAATCTCGCCTCAGACAGGTTGTTTCACTATCTGTGTATAAATATTTTGTGGCTTCAGCAGCATGTCTAGTGCAGTGACAGACTGCACAGTCCAGCTTAGCGTAAACGGGGCAAAATGCCATTAGACTGGGCTGAGAAACTAGTTGGGCAACAGATGACAGACAGGTTTGCTTCTTCACAAGAAGTAGCTAATTAGTGAGTGGCCTTGGATTTTAATAGCTTGATTCTAAACCACAGTGTTGGAGTCCATCAATTCACTTTTATCTTAAATATTCAACTAAAATTGCATTTTTGTTATAAAGTTCTGTTTAGAACAGTTGAACCTGAACTGCAAGGGAGAAAAGCAAAAACACAGAAATTAGATTTCAGCTAAAAATTGAAGTATAGATTTTTACTGCTGTAGTATAGGCTTAAAATACTACTGTTCATATTGGGCCACATATGGGAAAGCAGTAAGAACAGTTGATCCACCAGTATCCATTATAATTATCTTTAGCTGTTTGACACAAATAGAAGAACTCTCTATAGCACAAAACCTGGCTGATCTCTTTCTGGAGACTATTATTTGCTAAATTACTTGACGGAACAAAAGAAATTTAATTGCTGCTATACATTTAGAAGATACTGGAATAAGCACTGGTTCAGTGTGAAGAGGGCTGTGGTGAAGCAACCTGCAGGATAGCAACTAATTGTAAGAAAATAGCATCCCTGCATGCAAAATTTATTTGCTATAGGAAAGTGACTCTGCCTTCATCTGAAGCATCAAAAAACAAACAAAAAGTAGATTGTTCATTCCAGGCACAAATGCAGTCACTCAAAATCCAGAAGCAAACTCCAAACAAGAAAGAGCTAAATGGGAATCAAAAACTGCAGAGACAAAAATAAAACAAACAGGGAAAACTTTACCTGTCTCCTGATATTTTGGGTCCTAGGAGGGGAAATTATATTTCAAGCTGTTCTCTGCAGCTAGGGGATAGACAGGCCCTTTTTTTCTTTTTTTTTTTTTGTAAAGAAAAGTTGGGATTTAAACATTCACATGATGAGAGAACCTAAAGTTTTAGGACAGATTATTAACTACCACAAGACTTGTGTTAATATATCACAAATGCTAGCAGGACTGTGTGAATCAGCACAAAAAGTCTACTGAAAATTTTCTTTTTTTGAATCTCTGCCATAAAAATAATTTAGGTCTAACATCTATGTAATGTAGGAACCACATATATAAATGCCTTTCAAATAAGACATTGTTCTTCTCATTCCAAAATGGAGAAAAGTTAAGTGTCACACCACCGGTGTGAGGATTTTTTTTTCTTAAATGTTATTGTGTTGAATGCTGCGCATATTATGGAATTAAAAATCATAAAGTTGCTGTTTTACTGATGTGTAACAGTACACAGTGCACACCAACTGCTTCGGATTAATTGCACGTACAAAAGAAGATTTCTTTTTAAAAAGTCTGTGTGCAGAGAAGAATCATTAATTTCACTTGAAGTGATTCCCAAACAGGATATGGAGCCTCTAACAGCCCTTTGGGTTGTGCCAATTGTTTTGTGCAGGTGTTTAATCCAAGTGCTCAACTGCACGTAGGGAACAGTCATTCCGCAAGCACCGGGTGGAGTGGGAGCGACATGGTGGTGTCACATAGCTGCAAGGGGTTGATTCCTCAAAATCAGCAGAAACCTTGGGAAGCTGCTAATTCTTGTAAACAAGAGCCTGGGTTTTATGGAGCAAAATGGAGCAGAAAACTCGGAAGTACACGAGAACCAAATCCCTTCCGAGAAAGCCCTTTTTATTATACCAGTGAAGCACTAAAACCTTCCATAAACAAGCTGATTGCTCATTTCAGTCTCTCTCTCTGCAGCCAGGAAAAGCAGCAGCAACCACAGACTGACTTGAGCTGCTGGAATAGGAAACATGTCTTGAAGGTCAACGCTCCTTGTATTTTTAGGTTTCGTTAGAACTTCCTCCTTCACACACATTTGAAAACAATATATACACATATAGGATAAAAGCTGAGCTGCAATTGTTGTAGGTACAAAACATCCCACTCTTTTCACCCTCTTTGTAAAGCAGCAGTTTGATACCAAGCTGCAGAAAGATTGGATGGCTCTGAGGTGAAGGAAGGGGAGAGATCCCAAGACATCACAAAGGGTTTTTGAACCTACCACATCTGATTGTAAGTAGTCTGTTGAAAAAAGAGGCTCCCTTAAAAGCCAATAGGGCATCTAGTAAAACAGATTGAAGGCCCACCTCTGACTTGCAGAAAAGCAGCTCTGCTGCAGGAACCAGGGTGAGTCATTTGCAGTGTCTTGGGAGGAGGAAGAGAAAGAGGAGGAGGAAGAGGAGGCAGGAAGACTGCGCCCCACACCCTTGCATAATCAAAATATGTTTCCAAAGGGACAGAGCTCTGTGAGAGGCTGAGTTGCAGTCTCAGGCCTCTTCTGACTTTTTGTCCCGCTCTTTTTATACAAAGCCACCTGCCACAGCTCTTCCTGCTCTAAGTGAGTTGAGCAAATCCCAACATGATTCCCATGGGACAGATCTGAAATTAACTGCAGGCAGCGTCAGTTTAGTAGCTTCTACAGATTATGATGTCAGTTAAAACCCAGGAGGTCGGCCCTGAAAAGAGTAACATGGTCTCAAATGAATCTGCACTCCAGCAGCTTGCCTTGTTCCAGAGTTACCAGTAGCTTTCACTCAACCCTATGCAAAAATCTGTGTTGCTTTAAACATTGGCAAGCCACATACATGAACTTACTAAAGCAATTGAAGTGCAGAAACTAACACATGGCAGCTATGTGGCTCACAATGCCCAGTGTGTCTAGGAAACACCAGAGAGAAAACCAACCAGTGCTTTCCAGCCTACCTTCAAAACATCACACCAGCTGGCACTTACTGCTTGAGGTGGCAGCAGCCCTCCCTGTCCTGCACCAACACCACAGTCTTTCTAACACATGAACTGGAAAACAATTTCTTCCACCAAATGGGACAGACGGTGCTACGGGCAGGCTGGAAGGGAGCACACGAGCTCCGACTGGGTTTCACCAATGAATGTAGCTGGCATAAAGCAAGCGCGTTCACTAATGAATTATTCCAAGATTATTAACAGTCTGAGGGAGACGCAACAGTTTAATGCCTACTGTCAATGAAGCTAATATCAAGCTCAACACTGCCTCACCAACTCACAAAAGGAAACAAGGCAAAAACAGAGGGGAGTGAAACATTGAGGAAAAAAAACCAGCATTTGTGAGCTGTTAATTACAAAGATGCACATATTAGAGTAACAAGGATGTTAATAGAATTTTATTAGTAGGCAAGAGATCTGTTTTTGATAGCTTTGTAAAAGAGCCAGCACCCAATGGGCCCAACACTGGGCTCGTGCAAACAGCATTTCACTAAAGCCTATGTGGATCTGACCTCAGCACTCAGCACTGTCTGCATCGCACAGCTGCTCAGTAAAATTGCCTGCATGATGCATGGGAAGCTGTGGGGGTCTGTGGCTTTTCACACACTCAGTGGCTACACAACTGGTCTTTGACATATATTTGCATGTTTCAAGCTGTAGAGAGTGTTTGTTTTCCAGCCTGAGTATTGGCTGTAAATGTAAAACTCAGACCACTGAGGTGCTGGGCAGTCATAGCCTCATGCACAGGCAGAGTGGCAGCTAGCATATACCACGTCTTCAGGGAAGACATCCACAGGAGATTAGTAACTTACCCATATATAACAGGATAAATAAATGGCAAATAATCTGACATCAATCTTACACGTGTTTTTTTTTACACTAGGCTCAAGGCAACATAAATGCTTCTGCGCAGTCATGATGCATAGAGCCAAGTTGAGCTCATAGCTATCAAAGAATATTTAGCACCCTTACTCTGAAGGTCTCAGCTCAACGAAGCCCACAGTCTTAATCTCAGGTTGCTCTTGCTAACAATATGGTTACTGTAATGTTGGCCCTGATTCTCAAAAGAAAGAGGATATGAGAGTAGAAACACCTGGTAATGAAATCTCATGTAATGAAAGAGTGTTTACAGTCAAATGTTTGCATGTTGCCAGCAAATCAGAGCCTCACAATGTGATTTCCAAAAGCCTCTATAATTATACAAGTGCCACAAGCTGGGGATGAGTGGCAGGCAGGTTATTTAACATTTATGGTTATCACATAACACACTATAACTCAGCAAGCCAAAAAGGGTGTGAGAAATAGCAGCATCACACAAAATACACACAACACAATTAAGAATCACAGGCTTGGAACATTTATAAGTGCTTTCAGTATATGTTACTTGTTAAAAATGAACTGCATGCAGTTCAAGAGAAAGTCTTATATCTGTAGAAACCAATAAACCACAAGGGAGAAATCTTTCCAGTGGACGGTAAAAGAGTGGAGCAGCCATATCATGAAGAGGGAGCATGTGAAAAAACTTAAGTATGGTAAGGAGAAAACTTATGTGCTATGGAAGCGTTGCCCCTATGAGACAAAGTGTTTCAGCCAACCTCATACCTTGTGACAGGTGAATTAAAGCAATCATCTTGTCACCAGTGGTATCAAAAGACTGGAATCCTCACAGTGGTATAAGTGAGAACAGAGGCTGTGCATCTGCAAATCCTCTGCACGTGATGTTCCCACAATACAGAAGGGTTATCCATGTTATGAAAGGTTGCAGGATTAGAGCCTCAAGATAAGACTTCAAGCAAAGGAGAGCAGAGTGACTTGCGTACACAGGTGCTTCCACTTGTGTCAAAAACACAGTTAAGACATTTGCTTTTGGCTTGTCCTCTGAGTTACAGCTAAATGTGATTAAAACCAGCTTAATCTCTTTGAAATCTAATGCCCAACATGATATTCAGTAGCTCATTCAGCTACAAAAATAGTAAAATGTTATATTTGAAACATCATTTCAGAATATTCTCAGCAATATCATCAGCTTTCAGACAGATGCATCCACGTAATCATCAGCTGGTTGATCATTCACCAGTTGATCATCCACTTTTTACAGTATCCCACTTTAATTACTCTCTCCTCAACCAGAAGATACATAAAAAGACACTGGGGCTTGGCTCTTTGTCATCAATTGATTTTCAGAGGAAGAACAGGGTAGATCACGTACTAAGCAAGCCCGGAAGCAGATGTCTCCTCTGCATGAACAAGCATGCCAGAAACCCACCTGTCTGCTCATCCAGCTTCTGCCAAGATCATCTTCCATCAAGATTACTCTTTCAGGATAGCGCAGGTGCAGACTGTGAATCCAGTGTATTCATCAGCAAAGCCTGAAATCTACTTTAAACATTGGAGCTCATTTGATCTAGGCACTGTATTGATATGTTAGAGACAGATCCTAACATGGGATATGTCTGAACAAATAAGGCAAATAAAGGCTGGGAGGGAAAGAGGCAGCACAACTCCCCCATGATCATAAAATAATCGAGGAACCAGGAAAAGAAGTGCTGTAGTCTATCCGGTCTGCTGTGCTGTTCAAGGACCTTTTATTTGCTGTTCGTTACTTGTTAATTATTTCTGAATGCTGGAGAAAGCAAAAGGCTAAAGACAAACAATCCCCAATAGAGTTAGAAAACATCCCTGCTGTAAGGCACACTCAAATTGGTTGAGTTTGCAACCAAAAGTGTTCCCAGGAGAGGGAGCACAGCTTGCTGCTACAAGAAAAGGGACCGTTGGTTTCTGAAGCCCATGGACAATAAACAGAGGAGGTAAAACGTGAGACAGAAATTTGGAGGAAAATTGCACAGTGGAAGCTGCACATGCATGAGCAGGCTGTGTCTTTCAGAGGATGGGAATGTGCCCTAGCAGGCTGCCATGCACAAGCACGTGATAACTGGGACACAATTGTCTCACAGTAAACCTGACTCCTTTGGTGTAGGACTGCCCCAGTCCTGCACTCTGTCACAGCTTCACAATTTTTAACAACAAGTAGCTGGGTCATCTAACCCTGTGTCCCTGTAAGCTAACAAGTAAACTTAAAACTACCTCAGTGCCACTGAAATCCCACTTTTCTGTATTGAGGAGCAAGTGTCTGATGTCATGCGTGTGCACTTTGGTGGACAGCATTCAAAACAATTCTAAGACTGAAGTGTGGGCATGTACATTTATCAAAGCTACTCTGACTCAATGTAGATGCCGTAGACGCTTATCCAATTTTCACAAAACACTCACTTCAGACACCAAACTCCAGAAAGGATCTTCCATTTTGAGGTTTTATATCTCATCAAGTCACAGGTCAAAAAAATTAAAATATAAGACAGCTGTATAGAATTTTATAGCAATTACATAAAAATTGTGATTTACAAAAAATATTTTTTTCTTTCTTTGCTGTAAACCAAATTCATGGGGCAATCACTTGCCTAGAAAGAAATATCCTTCAGTAAAATCATCATAAAGAATTTTAAACATTGATAATGATAAAGGGCCAGGTTTAATTTTTCAGTACTTGCAGTACCTGTGCCAATGCACAGATACTCTCTACGGCTTTGCCCAGTATATAATATTTCCTTTTTTTTCCCCTGCAACAAAATTCTCAGGCAAATTTGTAACATATATCCAGAGCTATTTTAATGTTTTTTTGAAAAGCTTTTTAATGAACTAATTACCAAGTACAAGAGAACTGAGCAACAGTTTTCTTTTGACAGAGTTAACAGTAATGTTGGGTCAAACAGTAGAGCCCAACTTTACAGCCATTTGCAGCATTTATTACAACAGTGCATAAATAAGCAACCTGAAGCTGCCTGCTTTTACTTCTTAACTGAGCTCTGCCCTTTATATGGTGAATTTCACTATGACTGATGGGGACAGTGACCTGTTCAGCACTGCAGCAGAGGGAACATGCAGGCAGACATGAACAACACTGACAGCAGTAGGTCCTCACAGAATGGGAGGAATCTGATGCGGCCGAGGCAGGCAGCTGCTGGATCCCCAACCACTGCCTCTGCTCCTGGAGATGGGTAGTGAAGAACTTCTGCATTCAGAAGTGACATTAGTCTCACTGCGCCTGACAATCACCAGTTGACTCACCCCTCTAAAAGAGCACCTAATTCCTTTTCGAGCCCATTTAAAATCTTGTTCACTAGTTAGGTTAAAAAAAATAAACACATAATTCAATTAGGAACTGTACAAAGCAAGAAATTTCTTTTATTTCCTGACTGAAAGTTTCACAGGTTACTCAAATGAAGCTACAGCGCTGCTGAGAACTTTCATCTCCCATTGGCTTCAAACAGCTCCAGGAGCTCTTAGAAACTATCAAAAAGCAAGTCCAATATAAACATGTAACCTGAATTACATGAATATTTCCTTTCTCATTCATGTATCTCCACTCTACAGAAATGTTGACTTTCCTAATGATGTTTTAGACATGTTGGCAAAGTGTGTAACCCATTACATAGCCATAAATATAACTATGGAATTACACTTCTGATTGTCTAAAGAATTAGTAGGGATACGAATGACCCAGCTTGCAAAATCAATTTACATATTCAACTTAGATGTTTATCTATCAAAACATTCTAATTTCCAGTTCAAATCATTATCATGAGTGCTGCACTGATCTTCTTTCAACAGTTCTATCGCCAGTAACAAAAATAGGAGAAAAAGCTAAATAGGAAATCAGTGAAACTTCTGTGATGAGGTCAAAATATTGTTCAAATTTGAAACAGAGGCAGTGTTGATTATGCCAATACAGAGTCTGTATTACTCATTACTTTTCTCCAGCTGGGCAGCTTTGCCAAGCATTATATTCTGCTGGGTTTCAGCTATGCTTGTGTGGACATTGCTGCACAGACAGAAGATATAGAGCCATAACAGTGGGAGTCATATACATTGTGCTCCTACACTATTCATTTGGTTGCAGAGTTTTAAGAGTTGCTATGTCACCATTAATCCTCTCTCTCCTGGTCACTTTTTATATGTTATGGCTGAGATTGTACTTATTTTTAATGACTTGGTAAGGTAGATAATACTTCACACAGGTCTCCTGTTCACACAGATGCAGGCAAAGTACAAGCATGCTTTGGAAACACCACCACGGTTTCACAGAGCGCAGATGTCTGACGTGCAATTCATGGCCACTGTAAGGCTCAAGCAATCAAAGCAGTGATGGAGAGCTTCCACTGGTAAAAAATGCCCCAAATAAAATTCAGAAAGGTTTAACATACTCACTGCAGATGATGAGAATCCCGAATAATTGCTCCAGGGAGTCTGTACAGTATACAGCCATTTCAGTGTAGTAAATCAGAGCGGTGATTTGGTTTGAACCAATGTCTCACTACCACCACTCCTGCATTGATCATGCTGCCAGACCCAAGATAAAAGAGTCTATCAACAGCCTCAAGAAGCCAGGGAGAGATTGGTAGCTCCTGGCCACCAGTGGAATAGCAGGTTTCTCTCTTCACAGAAATGCCTTGGTAGGAAAGAGAGTGTGAAGAGTGGTAAGCAGGTTGTTTGCGGGCAGCACAACAATTAATCTGTCTGCCTCTAAACATGCACAGTCCAAAACTGCAATTAATTTATGGGTCAATCTCTCCTGTCCAGATTCCCTTTAGTTCCCTCTGCAATGCTTTCTAACAGGTCTTTGTGGTTCAACTGTGTAGTAGGTCTAACTAGGATGAGAAACTGGCAGCAAGAACTAACCTCCCTATTAGAATAATGTATTTCATGTTCATCATGGTATTTCTTTTACACAAAAAAACCACTAGATTAAATAAAAACACATGGTAGAATGACTTCTCGCACCTCTCTTAATTTTAGTAAATTGAATAAATATTATGAACATGATCTGTGGATGGAAATAAAAACAAAGAAATAAAATGGGTAGAAATAAGATCTGAAGTCCATCAGTAATTTGACTCAGCTTGTAATTGTGAACATTAATGGTTGTAGTAATATGTCTGGGTTTAAACAGTTTCTGTTCTGGAAAATTGGAAAACCATAAACAATGAAATCAACCTGATGGATTAGTACCAGGACAAAACATTTTGGAGAGGGATTCATGCAAGTTCTGTTGCTTTCCATGGATCAGCTCTAATGTGGAGCAGCTCCAATGTCAGGCAAAAGATCCTGATCTGTCTTTAGTATAGTGTTATTCAGTCATACTTTTCACAGTTTACTTGCAAATTTTGAGCAGAAAATAGGAGTCTTGAATTTGTTTCACAAGACATTTGATAAATCTCTCATAAACTTACAGTTTTCCTCCATTTTGTCCTACCCATTACCTTTTGCCCAACAGTTTTGTTTGAGGGTTGTTTTTTGCTTTGTTTTGAGGGGGTTTTTTTGAGGGGAGGCAATGAATATTTTTCTTAAAGATACAGTTGCACCTGCTGTACATTCATTGTGCCTGTACAGGGAGGCTAATCTAAATCCTCCTCACTTGTAATTTTCTTAGTTTACAGTCATGTTTCTTGCAAAACAAGACGTATTTTCAGTTCACAGGATCCAGATACCACTTACAGAATTTCCAAAGGTGCCAAGTGTTGATCTGGCAACGTTTCCTTTTAAAATGACCTTTTACTTGTCAGCAGTATGGAGAGGGTAAACTAGCACTTTTGACCTAATTTAGCACACTAAACAGAAAATTACTTCTTTAAGGATCACGCTTCTATTTTCTTCAATAACTACTTTACTCCCTCTCATTCTTCTGCTTATCTGTGGTTATCACATGGGTCCTATACCTTCAGAAATGGGTCCCTTTTCTCAATTCTAGATGCTGTTATTTGACCTAATGCAAAATTCAAATGGTTTACATCTTTTTTCTCTTCCTTCACATTTTTTCCTCTCAATGAGCTTCACAAAATAATGTTCCTAGCCTTGTCATATAAGGCTTATTGCCTCTGAAGGTGCTCTGATAACTTTTATCAGAGCACACTTCCTCATATATTTTGTGATCTCAGCTCTTAAAATCTCTAGGAACTTGCCTGCAACTGAAGTCCAATTTAGTAGCCTATTATTTCCTATTACCTTAGGTCCATTTACACCCCTCTGCCTCCCTATAGAACTATTAAATATTGTCATTTATTTGTATTCTCCTACAGTGACAAAACGCAGCACACTCCTATCCCTCACACTTGCCAAAGACCAGCTGGCAATCAACTCATCTGAGACCACAGATACTAAAATTTACAGATGTGGCCTTTTTCTTGAGATTTCCCAAAATAACACAAGTCTCATAAGTTTTGTCAGGATTCCGTTTGAACTAAATAACAGCTTTTTAGAAGCATACTCTCTAGGTTTTAAGAATCACCACTGATGGGAAACCCACTGCAAACTATATGAATTCAATTTGAATTTGGCTACCTTCCATTTTGTCTTGTAAACTATGAGCAAGTCAACTCAAAACTTTCTTTCAATGTAGCTAACCAGACACTTGCATGTGTGGGTCATTGACAAACTTATTTATCTTGTTACAACCTTTTTGGGTGTCAGGACATGGCAGGGGATAGGCCCTCCATTGCATAGCGTCTGGTAGAGGGACAGTGCCACCAGCCTGGTCCTATCCTGCCTTATGCAGTGCGAGCACTGGCCTGTGCCACAGTGCTGCTTTAGGACCTTACACAGTATTCATCACTGTTCCTGAGGCATTGCTGGCAATCTGAGCCAACAAAAAGTGAATAAAAGATCCGTTAACTCAGCAACCATACCTTCTTTCTGGGTTTTTCTTTTAACTTTCCGCTCTAGGTTTGCACAGTCCAGTAAAACCTTCATTCTTAGCAGCCAGAGGCCACCTTTTCAATGAAAGGAAGTTTCAGCAACTGTGAATGCCAATACCATGATGCTACTGGTAATTTCTAGTGACTCTTTCTCTGATTTGCCCTTGCTCTAGCCAATGTAAGCTTTTACCATTTACACAAATGGGTGCAGATCTGAGTCCCCCTTACATAGCACTACTCCAGCATCACCGTACTCCACCTGTGTGACAGTTCTGCTTGAATTGGTGGCATACGGTTCCAAAGCTCAGGAATAGGTAAGTATATCTTGGACTTCCTACCCCTTCAGGGCTGCCAGCAGCTCCATGTGCCTTTGCATGATCCAGCAGTGCCTGAGGGGCTGGCCTGGGCTTGAAAGGAGGCTGGTATGGGCTTCCTCAACTGGCAGGATTTGGCCAAACAACAATGGCTTGGAATCACTTCCAAACACAAGAACTGGCCTGCCAATCCTGAGTCTGTCCTGAAACTTTGGGGGTTTCCCAAACAAAGGAAAAAAAAAGGTGAAATAAAGCAAAGCCTTCATGAGCTAAACCACAGACAACATCAAAATCCCCCCCTGCTCGTGTTAACCCTAGTAAGTCTACCCGATACTCTTCATACCCAAAATAGCATAAAGCAACATTAAATTAATCATTAGATTCAATTTATGACAAATGCTTTATTGAACTTTAATACTTTATGAAAAGAAAGAGATGTTTGCACGTGGGCTTTTTGTGCACGTGCCTCTTGGGTATTTAATCAGAGGCTGTTTTTGCTAAGTCACATGCCCAGTAGGAAAGCCTTGCTTTACCCAGCTTTCTCCTAAAATACAACCAAAGTAACAGGCCTCATGCAATCAACTGCAATGGATTTGATCCTTAAAAACAACATTTGAGAAAGCAGGTGTCTTTGGCGAGCCTCACGCTCCACAGATGGGCGAGACAATTAAGTACTGCAGGAAGTGCTGTCTCGCGCTGCAGAAACCATACCAACAGCTTGGTAATGGTGCTGTTCTCATGAGAAAAGCGGGGTCATTATTAAATGAATGGAAACTGTTGTTTGGAAAAGGCATTTGTACAAATGTAAACCCCTCTTTACTGCCACATTAAATTTATCACAATGCAAAGAACTGTCAGTAAGAGGGTGTTCCCACGCCACCACTAGGCCATTTAAAGCAGAAAACTTCATCACTGGTGTGTTAATCCAAAACTTTATGTTCAAAAATTGATCAAAATACTGATCCTCCTCAAATCCTTTGAATTCCTAGTGGAATCCCTTTCATTTCTGTTCAAGGTAAAGTTAGTTACTGATTGCATGAGACACTGGGAGCAATGCCTATGTAGGGTACTTAACACCTTTCCTTATAAAAGAGGCAGAAAGAGAGAAGAAATCATTTTTCCTGAATAAATTTGCATGCAGCTATTACTCGCAGTAGACCTGTGACATTTGGTTTGAAGAAAAATGCCTTTACTTTCTTTCATAAAATTTCACTTGTGCTTTGCTTGTGTAGCAGCTGAAAAGAGAAACTTCTCTTCTCTGGCTTCCATTTTCTGTAGAATAGCAGCTCTGCAACAAAATGCATAAGAGACAAGCAAGCATACCAAATTTTTGCTGGAAATCCAAGAAGCTGCTGCAGCACTTGGAAAAGCAGTATGGAGACAAAGAGGCTGACTCTGTTACCCAGCTACAAAGTCTGTGCAGCTTACAGCCCAACAACACCCAGAGACAGCAGATGCAGTCCTAGAAACATGCAAAAACAGAAAAAAAGACTGCCCTAATCTTCCCTCTGCTGAACATCACCAAGACCCAACACGTAACCTTCACAGTCCTATCCATCACTGGGATAACAGAATCTTCTCCTACCATTAATTTTTCAGTCCAAGTGGTAGTAGTATCTGCTGAAATGCTTAAGGAGATGGATGAAAATCCTATAGGTGACAGGAAAAAAGCAATTCCTAGCATCATACGGTACTCAGTTTAACTGGGCTTCTTTTAAAGAAACATAAAGTCCTGGTTTTTTAAAGTGATGCTCTGGTTTCAAAACAATGTTTGAAGATTCAAGCATTATGAAATACCAGTTCCTTCGGAAATGCATCCCCATTTCCACATGGCATATATCAGGGACACAGTCTTGGAGTAGCATTTCTCCTCAAAAACCTGCCGCAATCAATATATACATTGAAGAATGAAAATCAGAGCAGCAATTGAATCCTTCTTCAACAAAGGTTGGCTGGGTTTTTGAATGTAAAATTATTAAAGATGCATAATTAAAAAAAAAAAAACCAAACCAGCAGTTTTCTACAGAGGAAGTTAATTTTAGTTAGTTATTTTAAAAATATTTTCCCCAAAAAGAGATGAACAGGTAGAGACAGACTGACCTTGAAGTGTTACACCATTATTTTCTGTGATATCCAGCAGGGAAAAAAACCCCACAAACTATTTTATAGGCACCTGGCTCATTATGTCTTATGAATTAAATCCTCATTTATCTATATGCACCTAACAGTACCTATTCATCGCTTTCACTTAAAAACACATTGCCCTTCTTTCTAGCCTTGTTAATTTCCAGATGCTAATTAAATTTATACTCATAAATGTATCTGTTTAGCATGCATGACTAGATCATCCCTCAATATCCATTATCCATTGTACATTCCAACATGTTTACCTACTGCTTTTGTTTTGCTTTGTTTTGTTTGGATCCATTTCCATCAGTTTAAAGTAGGGAGCTTATGAATTTAAGGTTCCTGTTGTGATGCTGGGTGGTTGGATTCTCAGGCTTAGTGCTTTTGTAAACATCTTTGTCTCAACCTACTGTCAGGCAGAGGTATTTTCAGATTATAGCATCAGAATATGGAACAGTAGAATGGAAAAATACCACTCTGAAAAGCAGCATTTGAGGCCGTTTATTGGGTGTTTCAGCAAAGGTAGAAATTCTTTTTCTCCCCACACCTGCCCTGCCCACCACAAAGTCTCGCTGAATACTGTTCTCTGAATGCCCCACTCCACTCAGTGTAAGGAGCACAGCCCAAACTCATCAGGAAGGGACATTTGAGTTCTGGTTTGACTCCTCTTACAGGTTTGCAAGATCTGGTCAGGAGAATGAGGTGGTAGCACTGCTGAGCACCTTTCCAGTAACTTAAAAATTCCCCTTGACAGGCAGGTAGAGGACTACCTTTCAACTTCTGTACCCAACCACAGCGCAGAGCCTCGAAGAGAAGTCTCAAAAGGAGAAAACCTGAAAGGTCTCTAGAGCCCTGCCCCTGCTCCTCTCCCACCATCATTGCATCTTCCCAGACTTGCAACACTGGACAGCAATAGCCTGGCCTTCTCTGGCTGTCCCTGCAACTGGCTCCCAGATTTCCCCAGCCACCATGTGGCTCTTAGGGGTGGGACAACAAAAGAAAGCTATTTCCTCTTCTTTGTTTCTGAGCACATACCAACTCCCTCAGAGTCTAGTCAACTCCACACCCTCCATTTTTTGGTGTTTTGCAATTTTTTTTCAACTAATGCCATCAACTTTGGTCTGCAATTTAGTGACTGGGATTTGTTGTCGTGAAGGATGTTTGTCCTATAAAAAATAATAAGATTTCAACAAAATTTTCTATTTTAAAATAGGGTTAAAAATCCACTTTTTAGCAGTGGAAATCACTCAAAAAAATCTGCAAGTTTTTTTCCTCTTCTCTCACCCTTACTAATATTTCCTTACTGAAATTTGATTTTTTTTTAGTGATGCATTACATCAGCCAGGGAGGATTTCAACCCAGTTTGACACTTCAGGGTGCAGACTGCATATCAACATACTGCTACTCCATCTCACTAAAATTAAACCTCATGTCTGTCTTAGACTCCTAGACAATTCAGTCCAGGCTGCCCTTTCTCCTCTACCACACTCCATTCCCCAGCATGACCACAAAAAACATGACTTCCAATATGGCTCTTTCAGTCAGAAGGTTCTGTGTAGCACTGGAAATGCATCTGGTCAGGAAGTTTAGGGTCAGTGCAGCAGGGGGGCACAACATCCACAAATTTCCACTAGCAGAGGTCATTGCAGCTGCTTGTTGGGACACAGATGAATGCTGATTCAATCCCAAAGCTATCTGCTTTGACTGATCAAGCACATTTTGAATTAGAACAGTTCAATGCAAAACAGAACCTACCCTCCCTTTTCTCTATGAAAAATATGGCTGTGCAAAGCCTACTTTCTGTTGAGAAAATTTAAGTGAAACTCAGTGCAGAACTGGTAGATGTAAAACTGTGATGCTTACTTAGGCAAAACTCAAAAAGTTGGTTTTAACATGCCCCTAATGCATGTCCCCAAAACTACCAAAACATATCACTGCCCACAAACTTAATTAAAAAGATTCCTTAAAAAAATCAGAAGTGTTCCTAGGAGGACGGCTTGACTGATGCATTTAGCTTTGAAGCATTACAGAAATGGCTTAGCAGGAAGAAAATAACCCTGAGATTAGCTCAGTTGTTTAGAACATGGTGCTAATAACACCAAGTTTGTGGGTTTGATCCCTACATGGGCCATCCACTTAAGAGTTGGACTTGATGATCCTTGTGGATCCCTTCCAACTCAGAATATTCTGTGATTTCTAAAAGGGCAAATACACCTCTTGTCAGAGTGCCTGGTTTTACTGCTGGTAAAGTGAGGAGACTCCCTCTGTAAGAAATACCTGAGACTCTGTATGCTGCAAAAGCAGAGGCAAACAATGCAGACTACTGGTTTGCTTACACACCACCGACTCAATGATTTGATTCAGCACAGGATCCGCAGTGCTATTTGATTCAGTCTAACACAGATGATCACTATCTGCATGTGGGTGCTGAGAGGACAAGGCATGAGTGTGAAATCAAGGTCAAGGAAGCAAGAACTCCCTTGTTTATCCCATGGAACAGTTATTCTATTCTGCAATAACGCGGGTTAACAAATAATGTAAAAAAGATTGGCATGCTGCCAGGATGACTGAATTGATTCCTATACAGCACAGCACAAATCTTTTGATCTCTCCATAAAGAATGGGAAATTATAGCCACAGTGTGTACCTCACAGGAAAAGCAAATAAAAATGAAATGAACATTTCTAGCAGTTTTGACCTTGCTTTGGGGAATACTGCTTTAAATTTGATTACCCTGCCCACTTATTATTTCACAAGAAGACACAAGCAAGTCAAAAAGACAGCTTTTAGTATTCTCTTTGATGAGGTAGAAAACTGGATTGTCTTCTCCCACCCTTTTTTTTTTTTTTCCCTTCGTTCTTATACTTAACAGAAAAGATTTTATCCAGGCTTTGATTTGATTTTCAGGATTTCTGGTGGGAAATTCTTACAGCAGATATTTTACTTCCATTGTGGTTTATGGTGCTATTCTGTCTAATTATTTCTGGCATTTTGCCCATCAAATTGTGAGTTTCTTCAAAGGAATGAAATGACAGGAGGCCTCCTTCAGAGCAATCATGGATCGGGTTTGAATTTTGTTGTCTTGGAAACAAGCTAGTTCTTGTCATTGAATATATTCATAAAATAATGGTTGAAACATCACTGATAATAATGGGCTCTTTCCTTGTCAAAATTCATGTTCTGGGGCCTTTGCTGCAAGAGGCTCTGTCAAAGAGTTTTTGCAGATGTTGAAGCTAATTTCAACACTTCTGTTTAAAATCTCCAGCTCAAGATTCCCACCTCTCCACACGTGCGGCCAGCTCTGCTCATGGGAAGTGGCCGGTGGGAGTCGGGAGATCCCCAGTATTGCCGCCCAAGGAGCACCAGCTAACTGGTATCTCTACAGACAAGACACCAAGGCATGCACCCTCCTGTCCCCATTTGTCAGCAACAGATCCAAATCATGAGACCAGCGTGGAGAAGTTTGTCTGCATTTCACCTGCTGATATAAGTCGCAAGGTTCAGGGTATTTACACTCTCTTCCAGGGGTCTAACCAGCTTTTTTAGCAGGTTCTTCCCTTTCTAAAAAGATGGATACTGATCAGTGAACTCAGAGACAGGTGCTTTTTCAGGAAGGCTATTCAAATCAGGAACCCACTACCATTCTCCAAGCTTCTGTATCAGTTGATCTGCCTTAGGTTTCAGTTTTTCGTATATGTTTAAAACCAAGGAAAAAGAAGCCCCTGCATCAAGATACTGTTGGTTTCTGAAAGGTGTGAATTAAGCTGAGAACAGTGCAGGACTTGATAAACTCCTATGTCTCCCTGAGACTCCTTGTGTATGTATTTATGTGGATGTGCACACGTGTGTGCATGAGTGTGGCACACAAATATGGAGGCAGAGAGGGATGAAGCTTTAAAAGTCACCAGTGGGACAGGTCATAAAAAGCTTCCATTCTACCAACTTGAAGCATTTGGCTGGATATAGTAAACCTGTGGGACACTTGAGAAAATTAAAACTCTAAATTATTACTAGAGAGACTAACCATAATAGATCTGCTGCAAGAATCTTACTAGCAGTCTTACAATTTTTTTCTGTCCTTCTCAAATCACCACATAATGACACTCAATACTCAAATGCCTAACAAGGCCATTTAACGTAGCCTGCAGAAGAGGATTCTCCTGTGAAATTTTACTATAGCCTCTTTAGCACAAAGCTTTCTCAGATTATTAGCAATTTGCATTAGGTCTATTTAATTTTGAGGAGTGCCAGTTCAGTGACCACATGTATATTAGAGCTTAGCAAGTGCAGGTGTCTAAAAAGTTACCAAAAGGTCATAGGAATTCTACAAGGCATTTGGGATTTTCAAATTTTCTCTTCATTGCAGCAAGGGAAACCAGCACAGACCCTTTCATGAGGCCAGAGCCTCTCAGTTGGGGCCCAGTGAGTTGCAAGCATTAGCTGTGTAATGCTCATGTCCCGGCAGAATCCTTTTCCACTACGTACAAGAGTCTTTCAGCAAAACTTGCCCATTTCACTGTGAAAGAATAGCCTGAGGAGGGGGAAAATTCCTTCCAAGAAATCTGAAGGAAAAGCACAGCTTTTATTGTAAGAACTGCAAGAGCCACCTCTTTCTAAGCAAGAAACACATGGACTGCTGGTATGACATATATGCTGTCAAAGAGTTAGGAGTCACTAGAGAAACTCTGCAGCATTTCAAAATAGTGCTGGCAGAACAATCAAATAACAAAGGATAGCAGCAAATAAAAGCAATATAAAGAACCAGGTCAGTTTTCTTTCATGAAAACATTTCTACCTTCTCCTTCCAAAACATCGAACTTCTTGCTTCAAATTGCTCCCAAAGCCTACAAGAGTGTAACACCTGAATGAACAGGTGTGATAAACCCTGCACTTTTTTGAGACCCCAGTTGCTTGATAACTGTGTTTCGGCAGAAAGACCACATCTTTCACCCAACTTTAAAGTTAGCCCTCAATGGATGTAAAAATTGGTCTCAGAGCCATGTAGTCTCCTGAATAAACGCCAGATAATTAACTGCTTTTTCACCTTGGTGAGATGGAAAAAAGCACTCACAATGTTTTCTGTGCACCAAGGGCACAAAAGCTGTATAGAGCCTCACCACTTTGTGAGGATATTTTTATGCCTTGACTATTTTACACACATGCACTATTTCAGACTCCTATCACAGCCACCCAAGCACCAGAAAAAATGATTGTTCTGGCTCAAGAAAGCAAGATCTTGCCAAAAACATTAGCTCATCCTTGTGAGTCAGACACTCCAATCAAGATTATAGAATCTCCTACAGTAGGGTCTGAGAGGAAACACAGCTTTACAAGGACAGAGCATTTCAGGCTGTCCCACATCAAGATTCAAAAGGGACTGGTGTTATGCATCATACCATTGCATTACTCTGAATGCACACTGAAGCATGGGAAGGTGAGGAGCAGACGGGAGGGGAAAACTCTTTGCAATCTGTTCTTTGTAAGTCAATGATTATGAATCAGTTATCTAATGAAGCAGTAATAGGAATGATGACTAAGTAAAGTAGCTAATAAAGCTAATTTATGTGAAGCTGAAATTTTTAGTATTATGCATTAACGCAAGCATGATGTCTCAGCATAGTAGGGGCAACGTTAGTGCTATTATATACCAAGCGCTTGCAATGTTTCAAGATGATAATACAACTAGATATGCTGAGCTTCTGCATTTCTGATTAAAAGCTTAGTTCTTTAGCACAGACCAACCTACTGGCCTTTCCATGCCACCCACATGCTTGCTGGGAAACACATCCTGCTCAGTTCTGGGTGCCAGCATATCTTCTCAACTCCACCAGGGAAGAAAATAAACAAATTAAGGGCCTGATAAGGCAGATGTTTTTCCTGCTACCAGTGTCTCCATTTTCCTTGCTTTCCCCATTCTTTTTTTTTAATTTAACATGAAACCAAACACAAGCATCTGACTAACCTTGACTGGAATGAACCTGATACTCTGCAATGTGTATAGTTGGCAATAAAATATGGCACATATAGCTTCTCAATACTGCATTTCCATTTTAACTGCTCAGCTATGAGAGTATTTCACTCATACTGTAACTCCAATGATTACAGATTACTTTAATGCAATTTGCTCTTTTTTTGCTTTCACGAGTTTTAGAAAATTAATAGACATAAGCAAGCTTGCCAGGAAGTTTGAAGGCAGAGACAAATGAAGGTCTTGGGAGCCCAAAACACAAGCTACTTAGCTACTCAAACTATACCCTTCTGAGAGAGGAAATATGTAGTGTGATATATTTGTTTGCTGTCTCCGGCAGGAAGGCCTGCCAGGATAGCCTCACTGTTCTGGCACACACACAAAGTCAAACCAAAGCCAGAGACACAAGGACGCCCCACGGCTCTCACTACCTTTGGTCTGAGAACGCCTTTCCTTGTGAAAGTGTAGCTGAGGTGGATCAAAAATTAATATTTGGGATAAGTTGTCACAGTTCAAGTTCCCAAGCCAGGAATTTGAATACACCCATATCAAGGCATCACAGAGGTGAGGGGCTTGGCAGTGGGTGCACAGTGAGACCCCATACCTGGGACCCCAAGAGGCACAGCAGCTGAACTGAGACATGAAGAAGCATGTTCAAGAGCCCTGACTAGACAAAACAGCCCATAACATCAGTAAAGCACACCTTGCATCATCTGCCCCAGAGGGACCAGTGGTCACCATATAGGATGTCCATGATGGGGGAAAGCCAAGGTGCTCATGCCATAACTGCCTACAACCCAATACCCTCACTGCCCTGAAAAGATGACAGGGACTTTAAAAGTTGATTTTCTTGTACTGGTATCAAAAGACAGGCAATACTTTATTAAGATGTAATTCAGGGGCAAGAACAATCAATGAAAGGCAGTAGCCAAAGGGCCAATATTTCTGAACACAGGCATTTTATTGCTTATCCTTTCTCCTAACCATTCTCTCTCCCTCTCAGAGCCTCCGCCCATGAAATTGAAAGATTTCTAGCAGAAATGCCTTTGTTGTATCAGCTTTGGAAATATGGATTACAGTATTCTGTGAAAAACATTTATTACTCTGAACTGTGACTTGGACATTGTTGCATTTCTAGGGTTATAGATTTTCTTTCAGCTAAACTAAGGCTGTAAGTCACAGTGACAGTTGTAATGTGTGTAATACCACAATACCAGATTCTATTACATACATATTTTTGCTAGAGGTTTATGATGTTAAAAATATTTCTTCTTTCCCCAATACCTTTCTCTACCTGTTGTGTAAATATATTGGAACCTATAACACTGAAGTCAATTTCCAGATGAAATGTGCATGGGAACAAGTAGTTTGTCCTTTTTCAGGAAAAAAAAAAAAAAGCAACAAGGATGGGGGGAAGGGTATACTGCATACAAACTAATTATATTCAAGCACAATATTGAATTGTAATAAAAGATGAATGAGAGAAAGTGTGTGTCATTGTGAGGAATGGGGAAGGTTACAGAAAACTGAGACTAGGGAAGGATTTATCATGTGTGATGCTTCAGGCATTGTACTGAAAGATCTGCAGACTTATTTGCAAGAGTGTTTTATGGGAAAAATAGAGCAGCTACATAGGAAAGAATTACTATAGATTTTTATCTTTTATACAAGACAAAGATACAAAGATAAAACACTGTTTCTGTTTAAAAAAAAAATCTATGGAAGAAATCCCAGTTGCAATACAGAGGGGGAAACCTTTCAAACTGAGTTCTGAGGCCATCAACTGCATAAATTCAGTGAACAGACAGTTGTTAAAATACAGCTGATCCATAATTTTTAATGTAAGCACAAAAGTGTGCTGGGTTAAAAAAAAAAAAAAAAAAAAAAAAAAAAAAAAAAAAAAAAAACCACAACAACTGCAACAACTAGAAAGCTTTCCAGTTTTGCTTGCAGAATCTCAGTGCACATATACATGCAAACAAACCTTTTGGCTGGTTGTTAGAATTCAGCTCTAGTACAGTCATAACACAGCTGTGGAAGCTGGAAAAATAATGGCATTTGGATTGTATTAGTATGCAAACGGGCACGCCAACACTTCCACTTTGCTTCCAGAATTCATCCAGCCTGCACATGTCATGTTGCAAATCAAATAGAGCTGGAAATCAGGAGGGTCAAGTACACCTGACACTCTGCTTCAGTCATTCCTCCTTAGCCTAATGCCCAGCTAGGGCAGTATAAGGCTACTCCACTGCGTCTCCAAGCAGAGATGGGATTAAGATGCTCTAGCACCATTCCTAGCAAGTATGAACCTCCTGCTGGCATTGTGTTTAATGTCTACAGAAAGGTTCTGTCTGGGCTGTCCTGTGCACCGGAACCATGGAGTGGGTTGAGAGATGAAGCATGTTTTGCTCTTCCATGGTGCTTTCAACCACAGAGATCAAAGCCCTCTAAAACAGGTATATTTAAATTAAAATTCAGATGTTTACCCAGCTCACAAGGGTATTCAGCCCTGTATTTTACAAATGGAAAAACTGGGGCACTGAGAGGTTAAGTAACTTGCCCAAGGTCATTGAGCTGAATCAATTTCAAAACTAGGATTAGACTGAAATTCATCCTGAGCATCTGATCACAGAAACACAGACAGCATCAACCTTTTTTTCCAAAAGAAGCTACTTATATGCTAAGCTATTTAGGGTTGAAAGGCAGAAGTAAAGAGCTTATTTGGGGAGTGAAGGGATTTGTTTTTAAGGAGTTTAAATTCAAAGAAGAAAGAAACAGGAAAACACTATACAGCATCCCCTTCAGAACTGGAGCCTCTCCTTGAGAACCCACCAGCCAGCTAATGCAGTCCTTAACCCCAAGGACTGCATGTCCTGTCCAGATGTCAAAGTCCAAACCACAGCACCCCAGAAAAAGCCATCATGGCAGGGAGGATAGGTTCCACTCCCCAGAGATCTGCATCCCTAAGCATCCCAGTGAGGGGAAGAATGGGACCATGATCTCTAGTCTGGACCTCCAGATCCCACACAGCAGTTTCCCCAGTGGCACTGAGCAGGCTGGGGCAACACCAGCAGCCTCCCAGCCCATGCCGGTTAAGAGCTAGGACTGAGGATCTGCCCTCACCCCTTCCACCAACCCCATCGCAGCCGTTTGAATGGCATGGGGGCACTGACATTTCAGTCCCCTTCTGGAAACTCCACTGCATTCTGATTTCTCTGTGTGGCATTAAAAATAACATTAGGAGAGAAGGCTTACCAACCACAGAAACTCAATTAATGGTGCTGTCAAATCTCTGGCAGACTTCAGTGCCATCAGGATTTCAGATGCAATCCCCATGACAACCTTAGCTTGACCCTTTTGTACATATGAGCTATGATAATGTCTACTCAGCTTTAAAAATATTTTCTTTTTTTAACCACAGGCAAGTGCATCTGGGCCCATCTGCACAATGGATCACATCAAAGGGGATGTAGCACACCCTTCTGGGCTGCTACACAGCCTTTTATCTCCTCTGCAGCCTCAGAGAATCCAAAACTTCAGTTGGGATTGTACGAGTTGCATGAGCTATTGAGGAAAGAGAGGACAAGGGTCACTAGAACAGCAAATGCCGCCTGAGTTCTGCTGCTAGTAAATTCATGTCTATTAATTGCAGTATATTTTGAAGTTATACTGGCAAAGTGACACTTTGCTAGAAAAATAGGTAATGACAGGAAAAACAATCAGGCTACAGGTTTTGTTTGCCACTCTCCCAGAGACTATGTAAATTGAAGCATTTTTTCTTATGCAAAGAGTGGCATCATGTAAAGAACAGTATTTGCAAAACTGCTGATAGTTCACATGGAGTAGGAATACTCATTATAATTACAGAACCAACTGCCAGCAACAAGAGTGACTCCAACAGCCACACCAGCAAATGCAGTGATGCCTTGTGGCCTGGCTGGGACCAGCAGCCCGTCATACCCATTCACGCATGAACACAGAAGGACATTTTTAAGCTAAAGAACATCTTGTCAAAGATACATTCAGAGATCCACCCTCTTCTGCTGGAGGGCTTTGAAAAATACTAATATTAACAAACACCTAACAGACAAGAGCTGGATTTCTTTGTGTGCTCTGCAAAACGTGGGAACTTTTGGAAAACTTCAGTCCCTAAAGTGAGACTTCCCATATATTTTATTTGTTCTGAGGCAAATTTTACTTCGTATTTTGCAAAACCCCTTTGGAGTAACAGAAAAGCAAAATACCTCACCATTTCTCTGTGTAAGTAGTGTTTTAGATACTGGCCTATCTACAGGGAATGTGATGTTACAGGCTGAACTCCATAGATTAACTAAAAGGTTTAAAAGCTTAGCTATAATGTTACATTAACATTGATTTTTGTACTTAGCCTACTAAAATCTAGAGCACTGGCACAAATTCATTCAATTTTCCTTTTTTACAGAACACCTCTCAGTTCCATCCTCTTCCACCAGCTACACCTATGCAGCCATCACCACCACACTTCATGTGCCACAAGAGAAATCCATGCTGCTGTGCTGCTACCATGGTTTGCATTGCCCAGGTTGATGCAATGGAGGTGTTTCACCTGTGATGGCAGGACAAATACAGTCTGAGAGTGTAAGTTAGTGTTGCATCACATCCTTTTTGCAGCTCCTGACCACAGCACATGGGTACAGGCCATGACTTGCTCAAGGCCACTCTAGGAATCAGTGAGGTAGCCAGGACTGATGCTAATTCAGAGCTTCAGGAAGTCCCTCCAAAGCCTTATACCATCTTTATGCTGTCCTTCAAGGTGCCCACACAGGCTGGGCTCCTCCTTCACCCATTCATTCGGGGAACAAATGGAAGAGAGGATGCTTTTGCAAATTGGGCTCCCTGAAAAGAGCTTTTACCTGGACCATAAGAGCCAGCCCCAAGAGTCAATCAAAATCAATAAGCCTAACAAGCTTTTGGAAGGCTTTTCTTCCAATAAAAAGCTTTCAGGGAGTGTGGAGACAAGACACACAGAAAAACAACACAGAAGTCATACATGCCAGATTCTGCACCTGTGATGGGGCAACCCTGGAAAGCAGTGCCATGGAAAGGGACCTGGGAGTCCTGGTTGATGGCAAGTTGAAGATGAGTCAGCAGTGTCCTGGCAGCCAGGAGGGTCAACTCTGTTCTGGGGGGCATCAGGCAAAGCAACACCAGCTGGTCGAAGGAGGGGATCGTCCCGCTCTGCTCTTCACTGGTGCGGCCTCACCTTCAATATTGTGTGCAGTTTTGGGCACTACAATATAGGAAAAATATTAAGCTCTTACAGAGCATCCAGAGAAAGGCAATGAAGATGGTGAAGGGCCTTGAGGGGAAGCTGTGTGAGGAGTGGCTGAGGTCACTTGGTCTGTTCAGCCTGGAGAAGACTGAGAGGAGACCTCATTGCAGTCTACAGCTTCCTCATGAGGGGAAGAGGAGGGGCAGGCACTGATCTCTTCTCTGTGGTGACCAGTGACAGGACCCAAGGGAAAGGCCTGAAGTTGTGTCAGGGGAAGTTTAAATTGGATATTAGAAAAAGGTTCTTCACCCAGAGGGTGGTTGGGCACTGGAACAGGCTCCCCAGGGAAGTGGTCACAGCACCAAGCCTGATACAGTTCAAGAAGCATTTGGACAGTACTCTCAGGTACATGGCATGACTCTTATGGATGGTCCTGTGCAGGGCTAAGAGTCAGATTTGATGATCCTTGTGGGTCCCTTCCAACTCAGCATATTCTGTGATTCAGTGCTCAATAGAAAATAGGAGAAAAAAATTGTACAGCACTAGACAAGAGAGACCAGCTCTTTGGAGATCAGAGCATGCACAGTGGGACTTTCTGTAAGCAGGGTGTTACTCATGAGAGCTTTCAGTAGGAAGTGATCTGCAGACACATTATAAACTTCTGCAGAGGTGAAGTCAGTGCTGAAAAGCACTTCTCGTTCTGTCTTCTTCCTGGTTGCCTTATTCCTCACACATCATTTTCTTTTATCAAAATGGATGGCAGTATCAAAATTGAAAGGAAGTAGAAGCTGTGAAAATAACAGACCCAGGAAAAGAATTTTTAATTTTGCCTCAATTTCTTTGATGATGAAACCAGTGTTGAATATTAAACAAGTTCTGAGAGTTGAACGTCAAGAATAGCTGAAAGTTTTGCTTCTATCAGAAATGTGAGCAGAATTCCTCTATTCTGCTTATTCCACTTCAGCTTATTATTCTCATACAGATAAAACTCTCCTCAATTTCCCTGGACAGATCCTGCTGTGCTGTGTCCATGCCCCCATCCTTGGATGTCCCTGAGGCACCTCAGTTAAAGAGTTTGTCTGCATTTTTACCAGAAAGAGTGGTGAGGGGTGTTCCTCCATTCAAAACCATGGTAAATTTTTATTTCAATACCCAAAAAGGATCTTCAGAAACTTACCCAGTAAATGAATTTTTAGAATATTATGATAGTGATTATTCTATGTATGGTTCTGTTTGGTTTATGAAAAAGTTAAATTACACCTTAAGGCCTAAATACAAAGGAAAACAAAACCCAAAGACCACTGCAGAAGACATTTTCTAAACTAAATTACAGTAATGGTCTCTTCTAGCCCTAAAAACCTCTGAGCCTCCCTTGATGTGATTAATAATAAAACTGTATCTAGGGTAGCTATACAAAAAGCTCTACTTTGCCAGCCCTGTGCAGGGATGGTAGCAATTTATAAAACCTGAAGCAGAAACACTACCAAAGGCAAAGTGACTGCTTCCCAAGAGAAGCACAGCAGAATCATGCTGGAGGGGCAAGCTGCTTCTCCCAGAATGGAGCAGGGGCAGCAAGAGGAGGCAGAGGCACCACTTGGTCCTTGGAGGAGTGTGAAGCCACTCATTGATGGTGGGTGAGAAAAGGACTTAGCAGGGCAAGATGTCCCACATGCTTCCCAACACAAGGAGTTTGAAATTTCAGAACCTTTCTAAAAGCCTTTTTTTTTTCTTTTTTCTAAGTTGGAAGGTTTACAGTAACATCAATGTCTCATTGCTAAATCTAACTTTGGAAATTTAATCCTTTCTCCTTTATAGGCACTTCAAAGGCTTGAGAAAAGTTTAGATGAGAACAGATTTTTTCACAAATTTTACCAGTGCAGCCGGGCTTGCCTATGGATGCTAAACCCCAGTTAATTCTAGTTCTGGCTGTTTCCCTTTTTTTCTTCCTTTCCACACACAACAAACAAACAAATCCATTTCCTTTCATTTAAAAATGAAATAGTGTTTCTTTGTTATTCAGTAGACAAGCTCTCTGTCATAAAACACTTCACAAATCTTAACTTTTCTACATTGCTTGGTTAGTGCAAATAACCAGAGAAAAACCTCCTGGCCTCTTACTGCTTTGAATGTGCTATAACCACAGAACAAGTTTTGATCAATCTCTGCACTTTGTTTGACAAGAGAGAACCTTACCACGAGATGCAATTCCTTAGCAAATGAAGTGCAATAAAATCCACTGATCTTGCAGCACGAGAGCTGCTACGGAGAGTTCCACCCAACTCCCCCGTGCAGGAGGGAAGCACCCAGGAGGCACTGAGCCCTCCTCACTATCCAACCTGTCTAGGTTCAGAAGACCTTTCTTACCAACTCTCTCTCTATTGCCATCTTGAGGCTCTCGAGTCTCATGCAGGGCTTTTCAGGTGTCACTTTTAGAAAATATGAAGACTGGACAGAGACTTCTATGGACAGATAGAATCTAACTACTTTTGCTCATGTTCTTGCTCACCAGCAGGAGTGATGGTGAGCGGGGCACCCAGCACTCAGCAGCACTCAGGAGCAAAGGCAAGCAAGACATATTACCCAAACACCATACAACCAGGGAAACCACACATGACAGCTGCAGGCCTGGCTGACCCCCAGGTGGACCCTCTGTGGAAGGCAGCCTGTGGCTCAGGACCAGAGTTCAGCCAAGCTCTCCACAGTATGGCCCAGGATGACTCATACTGCGGAGGCAGAGGAGCCAAAGCTGGCAGGCTGAGTGAACCTCACTGAGCACCTTTACAGACATCAACCTGTGGCTATTCCATCAGCACATAGTCAGCACTACACCTCCTGCCCCTCTGTCCAAAGTCCATTTTTTACTTTCTCCTCCCTCCCTGAGCTGCTTCTGACTTCCCTGTGCATCCTGCTGAACGTCAAACCATCTTGCTGGCTGCGCCCTGCCTCAAGTGGGAGAGATGACACAGCAGCATGGCCACCCTGCTTCACCACTGGCAGTGCTCACATCGCACAGCATGTTAACCAAGCTGCAGTGAGTAAGCTGAGGCATCAAAAAACATTCTCAGATAGGGAGATTGGGCCCAATGCATATCAGAGGCAGCGTGGCCCAGAGCTGGAGGCAGCAGCTGGGCAGCAGCTCAGGAGAAAGCTGCCTGCAGTCCTTAAGTAGATGCAGAAAATGAATGAGTGAGGAGGCTCTCAACAAGTCTTCTGCCCAAATCCCCTTGTCCACCTCTGGAGAACACTGGGATGGTGTTGTGGTTTAACTCCAATCAGCAACCAAGCCCCACACACAGCCGTTTGCTCACTCCCCCACCAGCGAGGTCAGGGAGAGAATCGGAAAGGTAAAACTGGAGAACTTGTGGGTTGAGATAAAGACAGTTTAATAGGAAAAGCAAAAGCTGTGCATGCATGAAAAGCAAAACAAGGAAATAATTCAGTGCTTCTCATGGGCAGTCAGGTGTTCAGCCATCTCCAGGAGAGCAGGGCCCCATCACATGTAACAGTTACTTGGGAAGCCAAACACCATTACTGCAAACATCTCTCCTTTCTTCCTTCTTACCCCAACTTTATATACTGAGCATGGCTCATATGGTAGGGGATATCCCTTTGGTCAGTTTGGGTCACCTGTCCTGGCTGTGTCTCCTCCCAACCTCCCATGCATCCCCAACTTTCTTGCCAGTGTGGCCACATGAAAAGCAGAAAAGGCTCTGTGTAAACCCTGCTCAGCAGTAACAAAAACACATCTATATTACCAACTCTGTGTTCAGCACAAATCCAAAACACAGTTTCATACTAGACACTGTGAAGAAAGTTAACTCTACCCCAACTGAAACCAGCAGAGACAGCTGCCCTGCCTTGGACACAGTTGCTTTGTCCCTCAGCACCACTAAATCATCCCTCTGCAAACCTGGAGCAGGAGAAGACACTTCTCCACTGATTTGTATCAAGTGTGTCAGGGGCTAAACAGAGAAAGCGACTGCTGTCACAGATGTTTTACCTCTTCTCCTCACCAGCTCTCACGCCTTTGCTCTTGTACCAGTGTCCCATCATGCCAACAGGCTTTCACTACATTTGGGGACCCAACATGACTTTTCCAGCAATTGTGCTTACTATGAGTTTGCTTGCCGAATTCCTTTTATTTTGGCTGTGACAGGACTCACAGGAGGAGGAAACAAAACACCAGTTGACTGAGCCTCCTGATGACACAGCATGGGAGCACTAGCAAGGAGCCTGTCAGGACAGCTGGTCTCTAAAGCAGCACTTCAGCATCAGCACAAGTTCTCTATGCAAATAAATATTGCCTGCGAGAACACAGGCAACTCCAGTGCACCCGGTGGACACAGCAGTGGCTGATGAAGGGGTTTTTGCCCAATACATATTTAGAGCACAAAGGAGACTGATCCTTGAGCTAGAATGTAGCCTGACAGTCCCCAAACCCTGAGCACAGTTTTGGCCTTTGTTGTCAGAAATAGTTATTTCAAGGGCTGACGGACCAGCTTGGGTTGTGCTGGATTGCCCCCTGCAGCCCACAGGTTGCATTGTCCCCAGCGCAGGGCTGGCCTCATGTCGTGGCACGGCACAGAAAATCAATCCATGAGAAAAGGTTCTGCGATCATTTTAATAACATTTTCCTTCCTGGATGTAACCAGAGAAAGTTATTGGGCTTGTTTATTTCTAGATGTTTCTACCTGATTACAAGGGGAGCTCGGTGAAAGAAATTACCTTTTAAGAAATATTTCAGCCTAGTATATTTTTTTCTACTGTTTGTGGATAGCAAACATCTCTTTCTAGGTATTTTCTCTTTTTTTCCAATATGATAAGTGGAAAAAGAGAGGGGGAAGGAGGAAGGCGACAGAGAACAGGTGATAAAATATTTTCAAATTCTCACAAGCAAAAGAAAGCAGCACAGCAAAGATGTCAAAAGAAGAGGTAGGGTTTTTTTCTCTCTCCACACACTTCAAAGATATGTATCCTTGTATAAAAGATATGGTACAGACAGCCAGAGACAACTTGGAAGAGAGCACAGAGCACAGATGTAGAGAAAATCAGGGTAGGCCCCATTTTGTTTAGCAGCAAAGGCAGTATCAGATAATCAGTTATTTTACTCATGTACTTATGTCTCTGCCTCACCACACTGCTGTGAAACTTTTGAAGTATCTTGGTTTACTTGCTAGTAAATGCTGGACTTCAAAGGAATAGGAAATGGATGCTGAATGGCAAAGTGACCTTTTGTTACTCCAGCTACAGTTTGTAACCTGGAACGTGACAGAACATTTTTCATTCTACTTTTAAAAAAAAAAAACACAATCCCGTGAAGGATCACACTTTCAAAGCAGCTTCAGTCCAAACATTACAGAGCTGTTCTGACAAGATACTGAAGCGTTATTTCCTCATTCTAGACATGCGGTATGGACCAGGGCAACAGGAGGTTAAAGCTTATTGCAAAAGTCTCTTTCTGGCTTTGTCAGCTGTCATTATAGGCTCTTTACTGACCTCAGATACTGCCCTCTCACTTCATCTCCAGATGTTTTCACTGGCAAAAGCAATCTTCATTTTCTTTAGGTAAGCAGCTGCCAGTGTGCAAGGTGGGTAACCAAGGTTACATGTCAAAATTTGGTGGCCATTTTGGAAATGTATCTCTTTGCATGATATTGTCTCTTAAGACTACTCTCACCATGAGAATAGCTACCACATAACATCTTTTGTTCATGCATTTCATGAATTTGCCTTCAGATAGCGTAATGCAAAAAGATTCTGGCAAAGACTTGAGACAAGCTGCTCCCATTTGAGGCTTCGTAGTCCCACTAAATGAAAGCAAAAGAGTAGCTTCAGACTGCAAAACTTGGTTCATAAGACACACTAAGTCTCCTTTCCAGTGCCTACAATATTTATATTACCTTAGGCACTGATAAGCCTGGAAAGTAATATGGGGTCTCTCAGTGTATCAATACAACCTAGGAAGGACAGCGATCATTTGTGCTACTACATTCTAATTCTTTTTTTAAAAAGCACTAACAGTGGAGGCCACGTCATGGCTGAGACTTTGGTCCCTGGCTCTAAGTCTTGGCAGAATTTCTAGGCTGGGCAAAACAAAATGGGTAGATGTGATGCGTATCACACCGCCATCACTCACATGACTTTAAACCACTGCCCCCTTGCCAGATTCTGGCATGCTTGGGTGTTCCTAGGCAGCAAGAGCCAAAGAAAGACTGGAGATACAGCTCCCCAGGTCATATCCACCACAGTAAATCTTGGCATCTCTCCTTGCAGATCTCTGGCCACAGAGCCTGGCACTCTCAAAAACCTCCCCCAGACTCAGATGGGACCTTTGATCCACTCTCACCTCCCACCCCTCCACCCCCAGCCTTTTTTTTATCTTTGAGATGAAGGCTCCAGTGCCTGACCAAATCCTCTTTTGTCAAGGATGCAGAGGGGTTGAAAATGTGGTATTCAGCAGCAAGGTAAATGTGGAAGGACTTTGGAGAACAGGTAGAGTACACTGCAGCACCCATGTGATAACAAGCAAGGTCAAGCTGATGAAATACATTGGCAAAGAGTAGTCAGGATATAGAAAATAAAAGGAAGAGAAAGAGAGAAGGCTGAGAAGGAGAAGAGAAAAAAAAAAAGAATTCAAAGGGAAAATATTCAGCCATTTGAAAATTAAGAGGAATCTAGCTGGAAAGAAACACATGCTTAGGAACAGGTGAAGGAAATAGGAAAAGTAGATAAAAGGTCTCAATTAGAAATTCATACAAATTACATAGCAAAGTAGGAGACTGAACGAAATGCTGAACAAGCAAAATATTGACATTACTGGCACCATGTACTATAACCATTTTAGGTGTGTTATGCTGTGACTAAATGAGGGCCTCTTTCCTTTTGCTTTTCTAGAAGTTGAGAACAATAGATGATGGCACAGCCAGATACTCCTGACCAGGCAGAAAAGAAAACCCAGTGGTTAGGAGGATAAGCCAAGACTGGTAAGACTTACCATTTTCTTCTCCTAATCTGGAACAAATGGACTTAGCACAGCAAAGGAAAAGGGAAAGAAAATATAACTGGGTTAAAGGAAAGGCAGGGGGATCTAGAAAAAGAAAGGAGAATCATAGAATCATAGAATCGACTGGGTTGGAAAAGACCTCCAAGATCATCAAGTCCAACCCTTGATCCAACACCACCGTGGTTACTAGACCATGGCA
>JAWWLV010000179.1:38032894-38061124 GCA_035041135.1 Platyrinchus mystaceus
TCAGCCAGCTGCAGAGATAATAACAGCCAAAAGTAAGCATTGCAAAACCCCAATGAAACAGTGAAGGAATCATGAATTTTTTTTTTGGTGGGAGACAAAAGTACAGTTTTAATCAAGATTATCTCTGTGGAACTTGTCTGATGGGGTGAATTAAATGTTGCCTTACTAATCTATACAGTGATCCATAATGGGATTGCTCCATGCTATTTTATAAACAATTTAATTGTAATGATCTTACAAAAAAGAGACGAGAATCTTGGACACATTTTTTCATAAAAGCTTTCCACTTTTCCCCAGGACAATGAAGAGTGTATAGCATGCATAGCATCACTCTTTTAAGCCATTACTATTTTTCTTCAGTTTCTCTTTCTTTACCTAGTAGTGGTCTTAAATTGCTGAGAATTACTGTACAAACTTCACCAGAGCATCCATTGGGAGCACAATTAAAATAGTGCAAGCACATACTAGTGAGTAACTTTGAGAAATGTTGTCTACTCTGCCATATACATAGGAATCTGACCAAGTGTTCTGCTATGGTCTTATCACTCCACACTTAGACTATTTAAAAAAATAACCATCTAAGCTCTTTTAGAGGTGGTTTGCAAATTCTACACTATTACAGATGTTTGTAAGTGTTGTCTCAGGCTTTGTTTTTGGCTTTTTTTTTTGCTAAGATGCTGCCATCCCAGTCCTTCAGTCACCTTCTTGACATCTACAAAACTGTTTCTAGAGTCCTCTTGCTATGTCTGGTGATTATATGGTGAGTATTTCAAATGCACTGGACAGAACTGCAGACAAATGAGTCAGGTAATATAGTGTTGTGGTTTAACCCCAGACAGCCACTGAGCCCCACAGAGCTGCTTGTTCACTCCCTCACCAGAGGGATCAGGGAGAGAATTGGAAGGGTAAAAGCCGGAAAACTCATGGGTTGAGATGACAGCAGTTTAATAAGGAAAGCAAAAGCTCTACACACAAGCAAAACAAATCAAGGAATTAACTCACTGCTTCCTATGGTCAGGGAGGTGTTCAGCCTCTCCAGGAGAGCAGAGCGCCATCAAGCGTAATGGTGACTGAGGAGCCCTGAACTGGACATAGTACTCCAGATGTGGCCTCACTAGGGCCAAGTAGATGGGCAGAATCACCTTCCTCAGCCTCCTGGCCACAGCTTTCCTGATGCACCCCAGTATACCATTGGCCCTCCTGGTTGCAAGGGCACACTGACAGCTCATGGTCAACTTGTCACGCACCAAGACTATCAGGTCCTTCTCCACAGAGCTGCTCTCTAGTAGGTCATCTCCCAACCTTTACTGGTACTTGGGGTTATTCGTCCCCAGGTGCAGGACCCTGCACTTGCCCTTGTGGAACCTCATTTGGTTTCTCTACATCCAGTTCACAGAATCACACAATATGCTGTGTTGAAAGGGACCCACAAAGATCATCGAGTCCAATTCCTGGGCCTGCACAGGGCAGTCTCAAAAATCATGCCTGAGAGTGTTGTACAAATGCTTCTTGAACTCTGTCAGGCTTGGTGCTATGACCACTTCCCTGGGAAGCCTCTTCCAGTGCCCAGCCAGACTCTGTGTGAAAAAATTTTCTAAACTACCCCTGACACAACTTCAGGCCGTTCCCTTGGGTCCTGTCATTGGTCACCACAGAGAAGAGATCAGTGTCTGCCCCTCCTCTTCCCCTCACAAGGAAGTTGTAGACTGCAATGAGGTCTCCCCTCAGTCTCCTCCAGGCTGAACAGACCAAGTAACCTCAGCAGCTCCTCATACAGCTTCCCCTCAAGGCCCTTCACCATCTTCATTGCCCTCCTTTGGACTCTCTAATAGCTTAATACCTTTCTTATATTACAATGGCCAAAACTGCCACAATATTCAAGGTGAGGCCGCACCAGTGCAGAGCAGAGCAGATCCCCTGCCTTGACCAGCTGGTGATGCTTTGCCTGATGACTCCCAGGACACGGTTGGCTGTCCTGGCTGCCAGGGCACTGCTGACTCATAATCAACTTGCCATTGACAGGGACCACAAAGTCCCTTTCAGCGGCACTGCTTTCCAGCCTCTCATTCCCCAGTCTGTCTGTACATACAGGGTTGCCCCCCCCCAAGTGTAGAATCCAGCACTTTCCCTTGAACTTATGTGGTTGGTGATTACCTAGTCCTCTGGATTCTCCAGCCTATCAAGGTCCACAGCCTTCAGGTATATCACCCACTTTTTGTAGTTTTGTATCATCAGCAAACCTGCTAAGAATACATCCTATCACTTTGTCCAGGTCATTGATAGAGAAGATGATCAAGACCAGACCCAGTAGTGATCCCTGGGGACTGCCACTGACTACAGACCTCCAACTGGATTCTACTCCACTGTCATGACCCTCTGAGCTCTGCCATCCAGCTGGTTCTTAATCCATCTCACTGTCCATTCATCTAACCTGCATTTCCTGAGCTTACCTATGTGAATGTTATGGGAGACAGTGTCAAAATCCTTGCTGAACCTGAGGTAGACAACATCCACTGCCATGTCATTCAGAAGGCTATCAGATTGGTCAAGCATGATTTCCACTTGGTGAATCCATGCTGACTACTTCTGATGACCCTCTTTTCTTTCACAGGCTTGGTAATAACCTCCAGAATGACTTGTTCCATCAACTTTCGAGGGACGGAGATGAGGCTGACTGGCTGGTAGTTTCTCAAGTCCTCCTTCTTGCCTTTTTTGAGGATGGCCTTTCTTCGGTCATTAGGCACCTCTCCCATTCTTCATGATTTTTCAAAGATGATGGAGAGTGAAAGAGCAACAACACCTGCCAGCACCCTCAGCACCCATGGGTGCCTCCCATCAGGGCACACGAATTTATGGGTATTAACTCTGCTTAGCTAATATTTAACCCAGCCTTCTATGATCAGGGGGAATTCTTCAGAGCCATTCTCAGCAGTGAAGACTTAGACAAAGAAGACATTCAGTAATTCTGCCTTCTCTATGTCTTCCATTACTAGGACACCCATGTTATTCAGCAGCAGCCTGGAATTTTCCTAAATCATCTTTTTGCTGCTGATATACTTGTAGAAGCCCTTATTGTTGTCCTTGATATCCTCTGCCAGACTCAATTCCAAGTGGGCCTTGGCCTTCCTTGTCACATCCCTAAGTACGTTGATGATGTTCTCCTAGTCCTCCCACATGGCCTGTCTGTCCCTTTTTCCACATCACACAAATTTATTTCTTGTGTTTGAGATTTATTAAGAGCTGTCTGCTCATCCATACAGGTCTCCTGCCCCCTTTCCCTGCTTTCTTCATCATGGAGATACAGGTGCTGAGCTTGGGGGAAGTGCTACTTAAATATTGAGCAGGTATCGTGAACTCCCTTCTCTTCCAGAGCTCTATCCCATGGGATTCCTCTGAACAGGTCCCTGAAGAGGCCAAAGTTACCTCTACAGAAATCCATGGTCATAATCATGCTTGCTGTTCTGCTACCTCTTAGTTCAATATTGAACGCTACCATTTCATGGTCACTACAGCCAAGGCTGCCCCCAACCTTTGCGTCATCAACAAGGCCTTTCTTGTTGGTTAGTATAAGGTTGTGGGAACCTCCCAAAATATACCTTACCTAACCTGCTTAGGTTAGGTTAATAGGTTAATTAGTTTAAAACCTAACCTAAACCTGCTAAACTTGTTTCTTAGATTGCGTACATTTGAACTAAAAGCCAGTTATTGGTAGCTGTTTCTTTTGAAGCTGTCAGGAGTATTGTTGTGTCTCTCCCTCTTTTTATGTGAAAGTAATGTAAAATATAGTTTAAAAAGTCAAAGTCAGAAGAAAAGGTAATGTTAAATACATTCTCCAAGAATACATCAGGGCATTTACTTTCTAAAGACTTGATAAGGCAGCATTGATTGTCCAGAAAGACAGTTCATGTGTCTTTTTCTTTTTCTATTAAGAAAGAACCTATGTATTTTTAAAGGTTGTCAGGCTTCCTTGCCAAAGAGAAAGACAGGATTTAAATGCTATAAAATTCTCTGGGCCTGGTATTCTCCTCTCATTGTACCACTCAGTCATATCTGTCTTTCAAGTTGTCTTCATTTTATTTCCATGAAAGAAAAGCTCAGGTGAATTATCCATTTCTTTTCCCTTCCTTCAAAATAATTCACAATTACATAATCAAATGACAGGAGAAAACCATGACTGTATTATTTAATTGACCAAAGAAGCCGAAAATTAAAATAGTAAATATCAAGTATTCAGACTTACTTTTTTTCTAAAAAAGAAAAAGAAAAACCCCAACCCTGTCATCTCAAACTAACATAATCATGATTATGATCAGTTCCAATGACAAGTCCTTAGGGCTACATTTGATAGGTAAGTAGCTTAGTGTTATGATCACCATTGATTTTAATGTTGACTTGAATGACGTTTGGCAGATGAGGTCACCATACTCTCTGAACTTGCATGTCGTGCCATATGGGAGATTTTACATTCACATATATAGTCATTTAATGCTTCAGCTAATCATCTTTAACAAAAGGCTTTCAAGTAAACAGGTGTTTTCAAATGTTTTGCAACTTAAGATTTTCAAGGAAAGAGCATTATCTTTAGTAGTTATGTAACATTTTTCTTGCTAAAACTGAGTGTCGATTTTATCCCTCTTTCTTTCCAGATATGCTTTATGTTATCATACTGCTAAAGTACTGAAAGGAACACTGCTTCAAATTTCAAGTTTTTCTTTACAATGGCAGCAAACCCCAACTGTTTATATTTCTCTGGTAATAGTATTTACACTGTCTGTGGTCAATCAATATGAATTAATAGATGAATACAGCGTATCTTTAAAGTTTGTATAAAATCATCTGTGAACACAGTTTCTACATTAAGGACAGAATTTGTGGGTGTTCTAAAGTAGACTGTCAGTGAATGAGTTGTAATGTTATAATAACTTGTTCTCAGTACTAACCTACATTCATGAGGTTAACTTTGTCTAATTGTGGTCCATGAACAATTGATACATTTATTCCTCAGTATAATAAATCTTTTCATCTTTTCTTGGCATAAGTTCCTCTAACCTGTAGTTACATTAGCTCCTAGATAAAATAACTAGCTACAGCTCTTGAGATTGTAAGGCTGTTTTGAGAAGTCTGTATCATTTGGCCAGCTCCTGTTGAATCATCATTTTGAATCATTTGACTTTTTAACATCTCTGAATGTTGATAGCAGTTGAACGTGACTTTTCTGGAATGAAAGGAGACATTTGGGATAACAGGCCAAGAGCTACTTCAGATTTTTCCCCGGTCTTTCCTTGTGCATTCTTTGGAGAATGAATATGCTAAAAAAGGTATATTACTAAGAGAGCAACTGTGGCTTCTGAGCTTGCAAAAGTCTGATCTAAATTTTAATTCTTGGCACATAAATTATTTACACAGAGAGTTGGTCCTCTCTGCTGAGCTTTAGGAAAGATGAGACAGAATATGGTCTTGTGAATCATGTGCTAACTATGCAGACAATTTCTGCTAAATAAAATACTTTTAAACATTGAAAATGAAGCACTAGCTGAGCACCTTATAGAAAGTCTGAAATATTTTGATTTCAGATCCCATTAGAACCACAATCCCATGTTTTATTGCCAAGTGCAAACTCTTCTGAGAAAAAAAAAAATAAATTCATATCTCTTTTTATCTCACATATCTAAACAATTTCAGGTACATTCTAGCCATATAAGTGGAATGATATTAGCTATCATAGAATCATAGAATCAACTGGGTTGGAAAAGACCTCCGAGATCATCAAGTCCAACCCTTGATCCAACACCACCGTGGTTACTAGACCATGGCACATCCACTCTCATCTTAAAAACCTCCAGGGATGGTGAATCCACCACCTCCCTGGGCAGCCCATTCCAATATCTGATTACTCTCTCTGTAAAAAATTTCTTCCTAATATCCAACCTAAACCTCCCCTGGCAGAGCTTAAGCCCGTGCCCTCTTGTCCTACTGCTGTTTGCCTGGGAGAAGAGACCGACCCCCACCTGGCTACAACCTCCTTTCAGGTTGTTGTAGAGAGTGATGAAGTCTCCCCTGAGTCTGCTGGCCACACTGTTCCTGATCCAGGTCAGGATCCATTGGCCTTCTTGGCCACCTGGGCACACTGCTGGCTCATGTTCAGCTTCCTGTCAATCCAAACTCCAAGGTCCTTTTCTGCCTGGCTGCTCTCCAGCCACTCTGTCCCCAGCATGTGGCGCTGCAGGGGGTTGTTGTGGTCAAAATTAAGGACCTGGCACTTGGCCTTGTTGAACCTCATCCCACTGGAATGAGACCATCTCTCCAGCTTGTCCAGGTCCCTCTGCAGAGCCCCCCTGCCTTCCAGCAGATCAACACTCCCCCCCAATTTGGTGTCCTCTGCAAATTTATTAATGGTGGACTCAATCCCCTCATCCAGATAATCCATAAAGATATTAAACAGGACTGGGCCCAACACTGATCCCTGGGGAACACCGGCCGCCAACTGGATGCAGCCCCATTCACCAGCACCCTCTGGGCCCGGCCCTCCAACCAGTTCCTAACCCAGCACAGAATGTCCCTGTCCAAGCCATGGGCGACCAGCTTTTCCAGGAGTATGCTGTGGGATATGGTGTCAAAGGCTTTGCTGAAGTCCAGAGAGACCACATCCACAGCCTTCCCCTCATCCACTAGGCAGGTCACCTGATCATAAAAGGAGATCAGGAGATCAGGACCTGCCCTTCCTAAACATGCACTGGCTGGCTCTGATCCCTTGTCCATCCTGCAGCTGCTGTGAAGAAAAATAAGGCTAAAAGAACAGGGCAAGAAGTACTCAGGATCAACATTACGGATTTTAAATCCTACCAATATTTCAACCATGCATTTTAGAAAAAAACACTGAGTTTAACAATCCTACCTGTGAATTTCATTTCTCTTAGCTTGAAAGTTGTCAAAAGTTCCTCAGTCAAAGCTTGCTCTGATATCTTTGCTTGATCATGGAGCAGCTCATCTTCCTCCCAGTTGGCTCTAAGGGTCTCCACCATCCTTGAGAGGGAGGGGGGTACATACCTAGCAACAAAACAGTTGCATGGGTAGTTTTAAAAAAATCCAGATGAGCTATTCAAAGGGAAGAGCCAGAGAAACCCACCTCTCCAATGGAAGAAATAAGGGAAGAGAAGGCCACACTGCCTACACCACCCCAGCTGAAACCAACAAGCAGAAACTCCACTCCCCACTTAGTCTGTGGCTTTTAGGGAAATAATTTAAAAAATGTGTTTCTCTGCACCTGGTGAGAAATAAAGCCAGCTTTTTGGCTGAACGTCAGAAGATTTGTAAACACAAGCATGGAACCTCCATAACCAGCTTAAATCAAGGTTTTCTTCCAAGCATACTGATACAGAGACTGCGTGGGAGACAAATTTAGACATCAAACAAGGGCCTGCACAGTAGACATCCATCTGGCTACACTCAAAATGGGCATTCACTGACTCAGACGTGCTTTTACTTATGTACTGAGCCATTTGGACGATAGTAAAACTGAGCCAGTCAGGAACATCATTATGTTTAAATCTGCCAGTTCTGCCAGGATAAAGTTGGTACATCATTTATGAGCGTTCAGCATTCCACAAGGCTCACAATATGGAAAATTTATCTATGGCCTCCTGTACATAAATAAATATTGCATTATCTCCTATGCTGCTACTACTGATATTGTGTGGGAACAGATTTTGTCTTCCATCAGCAGACTGGTGGAATTTAATAACATTTTTGGTCATTCTGTCCAACTGGAAAGACACATCACACCAATCATACCGAATGGCTCATTGTCAGCTGAATATATAAATCCAAGAGAGCTGCAAACAGCAATAGAATGACAGAAGCTTTTATTGAACATGGATGCATTTTTCTCTGACAAATGGGAGTCTCCAGGGATTTATAATTTATCGGTAGTGTGCTCAGTATTGCATATGACTCAATGAGAAGATGGCCCAGAAGAGTTTGCAATCCAAGGTACTGAATTTTGGAAAGGCTCTGATGGAACTATTCACAGGCATAATATTATCCTGAGATGTCTGGTGGTTTGGTTGATTTCTAATGTGCATGCAGAAACAAAACAACGGAAATATGACATGAAACTCAGAAGAACTACCATCACTGTTTTGCAGTTTGAAGGTTTCTCTAGTAGCAATGGATACCAGCATCAGGTAACTAATTGTCTTCAGATACACAACAGTAATCAGTGTCTCCAAGGCTTTCTTTCAGAGTATATGATGACTTTTTTTCTCTCGGTAACTCAGAAGTCCTTTCTCCCCAGGATAAATTATATTGGCCAAAAGACTGCAAAACAATTCACAGTCTAGTGAGCTACACAGCCTGCTACTGAGGACTATGCGGCCAATAGACATTACCTAAAGGTTGTGGCAAGTTCCTGCTTCTCATATGTAGGTTCAAACAGGTCTTAGCCCTGGAGCTTCCCCCTGAGTAGTCCTTCAGCTACGGTATTTCCCCATCACTTCAAGGTGGCATTATAAGGTATCCCGAATACTCTCATGACTTTAGATTCTGGTTTAGATGGCAGCTGCCTAGTTTTGCCTTGGCTTACACCATTTCTCTTTGAATGTCTTCCCAACTTCTGCCTCAGGCATCCTCAGAAGGGGTCAGTACCTGCTGTGTTCCCAGCTTCCCTCTCATCAGGGACTGAATTTGGTCCTAACCCAGGTCTGGAAACCCTGGAAAGCCAAGGGAACCGTTAACTATTCCATGAGACCCCGCTGAGGTACTCACATGTAGCTTTGGCCAAAGTCTCACCAAACTCCTCCCTTAATAATTTCTTGACCCTAAGTCACTTTCAGCCATCCAAGGACTTGTCGGTTACCTCCTGCTGCTTTGCTGTAGGCTGGCCACTGCCCATGGGAGGGAAATCAGAAGCAGAAAATGAGGTAGAGATGCTGCTGTAGAGCCTGTGAGTTTCTCGGGGTGAAGGGAGCAATGCCATGGGAATATCCGAAGCACAGCCAGCAGCTGCCTGGGCACAGGGAGCAGAAGCCAGAATGAGGGAAGGAAACAGAAAGATGTAAAGGTGGTGCAGAGCTTTAGGAAACCTAGTCCTATGAAAATCCCTGATAAGACATCCTTTGAGTTCAGGGGAAGTATGATTTCACTCCAATTGCCACTCTGGCACGTGCATGCAAAAGATACTGCACTCCCTTCCTCTCCAGTGAAATCTCACCTATAATAACTACTCTGAAGTACTGCTCTATTAACCCTTCTGTGAGTGCTGTGCCTTATTTTGATCTCTGTTCTTTGCATGAAGAATAGAGTACAGTACAGTAGAAATAAAGTCTGTGTAAAGTCTAAGGCATTACAATAAAAGCAGAGCACACCTTAGGTGTAAGAACGTGTTCTTAGTTGATGCAAACTAATAGGAGCCAGTTAAACTTCAAGTGGTTTCCCCATAATCCTCTGACTCTCTTTTTCAGTCATGTGCAGACATCAGAAAGCCTGCTGAAATTTGATAATACAATAAATCTGTCTTTAAAAGAGGCTGAGTTCTGGGATCATCCCTGTTTCCTCTAGAAATCCCATGTGTTATTTCTGAACCTGCAGACACCATTATGTTTTTTTAATTTAATTAACTTCCAATAAAGCTGCTTACACTGGAAACAATAAAACTCTTTCTACCATGTCACTCTTCCATCTTTAACACACATACAAAACACACAGAAGCCTCAGGAAAGCTACAGGCACTCTCAGAAAAGAAATAACCAAATACCACCAAATATTTAATTTTCTGTGCCGGAAATGAGAAACAGGTGTAATTAAAATAACACTTTTTAAATTAAGTGACCTCTCTTGACCAACCATCTGTGAATAATTCAGATTTTTTTCCCATTATTACTGCAAAATTAAAACTAGGGCATATAAATTACAAGATACTCTTTAACTATCTTTAAGCACCAGCAATATATATTTTCCACCAGTTAAAATCCTTAATGATACCAAAAATCTGTCAAGCATAACTCCCCCAATTCATTTGCCTGAAACCATCAATATTTTATCATGCATTTGCAGTTGGCTTTAATTTAACAGTCCAGGTTACTAATCAAACAAAACACCCAAGTCATTAAAAGTTAGCGTGCCATTTAGAAAGTGCATTTCACGTTTATTAAAATATCTTTCATGGAGCCATTAGAAGGCTAAAGTTTTAATTACAATCAGATATTTAGTTCTACTTCAGTTATGCTTTTGGCACTCTCTTGCAACTGCCTTGATTAATCTTCCAGACAGAGCTCATCCATTACCTCCTGAAATTATTTTCCTCTTAACTTTTTCATAATTCATCTTTTTTCTTCCCCCCTCCAAACATGTAAAATGCATTTAAAAGGTGTGCACAATACCTGCCTGAAAGATAAGTAATTAGAAAGATTCCATTTCAAATGCAATTTATTCTCAAAAGTACCAAATAGCCATAATTCAAACAGATGTATTGAAATTGAAATGTAGGTTTTCTTGTCTTTGTTGTCATTTTAACTGTTTTCCCATAAATGAGAGACTAATCTGTGTTGCTCTTTCTCCTGTCTCAGGTTTTGAAATATCCAGTTCAGCTGAATTTTGCCTGGGTAATTCTGAGGGCACCTCAAACTCAAACACAGTCTCTATCACAGAAAATTTCCCATCGTTTTCCTCCTCTTTAATATAATGGTCCCATTGCAATACATTTTACCAAACTTCTGTCCTGAGACCATTTCAATGGCTCTTTTCCATCCATTTTAACTAACATTGTGTGAAACATCAGTCAGCAGTAATGAGAAAATACTCTCATGTTAAATGATATTTTAGAGCTAAACAGACACCTACACTACATTTTGCAAAGATTCGCCCTAAATGGAGGTAAGATTTCAAGGAAGACTGAGGAAGCAAATTTGGAGACATGAATCTCACCTAGGAACCCCTCACATCTCCTGCTGAGCTTTCACATTTCCTCTGGATCTGGAGTAGAGACAGATTCAAGCCCTCTAAACTCTACATTTGGGACCTGTGTCTCATTCTGCTTGCTTGTTTGCTGGAGATATAGACAAGTTTGGATTACACACACAAAAGCAAAACCTTGGAGAAACCCAATTGTCAGCTGAAGATCGGGCTTGTCAGCCACAGGTTTAGATTCCTAGGTACATTGGCTATTTCAGCCCCTTCTTCAAGGCTCAAATTCATGCTCAGATTGAACGGGATGAGAGAATGGTTTTCTCTGTCTCCATTATGCATCATCCTTTACTTCATCCATAACTCCAGTAAGTCTATTGAGATATAGACTGGAGAGATCCTGACAGACCTCGGACAGTCCTTTCCTCCCCCACAGCTGCCCACTGCTTACTTCCAGGTGTCTCCTGGAGGAGATTGGGCTGGCCTATGCTCCATCCACATGGCCGGACAGGAGCCAGCTATCAACGGTGAGAGGTCCAGCCACACCCCCAGCAGGAGTCTCACAATGGCACCAGATCTGCCCCTCCTCCTTCATCAGCTGGATCCAGGGCCACATCCACCTGCAGGAGGAAAGCCTCTATGCTCATGTTGCCAAACACAAATCGACGTCTCTCCTACAATAGTATCTCATTACAACAATAAAGACTGGTATTTCAAACCAGCAGAAATCATATGGCAGGAGGCTGGGAATAGAAGGGATCCAAATAAAGGCCTCTACCCTCATTCATGCAGTCATCAGAGTTGGCTCCGAGCAGGCTCAGGAACAGAACTGCAGAAGCATATCAAGACAAATCTAAAGCACTTAAGCAGCAAACTAGGAGACACTTGAAAAATCTCTATACACAGCCCTTGTATGGCACTGCCTGCACTGTACTGAAAAGCCTGCCTGTATCGTCTTCTATGGTGGAGAATATTGACTTCTTTCTTTTCAACTATCCAATCAATTTTTTTTCATTAAAAAATGCAGCAAATTGTTTTAAACAGATCTGTTTAAATCAGGTTTAAAGGGGTTTTTCATCATATTCTTAAGTACCATTTGAAAAAGTAAGTTAAGAAATGGGAGCATATAAGGAGGAGGGAGAGAGATGGGGAATTACAGGAACAGATTAGAGAGATAAATGGGATATTGTGGTTACCAGTAACCTCAGCTTCTGATGCATGTCACATGCTCGACATGTATCAAGGAAATACAGGAACAGCAGCTACACTTGTGTAAGAAAAGGAAACAAGCAGATTGGGTTGAACAATGTCCAGGCTTGGAACAGACCCTGCACTGACAAAAGCTCATGTTCTGGATTAGAAAAGGGTCTTTTTACTGTACCGACGTTTTAGTGTGGGATGAATGCTTTGGACAGAACAGCAGGCTGAAACTGATGGAGTTTTCCGAAGCGAAGCCCAGTGCCACAGCACCATCTACTGCCAGCTATGGAAAGCAGAGAGGAGACAGGTATTTCCCAAACTGCCCCGAGAGCTGATCTTTAAAGCCAGACCCTGCTGAAGAATAGGCCTTTAGATCATTTTAAGCACGTGACTCCACAGCAGCCAAGTGGGCCAAGGAAAATTCTGGCAGAGGAAGTGGAGAACGGGGCTTCAGCAAGAGAAATGAAAGAAAATATGGGGCTCTTTACAGTAATGAAAGCAGAAGTTTTGGTTCTGACACTGGTGACACTGAATGAAACTTGTCTCAGGAAAAAGACTTGTATCACTGAGCATCCTAGACACTCCATTTTTTGAAGGAAAACTTTTCTTTCCTTTAACTTTTCAAAGATGCTGCTCTGATCATCTTTGAAGTTCGGGACCTTGACATTATATAAATTGGTTGTTAGATTTAAATCTCAGCAGACCACTGAGCAATAGTAAACCAAAATTAAGACCCTCTCCACACAAGACATAAAAGAAAATTTCTGCAGGTGGAATCATTTATGAGAAGCCAGGGACATGTCCTTACCAATGCGCATCCTGAAATCCTGTCCTCACTGGAGTACAGAGAGTGTTACTGCTGATTTCAATGGGACTGTGATTTCTTTCAGTGCTCCTACATCTCATCATGGCAAGTGCCAGATGCCAATATAACTTACCCAAAGCCTCCCATCATATGTACTGCATTTTACTAAATTCACAGATGTGCCAAATAATGCAATCTACTGGAGCTATGGCAGCGTTAAAGGGCAGAACATAGGAAGAAAATTGACTGTCTTTCAGACATGGCTTTCGGTATTGACAGCTGATGGCTGTATTCCACTTAAGTGAAGCAAAATCTTCAGAGAAGCCTATTGACTATGCAGAGAAAGTCTATGCATAGAAATCATTGCGTAGCTATAAAGTTGGAAAAGGTAGACTTGTCCTGACAGCAAAATTCGGCTGTCCCTTAAGTGGGCTGGGGCTCAAGGAGATGACAATTTATTAATGAAAATTGTTCCCCTAGAAAGTATCTACCTTTCCTTGTAAATAGCAGAATAAGGGCTGCTGAACCAACTAGAAGTGGATTTATTCCCCTGCTTATAGGGCATCTTTCCAATATGGCTCCTATCTCTGCAGACCTTGGGCACCACAATAGTAAAAAAAATGCCATTATTAATGGTAATATTTTTAATAATAATAAATGTCAATCAAAAAACCAAACCCAGAGACCAAGAAAAATGCCAGTTGCTCTTTTTCCATAGGTGAGATAAATTAACGGGAGTGGAAAGCATCAGTTCTTCATTCTTTACTGCTTAGCTTTGGTGGTAAGAGCAAAGGAATATAACACAAAAACAAGGGAAAAATCTAATGTGGAACTAATGCAACATTTACCACTTATCATCTGATTATTGTTCTTGCATGATACTTCCACTTCTCTAATCTTTAATCTTCTTGTATGTAGATTGGAAGACCTTCAGGGCAAGACTTTTTCTACATGTCTGTGTAGCATCTAACACAGTGAGATCTTAATCCTCCCTCTGGCCACCAGAAACTCATGAAATTAAAATATACAAGCGATAAGAGTCTCCAAGCTTGACTCACCAAAGAATTTGGACCATACAGTACTAGTTTCTCAGCACTCCTAGCTACTTTGCCAGCTTGCAGAATGGAGAGACCTAAATCAGGAGCCCAGGCTCTGCTGGCCTGGGCAGGAGCAGTTCCAGCATGGATGATGGACCAGTGCCACCATTTAGCCAAGAATATCTTAGTCAGGAACTGGATGATCCTGAAGGTCTCTTCCAATTCTATGAAGCATTAATGGGACCCTGCAGATCTCTTCACCTCCCTGGCAAATCTGCCACTACTTTAGGTGCCTGACAACAGACTCGACAGAGCTGTGATCAAGCACTTTACTCCAGAGCATGCACAGTCGCAGATTTGTTTTATGTTGGCTCAAAGAGTTCTCTCACTTAACGTCAAACTGCGTCTAAAAAGGAGGCCCTGAGCCCAGATGCTGCTCAAGCAGAGCAGTGCTGTTCCACAGCCTCACAACCTCTGCCTTGCTCAGGACATGAATCTGCAAGTAGGTAGGCGTCTTGAGGTGGGAAATGCAAAAGAGAATTGCATGTGTTAAACTAGACAGATCTGCCGTAAGAAGCACTCGTCCTGTCTGATCTGGATACCCAACCTTCAGTTGTCCCCTGAGTTAAGGAGCTAACCAAGCCCTTTCTGATGGACCCCCATGACCACTATTCTCGCCTACCACAAGAGAGATTTTGGTACAGCTTCTCTCATGTCCCTTGAGAATTCAAACTCACATCTCACATCACAGGTGTGCACAATATAGGGCCAGGATGGTGTCAATGCCACCAGACTAAAGATGTTCTATTTTTCAAGGAATACTTAAATATTCCTTGGGTTACAAGAGAAAAAGAAACTCCAGCTACATCCTTAAAGCCTCAGCTCAAAAGAGAGGAAAAAATTCTTCTTCTAATGAATACTTAGATATTTGATTGCAGAGATTCATTAATATTACTTGCTGTGTTTAAAGCCAACTACAAGATCTTAAAAGCCTTTCTGAATATTACTTCCCCCCATAAATAAAAAGCTACTGTCATAAAAATGTTGGTAGCCATCGAAAGGATAGATGAGCTGAGGAAATGCAGATACAAATCTCCACAAAATAATTAGTCTTTTCAAAAACTTTACATTCTAGGAAAGTTTCAGAAACTTTGATTAGAGAATGATTAAATAGTCATTTGGTGCAAGACGTTCTCCTTGTGCATTGTAGAGACAGAGTTTAAGCCATGTTCAAACCAGACTCAGGAGCATAGTTTTCTATTTAAGTTTCTAGAATACCTTACATTTCCTTGAGGGCAAGATATTGCCACTCCCACATTTTATGAGTATACCAGCATATCACTTTCATGCAGGAATTGAAATTTGCTTTTATCACTCATTAGTATGTGGTTACAAGAAGACACCTAATAGAGCAAATTAATAAAATGAAAAAGTAATAATAAAAAAATAATAATAACATCAGTGCAGTGAAGTGACTTCTCCTACTCAGTCAGCCACAAACACTGTAGAAGACAGAAAGGTGTAAGCTGGTGAACGTGACCCGTGGTGGACTCCTATCTGATGTGCTCCCATCAGTGCTACAGTGGAAAATGAAACCCTGCAAGCCCACAGCAAGCAAGCTGGCAAAAGACAAAGTGGACTCCAGATTAAGAAGGTATCAGCCAAATAAATCAATACACAGCTCCAGTGCTCCTGACTGCCTGGTAGTCCTCCATGACAACTACACAAACTCATTCCAGGAGGGCAGGATGGCTAATTACTCAAGAGATGCTTTTGCACTAGTATCCTAATTCAAATAGAGATAGTGCAATGCTCTTCCTAGATTTGCAATAAAAGGTTTGGATACATGTGTTAACTCTTTACATGTTATAGCAAGAATCATTGTTTCTAAAACCCAAGTAACCCACAGAAAGGAGGGTGTCACAGGACACTGTACAGGACACAGAGCAAGGCAGCACATCGCTGTGATCAACCCTACTTCAGCTGCAGGCTGAGGAACATAAACACTCCTTTGGACATTTCCCACATCTGATTTTTTTTATTCCAGCAATGATGTCTCAGAGCCAATTCGTGCTGAACAGCTACTCAAATACCTCAGGAGCATTTGCTGCATTCAGGCCAAACATAGCAAAAATGTGTGTTTGAAGAAACAGGGCAACAGCTACCAGCAGGCAGTCCGGCAAATTGGATAATTTTAAACTCAGCAACCATCTACTCCAGACTGACAGCTCTCCTTCCTCGGTGTTTCTGAGCAGTGGGGAACACCAGCTGAAGGACTTTGTTGAACTGAGATAGTACAAGACATTGACTAAATGCCAAAGAAGATGTTATTTTAGAGGTCACAGTTCCCTGCTGAAACTCCCAAGAAAGGTACATGAGCAACAAGGATAATGAAATTGGAAAAAAATAGGATTTTCCTTGAAGAGCAGTCAGTAAGAGGTTGTGCAGAAGAGTTGATGAGAGAAAGAAATTCACAGTCAAAGATGGTCAGGAATACTAAGGCTGGTAGATAGCCAAAGCATAAGGAAACAGTACGATAACATTAAATTAGTCTGGAAGGCATTTGGTGTAAAAACCCTGAAAATATAAACTCAAATATATGGACATGCCAGCAACACCATTTTTTAACTGAATTATAAATTATTACTCATGGTTTGCTAATGTCAAGAAACAAAACTAGTAATAGTACTAGACTGGGTAATCAAAGTCAACAGTTAGTTGAGGTGATATTAATTGTATTTGACTGATGAGAAGGGGTGGGAGAGTGAATAGCTGGCAGAGGGAAAATGTAAAATTTGATGCCTGCTAAATGAGGCATAATGAATAATGGTTTTTCTTGTCAAAACCACTGCTAGATTCCCCTCAAGCTGCAAGCGGGTATTCAGGAATACGTGTCTGTTTCTAACCAGGGGTCTGATCCACTTCCTAATAAAAGCAACAAAAATTAAGATAACTGATGCAAACAGAAGCTGAAAAGACCAAGATAACATCCTACAGCCACAAGCAGAAATTCCATCTTATTTTACAAAACATACATCCAAAGCAAGTTAAAAACAATCCAGGGAGGGTACCTATTATCTTGCATGAACAGACAGCAGTTGTTGACAGGAGTTAATAGCATTTCCCATGAAACTAGGCTTAATCTGTTTTTTGTTGAAGCCTATTTCTTTTCATGTATTTATTAACAATAAGTAGAATTTCTGACAAGATACTCTCTAAACAGAGCATTAAAAGTGAGTCTCAGCTAAAAAAAATAACACAGCAGAAACATAAGCCATTCAGATCTTAGGGTAAGGTTATTCAGAGTTAATATCAGTGGTTTGTGTTTATCTTACTTGCTACATCTTTCCAGAAATTGTTCAGCTGTTAGCCTGCTCTATTTATGTAAGCAACTGTCCTGTTACAATGTGCATGAGGCTGAATTGCACTTTTTTGTGGAGGAAAGCAGTAACAATTACATCTGTTGGCTGCAGTTTGATGTATTCTAAAAGTGCTCTCAGTTCTTGTTTAATTTTAGAGAATCAGGACATTTCCTATGATCATATAATAAAATGAAATTGTGATAGGGCAACGAATAAATAATTACCCTTTTTAGTTTTCTTATTATGCAGAAGACAACACTGTCCAATTATTGGGACAAGAGCCCCAGGGGTTATGCACATAGAGACTTACTCCCCCTAATAAACCAATAAAGATGCTGAAAGTCATATGCAGAACAGAGATACGCAATAAAAGCAACAATGCCTGAGATTCATTCCCTCTAAACTACCTTTCAGAGTTTTTCTGTACTGTTTCTGAAGCAAACTGATGCTAGATGTTTAACAGCAGGCTGCAGAAACAATTCAGGCAGAAAACAAGCAAAGCGTTTCCTGGGGATGGACTGCTGAGTGAGCAGAGCCACAGTCTCATCAAGGTCCTGCTGAATCCAATGAAGAAAACACTGAGCAAGGGCTGTGTAGAAAAAAAACATGTAGGGAAGCTAGGTGGTTTCCATATCCAAACTTTTAAAACAGAGGTCAAAAAGAGCCTTAGCCACTCCATTGCAGAACTTCATGCATCTTGCCCAAAGCATCTATTACTGACCACTCCGAATGACTGTGAAACAAATGGATACGGTGATTGCACAACTGCCATATGCCAGGCACACAAGAGGAAATTGAAGTTTTGAGAGATACAGAATTAGGACTCCCAGCCCACTAAATTCTGGGATTGGAAATGAGACCACATCACCAGGCCTAAATTCAAACTTCCCCCAAATTTAGAGGGACTAAAAGCTCAAGTTCTAATTTAGGTCCATCTTTGGCTGGAGTTATGATTAACTCATGAGCTCAAGGGTCTGCAAAGTCAGTTTACAAATCATTCTAATGGCACCTAGACTACAAGTATACATTGCCACTGAGATCGGTGAGGAGGCCTAATGACCTTACGGAGCCCTTCCAACCCTTGCAGGCAACATGCTGGAATGCAGAAGGGATTTAAGTGCACAGCAGGACACAAATCAAGCATCCACCTGCAATGTAAATTCAAAGGTGCCACCAGTCATATGTTAATACTAATTAACTGAACCTTTAGTTTGACAGCTTACCTTTCACTATCTTTGCAGCCCTGTAGTTACCCGCATCTTTCTAGTCCAAGAGCTCTGCTACACTGCAGGAGTACTCAGGCTACTACCTCTGCTGGGTTATTCTCACTGGAGAGGTGGCTCCAGGCTGTCTCTGCAATGGTCTTGTGACCACAGCTCCTTTCTCAGATACAAACATGTCTTTGTGACACACACACCTACAGCCACAAGCACCATCTAAACACTTCATCTTCTCCCTCCCTCAAACACAGCCTCATAGCGCCTACCAAGATGCTCCAGCATTTACCCCACGACTAGGAAAAGAAGCAACAGCAGTTTGCAGTTGACCTGGAAGCACATACCTCCTGTCCACTTATAGTGGGAGAGGTGGCAGACCAAGCTCTAGCCTGGGTGTGTGCCAGAGGAGGAGTCTGACTTTCTGGCACTTTGAGCAACAGAACAGGCAGAAGTGTGTGTGTGCCCCATGCAGTCTGCAGTCCAGCACTCAGATCACACCATCATGCACCATTCAGAGAGAAGACATGGCATGCTAATACAGCCTTCTGTGTAACAAAGCCCATGATGAGGAAAGTACATACTTACTACACAGGTAGTAAATAATTCGAGGATTTGATATCCTCTAGTTTGAGGACGGTTTTGTGTTGTGACAGTATTTTCTCTTTTTTTAATCACTCTTTTTTTTTTTTAATTGCAATGCTTGTCAAAGTAAAAGTACTAGTACTGGAGTGACATAAATAATCTCCACATAAACTTGTAAGCAGACTCCTACAAACACTTCTTCAGCCCAGCCTGAAATACCCCAGCTGATCCTGTGCAAAACCTGCCCGTTTCCACAACTGCCTGCTGTTGATGTGACTTTTCAAAGATGTCGAGTTGAAGTGAATTACAGAAGAGTTCAGTATGCCTCAAACAGGCATTGTGATGAAAGTACAGTTGTGTGTGTTGTTCAGGAAAGAGGAAAGCACTATTATGTATGTGCCTTGCTGGAAACCAGCCCTTCGTTTCTAACAACAGGGTCTCCCATTTCTGCAAGGAGTGCACATTGGTTGCTTTAATAACATGGGTGTAAGTAACATACAAAATAAGGGAACTTTCACTCCTTTTTGGTTTTGCCCTCCCCCCCCCAGCCTGGCACATATATGAGATTTGCTTTTTCCCCTTGTGTTGCTTTAAATTGATTTTAGCACTGTGCCTCTTACACAAAGAGATACTGAGGCTGATGGGGATCCTTTGCGGGTTGTCTAGTCCACCTCCTGCTTTTCTGCAGATTTTTAATCTCTGTGTTACCAGCATACAAAAGCAGAACATGGGCAGGAGGTATTAATCCATGTACTTTTCAAAGGACTCAAAAGCCTTCTAGCCTATTAATTTATCCATACCTCAGTCTTTTTTTTTATTTATTTTTTCCACCAGAGAAAAAAAAAAAAGGCTTGCCATGCAAAACAGGGCCATTGCAGCAAATTCCCATAAACACACAGTGGGGATTGCCCCTCAACAGTGACCATACAGAGGGAGATGCAAACGAAGCCTTTGTAAATTCAGATATCTATTAGCACAGTCTTTTGTCAATGGTAAAAGTATTGAGAAGGTCGTACTTCCACTAGGTGTCATCTGCCAGAAACTGCAACGATTGAAGTAACTTTATCTGTAAATGGAAATATACCATTTGCAGCTCCAATTCTTTCCCCAGAGACGTACTTTGATAGAGCCTGTAAAAACAGTCCCCATGTAAGAGGTGTCCTTTACCTGTGCTCATGCAAGCGTGGGCTCAGGCTCTCCTTGTGGAGGTTCTTCTTGGTGTGAAGCAAGGACAATGCTTATCTGTGAAATTTTAGAGAGAATTGATGGATTTTTTTTTCAAGCCAAGCAAAACATAGCATTGAGCTGATATTCAACCAGTATATACCAGCCTGAGGCAAAGAAACAAACATAGGTGGGCAACATCAGTACAAACTGCGTCTGAAAAATCGGGCTCATGCAGATCGGCTAAGGTCAAGCTGCAAGGTTTCTCACTTGCTTACAGCAGAGGGCTGTCTTGGGCTGAGCAGAGCCGGGACTGACAGCCAGGAGACTTAGCTGCAGAAAAAAAACCAGGTCTTAAGCAGAAGCAAATCCCTGGGTCACTTACTGTAGGATGGAGAAGAATCAAGAAGGACCAGTATAACCTCCTCTTACCTTCCTTCCTCAGAGCACTGGACGTCCTGCCTTCACTTCTGCTCCATCCCAGTTAACTTGGTACAATGTGAACTTTGGGCCATACAACCCATCCTCCCCTGAAATAAACTTACTTCTCCTGTGGTCTCGTCCAATTTCAATTCCAAATATTATTTTTTTACACACGTTTATTCCAGGAGAAGGTGGCTCCTTTGCTGCCATTGCATGAACCGATTGCTCACTCTTTGCCACAGAAGCACACACAGTTCTGATCATTCCATTACAAAAGGGATGTGTCACACTGGGAGTGTTTCTGGGACAAATGTTATGGCTGATTAGAAACCCAGGAAGTATAGAGTAAGTGCAAGGAAATGGACCTGTTATCTAAGAAAGAAGATGGGTGCTGCAATACATCCTTTAAAACACTACATATACTGTGTACATAATAGGACACAAAATATTTTATTTCAGTGGTATAAGGTGGGATATTCTGAGATATACAGTATATACTGTTGCAATAACAATATGCCAAGAGTGCTATTCCCATAGCATTAAAACTGCAGACATTTGTGATGGAGCTTGGTTCATAAGCAAAGAGACAGAAGCGTAGAAGTCTGTAATAAGCAGAAGACTGAGGTCAGATCAAATACTTTTATTTTCTTGGGAGAAGGAGGAAATAAAGAACTAAAGGATTTGAATGATGGAAAAACAGCATTAGGTGGTTGCAATGACCACTCAGCGTGAACTGCCTAGCACCAATGCTGCGTCACCGTAACGGATTCAGTTTTGCTGTAACTACAAGCAGTGGCCCATGTCAACACAAGGAAGAGCTCTGTTTCACCTCTCCTATGACTAAGCACATGAGACTGACGTTCCATATAAGAGGTGCTCATTTAAGGACAAGCTCTTCTGTTCCTGGCATATCTTTGGAAGGATGAGGTGTTCTCATTTTGCTCACTATGGTGTGTCGATATTCTGGAGAAAAGACAAGTATTGCAGCTGAGACAAATCTATTGACAAGTAGCTGCCTCATGTATTTTTGAGAAATAACAGTTTTGGTGTCTCCTGAAGTTTTATCAAGGGAACTCTTTCCTAGCAATAACATGAGACAGAACATCAATAGAGAGACATCTTTATGGCACTTTCTGTTGAATAGGCTTGGTACCCCATTGCTATTTTCATTGTTTGAGTCACCCAAGCACCAAGGCACTTCTCACAGGAACAATTTGTATAGGAACCTATTTTGAGGAGGATAAGGTTCACTCTCAGAGATACAGTGACTGCACATCAAGCAACTCAGCCTGTTTTCAAATGAGTCACAAAAATCTCCTCATGAGGGTAAGTGGCAAGATACACTGGCCATGAGTCACAGCTATCATCCTCCATTTTAAAAGGTTTGAATCCTTATGAACTGTAAGTGGGACTGAGATAGAAGCATAATGATGCTAACCTTGAAACACTGGAATTAACCATCATTTAGATGGGTCTGTCCTGTAGGACTATTTCAGATGACTGAATTAGCACTTGGACCAGAAAGGAGACAATTTATATAAAAAGGAAAGAGCAAGAACTGTCAGTAACTTGGCACCTCACCTGGGCAGTATATTTCACATCTCAAGTGTTATATTAGATAAGTCTCATTTAAAAGTTGTGGATTACTGCCTCCCTTTTTGTTTTTCTGTACATTCAGTACAACCTAGGGATGGGGATTAGTCTGAATATAAAGCATCTTACCTAAGTAAAAATTAGACAGTGAGCAATGTGTGAGAAATTGCCAAGAAAGTTATACATGGTTTTCAACCATCCTGAAAAAATGGTGAGTCTCGTTCAAGAGGTACAAATCAACAAGCAAAGACAAATTTAGGAAAGTGCTGCTTATTTTTCAGACAAAACTGATTCATTCATGCCAGTCTAACAGACACAGTGAGGTACTAATGCAAACAAACTAATCCCATTGTCACGTAGTTTGCAGTTTTGAATCATTTGCAGCTAGATTCATTGTCACTTTACAATGAAGCTGAACTGGCTGTAGATTATTGCATTGTATTTTATACACCTGGCTTTGTTGCAATTTCAATTAAGAGTGCTGACATTGTAACCCCATTACTGTTATTATGCTGACAAGGTGAAAAGTCAGCACATGTTGTCTATCTGTCTCCAGAATATAAGCTTCATGATGTGCTGCAAGGTTCATCATTACTGAGCTATACTGTCCCTCAATATTAAGATCAGAAAGCAGTAAACATCTAAAATCATGGGCCATTGCAGATTCAACCTACTCTTTGCAGTGCTAAGAGCTAAATCCACATGCAGCATCAGCACCATCCCTAGGGATTGCAGGATGCGCTTACTAGAAGTAACCACTGCCCAGGCACAGCACTACACACATCTGCTTCCCTTCTCCATGTCCATCACAAAATCCAAGAGAAGGTGAAAGTGGAGTCACTAAAATTATTCATTAATAACAACTTGTTAATTTAACATTATGCCATTCCCCTAAGCAGGGGAACCCCCTAGACTGGGCAGGGATGTTAGGACACTGCCAGCACTGGCCGTCTCTCAGGTTAGACAGGCATCAGTCTAGCTCAACAAAGCGGATGCTGCTGATCTGCACAGTTGGTTCTGCACTTGTGTGGGACATGAGCAAGGCAATGTCAAGCATAATTTTTTCAGTGGATCTCAGATTTTGCTATCCCTGACATTGTCTTGACTTTTTTTTTTTTTTTGTCTATTCATAAAAATAAACATCTTATTTACTTAAAAACCCACAAACATGCAGAGAAGTGAGGGTTGCCTTCCTCTTATACCAGACTAACTGGTTTTGACCATTCATAAGCTGATTTTTACACTGTCTGAAGAAGTGTAAGTAAAGGGGACTGCACCAGCCAGTCCGCTCAAGGTCACCCCACCACTGAAAGCAACCACCACAGGGTGGAACAGTATCACATACTGGTCCCGTCTGCAATAATTAACATGGATGTATTGCCCAAGAGCAGCTGAAACTCTTAAGATCAAGTACTCAGGTAAAATACCTTCTAGTTTAGACATAAAACCACAGTGCAATTAGAGGTGTGGTAGGAGCATACCCAAGCCAGACCTGCACTGCTGGAGCAAGCTCAGGGAAAAGAAAGAAAACAGATACCTTGCCTGGCCTTACCTGAGCACTGCCATCATCACAGTCTGCATACCAGCTATGACAGCAAAAGATGAACCAACAAGAGACTTCCCACATGGAATGGGATATGTCTCAGCTGTACAAGTCATTTGTTCTTTGTATTTTAAAAATTAGCACTGTTGGTGGCCAACAAATGCATCTGACACAGTAAAACCACATACTTCTGCCAGGTTTCACCACAGAGCTAAGATTCATACAGACTTTTGAAAACTACAAAAGCAGGTATTTGTTCCTTCCCTACACCAAACACTCCTGATAAAAATAGTCAGCAACCTGGTTGTACAAGCCTTTCCTGACAATTAGGGGAAATTTCTATTAATATACAAAAGCTATGGTCTGGAGTAGGCAGTAAGTACTAATCAGGAATAATTTTATGGCAGACCAAGCCAGAACAATATCTGGAGTCTGGCTCACCAGCAGACCTCCTAGATAATCTGTAACTAGCACTCCATACTTCTTTCCTAACCAAAATATCTACAGCTATTGTATAAAAACACATTCAGCAAACAAATAAAACACAAGTATAAATCTAGATGCTGAGAAAGCTAAAAGAGGACTGGCTAAGCAGACAGGAAAAGTTATTCTGTAGGATATGCTGAAAATCAGACCAAATAAAACCAGAACGGTAGGGTAATAAATATGGAGAAGATATAATCCGTAACCTAAAGTATGAATGCTCTTGCCTCAATAGCCTTAAAACAAGGAAAAGGATAACCAACCAAAGACTTTGGAAATGCAATGAACCAGGAAACAGACTTGCAGTACAATCACAAAGAGCACAAATTTAAAACATTAGAGAAACTGAAAAAGAGTGAGCAAAAGAGGGCCGACAGAACAAAAGCAGGAGGACAACAGAAAGCTGTCATCAACTTTCATCTTCATAAAAATAAGGATTCTGGCTTCAAAACATCATTAAATTAAAAACAAAACAAACAAAAGAAATAAAAAACTGCAGGATTTCAAGACTGAAAGGACTTCCCTCCCTTTTTTTTTTTTATTAAAAATGTGCTTAACCTCATTTTGTTTATTAAAGATTTTGACTGTGTGCAGAGCCTGCACTTGGGTGTGCCTTGTTTGGCACTAAGTCGCAATATAAACAAACTCCAGCTGTTATGCATGAAAAACCTAGGAGCAGCAGAGAGCTTAATGTCTCTAATTAATGTCTGTTTGGACCTAAAATGAGGCATTGGAGACTTTAGATAAACTCTGGCATGTAACACATTTCAAAGGGGAATTAGGAACCAAATAAATAAGAATTTGTCATTGCTGTGCTCTGGATATATTTGCAAAATGGAGATGATGATGAGACCTGAGTATTTTCTTCTGTGTTGTGCCCAGGCATAGCCACCCTTGTGTGTCCCTTTTACTGCACGGCACGTCAAGAAAAGCAAAGTTGTGAAAGAATACCATGTTCAGCTTAGCTTCAGATCTACCCTTTAAGCACTGCAGCTATGTCCAGATTTGAAACATGAACCACTGTATGTGTTCATGCCTCTTTAACACAGATTTTTCAATGGAGCTACTCTTTTCAAAACAACTTTCAAAAATGACTGAAAGTCAGCTTTAAGTAGGGATAAACAAGACCAGCTTTATCAAAGCTATCATTAAACCCACAAGCCATAAAATAATCATAACCCTTCTGCTCTCTGTGCATCACAGGAAGAAAACATAGACAATGCACTCCTGCAACTGCTCAAAAGCTGAGTGCATTTGTGGGCACAAGCCATCTCCACTCAGTTCCACTGTCCTCAGAGCACAGAGCTTTCCTTGGCTCCATATTCTCCTGCTGAGGTTTCACTGGTTGCGATAAAAGCACTATTAAAGACAGCATACAAATACCATATGCCTGAACTCACAGGCCAGAAGCCAGGATATTTACTCTTTACCTTGGTACTCCTCCTTACCAGGCAATGTTATGTTCTTCCATGCTGTTGTATTATTACCTAGGCTCTCCTTAGCACCTACTTGCCCACACTTGACCACAAATACTTAGATCCATAATAAAAAGACATCTAACTCACCATCCCGTTATGAAGCACACCTCCCACCCTTCACAAGTGCCAAGAAAATATCAAAGAGGTCTGCCTCTGAAACTACTGGCTCAGAGCTGCACTGCTGGCGCAGACACCAATGACACACTTCCAAGTTCCCAAAGGTCCTCTGAAGCCAGTTCCAGACAACAAAACAGGAGTTGAGGCCAACCAGGGACAGCAAGGCGGTGGAGGCTAACTAAGAAGTAAAGTCCTATAGAAAAAGGATTATTTCAGTTTCTTGTACACAAGAGACCTAAGACACCCAGAATATGGCAGTAAATGTGCATATGGTAGGATATATCACAGAAATAGTATGCTCACAGAGTACAAAAATTAATTATCATACTACAAAACAGCAACAAAAGAGACACACGGACTCTGCGATAAGTCAATATAGAACAGAAAGTCAGGAAGATGTAAACATTCGATACCAGGCAATCCCATCTTTCAGGTTATCACCAGTTTTTTAATACTGTATCATATGAAATGGCCCATACTTCAAGTCAGGATTGAATCATCCTATCGTCCTACCAAAAGCAGGGAAAATCATGTATGGATGTTTACCACCAACAACCACTCACCAAGTATAATTTTGAAAATTTTGCTGGCCTGTTAAGAACTCTTATTCTGTGTTAAGGAAATATTAAAAAAAAAAAAAAGGGAGGAATTAGGGTGCTAGTTCCTCAAAGAAATAACACAAAAGCTCTTTACTGACCTCAGATAAACAAAGGGAAGTATACAGAAAACAATCTAGGTCTTACTACTAAAATAAGTAGAAAAGAATAGCAGGAGTGCCTAGGGACAAAATCAGCTAGAAGAATAGGAAATTCAGAATAGGAATTCAGAAAAGAAGAAAAATATTAAAAAATGGCACAAATCCACAATATTTAATGTCATCACACAGGAGTCTTCACTAGAAAAGTCAGCAGCATGCAGATGGTTAATACAATTAATATCAACAAGAAGAAGGGTAAGGGTAAGGTTACATATGGCACTGTTACTTAAGTATTTCTAGGAAAAATATTCTAAAATAAAGAAATAAAATCATATTTACAGCTTGCTTGAATTTTTAACCCAAAAGTCCCAGTAAGAAGAATAGGTTATGATAACCTGGCCATCCTTTTTCCATATTGGTCAAGCATGATATTGTCTGTTCTAGGTTAATTAAAAAAAAAAATCAACAAAAACCCTCAAAGAAATAAATCATACCTTCTGTAAATCCATGAAAGGTACTAAAGCAGATGAATGGTAGGAAACAAAGCATACCAAACCAAACTAATTTCCTTCCACAATAGACCAGCAGGCTTCGTGGACAGTGAAGAAGAAATCGATGTCAAAATCAAATTTCAGTAAAGGCCTTTGATGTTACCCAATAAGACAATCACATAAGTAAGGTGCAGAAGCAAAAGATTAGATCAAACCATAGCCATAGGATGGCTCAAAAAGTCTTCAGACACTATAACTAAGGGGCAATTATCCATGGTTCCCTTTCAAAAAGAAAGATGCATTAAGGTGGATATTTCATGGATAAGTGCACCACTTCCAGCCTCATTCAGTGCTTTCACTAATAATTTGGACAATTGAATAAACAACCTTATTAAATCTGCACATGAGAAAGTAGAGAGAACTGCAAGTGTACTGGATGACAAACAGAATTCAAAATAAACAAAATGAAAAGCAGTCAGCTAAAAGAAAAAGGAGCTAAACCAAGCAGGAACTTATATCAAGCATTGCATTTTCATAATAACATCCAAATTAATGAATTTGAAGCAGGAAATGGCTGGCAAGATAACAGCTCTTAAGAGGATGGGAAGGCAACAGATATGAAGCAAAAGGCAAGTCAATATAATGCCACTGTGAAAAGGGAAACATCAGGAAGGGATCTATAAACAGGATTATTTCATGTGTTTTTCAGGATACAATTTTTCTACTTTAGTTGGCACTGATAAGGCCTTGGATGAGAAAACATCCAGTTTCAGAAAAGACTTGAGGCAATTTAGCTTATCATCATCATAGCCAGGCTTTGCAAAGGAAGATCTGGGGACTCTACCCACGCCTGCTGCAAGAGCGCTGATGGCTAAAAAGGACAATGCAAGATAGACAAGTCCGGTTGCAAAAGGCACAGTGGAGCGTCTCCTTAGGTGGTATCAGCAAGGCACGGTTCTTTCTGTGTTGTCTTTTCTCCTCAAGAATGATTCTACTTTTGTTCTCAAAAGAAGCAGCAGTGTTATAGATAGTGTGTGACCATGTCTCCCGACTGGAGGCCAGAGTAGACCAATGGTGATGATCAATATGGCCAAGGCTGAGGGATTGTTTCAGGGAGTCCTTGTATCTCCTCTTCGGGG
>JAWWLV010000179.1:38067471-38141951 GCA_035041135.1 Platyrinchus mystaceus
GCGCAGGCTGTGTCTCACCTAAAAAATCCATTGCGCAGGCTTGAAAGGTAAAAACACCTTTCCCAGATCTTCGTTCATGAAGACTGGCCACGTTATATCCATTCTCCAGACTGCAGTCACCAGCCAGAGGAAGAAAAAAGACTTGAACTACTCTTGCCACTCATCTGAATAAGCCTTATGATTTTTCAAAAGGCACAAGACAGAACATTTATGCTCACATATGCACGACATTGAGCAGAAGCAGTACTGAAACCCCAGATGTCATGCAGATACCTAGAGACTGTCCAGTTCACAAAGCACAAAGCAGAGACCAGAACTGGTGTCTCTGTGTGCTCTATTTCACCTTGTTCAAATACTTGCAATCTTTTCAATGGCTTAATATAACTCTTTTTCCAAGGAAATGCAGAGAAGTGGCACAAGTCCTTCTGCAGGGTCCTTCTGATCTCAGTATTAAGCACGATCACATTGTGCAGGCAGACCACAGCTGTGTCCTGACCCAGATAGCCTCATATCTGCAGAACTTGTCTCCTATTCTCTGAATACAGATAGTCCCTTGATTCCTTTCCAGTGGAGCCCACCTTTCCATTTGATCAGACACCAGTTCAGCAGTCCCTGTTTGTCTAAGACAAACAGACTGCACATTTTATCCTCAGTCCCTCTGAGCTGAGCACTACTTCTTTGTCCAGCCTACTGAAATACTCTAAAACAACAGAGAAGGGGTTTTGAAAATGTTTTTTTAAAACATACTCCAGTTCATATAATCACCCCCTAATTCAATCCTGAGTTTGGGAACTATCTGCTTATTCTGATTAAAATTCAAAGTCCTACCCAAGCATATAAACCTCTTGAGCCCTGGGATGTGGCACAGGAGGCTTGCTCCCAAAAATGTTTGTTTTGAGCTAGTAACATATCATAAGCAAAATAATAAGCTGTCAGTAGTCTAGAAATGTAACTAGATAGTCAAATTCAGCCCATGCATGTCTTTGGATTGCTCCTCAGATGATCTGATAGCACAATCTTATTGTGTCAGAAAGAATATTTTATTCAAAGACGTCTTCCAGACTTTCATAACCTTACCAATGTGTATTAAATAGCATCACTGAAAAATGTGTTCTGAGGCATTAATTTCTTTCTTTTTTAAGTATATGAAGCAAGAACATCTCAAAGGAAAAACAATCCAAATGGAAGAGAGGACATCAACCAGTCATAACAGAAGCAGGAAAGGAAGATAAACCTTGGACAGAAGATTTTTTTGTTTAAATTCTTATGTGATTCTAAAAACTCAGCTTTTCTGCCTCAGTAGACACAAAGAAACTTCACAGAAAAGACAAAAAATATCAATCATTGCCAAGACAATTTTTTTCCCAAAAAAGTTTTTTTGGGGGCTATGCAGTATGTCTTCTTGTAATTGTGAAATATGGGCCTGAAATATGCTGTCCCTCTCAAATTGCAGAGAAAACAAAATGCAAAATATGCCAATTCCACATGCAGATATGTGCATGAATAAAAACCAGATATGTCAGACATGATGCTTGTAACTGTGTGAATATTAGCAAAGTGTTGATTACTTATTAGTTCCAACCATGAGACAGGTCAAGGAGCTTGTACAGGAACATTCAGGCTTAGGAAGTCATCTCCAAGAACTACCAGTTTTAATAAGAAAGCAACCAACTATGACTATAAATTGAATCTTGGGCTTCTTCCTCAAACATCTCATTATCTGGAGAACATCTCTGACAGGCAAAAGAAATAGTATGTTTTGTTGGGGGTTTTTTGGATCATAATAGTAAGCAGTTTATCAACCATACGCTTATTTCCAAACCTCAAGCAGTAAAGCCTAAAAGAGACACCTACAAAAATCAGTCACCTTTTCACCATTAAAACACCCTCAACATAAATCCAAGCTAATGAAACTTACTGCAGTGACAAGATTGATATTGTATACAGAACACACCCTTCAGGGTTAAGAAAGAGCAACAGAAGCCCGACAAAAGAGTCTTTCTTCTGTTAACCTGTAAAAGCACACGTCAGCCAGTAATAGGCTGTGACAGAAAGTCACCACCGTGATCACCAACACAGGGGATAGCTGCTCCCTGCATAGATACACAGCCTATCCCAAGATTTTTAATATTTGCTTGTATCTGGAAATGTCACGTCCTATATCAAATTCAGTGATTACTGCTCCACAATTATCTGTCCAGCTTATGACAGGTGTCGAGGTTTTCCCATTAATTTATTTAATCAAACTTCTGTTTCTGTAACACGAGATCTAACAGTAAAGCCTTTGGAATTATTATTTAGTCTTTAATACCAAACACCAACACTCCAAACCTCTAAATAAATAAATCAGTCACATCCTGCTGGTACTAGCAGGTGCCTTTATGATACAAAGGATCTCTAACCCAGGTGAGTCCATAGGTCCACACATTCCAACCACACAGTCTAAGCATGAGGTACTATCACCCCTTAAACCAACTCTTCTGTAATGTTAGGTAGCTTCTAGCTTGGTAACTGCTGTATTTACATGAAATATTTACTGTCTGTCTAGTAGTTTGGCAGTTTAGCACAGCTATCAGCTTCAGATTTCAAAACAAGGCTACACTTTCTATTTAGGGAAATAACTCCTACATTTTTCATAACATCAGGAAAAAAGTATTTCATATAGGTTTAAGTTTCTTAAAAAAAAGAGGTTTTGTAGAATTGTCATCCCTCAGTTCATCCTTTCACTGTCCAAAGACAATTTTCATTTTTAGTCTTTCTTCTCTGGTATCAATATTTCACTGTACAAACCTTCCCTTTCATTTCACATAATGAAGCCATTTTAGAGTAGAATCAAAAAATTCCTCCAGAATTAAGAATGCTATTAACAGAGGGTCTTCTCCACATGGGAAAGTGGAATCTATTAGGCTCCAAAATGTCAAGGAGTTACCTGCTTCTGAGGCCATAAACTTTTGCAACAGTAAAACATAGGGAACTGTTCTAAGTGTAAATTAAGAGTCTCCACTACTTGATAGGGCTCTTTCCAAGATAAAGCATGCCTCTAAATTCATATTATAAAGTCTAACTATTTGATCCATAAACAGATGCAGCTTATAAATTATACATATATAGTATCATTTTTTCACTAATAAAATAAGCAGTACTACCAACAAAATAAAGTGCTAGACAGCATCTTAAAGGTAGTTTGTTTTTGTGGTTGTTGTTTTTTTTTAAACAATGGGAAGTCCACTCATGAATAAGGTGTATTCTGTTAAGCATATGTAGTAGATAGCTCAGAGACACCACAGGAGCACCACAAGAGGTGCAGCAGCACTGTCTGACTCTCAGCCAAGGTCACCTCCCAGCTCCTGAATGCTGTGTTAAACATTTAGTGATAAAGTGTTGTATAATGCAATTCTCCATTTTATTTAACTGTAAGTACTTGTAGCATTTGAGATAGACACTGGCTGCCATTGCAAAATTATTGTGAAGAGAAACCTCAACTTTAATTTTACTTAAGAAATCGGTATTTACTTAAGAAATTGAATCAGGTTTACTCAAGGCCTATTCAACTCTTATCCAGCTAAACTCTCAGAGAGAGTGGATATTCATAACTTTCTTAGTATTCCATCATGCAATGCTAGCTGAGATGGATTGAGGATCTTGTGACAATTTACTGGTTTATGAAAAGCAGAGGGGTTTCTGCCAAAATTCCATGCTGAAATCTAGATTAGATCTAGTGTTTCATCTCTCCCCATTACAAGGAGAGGAGGGTGGATCCAGCTCTGGACTATGATGCCAGATTTTCTTCTTAAACCATCACTACACAAACAAAAGGCAGAAAAGACAGCAGCTTTTGTTCTCAGCGATGACTGCTGTTTAGGGAGGACCTAAAAGATCAAACAGAGAAACTATGCATGAAACGTTGGGTTTGCTTTTGTCTGTAAAAAACAAACAAAAAACGACCTCCCAAAACCAAAACAAACAAAACCCCACCACGACAAAAGCACCACACTGGTATCAGGATAATGTGTCAACAAGAGGGGAAGAAACTGTCTTCCTACAACAGCAGTTGTAGAAAACATGGTCAAATAAGCAGGTGAAAGAACTTCTGGCACTGAAAACCTTTACTGGGGTCCCAATTCCAGAGTATGGTCCTCTGGTATTTCAAAGGATGGCTGCTGTCTCCACAGCTTTGTGCACAGCCCACTCATCCCATGGTACCCAATCTCTTCAGGTTGTGTCTCTTCACCTCAATATAACCTTTATTTGTTGTTAGCCAAGAGCAGGTACCCCTTCTTCAGCATTATAACACACACTTCATTACTGCACCTGAATGGAACTGGGCAACACTTCACAACATACCAGTTGCACCAATCTGCAGTAACATAAGGCCCATCTGTCACACAAGATTCACCTTTACAGCTCCTATGCTCCTTTCACATCTATTTCTTTTTAATACTGATGGATATACAAATGGATTTCTTGCTGATTTTTTCAAGAGAGTCTCCCTTTAGGATTCTCTGGTGTTTTCCTTCACAGGGTAAAGAAACCAGAAAAGAAACCCAACAGCCTCTGTCTCCAAACTAATTGCTATGTAATAATTTTTGACAAGAAATAATTTATGTATATCTATATATATATAAAAGAAAAAAAACTCTGTGCATGCATATATTTATTTTAAAAGATACAACTGATTCAAACCATACATACACACAGGTCCTGGACCTGTTTCTGGCTCCAGCCTGCCTTCCTGCAATACTATGCCTGTTTTGGTTACAACAGCTCCTTCTCCAAAGGTTTTTAATGAGTAATTCTACAGTACCCAGCCCTGGAGGCAGCCAAGGAGCCTCTGCAGAGCCGGCTCTGGGAGCCCCAGGGCCATCAGCACAGCAAGTCACCCTGCGTGGGTGGGGTGCCCTGGCACACAGTTTGCCTGCCCCAGGTGGGGCTGGCCCATGTAGCTGGAATTATCAGATCTGCTGTGACACAATTAATGCATTTTTAAATGCTTATTTCTAATTAGTCAATCTAAACCTCGAGAGCTATTACTATTAAAAGACTAACATAAACTTGCAGGTTTCTCAGATGATTTTTTTTCCTCATTTCTCACAATTGTTTTTTTCCAACTTTATTTAAATTACTAATGGCTCAATTGTTATCAACATGTTTAAACAAAAGCATAATTGACCAGGTGCCTCCAAATGATATTTAAACTGCCTTTGACCTCCAGCTTGCACAGAAAAAGCTTATGGTTCTATCACAGAGGGCATGATCCCCCAGCTAATATGACAATAAAGCAGACTGGGGAAAACAATTTGTTAGTCGTATGATTCATTTATTATTCAAATGTAATGATTAGTTAAATCCCTACCAATGACCTTACTTTAAAAAAAGAAAACTTACTCTGCTTCATAATAATCACCACTTGAACCATCTCTTCACTACATCAACCTTAAGAAAAGGAGATACTGCAGAAACTTTCTTCTAGAAATTCAAACTCTAGTAACACATCGAATTTTATTAATTAAATTATTCCATCTTTAACAAAGTATCCATATCTAAAAAGAACAGTCCAGGACTATGAGATTCTTGATTTAGAATAAAAGCAATGCTGAAAAAAACTGTACTCAAATTAGGAAATTGAGTTCAAGTATATCGCTCAAGCAAACGTAACACAAATGACTGGAAATTGATTCTCGATAAAAAGCAGACAGCTAACAAAAGTCAGTATATCAAAGCTTTTTTATAAAACTTTTAACAATTAAAAATCATGGTTAACGTTCCTAATGCCACCACACAGAAGGGCTTTTTCCCCCCCTCATACAAATAATAAATCTACAGCTGAGAAAGGGGCTATCAATCATGGTAGTAGTTTGCAAAGAGATATCACAGTATCAATTTAACCCAAAGAGAGATCAGATTTATGCTGTGTTACCGCAAAAAGAGTACGTTAACTTATCGTTAACTCCATATATGCTTAAAACACAACTCCGGATACACTTAAATAAAACCACAAAAAAGCACCACAAACAATAACAAAAAACACCACCCCAAAAACCTACCTAAGTTTTGACAGCCAGTTACTAATAAGTGAAAGCACTAATTTAGAGGGAGACTTCTACCAACTTCAGTAAAGCTCAGGTTCACCTAAGAAGTTTAAGGCTATTTATAGCTTCCAAAACAACAGGGTTTTTAATCAAATACACATGAAGTTTTTAAATAAAGGGGAAAAACACTCTCTTCTCATAAGAAAAATACTGAGAAAATTAAATAAACCCAAAAGGCAGTATTTCTATAGGTACTGTACATCTATAATTTCTGATTTCAGCAGAAGTTGCATAAAAGATATAGCAGTACATATTATCACTGGGCCATTAAAATCACAGTACTTTGGTCAAGTATCACTGTTCCCCTTTTGGAAAGTTCTGAGAAAAGCAAGCAGCATTCAGAAACACGTTAACTTCTCCAAGAAAGTTCTGCATCAAAACTCTGCTTTTAAACTTTTATTTTTTAAACAACAACAAAAAATTGTCCACTTAAGAAAGTTAAGTTGCCACCATCTTACATTTCAGAATACAAAACTGAAAAAAATCCCTATTAAAAAAAAGACAGGACTTCAGCCAAGTATTCAGCTACTTATTGCTGTAGTTGTAACTCAAGTCCATGGAAACCCTTATGTTTTGGTCGTTTGTAGAGAAAATATGTTTGGAATACTAGCAGCAATAGAAAACCCCTTTAAAACCTAGACACAGTTACACTGTTGAGCGAAAATTAGCAGAAATCATAACCATTGGAACATAATAAAGTATCCTGTAAAATTACAACTGAATTGGTAGCTAGAAAAACAGGGTTGATTTCAAATGCTATCCCAAAGCCTTATGCGGGCCTATGCCAGTAAAGTCCATTTTCCCCCACTAGGTAAAGCCCAGAACTACAACTACTTGAAACATAACAAATGCAGTCTTCATTCTGCTTCAATGCCTCATCTCACCCAACCTCCTCCAACAGGTAGAATACAGAAAATTGAAATAATTGCCAATTCCAAATTTAGGTGATACACACAAATATACTGTTAAACAAAGTTTGGACAGCAAACAGTACACCTGAGTTCAGTCATACAAACTAACTTCTGTAAATAGCGTTAGACGAATATATCCATGTCTCTAATATGAATCTAGATGTATTTTCTTACAAAACGCATTAATAGAAATATCCAGGCAAATACATACCATACAATAGCAAAAGCTTTAAGCCCCATTTAATGACTTTCAGATTAAAAATAGAAGGCAATTAAGATTTACTCAAAATTACAATTAAGAAAAGCTTTCACAGTGCAATATTGAAACTGTCACAAAGTTAAGAAAATACTGATATCAAAGTACAATCACAATGTTAAAGTAGACAAAACTACTATACAAGGGCATATCTTGTAAAATTAAAAGGAATGAACACAACATAGGGGACATCTCATGTCCCTGCTCTACATATCTCATTTCCTAGTCTTCAGAGTCATAATTGTGTCTTTTGGACATTGGTATAAATCTTGTTAAAATTAAGAGGTTCATTCTTCTTTGTAGAACAGATTTCAAAGCCCAGTTATTCCTCGATGATACGTTCTTCATCACTGCACAATTTCGAAGTAGTGCAATATTGCCATGATGTGCTGAGGCATGAACACATAGCCTGTGTACAGTGCCATTCCAAGAATGGAAACTAGCATGGAATCTGAATTACAGTTGAGGAAAAAAGCATTTGAAATAGGAAGTGCATGAGACATCACAAACTATAGCATTAAAACTTTACCGGTTGCTATCTTATAACATTATGTTTTGCAATCAGACAAGGTCAACTGTATTCAGAAATTACAGCTACAGAAGAACCAACTGAACACCCAAAACCAGAACACCAGTAGAAGCAATTAGGTGAATTGCAAAGGATGCCTTGCAAGTTGTCCACTGCCTTGTCACCGACACAAGACAGGCCAGTGGACGGGAAGCATACTGGAGAACAGAAAATGGGCACAGAGAAGACACAGGTTTTTACATGCATCTTCCTAGGTGTTGAGCAGGTCTGCAGAAGCCAGCCCCATCCAGTCAAGCAGAAAAAAGTCAACCATCACAAAAATCCAAAACAAAACAAAACCACAATAATATGATAGCTGTACTGAATACTACCATTCTTATTTGTGGATGACCTCATTTTTAAGCAGACGTGACATGCTGATCTCAACTTCCTGGAACAGAATGACCTAAGAAATTCAATTTACGATGCACAAAACACATCTGGTGTGAAAGTTGTAGTTAGCATAATAGTCAGGAAACCTCACATCCATTTCTAGCTGCCAGTGTCCTCTCGGGCTCTAAGTCACTATAATATTTGGTCCGTTTCTCCATCAATAGTACTGTACTACAGCAGATCACACTGCAAAACAAACTTTACATGAAGTTATCATCTAAAAAATCTTAAGATGACCACTTTATTAGCTGAATGCCTAAAGGAGAGGTGAGACAACAGCTTATATGTAAACATACAACTGGACTTTTATCAAGCTCTAGGGCTCTTGAAGCTTTGTCTAAAGACATCAGATTACTGAAAGATTACACCATTGAAAGTTTAAGGTTTCAGAAATTCAAAAGCACTGAAAACTAATAAAAATCTGTTGATTTCATCCAACTACCTGCAGAGATTCAGTAAACTTAGACCAAAACACTATAAAAGGCACTGGAGATTAACAAGCATGATAACCCCAGACAGCAGTACTCAGTTTCTGCAGGTGACACTGGAGGAGCTGCGCTTGCTCTGCACCTTCGTGAAATCAAGTCACCACATACAAGTTTAACAAATGCTCTATGACTGACTTCCCTATGGCAGAGCAGAGGTATTAGGTGTGCTTAGTAGAGCATACTAGCTGCTTGGTGTATTTATAGTCCCAGAATATACTATATAGTAAGAGATACTAAAATGAAGGTCAACACATAAATCCGCGTTTCTGTATCGGCGCTCTCCTCTGATGCTGGAGCACAAGCAGCAGCGTGACACACAGCAGAGCCACACACCATCAGCTCCCAAGGCCACCGTGTCTGCGCTGCAGCCATACAGCACCTGGCAGACACGGCCCACCCATGGCCAAACAGTCCGGTCTGAGGACAAAAAAACATTTTTGCTGATCTGAGATCACAAGCGATACTTGTGCCACTCATTACATTTGTCAGTTAGGTGGCAATATGAGCATTTTATGAAAGTAAATATGCATACACTTTCACTTACTTAAATTTTTTGCACAATTTAAAAAGGAAAAAAATACTCATGACAAATATTATTGCAGTGAGAACAAAAATTAAGTTTCCTCAGTGAAACAGACATGGCATAAAAGGAGAAAGGTAAGTTAGCAAGGAACACATTTTGAAGGTAAGAACTCCTATCTAAAGAACTGTGCATGGTAAAAAGAAAAGTAGTAAGTTTTTATAATCTCCATTTCTACTGACTTGACACAGGAAAAAAAATAAATGTCTGATCACACCACTGTAATTTAGGCAACCACTTTTAAACAACAAAAGTGAATTTCTTTACTGAACTGAGCAGTATGTCAGTAAAAGCACTTTCTCACTACTACTTACACCCTTCTCTTCATTAATGTTTTCATTCATTTCTCTTTGCCTCTCAACGTTAAGTGGAGATGGCTCAGGGTCATTCACACTGAGATATCAAGTCAACACCAAAACAGCTCCACTTCAGAGGAAAATACTAGCGATGCCATAACAATACTGCTGATAAGAAAGGACCGGGTAAAGAAGAAAACCTGTAAATAGTCTATACAGATGCCTTTACATGAGGATCTATCAAGTTCTTCCACTCCAAAAGAGACAGGTAAACTTACCAGCTCGAGGATTAAATACCTATGTAATAAAAGCCTTGTGACAAAGCACCATGAAAACATAGGCTTGCACGGTTTTGCAGCGTGCACATTTAGTTTTCTCTAGGCAAAAATACAACAGAAAACATTAAAGATACCTTTCCTTAACAGAAAGCTCGAGATTTCAGTACAAAAGCCGGAACTGCCATAACTCTAGAGATATAAACTTGTGCTGGAGGAGAAACGGACTAGGTCGCCAGATGCCCGGACACGGAATGCGAAACAGCGGAATGAGGATTATTCCCAGATCGGGCAGCATGTTAGTGCGGGAGGGAGAGGAGCTGAGCAGCTGCCTGCGAGGAGAGGACGAGGCTCGGTCCCGAGCGGAGGCTGCCGCTCCTCTGCACACTGCGGGCTCCGGCCGCGCTCGGCGCCTCAGTCCGGCTGCCCCCGGCCCGGCCCGGCCCGACTCTCCCCCAGCCCCAGCAAGCCCCGCCGGGGCAGCGCCCTCGGCACGGCCACGGCCCAGACGCTCCCCCGGCACGGCGCCCGCAGGCCCGGCGGGACCGCCACACCCGCCCGGCCGCCTCTGGGCAGCCCCGGAGCCGCCGCCGGGCGGAGCAGGGAGGGGGGGCAGCCCCCGGCGCCGCACACACACACACACACACCCCGCCAGAAGGATACTGAAGACGGTGCGTTCCCACGGCTCCAGCATGTAGAGCGCGGTGACCAGCAGGTACTGGTAGTACAGCCACGACATCTGCTTCAGCGCCGACACCAGCGCCATACCGCTCCCCGCCGCCAGCGGCCCCGCGCCGGGCCCAGGCCGAGCGCAGCCGGGCGCTGCAGCCGGGACCGCCCTCCCCCGGCCCCGCCCCGCGCCCGCCGGCAGAGAGGCCGCGGCCTGTGAGCCCCGCACGGGGCGGTACCGGTGATGCCACAGCCCAGCGGAACCGCGGGGACACTCAGTAGCCCAGCCCTCCCCGAGGAACGCCCACATCGGGCCCAAACTCATTACGTTACGAGGCTGGCCCTGAACCTGGTAACCTGCCAGCCCGAGTCACACCTCCTATTCAGATTTGATCTAGGAATCACGGCAGACCCGAAGCCTGTGCTCGGCAGGGCCCACGGGAGGCATGTTAAAAATGCTCTGCACAGGCCTTCAGTTTCGCCCAGAAACACGGCTCAGATAAATGCGCCCCTAAGATCGGCCAATTGTGATGACATTCATCTGTATTAATAGAAAAAACAAAGGGGTAATAGATCAACTGTTTACTGTGACTTGCTAACTTTTCACTGCCCTAAGGCACTTGGAGCCAGAAACTGGAGGGTGTGGGGCACCCCTGCTCTGACTGCTCATTGGCCTAAGATAAGAAGAAATTACCAGAGAGCAGTTTGGGACTACATGATTAGGAAGGCCCTTGGCAGTTTATACTGCTACTCTAGAAGGCACGAGTTGAAAGCCGTTTGGAAAGGGATGTACACAATCATCAGGCACCTTAACTAAGCAGAGCACGCGCTGCAACCACCAGGCAGCAGGTCCAGGTCACCAGCCAGGATCTCACTTGCCAAGTGTGCACACCGTAGCTTCCGATTAGAAACTGGAATCGACCCACTATACTCACTCTGCTTGGTAAATCAATTTGCAATTATGTCACTGAGCAGTGATTCTGTTCCTGCAGCCACTGCGCCCCTACCTTCACCTGTGCCATTTGTACAATGGAAAACAAGGAAATGCAACTACAGGAGGATGCACATAGGAGTTATTTACACAGCTGCAAAATACAACTACAGAACCAGGAGATAACTGTGAAAAAGAAAAGCAAGTAGCAGACACCACTTCAGACTGTACTGTTTCATGTGGCAGGAATCTGAAAGGGGATTTAATTCACCCAGAAGACATTTAGACACACTTTATCTTTGCAGATTTCTTAAAACACAAATGAGAGCACTTGCACAGTTAATACCCCCATACAGCTGCCTACAGGAGCTCTTGCCTCTACCCAAGACTGCCATTGCTTGTTGCAATTGCTGCTGGAGGAGCTCTGTGTTGGTGTTGCTGCTTGAAAAGGCAGTGGTAATCATGAAAGGCGCCTTTCTGTATAAACGTGTCCAAAGTTCAAGGACAAGTGGGGTATTCAGCGCAAGTAAAGCATTACTCCCATTCAAAGCTGCAAGAGCATTATCAACATGGAGCAAACAAGTCCCAGTCCTGTCTGCTCCTGTGATTCCTAACAAGAAGCTCTGCAATTCAAGTGGTAAGGCAAACACAATGCAGCAGCAAGAAAGGACGTGGGATGAGAGGAAAGGTAATGTCTAGAGGTGTGCCATCTTCAAAATCCTGCACTGCATCTGCCCTAACCCACCAGGTGGGTGGCCCCTCACACTTTTTTGGTGTGGTGCATACTCACGAGAGATTTTTTGCTAGTTAGTCCCTTCAGAAAATGGACAATATTCCTCTGTATAGAGTTTCCCCTCCTGCACCAGCTCCATTTTACCCCTGCTTAGGGACTGTCATCACCTAGTAATAATCCTGATACCACCCGCATCGATTCTTGAGCCCTTGAACTACATTCCCACATGCTCATGGATCCAGCAGGTCAGTGCAAAGACCCTTAACCTAGAGAGCCTTTGTGCTTCACCTGGAACACGAAGAGAGCTACACTGAGGCCAGCATGCCCGAAAGCACAGACCAAATCCTCTGTATCACATCTGTTCCTCCATACTTCTACCAAGAAGAAACAGTTCTTTATACATTCAAAATTTTCCTTATGCACCTCCTGGCTCATGGCACATAGTAACAATTTCTCTCACTTTAAATGATCCCACAGCTATCTGATACTGCAAGTCAGACACTCCACTAAGGAGTCTGACTAGTAGGTAGCAAAGCTGAGATTGAGATCTTGTTTCAGGCATATCCCAAACCTCAGAACCAGTATGGCTCCATTTTATTTGTAGGTTGTACATGCAGAGGAAGGAATACCATACTGGCCAACCAAGTAAGTGTTCAGCAGCTGCACTGACAGTTCTCTACTTCACCAAGCAGAGGTTCAGTTTCTGCTGATTTGAAAATAGTAATTCAGCGTTTTTCTCATGTAATCCTGACAGAAGAACCAACAAGTTTATTTCTTCCTAATCTCATTAACAGTGTAGAATTAGTGTGTGTAGATTAGTAAAAAAACTACACCAGGGACACAAAAGGTAACCAAAGAGTCACAAGATTTTATTATAATCTAAACCACAAAAGAAGTATGTTCTTCAGGTTCTTGCCTCCCAAGTTTAAGTATTTCTGACAATTCCTCAAAGCACATATAACAAATTATTCCTAGTACTATGACAACAAAAAGCACAAAGATGAGATTTTTTTTTCAGACAGACCACTGTTCAAAGTAGACTTAAAAAGATCAGGCTATAGAGAGGAGATTTACTAATAAAAAACAAGAATTCATCTCTTGGGCATACACCTGGAGGAAGAGAGGGAAGGATCCGTTGTTAACCATACAGTGGCTTCATAAATATCAAGTAGCAGAAGCTCTTTATGTGTCCATAAAGAAGACATAAACGTACTAAAGAAACAGAAAAAGCATACAAACTAGCTCTATGGTCATAGATCTGACCATAAATTTCTTCTTAAAATGTGTCATTGTAAGGAAAAAGGACAATAAAGTTCAGTACTTTCTTCATATACATATTTACATGTAGAACATTCAGCTGTATTAAGTATTAATATGTTGATTTCAATGATCCACTGCAGAACAATCCATGCCAGCAAACTCAATATAAGCTCGTTTTCCACTCTATGTAAATGGAAGTTTCAACTTTTTGAGATCTTAATGAATGAAAAATCCAAATATAGTGACAATTCCTTCTTTATCAAAGTGTCCTGGTTTTGGCTGGGACAGAGTTCATATTCTTCTCAGTAGCTTGGATTTAGTATGAGAATAATGTTCTTGTGAACACACTGATGTTTTGGTTGTTGCTAAGTGGTGCTTATCCTAAGTCAAGGACTTTTCAGTGTCTCATGCTCTGCCAGTGAAGAGCTGCACAAAAAGCTGGGAGGGAACATGACCAGGACAGCTGACCAAACTGGCCAAAGGAATATTCCGTACAATAGAATGTCATGGCTCAGTACATAAACTGGGGGAGTTACATGGAAGGGGGTTGATCGCTGTTCAGGGACAAGCTGGGTATTGGTCAGCAGGTGGAGAGTTGTGTTGTGGTGGGCTGACCCTGGCTGGATGCCAGGCACACACCAAAGCTGCTCTATCACTCACCTCTGCAAGTGGACGGGAGAGAAAACATAGCATAAGATCCATGAGTTAAGGAGCAGGAGAGATCACTCATCACTGTCATGGGCAAAACAGACTGAACTTGGGAGATATTAACTGAATTTATTACTAACAAAATCGGAGCAGGATAATGAGAAGTAAAATAGATCTGAAAAACACCTTCCCCCCACCCCTACCTCCTTCCTGGGCTCTACCTGCTCCCCACCAGTGGTGCAGGGAGATGGGGAATGGGGGTTACAGTCAGTTCATCACTCCTGCCACTGTTCAGGGAGAAGAGTCCTTCCCCTGCTCCAGTGTGAGGTTCCTCCCACCAGGAGACAATCCTTAATGAACTTCTCCAACATGATTCCATCCCACGGGCAACAGTTCTCCACAGACTTCTGCAACATGGGTCACTTTTCCACAGGGTGCAGTCCTTCAGGCACAGACTGCTCCAGCATGAATCTCACAAAGGGTGACAAGTCCTACCAGTAAAACCTGCTCCAGCGTGGGCTCCTCTCTGCACGGGTCCACAGGTCTCTGCCAGGACCTTGCTCCAGCATGGGCCTCCCATGGGGTCACAGCCTCCTTTGGGCACCCACCTGCTCTGGCGTGGGCTCCTCCACGGGCTGCAGCTGCATCTTTGCACCCCCAGGGACCTCCATGGGCTGCAGGGGGACAGCTGCTTCACCATGGGCTGCAGAACCTCAGCTCCAGCACCTGGAGCACCTACTCCCCCTCCTTCTCCACTGACCTTGGTGTCTGCAGAGTTGTTCCTCACATATTCTCACTCTGCTCTTCTTTGGCCACAATTACTTCTATGCAGTATCTTTTTTTCTTTCTTAAATATATTATCACAGAGGCATTACCACTATTTCTGACTGGCCCAGCCCTGACCAGCAGTGGGTCCGTCCTGGAGCAGGCTGGCACTGGCTGTCAGACATGGAAGAATTTTCTACCAGCTTCTCAAAAAAGCCATCACCACTACCAAAAGCTGGCCACACCGTTGTGCATCACTTACTTTCTCTCTCCCTCTCCTATTATCATTATCATATTTGGTTTCAGCTATTAAATTGTTCTCATCTCACTCCATGAGGTTTAGCCTTTTTTCCAATTTTTCCTCCCCACTGACAGAGGGGGAAGTGAGCAAGCAGTTGCGTGGCTTAGTTGCCAGTTGAGGTTAAACCACAACACAAACCTACCTGTGTGCAAATCTACCAAGAACACAAGCCTGAGGACACCCAACATCCTGACTTAGAGTTGTTTATCCCATGCCATAAACATGACCAGTGCAGCTACAGAGAACCAGTTACTATACAGTTGTTTATTCCAAGGAGCAGTTCTAATACATACTCAGATAATGGATAGTATATATACAGGGAATGATCATCATATACAGATCTTACATGATATTTATAAAATTTTAAATCCCCAATGATGTAACCACCTGACGGTAGAAAGAATATTGCTCTCAAGTGCACACAGTTAACTGTATTCCTTTCATAAAATTTGCAAAAGTCCAACCATTATAAAGTTCTCTGATGAAAATACACATTTACAAGACCACAGTTTAAAAAGGCTAACATAAATGCCTGCATTTCTGACACTTCCCACACTCCTAAAACAGTGCAATATTTTTTCCTCTGCATTTGCACATTAGGAGTGGCTGGCTAGAACATTGAAGAAGTGAAAAACTTCATCTTTATCCATTACTGCAACTTCAGTTGAGCATTCAGTACATAATACTGGATGATATACTTCCTCCTCTTCTTGACTGGATTGTACAGAGCTAGTTTCTTTGCTCTGCTTCATTTTCTTACTTCTTCTCTTTGCTTTCTTTCTGTATTTCAGTATTTCGTCTTTGTTAACAGCGCAGTTCATCACAAACATTGCTCTATACTGTGTTTTGTAAGATTCATGCCTATGGAGAAGGGGAGAAAATCTAAGTCATACCATTTATACAACTCTGCTTCCAGAAAATCTGTTACCATCACCGAAAATGGGATTAAAGATATGAAGTACCATGACAAAGAGCTGAAAGCCAACTAAACATGAAGTTTTATAAACAGAAGTCACAACTACAAAAATAATAAAATCATAGAATTGCAGCCATCTGTTATGTTTTTAAGGCATTTTTTAAAAAAATGCTGGCTGTTGCTGAAATAACCAGCCTGGAGTACAATGGTATTGGTACTGGAGAGTTATGTATTGCTACATATAGCTGGCAATAGGTGGAAGATCAGGAGTGCAAATGACTCAGCTACTGCCACTGACATCCTAAAATGTCTTGCAAGCCTGAAATTCCTTATTTATAAATAACAAGCATTAAGACATCATACTAGAAAAAGCATGTCTATAGTAAAACATAAAATGCATTTTCAGCTGTCATCAGTCTTAACAACTGTATATCTGGAGGATGTAGCAAAATTCAGGGCTTTTGTTCAATTTAACACAACGTCCCTAGGGTGCAGTTTTACAGCAGCTTCCTACCTTGACTTCTGCTGGCTTTACTGCTTGTGTAATGCTGTGCTGAGCTATTTCAGTTGATTAAAGCCAGGAAAGACCAGTTTGGCAATAAAAGTTGAGAGTTTTCTGTCGGCTTAGCAAACTGAAATATTTAATTATAGAACAGGGTCAAGAAGTACCAGTGCCAGCAAGGCCGACAGAGAAAAACAGCACCCAGTACTTAGATTATTTGAGGCTGCTGTGGAATTTCATCCTCAATCATCAGAAACACTCAATAAATGATAAGTAGCTTATTCCTCATTTCACAAGATTTCTTTCTCCTGTTACTCCTAGTTCAAGAGTCCTCTCCTTAGTATAGTGTAGGCAGCACTAACTAGATTTGCAATGAAGATACTGAAGAGCAGCAAACAGTATGGATTCTCACCTGAATACTTTCCTGGCACTTTTAAATGTAACTCAAAACCACAACTGTTAAGACTCAAACCAAGTAAGAATTCACTATCTTGATTTTGCTTAATCCTTTAACAAGGCTCTTTTACACAAAAATAACCTGGAATAGTTTTATGTCTCTAAACATCAAGCAAAAAAAAAAAACAACCCAGGAACAGGTATATATCTAAAAAAACCCCAATCTGCCTGAACTACCTGCTTAGTCCATGACTATTATTTTTTTCAAAAGTTTACCTTGTCCACTTTGGTAAGGTTCCACCTTATTCTTCCACATCTCCAAATTGTAGGTTAAACTGATCATCATTCTTACAAACCAGCATCCAACCCTAAACCTGATTCACACCTACCCACCTGCTCGTTATTAGCGCGATCAAACTGAATACAACAAAAATACCACTGACTGAAAAAAGACATTACAAAAAGACCCTTATTGTTCACTAGTTACCTCTGGCAGTCCAGGCATAATGTTGTCATGCAGGCAGGGCAATTCAAAACAGCATCACTACTTGGAACAGGTGCAGGTTTTGCCTGCTGCTGCTGTGGAGCTCTTCTTTGGTTACGGTACCTACCGATCCAAGAAAGGAGGAAGGAGAGACAAAAAATAAATTACGTGCCCTTGCTGTGGTCATGTCAATTCAACTGTCAAACCTTTTTTACATTAAAATATAACATAAATAAAGCAGGGGAAAGCACATACCAGTATCTTTTCATTTACTTTGTACAGAGAATTTTCATTTGGAGAGACAAATGCATCTGGCATGAGAATTTGTGCCTAATAACCCTCTCCTCTGACAAAGGAGGTATCTCAAGTGCAATCTCTGCAGGCAACATGCGTTAATATTACCTTATTCAACAAATATACATGGAGAATTTTACTTTAGCTCCAACAACCATTTTTCTGCTCTACCCTTCAAAAAACCCTCAGTAAAGCAGATTTGTGCTGTTCCTGTTTTATCTGAACGTTTTGTGGCTTGCTAAGTTCAAAGTTTTCCAAAACTAGAAATACAGTATTTAGCAGGAACAGATACTAATTAACAACCAAATTATCTTACAACTTTCGATTCACTGCATGGTTCTTTAGATGAGATCTACAGACAAAACTGGCTTACAGAAGTCAGAAATCCTGATTTTAAAAATTTCAAGTTTTGTGTAGTTTTGAAGACTCAACTTCCATTACATACAAATAAAACATTTTACAGGCTTCTAAATTTCATATGCTGTAAGCTATAAATAAAAAATAGTTTCACCGCATGGACTTGACAGCATTTGCTTTTTCTCTACATTCATCATTTTCCTTTAAAATTCTCAGTTGATACTAAGCATCCTACAATTCAAGGATGGTCTCTTACCCTCTCCTCTGTGAGTCTACCCACTCTTGGTCTCTACTGTCTTCCTCTGGGTCATACAGCAGTTCATCATTGGAAAGAATCCGACGCTGCTGATGTTTTCTGTTTTTCCGGACATCCTGTGTATCTGGAAGGATTAGTGCAAGAATGTGTTACATCCATCAGGCATATGATAATTCTCTACTTAAATTATCAAAATACTTTTTCAATTTTCCTTTTCCATCCTCACAATAAATTTAAACTAGCTCATCTAGCTCACCTCTCCTCCAAATACATGACACCAAAGCATTAACACACCTTATATACACTGGGACACATCATCAAGTTGCAGGAACTACACTGAGATTATACAGGCTGGTAGTTCCTCCCAAAAGGCTGCCTTCAGGAACAGCCTCTTGACCCCCCCAGGAGGATTCTACAGGATCTGAAAGTGAGAGGTACCATAATGATGCCCTCCTCTCTCCTCTGTCATTTACCTATTTTATCTTCATCCTCTGAATCAGAATCAAAGTAAATATCATCATAGTATTCTGAAGTGGTGGCAGGTCCAGTCTGCCCAGTATTTGAGGAAGTACCTATGGGTGAAATTAAAGAGAGAAATGGTAGGAACACACCAACAAAAGGACAGCAAGTACACAGCCCAGAACAAACCTTCACTTTTGTTACTCTATCCAGAGTGCTCTGCTCTATCTGGGTGTGTTAAGTAACAACTCTCCCAATTTATTCCCACATCCTGATCATCCACATTACTTGTGTTATTTCACATACAGGTGTTCCCTCAAAGCAAAGCTACTCCCTCCCTCTGAGATGAACCTCAGGAAGGTTTAAAGGAAGGTTTCTCCCAAGGTACACTCCTTTTAGGCATAGAGAGCACCAGATCAAATATGCCTATCTCTGCCCTATGTAATACACATAAGACACACCAAAAATCTTTAGTTGTGTGAAAGAAATACAGGTGTAGCACATTGTTTCACAAACTTTGATTGCAATAAAATTCACTAAAAAAGTCCCCAAAATTTCAAGGCCACAAAAGTTCAAAAAAGACCTAGGTGAACTGCCAAACACATGCGTCACGGCCTGTCTGCACCAAAATTCCCATCCTGTGCTGGATGGATGTGGTAGTGTAAATATTATATATTCTTAACAAGATCAGATTTGGCCACTAACATAGATAAAACTAATAAACGCGCTGAATGCAGAGTGAAGTCCCCAGATTGATGTGAATACCACATTGATTCACCAGGACATTAAGAACACTTTGTGAGGTGTTTTGTAATAAGTAAGAACATCATATGCTACTCAAATGCCAAAGCATCCATCTCTTGCACAGTCCAGAACACAGATATCGTCAATAGTTTTACTACTTGCTGCAACAATTATGAGCAGGTAAGGGAGGAAGCGATTAATATTTTTCCTGTTTCCTCCAACTGCTTCAATATACCATATGCTATTCCTTTCTTCAAGAAAGGCCTCCAAAACTTACCAGCCATCCGGAGCCATTAGATAAAGTACAACAGACTGCAACCTGCCCAAGAGACTTCTAATCACACACGGAAGAACTTTAAGAGATACTGGAAAAAAGGGGTTTGATCCAACAGAAAGAAATTGTACTAAAGCAGGTAATCAGAAGTTCAAAACCACCAAAACTGAATTCTTAAAAAAATGGGAAAAAAAAGCATTCACTGAAACAGCACCTTGTGATCATTTCTGCAGGCACCATCAGCCATTTTAAGAGTTTTCCCTTGGCTTCAAAAAACTCAACTATCACTGCACACACAGCCTCCCTAGCCATAAGAATACTATGTTAACTTCACACCATTTATCTCATGATTTTATATGCAAGCAGCTGTTAAGCATAATTTACCCATATCTGGTGATTTCCATTTGCCTTCCATAGTCTTCATGGTGGTGTTCAGTTCTGCTTCCATCTCCTTTTGGAACTCATCCTCACTGGAAGACTCGCTCTCCCCAGTCAGGCATTCTCGTATCAGCTTCCGCTTCTGGTCAGGAGTGCCGTGTAGAAGCACATCCACCTCATCCTCTGAGCTACAAACATTTAAGCGTTACACACCTAATCGTTACAACCAGCTTAAAACACGGACATAGTGACTTGGAGAACGAACACCTGAATTGTGTGGGTGCACTGGGAAGCACTTATTCATGTTTATGGAAAACGTACTTATAAAAACACTTTATTAGCTTGGTGATATTAAAACTTTGGTTTAAACGCAAAGGAGCTTCAGCCGACTGTGTCCCTGCAGCTCCCGCTCCGCGCAGGGGCCGTTTAACACACCGCAGCGGTGCGGTCAGAAACATAAATACGCCGGTTCCAGGGAAGGAAATCCCGCGGCTGTCGCGAGGCCGATCCTGCTGCACCCCGCAGGCGGCCCGGGGCCGGAGGCAGCCCCGGCGCACACGGCGCGGCCCGGCCCGGCGCCCGGGCCCGGAGACGCCGGGCGGGAGCGGGGCCGCTGCCGCCGGCCCGAGCCACCCCGCGGCCCGCAGCTCCAGGCGCCCCGGGCTCGCCCGCACCTGCTGAGCGCTCGCTCCTCGTCGCTGGGCTCCTCCACCACGTACGGATCGTCCTCCTCCCGCAGGCGGCTCATGGTGGCAGCCGCCGCTCCGCCGCTGCCAGGCCCGGCCCGGCCCCTTCCGCGCAGCCCCGCGGCTTCCGGCGGCCGATCCCGCCCGGCCCGGCCCCGCCCGCCGCCTCGGCCCGGCCCCACGGAGCCCGGGCGGCCCCCGCGGGAGAAGGCGGGGACCGGCCCGGCGGGTCTTCTCCCTTTGCTCCTTGAAGTTGCAAGTCTTCGGGTCACGTTTTAAGCGCTTTGCTCCGGCCTCACCGAGCCAGGATTAGAGCTTCAAGAGACACACCCAATACCAAGAGGATTGAAAAAAATTTAATGAGCTAGTAACACTGAACAGCAAAGACTAACCTAAAAACTGTTCCCACATCCTACTTAAAATATTTACAATTTTGTTAACTGTATATACATTGTCATCTTTTCCCTTATAGTCTATTTATAGATGAGTTCCTTAGGAATTATACCTGTTATATTTGGAAGATGAACAGCACGGTATTAGTGTAGTAGGCATTGCTGGGAATACTCTGTACTAGGCGAGTTATCGAGAGCCATTGGGCACTGGCCATCGAAGCCTGAGGTGATGCGTACACGAACCAACACACAATGCAAACTCCTCGGCAATGTTCTGATGTGCAAGGCAGCAGGGTAAAGTATACTCCACTGTGCAATTCACCTTATTTGAGAAAAAAAAAAAAACAAAACACAAAACCAAATCTCACCTCTGTGTGGCAGTACAGGGCATCTGTAATCACAGAGACACTGACTTACACTGATCTGCACTTCCAAATGTATCATTCACTCAAAATTCTGCTGCTCCACTGATGGCCTACAAACCCATGTAAAGCAGCAATCCCACTGTGAAGAGCAATTCATCAAGTAAAGCCTAATTTTACAACATCCTGAAATTACATAACAGAACAGCACCTCTTGAAAAAAAATTGTGGTTCAAGTAAAGAGATACAAATCAATACAACTATTAAAACTGGCTTCATAGTTCTAAGTCCAGTTAGCAGAATGAGATCCTTTTCACATATTCCTTCATAGGGAATACCTTCACTTCTTTTTCTGAAGCAAAACTTTTTATCTGTGTCACAGTGGGGCAGTATTACCTTTCATAGATATTTTATGCACTTTCTGAACTCCCTTCTGCTACTACATCCCCTTTCTGGAAAGAAACCCCTAAGAAGTTCTCTGTAAAGTATTTCTGCCAAAGAAATTGCAGAGTCAGCCACCAAGCTCAAAACAATTTAAGTACACTGGATAGGAAAGTCACAGACAAACAGATAAAACCTGAGAATGCAAGTGAAAAAGTACCGGGCAAGTAGTGTCAGACCAATCCAATACTTAGTCAATGGTTTTTACGTGATGAGTAGAGAAAAAAAAAATCTAATTTACTAGAAAATATTAAGCTTACAGATGATACAATGTCTGCATAATTTTAGAAAAATCATTGATTTCATGGTTTATTTTACAATAATTGGATTAGTCTACAAGTTAAGGCAAACATACTAATGCATCTGCTTTTCTTTTTAAATCATAGTTATAAAGGTTACACAAAATTCTCCAAAATTTCTAAGAAATGTTCACAATTGAAAAAAAGATAAGTTTTTTGATATCAGTACATGAAAAAAAACTAAGACAGTGTATACAATGTCATTATAGTAACAATATTCAATATCTAATGGTAATATTTAGGCCATTTGAACAATGTGTTTCAAATGGTGAACTTCAGAAATTACTTACAAAGGTAAATAAGATTGCAGCCGTATCATAGTATTCATAACATGAATATGATTACATTGGCTATTTTCACAAAACCCGAGCATTTGTTTTCTGAACAATGAAAGCATATAATGATTAAATAAACATGAATATGTATGTATAACAAGTATGCTGTTCATATAGTCTGGAGCTACTTTCAGGTGTTTGTTCTAATTCTTTTGAAAGAAGAAGCTTGCTTATGTGCACTTGGTCAAATGTTTTCTCCAGGGAACTGTAAATGCCTATTTAAAGTCATGAAAAGAAACTCCAGAGGAGGGCAGCCCTTGTTAGTGGAAGGACGGAGCGTAGCTTATGTGTCACCGTTTAACACTGCCAGGCAGCTCTGCAGAAGCTGTAAGTTACCCTGTAAAAATAAAGAAAAATATCACCACAGTTCTCTTCCTTCTTTTACTCTTGTCACAGATGTTTTTTAAATAGCAATACCACCACTAAAGCAGAACAGACAAGTTTTAAGCATATAGAAAAATACTTGTGTAAGTAACTTTTATCTTAAAAGAGTTTTTTGAATGTAGATATATTGTGTCATGGAACTAAATGGCACCATTTTGAGGTTCAAAAATAAGCACTTGGTACCCTTTTCACGTTTATTCCTAAAGATCTAGTCTAGTCACAAAAACTATTCACTGCAGCAAAAACTATTTTCTCAGCAATGAAGTTCACAGTTGCAAAGTTTTAAATTTTTTATATAGCAAGTACCATTACTCTGTGACTGGAATATGATTCCCAAAGAGTAAGTATTCATATATTACATTGAATACCGAATTTATCAACAAGTATTAAACAACTCATAGCATTCAGGATCTCGTTGCTTATAGCAGCCATCCGAGCTCACAGCTCTGTTCAGAGACAGGCCTTGCCTGAAAAACAGCAGACTGATTTACCAGCTTAGCCAGGTGATTTAGCCATCAAAGTTGAGTTTAGCAATAACAGCTGGAGCTACAGAAGTGATTATCGGAACATTACCTCAGCTTAACTCTAAACCAAGCTCTGCCCTTCTTTCCAAACACAGTTTTTAATCTTATTTAAAGCATTTGACTGTACCATAAACAGACTGATTTTCAGTTATCTGAATGAATTTACAGAACTGACACCTTTGTGAAGTGAAGCAAGTATGATTGACAAGCCAGGATTTACTTTGCAAGAAAAAAACACCAAAACAATATGATATTTACAATACTCACACTATTTCGTGCATTCACTTATGCTTAGATCATTTTAAACTACTAGCAATTCACTATGAAATAGCTGGACTAGATTTGTTCCCAAATCTGAAATCTCCATGTAAGAAAAAATGTCAGGCTGTTGACAGTGTTAAGAGTAATTCCTACCAGATCCAGATAAAATGCAGAACACACGGTTTTCTGAATGCCCAGTTATGAACATGAGAAAAGCTGCTTACTTCTAACAAAAATTTTGGATCCAAAAAGAAACACGTAAAGAAAACTTCGGACAGACAAAAACATGTAAGTAGCTGTGATGTGCATGCCCCTCATAAATAGTCCACAGAAGTACTAAAGACTTTGTAATTACTTTTTCAGTTAAAAGCATTCCAAATTACCTGTGGCAGATAAGCAGAAGGACACATCCTTCAGCCCAAAAAGGTAAGAAATCATAATTCTATCCCCCATTAAGGTTCTTATAATCCAGATTAAGCAATTAACTGATTTAAAGGCTTCAAAGCAGAAGATTCCAAGTTATGCCTACTGAATCCTTCTCAGTCTTATCCCACAAGGCAACAATTTCAGTTACAGCTTTAACAGTTTTCTTCTCTTTTTATGCCTATATTGGCAGAGGAGCATCACAAGCTGTTTTTTAGAAGGCTTGTAATTCTGTGATATGAACAAGTTCTATATAAGCAAGATCCATGGGGACTTGGTGGCCTATCTTTGTGGTGTACAGAATTCATAAAATAAGGTCTCTATCACTGAAAAGCTGATTATTGACTGTAATGAACTAATGAATGAAAAGGAATACTTCAGTCTGAAGTGTACTTGTGAACCACACATGTTACCTGTAACAAAAGCGTGACAGGAGTCTTTTGGCCATGTTCTTACAGCAGCATGAAGTATATTGGCAATTTACAGGCCATTGTGTAGCGTTCTAAATAGACAGTACCAAAACATCTGTGGTAGTTTTTGCTGGGGGAGAGTTGATTTCCTTCGCAGTGGCTAATACGGGAATGTGTTTTGGATTTGTGCTGAAAACAACGTTGGTAATATTGAGATGTTGTTATTGCCAAGCAGCTCTTAATCAGCCTTTTTCTGCTTCTCGTACTGCCATGCTGGAAAGGTGGCTGGGGGTGCATGGGAGTTGGGAGGAGACACAGTCGGGACCAATGACCCCAAGTGACCAAAGGGATATTCCATACCATATGACATTGTGCTGAGTAGATAAAGTGGGGGAAAGAAGAAGATGGGGGTATTCAGAGTGTTGTCTTCCCAAGTAACCACTACGCATGATGGAGCCCTGCTCTCCTGGAGATGGCTGAACACCTGCCTGCCCATGGGAAGCACTCAATTCCTTGTTTTCCTTTGCTTGTGTGTGCACCTTTTGCTTTCCCTATTAAACTGTCTTTATCTCAATCCACGAGTTTTCTCACTTTTGCTCTTCTGATTTTTAGTTGCCAGCAAGGGTTAAACCATGAAAATGTCCTTAAAACATCAGTCATTTCCAAACTCAGCCAGCCAGACTACTAAAATTTTCCAAATAGGCATATAATTAATTTTCATTTGATCAAATTTACAAAGTTCAAAAGAACACCTTATTTAAATTATAACAGATCAAGGACATTACTGTTTTGACTGCAATATCTGACATACTTGACTTATATAAGCACAGCTCAAGAAAGTCCTATACATTCAGATAAATTCAGAAAAGTGTTTCTTGCAAGCTCAGACTCCTAAGCTGTAGATATCAAAATTACTGGCAGAACCACAGTGAGAGAAACATCCTTTTCAGGAAAGAAAGAATTACTGACAAAACATTTCATCAAATCCCTTAGCACTGCATTTTGCTTACTTCCTTCTTCTGTCAGTTCCACACAGACATCTGTTGCTAGTAACACAAGAAATTATTAAAAAAAAAAAAAAAACAGAGGCAAGAGCATATATATTAATATTTGGGGGAAAAATATGTTTCTAGGTTTTTATTTGTTTTTATTTGAAGGGAGTGGCTATCTTAGTTACAATTCATATGTTAAAAGGCTCTAAAAGTACAGCCAAGGCTACAAATGCTCTAAGTACATGAACATAACTTTAACAGTTGCACCAGCTATCAAACCTCCCTTCTTGGACATGAAGTCCAACACAGGAACACCGCAAAATCCAGCTGTTTAAAAATACTGAATAGTACACCAAATGCAGCTTTTGCATTAAAATGGCCAAACACTTAATCAGGTCTCACATTAGCTTCAGCTGCATGAAGTCATGAAGGAACACAGCAGTAGCAAAACAGAAGCACTACCGAGGGGGATAATCAGCTGGAACGGCCGTACAAAAACAAACATCAATCTGTTTAGTATAGGTCAGAGACCAAGGAGAATCTAAAGCTGCAGCTTGGCAGCTATTCTAAGCAAATCTAGGGTACATGCTGCTGATAAGAAGGCAGATCTCTTTTATTGCCAGACCCTCCCAGCTGAACCTGTGTGTACAAGGGATGCTGTGAAAATAAGACTTAAAGTAAAGCTTAGAAAAACCCAGAGCAACTTTAAGCTCTGTCTTACTATGCAGCTGCACATTTAATTGTGCCAACATACAGGAAAGGAACAGTCATGCATCATCACACTTCCTGGCAGGAGCCTGCACTTTCATCAACTTAAAGCAATCTCAACCCACAGTCTGATTTTTAGCTTTTTCCAAAAGTCTTGATTTGCATTCAGGAAAGGATCAAAGGATATCAGCAGATTTAAACAAGTATTTATAGGGAAGTAGTATAACTGTAACTGGGCAGTGAGGGTTAACTCAGTATATGTATATATATAGTGTCCTTGATTTACTCAAAGTTTATTTCCCTATTCCAGTCTTCTAAAGCTACACAGCCAGATACAGCTTACAAAACGTGAGCCACGCCTCAGAACCTTCTCTCGATACTTTGGTCATTCTTCAGTGCAGCGACCTCTGTGTTGGGATTTCTGTTTTTATTTCCACACAGAGCAAATAACCTTTAACAGTAAGTCATGCAGCAGCCTTCATTATGGCTGAATTCCTCCAAAAGACAGCCTCTCAGGTGAGTTCCAGCACCCACAGCTACATCATATTTTTACCTCCATGTCTTCTGTGCCAGGCAGCAAGGCCAGAAGATACATGGCTAGACTGATTCAGAGACAGATCCATCTGTATGACAGCTAGTCTGGACACACTCATTACAGCACAAGAAAACCCACAACAGCAGACTTCTAGCAAAAGCCTGCAGCAGTGGTATCTGTTGTTCACAGACCTCCTTCTGACTTGGCATTTTTGCTGGAAAAAAACACTCAGACCTGAATAACAGGTCATGTTTCAAAGTTTGCAAGTGCCATGCTCCACACACTACTGACCAAGCAATAAGCATTTTGTTGCTAAAACTTCACATGCCTGTCCTCCAGTAGGTGCAGAAGCACAAAGACAGAGATTGCTACACCACCAGGCAAAGTATTTTGTCCACAACCTAGAAGCAGGGGCTTTTGATCTGACTTAAATAATGTATTGCCTGTATGAAAAAAGCAGCTTTCTTTTTTGCTTCTACTAGTCCTCTTTTGGCTGTACCACAAAAGGAATTGAACTATGTGTCTAGAAACAGCTCAGCTTAACCCAGCCAAAAACAGGGCTACCTAGCATCCCCGAAATGAGAGCCTCAGAATCCACAGAAAGAAAAACACAGCAACCAAACTGATCCATCTGTAGTAGCTTAGCTTGTTTTAAATATGAAACACTGGCTTTGAAAAAAAAGAGAACTTTCAAACATCATGAGAAATGAAATATCCTTTCCTTCAACGCATCACAATATTTGTTAACATTTCAAGAATTGTCACCCTTAGTCAAAAAGAGGTTTTAAAAATAGGCAGGTTTTCAAACTCTGCGGCTATAAATATCAAACAGCTAAAGAAACATAAAACTGAAGCCAAAATTTTCTTCGAAGAGATGAGCTTTCCAAAGGCACCTCAAGCATACCAATCTCTCAGAGGTACTTCACCTACACTTTTTTTTTTCTCTGTTATTAAAGAAAGTTCACCTTTCTGGATGATGCTTAAATTCAAATTCCCCTTCCTGAATATGAAGTGCATATCACACAACTAATATAGCCATTTTGGTTAATCAAGCATATAATATTCAAAATGAGTTGAAACATAGGCCAAGAAAGATCAGTTACCTTAGCATGCTTTAATTCCAGTTCTGCTAGTTCCACCAGATTTTTTCTGAATGCTGCAACTCTTCTTGTCTTAAAGTCTATCAGTTCTATAGGAAATAAAAGTGGACTCATTAACAGTATCCTTGCTAGTGGCCTCAGCTGTTAATAGACGAGGTAAATGGTGAGAGAAAGCAAAAGGAAAAAACTCAAGTTTAACCTCATCACATTCTGGGCTCAAAAATACTGCTACACAGTTGGATGAAAGCAAACCACCACTGCAGTTCCTTACCTCTAGGTAACCTTTTGTGGACACAAAGCTCTTTTGAAAATAGACTGCTTTTAACACTTAATTCTCTTATTCCACCTGCACTGTTCTTTCAGGTTGATATGTGCAAGTCATTAGGGAATATACTAAGCTAAAACTAGAATGAACTACACTATGCTTTTTTCATATAGCTTTGTGGCTAACAGGATCACTCATTCTCCACTGTCTCATTTACAGGAATCACCAACCAGATTTACTGACTCAAACAACTCTTAAATGACAAAAAAAGAACACGTGTTTAAACCTTGAACAAATCTGCCCCAAATTATGAGTCAGATGGCTACTAACTCACAAAAGTATTAATCTAAAAAAAAGACAGTAAGTTTCAGTAAAATCTTATTTCATTATTTCTCCCTTCTCTAATGTAGTATCATGTATGTGACAGACTGGTGCCTTTACAGAAAAATGCATAAAACCAAAAGGGGAATTTCAACAACACTTTAAAAGATTTGACTGCCATTACTGCTGGCAGTTACCATTTTGTTTCACAGTTTATGCATATGAAAAAAAGAGGTTAACAAATAGTTTGCTCCTAGACTTAGCTCTGCCTAATGGAGCTATAAGGAACCAAAGAAAAGTATAATTTGAACTTTCTAAAATAAGTAAATAGTGATTAAAAAATAATAGCCCTGCTTAGGAAACATTACAAAAATGTATTCTTATTAACAGCATCCTGAAATCTGCTAATTTTCAACTAGTAACATAGGATCAAAGACCACTCAAATACCTTGTTTTGCAGATTCAGAAATTTTCTCAAATTTCTGACAACATATTTGTTGAGTAGTTTCAGCTTGCAGCACATCTTTATTTTTTGCTCTTGCTTTATCCAATGCCTTATTAGCATTTTCATAATCCACTAGTGACCTAGATCTTCTGTATAGGAGATCCTATTAAAAAAACCCATAAAGTTTGTTTAGAGTTTATAAGACTCTGCCCAAGTATTTTATTATATACCAAGTAATTAAAAAAAATCAAATTAATTTTAGTTCTTCTTGCTGTATTTCAGTTCTTAGTAAATTATTTCCATTCACTTCGTTCATCCTGCAAGACCCACCACATAATACCGTTTGGCCTCCATCCTGTCTGACAGGGGCTAGCAACAGATGGCTTAGATGAAACTCCAAAAAGCCTAAAAAGGCAAACTATAGGAAATTTCACAGCTTCTTAGATCAGAAATAAACTACATTTAGATTATGGATTTTAAATACACAGAGGGCCCAAGAAACATCAGTAACATTCTGCTGCACAACAGTTATTGCTGTGATCATCTATCTAGAGATATTTTTCATCCAATGCTTCCTCATTCTGTGATGTTATTTCATCATCTTACATCTAACAAAAATAAGTATTAAATTTTCTGTAGCCACAGAATATCAAATTTGGGCCACATGTTTTTGTATCAGCACTAGTAGATCATATGGAGTATCCAATTTTAATATTTAAAAAAACGTAGCATTGCTTGCAGGTACAAGCACCAAACACATTCCAAACACACAAAGAATTCACCAACAGCTCTTTGACTGTTTTTTGTTATACTGCACAATTTGGCCTCAAGAAGTGCCTCACACAGTTCCATACAGTCAGTCCCACAGTCAGCAATTGCATTGTTACTCCTTACATACAAGAGAGACACAGGTTTTACATTTAAGAAAGAAATTACAGGCTAGAGGTGACAGCATTTTAACCTGTCTGTATTGTGTGTTTCTCAAGATCATCCCTTATCACTTTCTCTCTTTTTTTTAATGTCAAAGAAACACAATGCCACTGAACAAAAACCCATAAATTCACCTTAGCAGCTTGAGATTCCCTAAGGTAATATTTCAGAAGATCAGAAAGTTTAAGATCTTCATCAGCAGATACCCGAGCCTCTATTTTCTGGAAAAACAGAACAAAACAAAACACCACCACCAAACAGAAAACCAGTAAGTAAAAGCATCTATTTAAAACCATCCAGACTTCGGATATTCACTTGATACAAATTCTATGTAAAATATACAGTACATGACAGCTTGTCTTTTTCAAAAACTAAGATCAGGCATTAATGACAGAAAATATGCAAAATGAGCAGTATTAGGATTTTGTATTAAAATGTAAGCAATAACCTACTGTGAGAGCAGTAATTGACAACTAGCTTTCTATGTTACACACACCTTTATTTCCCCCCCCCTCGATATCAACTATATAGATCATATGCTAGAAAAACCTCAGAGAAACAAAAGCTTGTGTTAAGAGTTGCATGAGAAGTTTTATATTGTTGTTGAGATCAAAGGAAAACCAATTTTTAAGGCACTTTTGCAGACTATTTTTGTAACTGCTTGTACTAAATGGTCTGAAAAGACCAATAAGTTAATTTTCTTGTATTTGAAACAGATATTTCTATGAATTTAGAAACAGAGTTTTCAGATGCATTTTTAAACCCTATTTAAAAAAAAAATTCTAAAATGCAACATTATGAGTTAAAGCAAGTACATATTTATGCAGATACAATTGTCTATTAGGAAATGCACACATTTTAATTTGAAAGTTTTCCTGATACATGGCATACATTTTCTTTCTACTAAGCCAAACAAATAAGGCAAAAGAGAGAAGATATTTGAAAATCTGCTTAGAAGCATCAGCAGTAACTGCAGAAACAGATCTTGGCTCCAGAAGAAAGCAGCATGAACACCATTTTTTGGATTAAGGACTACATTTCTTCATTTCTTTTATCCACAACAAGTCCTGTGATACCCAGTAACAATTATGGAAGATCTTCTCTGCATTTTAGAGGAACAGAAGCTTTACTAGTGTATTACAGGAAGACTGCCAAGAAATGTTTAGTAGACTGAAGATTCCCAAGGTTCATTTTACAAAATCATTTTACAAAACAGATGACTGAAATCTTATGCTTTCTCATTCCATATCACACATTGCTTAAATGCTTCATATAGGAGCACCCATAAAACATGCACATATTAATGTCTAGCTGACACACGACATTCATTTCATAGTACATACCCTTGTTTTGTCAAATAACTCTGACACCTTCAGAAAAAACCTGCACAAAGGAAACAGCTTATATTACAACATTAATTTGAACAGTCTAATTACTTTCTAGAACTCACAATACAATCTTTGTCTGGCAAAAAAGACTGCAAAAGTACTGCTTAGAACTGTAACTCACAGAACTCAGAGAACACACTAGTTTCAAACTGCAGCACTTCAAACATCTAGGAACTGTGCAACTAAGGAAAGGCAAAGGACAGACAAAGCATAACAGATGGATGGGTTTTAGTACAGAATAATTGCACAGCTCCTCAAGGATTCTTTACGCTTCTGTGAATTAAACCCCAAACACCGGCACCCTCGTTAACTGTCTTACACTGTTATCAGGTGTCCTTCCTTTACTTAAATTTGAATGTACTTTTCTTCACACAGTAAACATGAGGCACATCTTCATCACAGGAGACAATACAAGGCTTCGGTCTAACAGCAGACTAAATCACAGTCAAATTATACTATTTGGACAGAAGACAGATGCAATTTCTGACAGACCCTAACAGACTACAACAAATATAAGTACTCTTATCAAGGTAACTGATATGTAAGCTATCACCACATTTAGAACTATGTAATTCAGGTAAATTAATAAAAGTAAGTTAACTTTCCTATTCATCTCCTACCTGTCGTCACACTGACACTAACATCACACTAATGAACTACGCATGCATATTCACAAGTGTTGACATCTTTAAGTTAGTTAACTAAGTTTTACTTGCAGATACACCAAACTACATCTTCAAGCAAACCACTAAAAGATTAAAAGACAAACATCTGTACATAAAGACCCCCTTCGATTTTCAAAGTTCTGGGGATCTCTGTAGGTTCCTTTATTTGCCTAAATGTACCAGAACAGTAAAACTGTTTTTCAAGATGCTGGTACAGGGAACACTCAAAAAAAATCTATATACTCAGACTGATACCTGTGCTTGCTGCACATGTCAAGCACTTATTTAAAAAAATGGTGAAAGCATTTGGTTTCTTTCTTATTCTATGAGGAGTTTTCCATCTCAACCATGTAATTTTCTACAAACTGCAGAAAACAGCATTTTTTAAAGACAAATATTGCAAAAATATTAAAAGCAGCCTGTTACAGAAATTAAATACTAGAGAAAACAGATCTTAATGTGATATAGCTGTAATAAATTCTGGTTTTCTCGTAACAAGAGCTACCAATCTCAGCAGGTCACCATTAAGACTGCTACTTAGCAAATTACCCCGTAAATTATTAACAATATCTTACTTGCATATATCTGTGGAGTCCTGTGTTCCTAATGCATATAATGAAGACCCAATTCTATTGTAGTCATCAGCCACATCTAGAAAAACAAACAAGCACTTGTTTTACTACTTCATTCTTCTTCTTTCTGAAAATTTTGAAGTTCCTCTCTTCCTTCAAGAGTAAGAGTTTTTCTAAAAGGACATACTTTAACACAAAAGCAGAAATAAAATTGCAATCATGTCACTTTTTAAGAAGGATAACTTCACACAATAAAAATGGTGCCCTCACCAAATTACACAGCCTGTAATTTACCTAGGAATATTTTATACAATTAGAACACCTGCTGGCTAAATTTATTGTGAAACTTTGTTAGGTTTAATTTTGGTGGAAGAGGTACTCAATGTAACTCAATGGTTAAAGTCTGAATTTAAATCTGAGTTTAAAGCTATCTGAAAATAAAATAATCACAGTTTAACAACAACAAAAAGTCTGTGTGCTTGAGAGCAGTAAATTGACTACAAATTCCAAACTACCAAAAATACAATGCTATATGCACAACACACTTTCTAGTACATGCCTGATTTTCAGGAAACTCTTACCTCATCAACAGTCACTGGTTAAAGTAGCATTAGTGTTAAAGAACTTTAAATAATGAAATTAGAAGCAGTATTTGTAAGAAGGCTGTATAATTTGACTAGTGAGGTATTGCTATGTAGTAATCATAAACATCAAATTTCTGCACGCATGACTTTTATAAAGAGCTTTTAGTATAAACTCAGTGGATGATGAAACTCTCGCAAATCCAAGCAATGAATGGGAAAAATATATTTGCGTGTGATTTGTGAAGCTTATATGCCTTTAAGATTAAAATTCTTTTAGTTTTTTTAAATAACCTTGTTTTAATGTTATGAGTGGGTCAACTTCCACCCAGTTCATTACTCCATACATCATCAGGGCAGCTGGTTACAGTGAAGAATGGTACTAGGAAGCTATTAAACCTCCCCTTCTATTCCTCCCATTTCAACATAAAAATAAAATTTTCTGCTGGAAATAGCAAGTCAATGTCTTTGCAAGCCCTGCAGCTCTCTGCCGATCATAAGTTACCCATAAACTACAGATTGCTCATTTCTAAAACAGGCTTCCCAAGTCATTGCTTTACTCCACCAGCCAGAATTTCAAAGGGTGCCATTTGTCCCAATTTGCAGTTTGATAAAAGTTGTCAACAAACATCCTATGTGACTTGAGTCTGAAAACCAGTGAAGCTCTGTCACGAGTTTGATCGATCCTTTCCTTTCCTCTACAACCTCATTTCAAATGATCTTCCTGGTTCTACAACCAACGTAAAAGGCTTCCCCACTATGTAAATAAATCTTGGCACTTAACTACTGAATGCAGTTCAGTTTTCACTTCAAGAAAGCAAACAAAAACACCAGAAACCACTTCAGGTGGGAACTGAATGCAGACACAGGGCCCCTTAAGAGTTCATTAACCCATAACTCACTCACTCTCTCCATCTGCTAGCAGAGATATTTGAGCGACCTGCTTTTGTGTGAACTCTATTACTGTAGATAGCAAAGACAGAATCAGTAAATCAAACACAAGCTTCAAGAAAGTAGACAGAATCTAGCAGATCAATTTTGATTTATCTAGGCACAAAATCTTACAATCAAGGGCAACATAGGTAATTTTTTTCTGAGCTTCTTAAAACACAGTAATCCTAAACCAAACACAGTGGTCCTAACCCAAAGGTTTTTCATTTTCTCAAATAAATGCACTGCAGTTAAGAAGACTATCTAGAGCTTTCATAAATCACATTAGCCAGCACTCAGCTCAGGAACAGAAATCAATAGCCAAGTGGAAATTGTCTCAGTAAAAAAAAGGGGTCCTGCAAACCAGGCGACTGAGTGTACACGTTCCAGTCTCCACTGGAATGGGAACCCAGTCTAGAACTCATCTCCTAAGTAGGAGTTTGCTACTAACTAAGGTAACTTTGCTAACAAGGTAATGCAATGCCTTGAGTGCCAAGAAATTGCACTCTGATGAAATCAACCTCATCTAATAAAAAACAAGTTCACTAAGTGTAAAATCTTATGGGCTGCTATATTACCTACCTCTGCACCTTAATGACTAAGAATCAGACTTCGAAAAATATTAATACATAACGTATTTCTCTTCAAGCAGACAGCATGAAGAGTCAAGGTATCTTCAGTGTCACACCAGGCTGTTGTTCCTACTCCATCTAGTCTTCTACAGCAAAGCCTAAACTTTGAAACTCAGATTTAGACTATGTGAAGGCTACACTTGAAGAAATAAATTCACTTTTCGGATGCAAAAAGAAAACTAAAAATTACTTCTCCTCAGGAACAACTTCTATTCACTTTAACTAGTACTATTTTCACCCTGGGGAAAAAAACTTACTTTTATGTGATCTTGTCATTTTATCAGATTTGGCAGAGGCATCTTTGACTCGGTTGTGATATTCTACAAGGAATGTTCTTTCATGTTCAAAGAAGTCATCCACATCCTACAAAAAAAACCCCAAAAACAGTTAAAAAGACAGTATTCACTCACTCTCTATAGAGCAACTGCAGAGTCAATTTGCACATCGCTGTGTGCAAATGCAATCTATTTTTAGTGTCTAAAACACCATTTATGTAAAATGACTTCTTCTCCACTTACATCATGAGCTGAAGTTTTAATAAGAATTTAATAAGAATTTGTAACAAGCATCTTAAAGGTCTAAGTGACTACATGTGAAGGATACAATTTCACTACTAACTACCAAAGGGTCACCAAAGGTTGACAGAAAAATAGAATACACCTCAAGTACTTAATAAAAGGACATCTACCTAGAAAAGAGGGAGTGGGGATGAAAGTCAGCCAGTTGCACAGATGCTGTGGTTACAGCAGAGATGATATGAACTCCTAGCCCAGAACACTGATCTTAATGACAGACTTCTTTCAATTTGGTAAATGCAGGTAAATTTTAATATTTTCTGTATTACAATTTGAGATACTTGGTTTATATTTATTTTTAAAAACCCTCTAAAATAACACAGATGCTCAATACCATGGAATAGCCTACAACATGGGTTTTGAACAACGTTCTTACAAAAAATGCTTGTTATTTGGACTTTACATTTTTCTCAAAGTCATAACTAATCCATGGTTATATCCACCTTCCAGCAGCTTCAAAACTCAAGATTTTAAAACTAGAAACTTTAACTCCTGTAAATTGCTAGCAAATGGAAAGTTACCACTAGAAAGAAAGGAGGTAAAAAATCATCTTTTGCAGAATTTATGCTTATTATAAAACCAATCTTGTAGCTTTTGGAAAAGTCAAAATCAAATTGAATTTTTATTTTTTGTCTCAGTTACATTCTTGCGTCCAGTGGGAAACATCACCTCTACTGCTGCTCTTAGCTTTGAAACAGTAGAGGCATTCTACTAGGCTGGTAAAATTCACACTGTGTTATTAACTTTTGAACTGAAGCAGTTGTCAAACCTAGTTCTCCTTCCCACTGTATAAAATGGCAGGCTGGAACACAAAAAAACCCAGATTATCAATTATTTATGGATTAAAAAAAAGCTTAATTTCATAAAACAGGGGGAAAGAGCACTGAAAGCCCTCTTTCACACAAGAAAACTCTTAGTTATCTTGCATCCAGGCCACAACTTCTTTCCTATGATCTGCCACTAATTCTTAAGTTAGATGTCACTAAAAAGTCCCATTTTTGTACCTATGTAAAATTCGGCTTCGTTAAAAAAAGGCAACAACGTTAATACATTTTAAATCTTGATATGTGAAGCAATAATCACCTTTACTCCTGAAACAATGACACCATCTGCTGATTTAACCATATTTTTGAAGAAGTCTTCAAGTTTCTCTTTCTTATTTTTCCCACGAACACTCAACTGAAAAACAAATTCATTTATCAAGTTCATTCCTTTTCTGGTGGCCATAAAAGCTTTAAAAAAAATTAAATAGAACTGCATACCATAACTTGCTACACCTAAACCAGTTTTCCTGTTCTCTACTTAGTCTTACACTCTGCACTAACGGGGACAGGGCACCGTGCATCCAGAATGACAGACTACCTCATTTACTAGATTGTTCTTTATCACCTAAAACACTGTTCTAGGAATTAAAAAAAAAAAAAGGACAACATGCTAGCACCTACAGGTAATACCAAATGTACAAGATGTACATTTCAGTAATCAATAATACACTATTTATCATGCACAGAGCTGCTGAGTTAATATATCCAAGTCTCACTCTTAAGTGTAGAATAACAGATCTTTCCCTTCCAGAGGATGATGCTGGTTTCAGCCTCACCACACTCCTCCTGTCCATCTAAGTTCACCCAGTTTAGGTAACTGAGTTCCTGAAGCAATAACATTTCTGCATCAAGCAACAGAGGAAACTCTGCTACATATTTTGATTACAGTATGTATGCAGCTGAGCCACTCTTTGTAATGATTTCTTTAACATTCAATGTTGAATCCTGCAATTTTAAAAAGTAACTAAAAACTGTTTGCAGAATATTAGCAACCACTAACTCCAGCACCAAAGAGTTATGAATCCAAAAAGTCCTCTCCATTATCTCAACTCAGTATGTAACATGTGGATAGCCACACTAGTCCAATACTTAGAAAAAAAATAACCAGATATTCATTTACATCATTAACAAAAAGGCTTTACTCATCATGAACATTTAATTAGAAATTCTCTCTAGTTTTGTTAGCAACAGAATTTATACCACAGTTCCAGATCCTAAAAATTAGTGTTCCATCTTTCTTGTATCATTCTTCCTCACAACAACAAAAAAACTTGAGTCAGAGTGGAAAAGTATAATGTCACATGAAATCACCACCAAAAGCTCATCTTTTTAATCCATTAATACTTTTGATGCTGAGGTTAGAACACAGTGCATTTGGTTCCACACATGGCAGAAAATTACCTCCTAGAGACTAAATGAATTTCTAACTTTTACAATACAAGTATGTCTGGTATGAAGGAACTGATGTAATTTGCTCCAGGAGGTAATGCCCTCTTAATCAATTTTCCATCCTACCATAAAAGCACATCTTGATTTCTCTTGCCAGCAATTCAGTTTTCAATACTCACATCCTGATTATATTCCAAGAATACATGGAAATTTAAATCCTTTCTCAAAATAGGATGTGCTGCCACACGACACAGAAACACTTCATGCATTGCAACTGTCTTCTTGAATATTGCCAAATATTCACTAAAAACAAGAAATAAGACAGACATAAGAACTTCATATGAAGCAATTAAGTTTGAGATAAGCCTAGTGAGCAACTTTAAGAGATCCTCAGTAAGGGTACAAAATTATAAGCCAAATAATAGAGTTTATCACTCCAATATTTGATACAGACATAAATATATAGTACAATGATAGCACTAGTGAGAAATTTGAAGCCTGAACACATTACAGAGAGACTTTTGATGAAGAGTCAACAAATACACTCTGATTTTTAAGGTTAGCTAACAGAAACTGGTTTGCTGAACGTGTAACCTCATGTCACTGTCCTTTCCCCAGCACTCAATAAATCAAGAAACTGAAGTACAGACTACAGTCACTAGGCACTATGTACTGATGTGCAAATTCCTTCCTCCCCATCTCCATCCCCATGCCCATTTGCACCCTCCTTACTTATTTAAATGTTCATGTAGTTTTGTTAGCTGTTTAGATAGTCTTTTATTTCACATTAGAGTCCCTAGCCTTTTTGAGCTGAAGCTTACGTTAATGTCTTGCTTCATGGTGATTCTAAAAGTGAAATTAAGTGGTAGGTACAACCAAAAAAAAAAATCACATTTAACCGTAACATAGTTGCCCAGTTCAGCCAACTCAACCTCAAAGCAATTACTCACTTGCAATTTAATTAAGAGGAAGGCATTATTATCAAGATAAGTTTACTATAATTCATTTTGCTTTGCAAATTCAGCCAGTAAGATGTAACTCATCTAAAAATGAGGAAGGGCTCTTTTTCCCGTTCTGAGGTCAAACAGTGAAATTATAATCAACACTTTTCCTTCCACTATGTGCAAGGAGGTTAAGATTTACATACCAGCAAACCAGCAGGGCCAGTGTTGGGAGATGTTTGATCTCAGTGAGAGTAGTAGTCATTCAGTGAAGACAAAAAAGGAGGATGCAGAGGATGGAGGTGGCAGTAGAAGAAACCCAAAGTTTTCTGTGTTATCCAACCCCTAACCAGACCACAAGAGAATCATGATCAGGGCCGCTGGAAAACCAGATTCTTTAAAATCTATAGTGTTTTGCTAATTTCCAGTTTTCTGCATATGAAGTGTATATCTACTCTGCTGTAAATTATGTTGTACATATCACTAATACAGAGCTTTTAAGACATTTGCTCACAGCAGCTGATGTTCGGAGAGAAAGCAGCAGTTCTAAGAGTTCTATGTACTTTTCTTGCCAATTCAGAGCTCTTGATAGAAGCAGTCTAGAAGCAGCGTAAATATACACTTGAAAACTGAAACCAATGACAGGAAAAAGATCAAAGAAGTGAATGCATGATAAGGAAAATGGAAGAAGCAAGGAGAAACTTCACTGTGTAACTCAATACGGAACAAGAAGCCTCAGAGCAGATATTTCAATATAAATTAAATTCATAGTAAGGGAAAACACTATTTTCAGGAAGTATATTCTCCTTGTGCAAAAACAACCAAAAAAAAAGTGTCAAAAAATATTTTCTAGTAATCTTCGTATTTCTTGGGGAACAGAAGGTTGGCTTTTACGTTTCCAGTACCAACCACATGCAAAACTCCCTATGTCAATCCCTACATGTATAACCTTAAAGGCTCATTATGCTTTTAAAATGTGGAACACTAAGAAAGATAGAGGTTATCTCCTCCCTTTGCAGATGTTCTGTGAAGAAAAGGATCTAACTAGGTTCTTTCTTACAGGAGAATGTACAAGAACAAGCCGATTTATTTTTCCTGTTTCAGAATATCTTCCATGAAATTATTTCTACAATTTTCCTAATGGCACTGATCATGATCACTAAGATTAACCCTGGTTATGTAGCAACTGGATTCTCAAGCCTGTATCTCACAGAGAACCATTACATTGAAATCGGAAACATGGGACAGCAGACGGCTTTAAAAGTTTTGGGATATAAATAAATAAAGTAGTAATCAAGTCTACATACGCTTCCAGTTCTTGTTTCATCTTGGTGAATTCTTCTTTAGTCATCGATCCTTCCCCTTCTCCAAGTTTCTGCAATTTCTCCCTGGAGGCATCAAAGTCAGGCCTGGGTGGTGCTGGTGGAATCTGGAATTGAATCCAATTTTTTTTAATCTCTCATCTTCTCAATCAAACAACAGCCATTCAGTACAGGAACTGTAGATTGCCTGCAGCTTTTTAATATACAGCTCTCTCTTTCAGCATTCATTATGGCATTTCTGGATAAAGTCTCTCATTCATGAGTTATATGTGCCGCATTACTATACCAATTTTGGTCAAGTGTCCTTGAAGATTACTAAAGTATTAACTAATGGCTTCAGTTTAATTACAACAGAACCCAAATAATACCTAGCTTTCCCATGACGATGAATTAAAACCTGAGATCATTATTTTCTAATAAATTTTTGTTTAGCTTATTTGGTATTACAAAACTGTTTTCACACCATCCATTTATAACTCCCAGAAACTTTAAACCAAGAAAACCATTCCCTATTGTTTGCAGACACTAGGGCTTTCTTGCAGCACTGTTGACATTAAAGACGCATCTGTTGAAATAACAAGGCACACAGTAAACACCACAATCAAACTAATCCTGAATTGCTGTCAGGGAAGGGACACAGAACAAAGCTAAACTATGCTTAAATTTTAGTCTAATGATATGGGCCCATTATATTAACACATTACAAAGAAGAAAAAAACAGCATCTAGACAGTCAGCTATCTGAAACTAGTTGTTAACACACTGAAGGTCTAGTTACTTCAAATAGCGTTGCTAAGAAAAGACTAGCTCAAGAAGGGTATGACACATCACAGATTATACTCATTATAATATACCCACTAATGAATTAGAAATATCTGTTTACCTTCTGCATCAGCAGACACCCCCAAACACAAAATGAATACCTAACTTTCATACCAAGATGACAAATATTCCTATTTGCAATTAACATATGAACAGCAGCACTAATTTTTAATATGCACTATTGTAAGAGGACTATTTTGAGACCTCTGGTCTCTGGAGGCTTGAAATAAACTTCAAACCTTAAGTTATTGTGTATCGAAGTTCTCTGTAATTTTACATATTTGTATTGGTTTCCCCCGCTCTGATTTATGGTAAAAAGATTCTGATCTTTATAATGAAAACTGGAAAAGTCTCATTATTTCACTCTGCCATTCCAGCTAAAACAAAAGCAACATGAAACTAGTAACAAAGTTAAACATTAGCTTGCAAAAACAATACCACAGTTCAACTATCGCTCACACTTTTAACACCGTAGCCTAACGTACACATGGAGAGAGATGAAACTGCTCATTCCTTAGGAGAAAAAGGGAAGAAAGTATTACGACTACTGTAACTTTTCTCCAAGCTTGCTTCAACCATGAAATTTGTGTAATGGAATAAAGTTAAGTATTAGAGAAGCTGATCTGATTTTAGAGGGAACGAACACCTGCTGTTTCCACTGCATTTAAAAGCAGTTTCAAGTACTTTTGATACAGCCCACAGAAAATGGTGCATATAAACCAAAAGAAGACCAGTACTTACGATATAGCCAGCATAGTCCTCATTCTCAACGAAAGAATCATGAAGCCAAATAAACTCTTCATGTTGCCGGACAACAGAAAATTCATTTTGTTTGAAATTTGGTAAGGAACTCTAGAGGGGGGAAAGGAGGTAGAATTATAGGGAGGGGGCAAAAAAAAACCCACCACAACAAAAACCCCAGTGTTTTTCATTACTGTATGAGAAGCATCTTGAAGGAACAACAGAAATGTCCCTGTAAAAATAACTGAATCATCCAGGTAAGGATTTGACACACAAAAAAGTTCATTCAGCAGTAATTACCCTCATCTTAATTAGTGCCGCCATCAATTGGAATAGGTTGCCCAAAAAAGTTGTGGAGTCTCTGCCCTTGGAGATATGTTTAATATTTTATCCATTAATCTTGCAATTCTGTTTAGTATCTTTAACAATGATTTGGATGAGGGGATCGAGTGTATCCTCAATGAGTTTGCATATGACACCAAGTTGGGTGGAGACACTGATCTGCTGGAGGGTAGGAAGGCTCTACAGAGGGGTCTGGACTAGTGGATCCATGGATTGAGGCCAGTTCTATGAGGGTCAGCAAGGCAAAGTGACATGTCCTGCCCTTGGGTCCTAAGAACCCCAGGCAGCGCTACAGCCTGGGAGCAGAGCAGCTGGAAAGCTTCCTGGTGGAAAAGGACCAGGGAGTGCTGTTCAACAGCAGCTGAACATGAGCCACAGTGTGCCCAGGTGTCCAAGAAGGCCGATGGCATTCTGGTTGTAGCAGAAATCATGTGGCCTACAGGAGTAGGGCAGTGATTGTTTCAATAAACAGTTTAAGTAAACTTTCTTTTGTATGTAATTAAGAAAGCGTTGAGTGTACAGATCCAAGTTTTTACCTTTGTATGGACAGTGAATTTCACTTTATCCCTCTCACTGAGTGCATCTGAGATATCCACTTGCAGAGCAGCATCAGTCTGGAGATCTACATTTATTGCTCTAAGCTAAAAAAGAAAAAAAAAAAAAAGTTAATTATATTTCCTTTATTCTCCTTTGAGACCACTGATCCTGCAATGCTGAAGATAGATTACAAAAAACTCCAACATTAAAAGATTATTCTCAGCAAAATAAGAAATCCCAGTAGCACTCCTTATAGTAAAAATAACTCTACAAATAATAATCTCCTTTACAGTACTCCTTGTTAGTGCACTGTTTTCATTTCTGTATATTGTTACCTTGCTAGTAAGTGAGATAATCGAAGTACATTTACAGACAGCAGCAAGTTTGGTAGGTTTTTTTCTTCATTTTTCTCTTCATTCCCCTCACTCCTCTGAACTGACAACCTGCTCTAAGTAAATGTACTTGTGAAGGTAATTATAAAGATACTATCAGTTGGAAAGGTACTTTTAAGGAGATAAGTGGCCCTACCTTTCAAAGAAGCAAGAGCTCTTAAAGACCTGATTAAGTCATATTTTCTCACACTATTTATGTTTAATGTTTCTCATAATATATTGAAAAAGCTTAAAAATAATATCCTGAGCTTTACAGAGCTAAGTCTTCTCAGAGGTATTTTTCTGAAACCCCTCCAACCAAAAAACTCAAACCCAAGATTTCAATATCTTCAAAATGGCAAAACTGCAAGGAATATGCATATTTTTTCTGCAAGACATGAAACCCAAACTCTCTTACGAAGTAATTCCAAAGTCAGATTGAAAAACATCAGACAACAATCAATTATAGAAAAACTGGAATATTATCTGAGCACCACAGTATTTGGCAGTAACTTGCTTCAACAGTACTTGGTGTAACTAACCTCATCTAGACTCCAACTGGAAATTCAAGTCCCCTCACTCTTGCACCCTTGCTTCTAGAGGAATTTGTTCCATGACAATTTCATCATCATGACCGACATTCAGGATGTTTTTACAAGTACTGAGGCTAACTCTGAAATCTTCTCTGAAATTATAGTCAAAAAATATTTCAACATCATGCTCATAAGGCATACTTTTTACTGAGACACTGTGTCTTCTTTGATACTGCATTTTTTTCTACAAATATCCTGTTCTACAGTACAAAAATGTTTTGCCTTACAAAGATATAGAGCTTTTCCATGCAGATCTTTTCAGGATTGCATTTTGAAGTCCATACTTAAGTACAGAAATGCTTTAAGTATCAACAACAAGCTTACACATGAGCAGATTTTGAAGGCAGCTCTGTAAGACACTGGAACAGCACTAGGGGAGAAGCATCAACTGCCACATCTTGCTTTCCATCAGTTATCTTAATCTTTATCTTAAATCACAATGGCTGGATCCCACTCTAACTAACCTCAGTATGTGGACAACTGTTGTCTACATAGCAGCAACCAGACTAATGTATCTTAGAACTGGTGTATTAAAGTAAACCAAAATCATGCAGTCTAGCACATTCTGCTAGGCTAGCAAAATGTAAGAGTTCAATAGCTATTACACAAGTAGTAATAGCTTATCCTTACAGTAAAGTTGGAAATCATTAAAATGGCCACCCAGTAACAAATGTACACACGTGATTAAGGCATGGCCTTTTGTTTTGTTTTCCCAAGGTTTAGGGGGTCACTGCCTCGCACAAAGGCATATTATCATGCAACAGTCCCTTGCAGATCACTCCACAGAGGCAGAATCTCCTAGCTCCTACTGAGTTTACAATGTTCTTAGTAACTAATTTAGGAAAGAAAAATATAATGACGTACCAATGTCTCCTGTATGTCATGACACCACATTTTTCAGTGTGTAAAAAAGGTTTTAGTGGTTACACTCTCTGGGGTACTGTTTGTTTTTCTCCAATCCCCCCAGAATAAATTAACAGACATGGTAATCTCAGCAAATAGCCCGGATTATCTAAATAGCATTTTGGTAATCTTTCACAGGTCACAAATATTTCTATCAAAATACTTTTCCACCTCCTTTTTTTTTTTTTGACAAAGTGGTACTACACAAAAGTCTAAGATTCAGTACAACAGCTGATTGAGTCTGTCACTAGTGCATATGCAGGGTACCCTGGTCATATGCACTATTCACACCTTTAGATACAAAACTCTTATCTGTGCTGAGAAAACTAAGAACGAAACATGACAACTTCACTCACAGCATACAACTGTAATGGACTATTTGTTTGATTTATACTGAGTTAAGTCTGTAACAGTTTTGAAGAGTTTAATCATATGTTAAATTATGCTCTGTAGCCTGACTGCCAACTAGGAACGTTTTTGTCTGCAATGGTAATGAAGCATTTATGAAAGGTGTCAAAGACAATCAGAAAGTTGAAGGACTTTAAATGTATTCATGTGACACAAGGTTCACATTGTATTACTGGAAATTGAATTCACTGACATCACAGCACAACAAACTTACGCAAACTCTTCATCACTACAAAAGAAAACTACTACCAATGGATGGTTTTCTAGTCATAAAGGAAGTAGGAAATGAAAAACTAAAAGAATTCTGATATGGATGAAAACTGAAAGTACCTTAAAGTATGGAAAAAACAGAGGTAAGATGCGGTCCCTTTTTATCTTGCCCTCCTCCAAGTCTAATACATACAAATCACACAATAATTTTATGCTTAGATACGTACTCTACATCCATGCTGAACAACTTGCAAAACAAAAACTAATTTGATTTAGCTACTTTACAGTTTTCTATGCTTTATTATTCAAAGGGTCTAGAAAATACCAGAAGCCAAAACTCGGGCTAGGCGATGTTACAGTACTAAAAGAGAACACAATGCAAGGAGAGGATTTAGCATCTAAGCTCTTGCTTAAGAATCAATTATACTACAATTGATAATGAAAGAATCTGATAGAGGCAAGGGAAACAACCAAGCCCTACATTCCTAGGTAATGTCACCCATTAACACCAACTTTCATGCTCTAAGATCTTTCAAAAATGTTAGAGAAAAAGGACCCTTTCTTCAGCGGGCTCTTTACAGGCAGATAAATACACAGAGCAAGGGGACAAACAATACCTTTACAACAAAAGCTTATTAAGTGTCTTCACAGCATTAAGTTTCCAGCAGACCTGTTCTAAGGGATAGCTCATTTCCCCTGAATGGGTAGACAGGAGTGTTAGCCAAGTCAGCTAAAGGTTATATAGATATAAAATACACAAGATGGTACTAGTAGAGCAATACTGTACCACTTTTCAAAGCACCTATTGTTTACATTAGAGAGAGCACAAAAATCCCAACAGGAACTGTGTTACTCCGAGTGAACTCAATAGTATCTTCCTAAGTGAAATTTAGAAAAGCAATTCCCAAAAGTTCATTTTATGCAGAGCATTTACAATAAGCTCCTTCTACAGACCACCCACAGCTACTTCCTCAAAGATGATTCTCAGTGCTGTTTTACAGTTCCCGGAAAAGGCTCCATATGGTATAACACAATTGTTTGAGAATTACTGTTCTGTGTGGCATCAGCATAAACTCCAGCCTTCTTTTCATCCCATCACCCCAAGGTTAAACTAAAAAAAAAAGAAAATTAGGGAAATGAGAAGGACACTGTTTGGGTTTAATTCCTCAGTGCTGGATGAAAATGGGGGAGGGAAAAAAAGACTGCACTTGGCCAACTGAGATGATGTTTTACAACAGTACAAACAAGACTGCTAAGAGATTTCTTAAGGTTTTCAAATTACCTTGTGAACTCTGACAACCTGTACCCTTAGAGGGAAAACTAATAACCATCCAACCAAACAAGTTTCACACGAGGTCAGATCTGCATTGTTATGTTCTACCTGCACCTCCAGATAAAGACAATTTAACTGTGCACATCCAAGTGTGTTCTTAAGTACAAGGGACAACCTATATAAAATACAATTCCGCAACTAACAAGTTCTTTGGTCCTTCTTCTGAAGACACTCAAAGGACAACAATTTCCACCTTCTCTCTTTTTTATCCAGTATTCTTACTAAAGTAGCTGCATAATTAATGGCAAAAGCTCTGCAATAGCCAGAATTGGCCTGATACATTATTAGAATGCCTTTTTAAATTTTTGGTCATAAACTGGAACAAAAAATACAGAATTCCTACCACATGCATACAGTCAAAATAATTTAGTACTTAAAATTGTAATTGACACCTGAGTATGGCATACATACATGATAAAGGTTTATACCAACACAGTGTTTCTCAGATTTTTGTATTTTTTAGTGATATACTGTATGTAGTCACTTCAATAACCACAACAGCCAAGGCAACTTAAGCAACCCTGAAGCTGCTCTTCTATCTTGCTCAGAGTTGGTCTTTTTTAAGATAATAAGCAAGAGGGGTAATCAGTCTGAGTGAATTATACTGTATTAGCTGATTTGCTGCTTAAGCGAGGCAGGCAAGTTAAGGAAAGATGGATGCAGCAGTCAGAAGAGAAACGAAAGCAAGAAACAGAAGGGCAGAGAAAAAGGTTTTCTCAGTAAAAAGCATAACTGTGGTATCCTGTCCCAACAACAGAACTTCTTTTCAATACAGAGTTTATTATGCAGCATGTGCCTGCTATGTAAATATCCCATTGTTATATATGGGAGAGTCCCTAAGGCCTGAAGGGAGAAGGGAGGGCAGGACTGCATCAGCCAGGCCCCGGCTCACGGCCGGAGATGGAACCTGGTGCTCCCCAGGGCTGGTCAGCCTGAGCAGGACCGGCCTCGCCGGCGCGCGCGGCGGGAGAGGCCCGCAGGGAGAGAACATCGATCCCCAGGCACACACACAACCCCCTCCCGAGCCGTTCCACCGAGAGCACGAAAGAACTGTCCTTCCAAAACTTGTGTGACAGAACAATGAGCAGCCAAGGCTGCACACACGCACACAGACGCCGGTTTCGGCTGTGCCAGGCGCAGGTCCTGGCGGGCGGACAGGCAGCCGGGATCCCGTCGCCCGGCATCCCGTCCCCCTCCCGACACCCACGCGACGGGCTCGGGCCGCCAGCGCCCGGAGGCCCCGAGGAGGGGCCGACCCTGCCCTCCCCCGCCCAGCCCCAGGCGCCGGGGTCCCGACGCCTCCCCGCGGCACTTACACTTCGGTCCTCCTCGGAGAGGAAATCTGGGCCGTCGTCCGAGCCTTCCTGCTTGGGGGCGAGGCGAAGTCGGTGGTGCGGGCCGGGGGGGCGCGGAGCGGCACGGCGGGCGGATGGGAGGGTGTGGAGAGACAAAGCGCACAGGTTAGTGACCGGCCGCGCCGCCCGCCCCCCCCGGCCGGGCCCGCGGCCGCCCCGAACCCACCATCATGGCTGCTCGCGGCGCTCTGCGCCCGCCGGAGCCGCGGACGGGCGGGGCTGCGGCGCGCGGGGCGGGGCGGGGCGGGGCTGCGGCGCCGAGCGGCGCCTCTCGCGAGGGAGCGGCTGCTGAGGGGAGGGCAGGGGAGGGACCCGGGCACCGGGCACGGCGGGCGGGACGGGGTGCGGCGGCGGCTGCGGGGCGGCGAAGAGGAGCGGGGCCGCCCCCGATCGTGGCGATAGCGGCCGCATGTGTGGCAGCGCCTCGCTTTCCTCCTGCGCTGGTGTCGGGGCTGGGGCTGGCGAGCACCGGCCCGCGGGTGCTTAGGGCGCAGGGCGTGCCCGGAGCGCTCGGGAGCGGCTTTGTGCCCTGGGCCGCCCGGAGCACCGGGAGGAGCGGCTGGGTCGCTGGGAGCAAGCACGGCGGGCAGAGCGCTGCTGCTCCTTCTGTGCCTGAGCGCCCTTCACAACCGAGGGGCCTCCGCCTGCCCCGCGCTGATCACGGCGTTCGCGTGGGAGATGGGCTTGGCTGCGCCGGCCCTCCGCCGCTCCACACGTGTGTGACACTGCAATGACACAGCGGGAGAAATTAAGTGGTTTTATAATATGGCTTTGATTCATGGGTAGTTACGTGACCAAGATTGACAATTACCTATTTCAGACTTCGGAATGGAGCCTTTAAATGCCCTTGTGTCGAATAATAGTGGAAAAGGTCGGCATCTGCAGACTAAAACGAATGTACTCCGAGGGTATAGAGTCCATGCCTGAGACTGCATTTTTGTGTGAATCAGAGCTAGAACGGCCAAGAAACAGCCTCAGGGCGGGGCTTCATGATCAGCATAATCTCACCTCGGCGTTGCCGAGGGATGCCGGCAGATGGACACCAGCCCTTCCAGGGGCCTGCAGTCAAGAGGGTGGAGGACACTAGTCCACCTGCAAATTAATCCTGGAACGAATTCGTAGTTTCCATCTTGGTTGGTTACAGCCAAGCCCATAGTTACGCAAGGATTAGTGGGACAGGACCACCACTTGCCACAGTAGCACTGTGGATTTAGGTGGAATTAAGCCAATCAGGAAACTACACCTTGAGAAATGGTGCTGATAGCACCATAGTAGCCTCAAGATAAGTGAAGAAAAAGTTTTCTGAGCTCTGTACTACTTTCTAAGCAGTGTGCTTTTGAATTCAGAAATTGTCTTGGAAATTGTTCTTAGTGCTGTGGAAAGAGGTACTTGAATATGCATTTAGTAAATAATTTTAAAAGCTGTTCTTAAAACAATTTTCCCTGTATGTACTCTGTCTTTATACAGGCACATGCAACATCATCCAAAATACTTACTACTGGGGTTGAGAAAAATAAAAATATTTTACAAGGTACTGAGAAAGTGTATGTGACCTGTTTAAACACTGGCCTTGACATGCTGAAGGGGTACAGACAAAGTCACAGAAGAAACTGATTTCTGGGGGTTCACCTGCATGCATTCACATCCTGTTCTATGCATAATATGGGCTCAGTATCCTACTACCCTTCCACAAAAATAAAACTTGGTGACAGATTGAGTTTGTGTTTTCAATGTGTATTATTTATTGTTGATGCATTTCAGTAGGACCAAAGAACCCAGGTCAAAGAGTGGAGAAAAGGCTTCATAAGGAATAAAAAGACAATTCTTTCTTCCCAGGAGAGCTAAGTAGCTCAGCTGACTGATATGAATCCAGCAGGATGACCATCTCAGTTGCATCTACAAAAACATAAGGTTATATGGCTTTCCAGTGCGGCTCTGGGAGCAGTCTAGTCATGTTTTGGATGGCATGGAGGCTCATGATGGTCCTGGTCTAGTGAAAAGTGTCCCTGTCCATGGCAGGGGGGTTCAAATTAGATGATCTTTAAGGTACCTTCCAACCCAGCAACCCAAAACATTAGCAGTGTTGTGGCTCTAAAAGTTGATACCAAAGTTGATACCAAAACTGCTAAGCAGCAATACTATCCATGATACTAATCTTTTGTCCTGCCCTGATCGACTTATCACAGCTTCATTCCCTGCCCTACTTTTCTCCCCATGCTCCTCCCTGCTGGCAAAGCAATGCTTGCTGCATGCTGTTTCTGCTTCAGCAGCTGAGACACGGATCATATATGCCATGGGGACACTACCTCTTCTCAGTTCTCTTCTGTCAAGGCTCAGTTTAATAAACTTGCTTGGCAGCTGCAGAATCACAGTTGCCTTTGACATCTGAGTTCACCCCACCTAAGGAGTTTCCATTTTGGCTGTTTGCACATTCTCCTCTGTGTCTACATAACAATAATAAACCAAGTCAATGAACTAAATATAACCGAGGAAGAATGAAATTACATGTTGTAACTGAGGCAATCTGACAGCCCTTTGGTACCACCACATTCTTACCCTGCTCCACACACCTGGCTGCCTACACCAGCTCTGGTCTTCAGCAGGCCCTGACTCCTGTCAACCTGTCCCACCAGAAGAAAAATTATATAGAAAGAAGAAGGGGAAAACTGTTTTAACAGTGAGTTGCATTGACTCTGATAAACTGTATGGATGGCTCAAAGGAGGATGCAGGACTTTGAGGCCAAGAGAAAGGATAGTCTTGGTGCTTTCAAATGACATACTGAGAAATTATTCCCTTTACTAACATCTAACTTTTGCTTCAGGACACACTTTGACTCATTCAGCTACTCATTTTTGGTGTCATTTTTCGTCCCTTTTTTCCTCATTTTTTCTATTCAGATACCATATTTTCTTCAGCTGCTAAACTCTTGAAGCAAAGATTAACATTCTCCTGAGTTTACAGAGCTGTAAATAGAAAGAGGAACCGATTCTGTTCCAGTTAGGGGAACTCTGCTACACTATTGTAACCCATAGGTCTTCGATTTTTTTAAAAAATCCACCTGCAAATTCCCATAATGTCAGTAGATGGTGCTATGTACATATTTTTAGGAATTCTTTTCAGCCGAGAATTATCCAGCCAGTAACAGTTCCTTTGTACTTGAGTGTGATCTCCCTGAAAAATTAGAAGCCACACAATTTAAGAAATATTTGGCTTTTATCAGAGAATCACTGCAGAGATCTAAAGGCTTTCCACTCCATGGTATCATGTCGTATAGTAGTGCCTGTACTTTATGACTCATCATGGAGTGATTCAATGGATGCAGGCGTGTACACAAGAGCTGTATTTCTGATATTTCATTAGCTTCTATTTTCTTAAAAGTGTGAGGAACTATTCTTCATGCACTTTTTTCTCGACTTCCCTCTCTACACCTAATTACTCTCTTTTCTTCCAAACAACCTCATGTACTGTTCACATGAAGCTCAAATACAGCATCTTGCAGACAAACTGTGGTAAGCAGGACCAGCTTTTCCGTATGCCAGTGACGGATTTATTCCTCTTTTTGTTTCATCTTTGAGATGAAAATACTTTATTTCCTTACATACTTCATTTAAATTTTTTCTACTGCTGCTAACTGAAACTATATTAAGGAACCAGATCATCCAAGCTGCTTTTTTTTTTGGTAGCAGAGGAGCTAATTACGTTATTTAAAAGGTGAATCAACATTTACATTTTATTTCTATGTAAAGCTAGAACTTTTAAGTGTAATGTTTTCAGAAGATTAAGGCTGAATGAGAAAAAGGCTTCAAAACTGTGTTATAAAACCTGTCTAAAAAACTCAGTTAGCAATTTTTACCTCTTATGGAGATAGATCACTTTCCAGTAAATGATTACTCTCAAACTGATCATATTTCTTTAGGAACTCAAAGAGGATGTGAGCTATAGGATTAAAATAACAAAGAGGGGAAAATGCATAATATTATAGAGAAGAGAGAGAAACACAGCTTAGCATAGTGTGTGCCTAGTAACTTCTAGATACTCTGAAAACCAGTAATTTCCATTAGAAAAGAAAAAAAATATCTGTTTCTCAGTGTAGAATAGACTTCTGTGAATTCCAAAGCATAATGGGACCATATGCAAATAATAAGGATGTGTGGATTTCTATTCAAACTGCAGGGATTCTGAAAAGGTTCACTCTGTATTTCTAAAAATCTTGGCCTCTTTGCACCAGATGCTGACTATATGTATGCATATATAGACTATATGTATGCATATATATTGTAATGCAGTTCATCACACTTCTTCCCTTTGTAAAGAATCAGATTCTTTCTTTTTAAAATTAATTTACATGGCATTATAGACACTGTCTTTGTTTGCCATGAATGACTTAATGTCCATATACAGCCACACTGATGCAGAGAGTGGAACTATCTAAAGCCTCATTTTTCACCGGTGCCATGAACTACTGCCAAGAAGCTGTAAGGCAAAGAATATATCACACATGTACACACATGCAAAATTCACTTATTCTGAGCTCTGAACCTTTTGAAAGTTTTCTTCTTCTTTGGATTGTGTACTGTTATTAATCTAATCATCATATTTCCATAACAGAATGTAGGCAATCACTGCTCTACACAAATTCTTCTTTAAAAAAGGGTGCAAAAGGAGACTGCATCTCCTATAGTTCCTACAGGAGGAAAGAGCCTATAAAGAAGTTTTCTCTTTCCCTGGTTCACAGGGAGGCATAGAAATGTTTATAAATAAATCACAGACTGATCAGCATTTCAGCTATCTACTCTGGATTTAAATTAATTGAACTCGTCTCTTTTCCTAAACTCCAGTCCCTTCTTCTTTATAAACCAGCTGAAATGTGGAGTACTTCAGAGAATATTCTGAGAGAATCCTTTTTTATCATTATTCCCAATTCTTAATATGTCTTTTTTTTTAAGAGAAAGACAAAATTTCCTGCTTCACCTTTTCTCCAGACTAAGGGTTTACTTGCACGAAATACTGGCATGAAATTCTTTATTGTAACAATTTATTATTATAACCAAAAGAAAAAAACCTTTTTAGTGACATCAAAGCTGAAAACAGGGGAATTCTTTTCTCACGTTGCTTCTCAGGTTTTTAATTTTAATGCTGCCTGGTTTAATCCGTGGGTTGTGGAGGGCAATAGGAATGCTTTGGGATATCAGCCTCCCCTTAGTCTTAACTCTGTCAATCAGTAACTGCAGTGGTAAAAGCATTATGGGAGACTTCTGCAAAACAAATTTATTACTCTTTTCACGTCAGGTGTTGATGAGTCTGAGGTAAAAATACCAGAAGGCCATTTACAGTAGTGCTTTCATCAGGACTAGCACTGATGATTCTTGTCAGGGCTAGGGACTAGTAAAATAGAAAAAAACCCTCAGTATAAATAAAGCCTTGTTGATGAAAGTGTGACCAAGGATAAAAAGCAGATTTGCTAACAGTGACCTCATACACATCATTCCTCAAAGGCCAGCTCTGCCCCAGCAGGGCAGCACCAGGCAGGGAAGACAATGCAGCTCTTGTCATGTCTTGTCACTGGTACAATAATGGGTATCAGGAAGGACTGCACAGTGCTGCTTATTTTATCAGAACAGACTGAATGACACTTTCTGCCTTATTCAGTAGATACCTTTTGTTGGGGACTATTAGTCATTATTCTTTGTCTTTTGTTCCCCTGCTATCTAATTTCCTTTTCTCCTAGTACCTTTTTTCTTTTTCATTATTTTCCCCTCTTTTTTTAATATTTAGTATTTTTCCTTCCTAATACTCATTCTCCTTCCAGTTTATCTCTTCCTTTCTTCCTTTCTTTTTGTTAAACCACCCCATTCCACACCCTGGTTTCCTTTGGTCTTGACTGAGGGCAACTGTCTGTTCTCTCCAGCTCATTACAAAATGACTGCTCTCCCCTCACTCCCAAACCTTCAGGTCCTCCCTGTAATCAGTCCCAGTTCATTCCATTTTTGTGTCTTGTTACTCTCAGTCTAAGATTCAGTCTTCTGTTCTCCTGTTCCGCTCCTCATTGGCTTCTTGGTCACTTGAATTTCCCTGTTGCCCTCTTTCATGTCTGGTATGTAGTCACAGTGTTCTGAGTTCTCCTCTGAAAATCTTGGATGTCTCCTAGCACATCCTATGAATGCCAATAGTAGTAGAGCATCACTTGCAGCTTGAGAAAATGTGATTACCACTAACATGCTCTGCTGGAGGAAACATTCACAAGCTGGCCATACACTAACCAGGTGTTCTTTGTTTTCCTACACATATCAGGTGAGCCATACTGACCAGCATCCAAAGATTTTCTGACAAAAGTAGTCTCATTCAAAATGATCAGACTAAAGAAAAAAAACCCAAACACATTATTTTTGACATACGTTTATCAGAGAAAAAGCTGAGTTTGATAGATGACATCAACCACCATTAAACCACCAATCAGCTGAGGCATTATTTAATGGCCAGAAGCAGCTCTTCTAATATGGTGTCTGACTCAAAACCAAAGCTGCTTCCCTCTCCAGGTAAATCTGTTGTGACATTCATATTACAGCACAGTTACATGGAAGCAGCCACCCTAAGACACATCTTATGTTTCACTTACAATCTCAAATGCCTGCTTGCTCAGAGGTCTAGCAAAAAAAAAAAATTCTATGCTGCATCCAAATGTGTTCCTTTCTATGTAGTATCTTCAGAGCCAGAGGCGTTAGGACTGGCTTCTTGGTTCTTTTTTCCTGACTTAACAGCTATGGAGATGCAGATGTTTGTTAACTTTAAATTGTGTTGGACAGCCTGTTGCAATAAGAGGCATGGGTTAAAATGGAGCCGCACAAAGCACTCACTGTTAGGCTTCACTGCCTTTTACTTCCAGCTGTCTGCTTTTGAGTTACCATCTCCTGAGGCAGCTTGACTTGACTGATGGTGTTCACTGCAAACAGCCAAGATGTGCAGGTCGATCATAATAGCTACACTGAATAACTGATTCCCACAGTGTGACCACCAGCACTTGAGCTGCAGCCCATGCTTTCAGACAGGCCAGTTCTGACTGGTTCACCACACCACCTCTCTGGATCTGGAGAAGCTGAACGTGAAACAACCACAGAGTGCAGTTTGGATTAAGCTCGTCATCACTGAACTCCAGCTGGCAACTAAGTACCACACAGTCGGTAGAGGGGGAGGAGAATCAGAAAAAGGTAAAACCACTGGGTTAAGAGCTGTTTAATAATTGAAATGAAGTAAATTATTATAAGAATAATTGTAATTAAAAGAGATATAACAAGAAGAGAGACAGACATAGAACTCAAAGAAAAAAAAACAGTGATGCACAATATAATTGCTCATGACCCACTGATCAATGCTCAACCCGTCCCCGAGCAGCACTTGGCACCCTTCCAGGTAACTGACCCAGTTTATATACTGGGCGTGACATTCTATGGTATGGAACATTCCTTTGGCCAGTTTGGTCAGCTGCCCTGGCCATGTTCCCTCCCAGCTTTTTGTGTACCTCCTCACTGACAGAGCACAAAACACTGGAAAGTCCTTGACTTCGGGTAAGCACCACTTAGCAACAACCAAAACACCAGTGTGTTATCAATATTATTCTCATACTGAATCCAAAACACAGCACTGTACCAGATACTAGGAAGAAGATTAACTCCATCCCAGCTGAAACCAGGACACCCATCAAAGGCTATGCTGCTGCTGGAGGGGAATTCATGTCTCTCTCTGACATTCCCCTAATCTCTCTGCTGCCCCAGTGCTCCCTCGGTGTAGCCCAGGAGCAGAGAGATGAGAGAACTGACCCAATTTACCTGCTTTTCTTGCAGGATCAGTTTCCAGGAAGCTCACTTGAACCAGCATGATAGGAACATGGGGAGAGTATTAAGGGTAGCACAGTGCTACTCAGTACCAGTGCAGTTTTAGGCAGGCTCAAAACAATCAGGAAACCTCTTGAGGCATTACTAATGAATTATTTCAACCTGCACTTCAGGTACATTACAATAAGGGACCCTGCTGTGAAAATCCACTGGGCACACTGGGAAAAATTTACCTGGCTCCTGCTGTGGTGTTTTAGAGTAGTGCAGTGGTTTTCACTGATGGACATGATGTGCCATCAGGCAAACACATTGAGCCCATCTCAGCACAAATTCATCTGGGATAGCTTGCATCACAAGGGAGGTCTGCACAAAGCATGAATGGCTACAGATAACAAAAGCACTTGTCCATCAACCTCTAGCCTGCACAACTTTATGTTGTTGGCCAGGCCAGGCTATAATCTGTAATGAAAGTTAATGAAATAACATTTGGGTCTCCATTAGCACTTTATTGAGTTGCAATATCCTGCAGTCAAGGCAAAGATAATATGATACCATGAGAGGTTACATATTTGTAGGCAGAAACCAGAACTGTAATTCTGTATTTGAGCTCAGACAAGCTTGTGTTGCAATGCAGGGAACTGAGGTGTTTGGTATTTGAGACATTGTCCTGTACTGCATGTGGTCAGAGAGATACTTGTAATGTTCATGAGCAGGTCCAGGATCAGCTCTTCAGAAAGGACCAGAGCACTGGAGCAGGATCAGATCTTCAGAGAAGAACCAAGTAGTGTTACAGATGCTTTTTGTCCCAGCTGGTCAATGTGTGGTGGAGGGAAGGAAAGAAAGCACTAGTGCTTTGACTTTATTTTGTTCTTTTTCTCCATTCATGCCTTTTGACTTAGGGATTTTTGCATCTGAGTGGGTGGATCTGATGGTGAACCAGCCTCACGGAAAATTTTACATGTGGCCAAAGGCAAAGCTGGGCCACATGGGTGGCTCTGCAAACAGAAGTTGAACCAGCCTAGGAGATGCTTCCAGTCCTCCCACTGGGATGAAGGTCTGTCTTTCCCAAGCTACAAAAATAAATCCAGAACATTAGTTTGGGTTTGGGAAGGTCAGCTGTGTTAGCCTAACTGCTATGTTCAGATCTGTCTACAATTATCACAGCAACTGTGACATGTAGGGCCAAATCTTGCTGATACATGGAATAACATGGACACCAAAAATTCTTCCATCAGGGCAATGTTTGACTCCATGCAAAAGGCAGGGAGTTCAGAGTCCTGTTCATTGCTGCTGAGTTCTCAGGTCCCCCTGTTATCCTTCTGCCTTGTGGTAGACACTGTACAAGTGCACAAAGCAATACATACCAAGAGTGGAGCAGGGAGCTATGCCTTAGGACTGATGAGGCATCCTCATCCAGGCCAGGGGAAAAAAGGGAATAAATTCAGACGCTCTTCTGGAATGTGTTTCTTTCACTTTTTGCATTAGGACTGTTAAAGACATCTTTGGCACTGCAGAATGGAGCTACAACCCTAAATAACCACTATTTTTGATAACTATTTAAGGGATATTACCCACATGTACCAGACGGTCAGTAATGCCCCTCCGTCCACTCAATTCTTCCGCTAGTGCAAATCAATGTTTTTCCATTAAAGTCAATGGAGCTTTGCTGATTACATGAAATCAAAATCATTATGTACAGTTTATTGGCTCTAGTCATTTGATGATACTCTACAATGGGAAATCTTTTACATCTGCTTCTTTTATAAAACACAAAGGACCCATACAGTTTCAAGTCATTCTATTTTGTTCTAGTCCCACCTTCTCAAAAAAAAAAAAAATCCTTTTGTTATCTCTTACTTGAGGGGGCAGCTATGACTAAGTGGCTTAACAAAACCTTCAGATTTACCAAACCTGCAGTGCAGCTCATTTCCCAGCATTTAAGGCAATGCTATTCTTGGAATTCACACTTTGAAAGAATCAGTGCTTAGGAGAAAGGTAGGCACCACTGTAAAGCCCAATTGCAAATGCATCAAATAAAAGTTTTATGTTAAATTTTGCCTTTTACTTCTCATGGAAAAAAGTTTCTTTGCTGTATTTCTTATTTTACATCTCTATATAATCACCCAACTGTAGCACTAAAGACTGAGGAGTTCCAGTAATATGTCTTGGAAGTGGATTCCCTCTCCAGTCTGGGCTGATCTTTCTGAACTCTCAACTTCATGTAATTCTGTGTCCCAGGCATACAGTCACAAAATCATCTCTGAGCCACCAACAGCTACAACTTTTGCTTAATCATAACTACTTTATCTTAGAGTGTACATTAATTTCTGCTCCATAAAACACTCCAGTGTCCTGTAGTGGTACAATATGGTATCAAATCCTGCAAACACAACAGAACTGAGTTACACCAAGTTGGTATGTGTTTGACAAGTTTATGGGAAAGGACAGCAAAAACTGCCATACTGGTGGTATATTAGGTGGCACTCTTCCCTCTGCAATGGCTGTGAACCAATGCCCTAAGGTACATGGGGCTCTGATTTCCACATGAATCATGAAATGTTTTGGCTGCTTTTGAGATGTGATTGTGTGTTATGTGTAATCTCTGTGATGAGCTAAATCAAATTACAAGAGCAAGTAAGGTTCAATCAGTTTCAGTAAGGCTCTTTGTTAAATCTACACATTTTCAGCTTAAGTCCCATCCTAACATTCTACCAATTCTTCTAAACCCCTCCTCTTTGGGTCACCTGCAGTTCACATTTGGTTCTGAATCTAAAACACATCATGCTGAAATTTATTTTAAGGACATGCAACATCACAGCTGAGTCTGATAGATTCATACTGGGCAACAAGGCTATCATGTACAGTCCACAGTGAGATAGAATGCTTCATAATTGGAAGTTGGCTAAATAATGTTTATGGAATTTGTGAATGCCACCCACAATAACATTTATAGCTGTTTCATTGTTTCCATATTTCCCCTTTTTGTACATTCGTACATTTCTGAAACACTATTCAATAATTATTAAGAGATTATTATCAAATAATTTATTATGTTTTAATTCTTAGCATTTTAATTTAGAATGAAGTACCAAATATTTGGAGCTTAATTTATTAACAGTAAAAGTGAGATACCAGTCTCTTAATATTAATTTTTAGATATAATCAAGAAAGGGAATAAATGAACTAAGCAGCTGCCAAAGCATGTGTCTCTGAGTTGAATAATGATCGGGATTTTATGACACATTTGGAAGGGAAACATAATAAAAGATAAAGTGGGATCGGAAGCGGGATAAAAGTACCCACTTATCATGGATAAGTTATTCTAGACTTGTTTGATATATTTATTTGATAAAATTATTGCAGGTTCTTTACAGAGATAGATACTAGGGCTCTTGCTGGGCTCCAGAATGCATTTTGTATAACACTAATTAACATGAAAATCAAGACTAACATATGAACTGTAAAGCATATAAGAAACTGACTGAAGAGGAGTTGTCTGTCAGGAGAAAGGGTTATTATTAATGGAGTTTCCTAGACTCACTTTGGGAACAATTTTATTTAATCTTCTCATTAATGACCTTGGCACAAAAAATAGGAAGTAAATGAGAGACTGAAACCTGCAGACAACACAAAACTGGAAGGCAGTACTGATACAGAAGAGGACTGGAGTATCACTCAGGAAGACCTTCATGACCTTGAGGACTGCAGTAACAGAAACAGGATGGAATTTCGTAGTGAATAATCCAAAGTGACGATGTTAGGGGCCAAAAGAAATTTCTATAAGAGCAGAGGAGAAGAAAGAATTAGATGTATCAGTCACATGACATAATCAGACTTCTGTGGAAAAAGGCGTAGGATCCTGCAATGCAGAGAAAGCAATGCATTAATATCTTCATAACCTGTAGTGATGAGGCCTGGTCAAATATGTTCAGAAAAGACAGATTCAGACTGGACCAGGGACCAAAAGGTGCTGCTAGGACAATTAAGGGGATGAAGAAGGCTATCTTACTGGCAACATCTTGGTGTGAACATATAAAAGAAAGGAATATAGCATCAGGGGATAAAAAAAAAAAGGGAAAGGGAAGGTTATTTAAAGTAAAGAACAATACAGGTACAAACTAAAATGCCCAACAATAATTAAAATAAGGCTTCAAAACATCAAAGCAGGATTCTGGAACATCTTCTCCATCACAGTAGCAGAAAAAAAAAAAAAACCAAACTAGTTTTAAGTTGCACTTGTTAAATTTGGGGACAGAAAGAGGAACGGGGCTATATGGCTTGATAACAGACAATAGCCAGTGGTTGGAATGAAAGCCCCATTGGGTGGCATCATTCCCTGTCAGCCAAATTTGCATAGAAAAATTATGTGCAAACTTTCACATGGACAGCATGGAGTCCTGACCTGTACCACACCTGCTTACTGCAGGTGTGGAGCTCTGTGATCAGACTTGCAGTCATTTTGGGTGCTGCAGAACACCATACAGACAGAATCTGGGTACCTTTGTGACCTGTGTACCTTTGGCTATGGCAGCCCTATGCTTCAGCAGTGCACAAGCCCAAACAATTCCCATGTGAGAAAGTGAACGAAGTAGCTTTGACTTGTTCAGAGAGTCCACTCTGCAAGCCTTGGCAACATGGTGAGTGCTGTATTTGCAGCAGGAATTGATTTTTATAGAAGCAGCCTCTCTTGCTTCCCAATCTGTGAGTATGTGGAAATATTTCTTAGCATCTTATCACTGGAGCTTAGGCTGAGAAAAACACATTCATTTCTGATCAAAGACAGTGATTGAGAGATGGTTTCTGAAGGAAGTAAATTAAACTCATGGTGATGTTAAGACATCAAAATAAATAAAGGATTATTCTGACAACTGAATCTGATTCTCCAAAAAAACCTCACCAGGCTTATTAAAGAGAAGTACTAAACAAACAACAGAAGTAAGGCATGTGTGAGATGTGGAGATGTTCATGTTACGATCTCTAAGAGCTGAATCTATGAAGTGCAAAGTGAGCTGGATATGATGATGTATCATCACCACAATGATACAGACATTACTGTGTCTGATTTCTGGATGTCTGCTCCCTAATCACTAACTAGTGATGAATTGTACAAAACATGTGTACAGTTCTGGAGGCAGAAACCAGGCAAATGAGATCCTCACCAGTAACCAGTGTCCTTCTGCTGCACTCAATTTGAGGGTGACTGTGTATTAAAGCACTGATTTGTACCTTGGCAGCATCAAAGGATGAGTCTTGGCCATCAGACCGGGCTGTCACACAGGAACACCGGTGAAACCTCTAACCTACAGTCCAAACAGAGACTGGAGTGAGTCTGGTTAGGGCACTAACATGTGAATTAGAACCATAACTAGTCACAAGAGACATGAAGTTAGGCTTCTTCCGTAATGAGTGGATTTTCTAACTTTTTGTTTTTATGGTTTTGTATAAAAAAAATGGAGGGAACTCACCCATTTATCAATTGCTATGGCAATAAGACTGGGCTGTGGAATGTTTGTCCTGAATCCAGTGCTGTCAGTGTATGCTAGTCACATTTAAAGTACCCCTACTACACTGGGCCACTGGGGAGACTCTGTCAGGAGAGCCCAGCTTCTGCCTTACAAATGAGCCTTGATGTCAGTGCTGTTTTCTGAACTTAAATTCACAAAAATGAGGTGTGCTTCAGTGTGCATATGGAACACAAAGAGACAGTACATAGGTGCTGATCCATAAAAGGCCATAATAGATATCAATGGACACATAACACAGAATTTATCATTGCATTTGGTGCATTTAAAAAGTGAGCACTATTAGGTTAAAGTAATAATGCATATTTAAAATAACCTTTTGATTAAAAGAATCATGCCTGCATTTCTTGGACTATATTCAGTCTGGACTATATTATCTTTGTTGTCTAAAACTGCTGATCTGTGGTGCTCTGAAATATGCATAATGCTGGTAAAATATTTGGCTTTATCTACTGTTCACCCAGAGAATTCCCGTGCTGCCACTAACATCACACCATACTGTTCTAATGATTCCAGACACTAATGAACTTGTAATAAGCATTTCTAACTTCTGCTGATTTAACGGAGCTACCCTTAATTATACCTGGATTACATCAATCCTGACAAAAAACCCCCCACAACTTCATATATACTTAGCATATACGTGCACTGGTGGAATTCCAAATACACATCAGGTGAGCTATTTTGCCTATTACTTTTGTTTTCTATCTAGTCTACAATAAACTCATAATTTACTTTTCTGCTTAAAACACCACTAGGTACAGTTCATTTGGAAAGCTAACAGAAAGATGAAGCTGAGCAAACCAAGTTTTTCTCACTAATTAAATGAACAAAGCAAACCCCAAACTCTCTAGAAGTGCTGGCCCTTAGATATTCAAAGTTCAGTGACTGTGCTGTACATGAAGCATATTTGCCTACACCCTTTAGAATGCTATGGCATGGCAGAATTCCCAGTCACCGAAAGCTTGTAGTCAGGACTTCAGAATCTGAGGAATTCAGTTAATTCATATCATGGATCTTCATGGGGGAAGGGTAGTGAGAACACTGTTAAAAGGGGTGAAGAGAGGAAGCAAGAGCTGGAGTCAGGCATGCACATGCACATCTGATCTGGTGTAACTCCAAATTTCACCTTAAGTTAAACACTAAAATGCCTTTATATGTCTCGTGTGGCATAATCAGCAGCTGAGATTTGAAGGATCAAATTTCACCACTGCTGTACAGGAGTCAGAGTACTGAAGAATACACAGTTTAAAGTATGTACACAACAAGAAGCTGAGATGCAAGTGATCATTGGCCTTTCCAGATTTTCACCTGAGCTGTGCCAGCAAAGACACATATGACTACGTCAGAATCAATCACTACATCCCAGAGACCCAAATTTCCTATGCTTCTGATCTTTGTTAAATACATTGTGAGTATAGATATCTGCTGTGTAATATGTGGACAGACACTATTCAATTCTTCCCAGAAGAGCTGGACTTACTGTACCAGATGTATGTAACACCATAGCTCAGAGTCACCTGGAAATGCACTGAGCAACATGTAGGGGCATGTTGGGTGTCATGAATCATAAAATTGTTTAAGTTGGAATAGACCTTTAAAAGCCATTAAACCAGCACTACCAAGTCCACCACTAAACCATGTCCCTAAGTGCCACATCCACACACCTTTCAAATACCTCCAGGGATGGTGACTCCACCACTTACCTAGGCAGTGTGTGCCAAAGCTTGACAACCCTTTTGGTGAAGAAATTTTTCCTAATATCCAATCTAAATCTGTCCTGGTGCAGCTTGAGGCCATTTCCTCTTGTTCTGTCACTTGTTACCTGGGAGAAGAGACCAATCCCCACCTCGCTACCACCTCATTTCAGTTAGTTGCAGGGAGCGATAAGGTCCTCCCTCTCAGCCTCCTTTTCTCCAGGCTAAAGAACCCCAGCTCCCTCAGCCACTCCTCATAAGACTTGTGCTCCTGACCCTTCACCAACTTCATTGCCCTTCCCTGGACACCCTCCAGCACCTCAATGAACACTAAGTTTAGCTTCTCCACAGACATCCTGCATACCAGCTGCTGATCAAGGCAATTCTCAGAAACATCTGAAATATTTTAGGCATTGTGCCTCCCTAAACAAGCAAAAAATTTTTTTTCAAAATAAGTGAGAAGTGTAGTTTGCTAAATTCACTGTCTGGTCAGGAAGATATAAGCACTAGTGGAGAAGAGGGGGAGCATTCAGCCCAGCTTCTGCAGGAATCCCCCTCTCATCCCACGTGTCATTAGATTGCCTTCGCTATGTTGTCGAACAGCACCCTCAGATGGCCCTATTTCATATATCTCTTCATGAGGCATTGGGGTTTTTTTATTATTAATATCAGGAAAAAGAAATAAATCCTTACTGCAATGCTGTCAGTTTCTAGTGCTTGTGACTGCAGAGAAAAGCCCAAGGAAATGAATAAGCATAATGCGAGGTTTCAGAAAAGGAAGTAGATGAAAACTCTTAAAAGATATTAAAGATATTAAATATATAATTTCTGATTATACAAAAAGTTACTTCAAAATTTATTGAACCTTTTCATATTTTTTGAACATATAAGGTTGTAATATGGCTTTAATCCTTGTAGCAGTTTTCTATACATTTGAAAATACTGAGTTTTTCTTGATTTTACTGTGAAGCCGTGCATTTGATGAAGAAACAATGAGCCGTACAATTAACTTTCAGGCTTCTATGTTGATACACAGTTTCTTTCATACACTTCAGTTTTCAATATACCATAAATTCATGCATTCGTAGCATCTCCCTATGCTCTAAGTACTTAACCACTTTTGTGGAAGTTAACAGCTGAAATCGGATGCTTTAATGATTGCAAAAAATGGCAGTTCAGGCTTCTGGAACTGAGGAGAGCATAAAATAACCCATTATGGCAATTTCCCATCTAAATTGAGGAGTCTCTGTTTCTGAGTTAAACCCCGTGGACAGAATGGAACTGTTCAAACATCTCAAGAGATTATTTCAAACTGTTTGCCACTTTGGTAAACTGTAGCCAAATTTAATCCTTGAACAATTTCTTTATGAGGTTTCATATTTTTAACAAGAGAAACCAGTAAATGGATCAAAAGTGGGATTTGGGTTTTTTTCTTGTTTGCTCTATGTTTATGATAAGGACTAAAGGCAAAGGCAGGGGAAAGGCTTGAGTTTGTCATTTGCCTCTTTAAGGAAACAAAGACACAGCGGGACAATTATACCTGTTCAAAGGCAACTAAATGTTACTGTTTATGAAAATGAGACATTCTGATCAGAGAGCATTTTTTATTCCATTTGCATCCAGTATGACTTGTAATTTCACTAGCATTAAATGCATTGTACATCAGTGACGACAGATACTATGTCATCACAACACCCTTTCTGAGCACTCTTCCACACTGTACCCAACAGATGGAAAAGCAAGCCTGATAACATTATAGGACTTGCCCCAAAAAGATTATGTGAAATGGTTGCTTCCATAACCTTTACTTTGATTTTCAGCCCCATAAAAATGTATTTCTTCAGAAATGCATTTCCACTAGTTGGGAATCATCTTTTTAAACACACAACATATATAAGAACTTTGAAACATTGATCACAGGTAGAAATATTCTATATTTATCTGGAAAGCTTCAAGTTTATAACAATAGAAAGTGATCTCAGACTAATATCACAAAGTAGCTAGAATATTTAACTCTCTCAAATGCTGGTGCAAGGTTGATGAGATGGTCTATGATTATTTCAGGATTAAGCACCACAATAATAATCTCATTCCCATTGAGTGCTCCTAAATACTCTCAGCAAACCCATTTGTCCCTTTTCCTTGACTGTGATCCCATCTCTGTAAAAAGAAATAGCTCCATAAAACTGGGTCAAGCAAACAGTTTACTCTTTCCTACAGAAACTGTATATGTTATATACCTCCTTCCTTTGATAACAATTTAATCCAGTCCATATTAGACTGAAACATGGTGCAGTGTGGGGAAAGTGAGAACACCAAAAGCAAGTAACTCACAAAAAAGAAAAACATCTTAATGAGCAATTTTAAGAATAAAAAATAAGGTATTAGCAGAGAAAAATATAAGCTTTGAAAAGTCACTAATTTTTTCCCCCCAAAATATGCTCTTTGGCAATTAGTAGTTTTGATCTCATAGCTCAAAAATATGTGTGTGCTCATATTAATACTGTAGAATGTGACTTACAAAAATCCTATGTTCTTGTCCATTAACCACCAAACGTGATCCAACCACTATTTTAAGAAGAAACTGAGAGGATTTGTATTTGCACACAACGGAAGATGCTGATGCAAAGAGAAATAACTCTTCTCATCTTCCCACAGTTCGGTATTGCAGCAGAAAGACTGGTCATTAACACCATTGCAAGGAAAAAAAAAAAAAGAAAAAGAAGTAAAATATTACCCTTACTATTTTCCACAGAAAACAGCTGTTAAATTAATGTAAGATTCTGAATTACTATCAGTGTTAAAGATATTTTTACGTGTCATTATTACTTTTCACACAGGATAACTGCAGATAAACACAGAGCAACTTGCTTCTTGAAACTGGTATGCATAAAGCTATTACTGGAAGTATCTCAACTTTATATTTCGGTATTACAGCAACGACAGTCCTAGTGTTTCCAAAGCTGTCTTGAGCTGTCAGACATTCTGACTTCTGAAGGAGGGTAGAGCAGGAATGAAAGAGAAATTCTAGAGTAGACACAGCCTCATGATGTCACGGAGGTGTTGCAGGGACAGAGCTGGAGTGCCAGATACTCAGATTTTTGTTTTACCACAGCTCTTTTCTGGAGTTTTCCAATACAAATGCAAAACTCATTTGACAAGATCACCTTTTGTACCTGCTAAAACAGGTACAATAGCTGAAAATAATCATGGTACCTGCATGTAATTGGAACGCTGTGTTTTGGCTTATGCTGCACAGTGGGAAGAGAAGCATTCTTTTCTCCCTTCTGGTAATGAGGAAAAAAATAGAATTCATAACTGAGATGCCTGACTGTATTACCCTAAGAAAAAGCTGTAATTGCAATCTGTCCATTCTATTCAGAACGAAATAAAAAGTGAAATACTTTAAACATTGATACCACAGTGACCTCAACATCTTCCAAGAGAGAAAATTTATCTAGCCATGCAAGAAAGCAAAACAAACTGCTCTGATGTGAATGCTCCAACACTCCTTCAACCCTATCACAAAGATCTATAGCAGGTGTTCAGTCAGGAGCTCCCTGGAAGATCACTTGACTTTTCAGAGAGTTGTCATCCTCTTTGCAAAAGTGAGACCAGGTTATAGAAATAAAATTGATTTATATTATTAATAATTTTGATGATGACAACTTTTAAAGGTTGCCCATGCTGTGTTGTGAGAATTACATTGGCAATGCTGAACTCCAGGCAGTTAAAATTGTAATGGATTTGAAGTGACTGAATTAAAATAATAATGAGATCAAATCAACTGCCAGATTTATCAAAAGGTTATATATCTAAATATAGCTTGTTCTGAAGATACTTCCAACCATTGCACCTGTCAAACTAAACTGATAAAACCGGCTAAAATCAAAGCCAGGTGTTTTTGTCAGAACAGGTACAAAAAAATAAAATTAGAAAACATTAAAAAGTGGTTACCACAGTCAGCTTGTAAAGTCTTTATCTGAGCAAAATTAAGACATTTTTTTCTGTTTCCACAGATTTTCTCTGTTGGGCTGTTGCACACAAACCTGAAGGAGCTGACCTTCTCATCAGAATAACCCAACAGTCAGAGATGGCATGCAGGGCCAAACATGTTCAGTGGCCACGCAGACTAATGCCATGCATTTGTTTCCTATGGGTGTTCTACAAGATGCCTTTCTACTTTAGTCACACAGAATAAATATTGTTTAGGAATTCTGGTTACTTGGAAGGAGAGTTCTGGGAACTGATTTTGAAGTGTGGATGCAGAGAAATAATGCAGCACTACAAAAGGAATTTGTCAATGCAGATGAATAAAAGCCCTCCGGTGACAGATTCTGCATCAGTATATTCAGTGAAGAGCTAAAATTATGCTACTGCTTCCTAAAAGAATGTGTGCAGGGAGTGAATTCTGTGGACCAGGAAGTGCATCATCTTATAAGTCACACTACAATAACAGGGCTAAGATTCAAAAATATGACCATGACTTATATTTGTCACTCACAGTCACCTAATTAAAAGAACTATACCCGTTCATTGTCACCCCCCATGTAATAGCTTAATTACTGTATTTGGTGTAATCAAACACCCATTTTAAAGGATTGTTCAACTTAGGTGCATATCCCCATATGATATTGCTAACCAAGAGCTCTAGTGTAGCAGGGCTTCTGTCGGAGTAAAACACAATTCATTGACACAGAGCTGTGTTTTCACATTTCATTGCAGGAAAGCATTGAGACAGTTGTGACTGTGGAATCAGTATGTTCAGGCAGAGCAAAAGATAGCATAAGCTCAGTCTTTACAGCTGCAAGCTCCTGCTGAAATTAAAAGGAAACAAATCCTCTCTGCTGTAACCCCTTCCCCCCCACCAGATGTACAGGTCTCTATGGAAAAGTGCTGCTTCTAAACCTTCCTCTGCCTTTCTGCACCTTGTTTGCTACATGCACATTCCAGTTTCTGTTGAAACAGCCAAAATGGACGAAAAGCTTAGCTCTCACATCAGCCTTAATAGAAGGTCACAGATGAAAGCAGTGCTGCCACTAAGAGGAAGCAGAAACAAATAAAGCTCTCTAAACTGGTTTTCAAAATCACATCTCTTTTTCCAAGCCAATGTATACCCTGCAGCTGTGCTCACCAGAGACTAACTGATGCTTTTAACTTTCTGCATAATAGAAAAGCTTTCGAGGAGCTTTTATTACAGCGGTTAGTTTTTCTATATCAAACCCCTACAATCACAAACAAGAGAGGGGAAAAATAGACACTAAAAGGTACAAGTGGAGATTGTCCGTAAAGCTTTACAGAAGATGGCGGGCAGATGGTGGGGATTTGCAGTGACACAGCTGTTTTTAAAAATAAAGAGGTGGAAGAGGAGAGGCATGATTACAGCTACACATACATTCCTAAGCCTGTTCACACAAGAATAAAAAATAAGCTAGCAGCAGGAAATTGAAGTTTGTGTATTATTTTGAATTGACATTTACAAAGTTTTAAAAATAATCAGCAGCACCTTCAAGTTTCTTTTCCAATCATTAGTTTTCTATGTAACTATGAAGCAAAGGTGACAACAGAAACATCAACCTACAATGAGATATTAAAGACAATCACAGAATTCTAGGAATGTCAAAATTACTTTGTGCCTCCAAATTAGCACATTTTTTTTCTGTAAGTTTTACAATATAAAAAGGCAATTCTATTAAACAACACAGATTATGTTACCTGTTTGACTTTCCTATGAATTTAATTTTTACTGTAGTATTTATTTTTCAGATATCATTAGTAGAATGCACAGATAAATAATGCAAGGAAGAGTAAGATGTACGGGGGTTGTTGCAGATTTAACAGCATGGGAGGCTGCGCAGGGAAATGTCCAAATTCAATAGGGTATCGAGCACTGGATATTGATTTTGAAAGAATATTTTTTTAACTAAGCAGTAATTAAAAAAACTTCAAAATGGCACCCTGCATTCTTTTTTTAATGCATATTCTCACATGTCCCCTACAGCCACATAGAACGTTTACGGTAGGTAAACACTAAAGAGATTGTTAACGTACAGTGTAAAAGTCTGCCTTCTCCAGAGAATCCAACAAAGCTGTTTACAAAATTAACTCTCTTCCAGATAATCAATTCCTAGACCTAAGAAATTTTACAAGAGAGATTCCACTGATACCAAAAGAATAATCTTTTGATCATTCTTCATGGAGTCACCTTTTTCACACTGCATTAGTTCACTTTCTTCCCAGTATTAAAAAATGACTTGTCAATGTAAACATACTTTTTTGCTACTCTTTTTAAAAAAAAGCCATCTGATTTTCTGAACACATGTGCCAGGAGCCAACAAAAGAAAAAGGTTATCCAGCAGCAATGCACTAAAAACTTCTTTACAGCCATCTCCAGAGCCACTGGGGCTGGCTTTTGCTACAGCTGGGTATTGAACTGAATGGGTGGCAGGTGAAACCAGTTACGAAAATCCAGCTATTCCACTACTTCTCCTATCAGTGTCTAGGCTGCTCCCAATCCAAGGACAATAGCAAAGAGATTAGTGTAGGTGTAGGTGCTGCCCAGCACACAAACAAACTCAACAACTGAAGACATTTAAATTAACTTTATTTATACCAGGTTTTCAAATTCAGAAATATTTCAAAGAAATTCAATACTCATAGACAGGTGCTACATTGATGATCTTTGATCCACCATTAGTGCCATGTTTTCACTCTACAATCATTAACTCGCCACCACAAACTAAGAGGAACTTACAGAAGTTTATAAAAAATAGGCAGACAATGAAAATTTGGTTTATACTGGAATTGGCATAAAAGAGTAAAGCTTATTATCAAATTGTGGCAACTGCTGTATTCCATCACTCAAGGAATGCTACAGCAGGAAAACACACTTCCACTTAGAGAAACACTTTGGATTTTAACTGAACATACTCAAAATCCACTTCATGATGTGACTAGGAACGATTCTTACACTCAAAATTTAAGCTCTGCATTTCAAAAATCGCCACAAGCATAAACCTCACCTACACACGCCAGTCTTGGACTGATTTCCCTTTTTGGAGAAATCAAACCCATATGCCTATACCTCTTCCAGGATTTACCAAATCAAACAGAACAACTGCTGGCTTTGAAGTATTTTTTTAGAAGAAAAATGCCATTTCTGCACAAGCTACTCTCATGAAAATTTTATTTAACGTTTCTTTATCAATAAAATAACTGAAGCCAAGATACCGAAAGTCACGTCTACATGGAGATACACAGAAGATATTCAACTTGAGAGGATTTTCCTCCACTTCTCGATCACAATGAGGCCCTCACCATTTTGCATAATGACAGAAAACAACAGCTGACAAACCATTTTGGAACAGATGCCAGCTGTCTCTCATTTGTTTCATACATTTCAAACAGTAACAGTTCTGTAGCACTTTATTGGTTTTTGTTTGGTTTTGTGTTCATTTTTGTTTGTTTGTTTTAAAGCCAAGCCATCTGAATTGGACCCCTCATCAGTCAGTCAGTCAGTCATTTCAAGAACAAACTGAAGGCAGGCTGATCCTTTTGGATCCAAAACTTTAATTTGGTAGGAATCTTACATAAATACAATTTGTGCTTCAATTTCATAGCTACTTGGACTGAGTGAATATACACCTAAGCTAGTTTAAAAAAAAAAAAGTAACCTTTAATATTCAACTGAGAAGCCACAGACGTTTTTCCAGACTGTTTGCAGCAGAGACAAACAATAAATTTAAACACAGTACTGCTTAAAAAAAGTTTACTGTCTAAAATGAAAATTCAAATGGTTTATTAAAATTTAACATTTTCCATTTTGGCTTTTTCTAAAGAAGCAATTTATCCGTTGTGAAAAATCAGTTAAAAGATAATTTCATTTTACTGTACTGAACTCAAGTCAAACATAAAGCACAAAGATCTTTACATTAAACTGGGCTTTGCACACAACATGAATGATCAGAAATAGACTATTTTGAGGAATAAAAAGTTAGGGGGTTTAGCTAGACAACATGCATACCATCAGTTACTTCTCACCCTTAAAAGGTACCTGAAAGGAGAGTTTTGTAGAACAAAACCAAGACTCATTAAAACACTTAGTAAGTCAGTGGTCATCATGCCTTTTTAGTTAAATTCTAGTAAAGTTTAGTCTACATAGAACAGCTAACACAATGAGGTGTACAAGTCATAGGGATAGCCAGAAGCCTGAAACAAAGTCTTAAAAGTTCTACAGGACGAGAGAGCCTAAACTCAGCACCACTATGTTATTTAAACTATAAAAAAAAAAAAAAATTGGATTATCATCTACTTCCTTGTTGAAAAAGGGTTATGGACTGAACATAAAGGGCCCATATTTAAAAGCTCCACAGTTCTACTCTACCAACTCTTTAAAATAAGGTAATGATGAAGAGCATTCCTTCTAGCAGCATGTACAGTTCAGCTGCCAGTGACTGCCTAACAGCACTCCTTTATGCATACCAGGAGAATCATGTCCAGTTTTGCCATTTGTGGATAACGATGACAAGATACAAAAGCATGTGTTTGCCATAAATAGCTCTGGCTAACGGAGGATTGCTCACACAGAGCAGATCAAATTCTCTATAAGGAGAGCATTATTTGGCTCTCAGCCAAAACATGTCCCCAGTGCAAGCCTCAGTAGTGGCAAACACTTTCCAGTTCTATTTACATAGAAGCTAACAAGTAGAACGGTTCATTTAGGCTATTTCTTGTACCAAGTCGGTCTTAACTGCAACACTCGAGAAACAAAAAATTCCATCCTGGTTTCATATTCTGCACATAACTATCACTACACATCATCTTACCAAAAAAGGCGTTGAGCTCGTGCAAGGTTTTACTCTGTCATGTAGAACTTTAAGAGCATTCAGGTATGAAACACACTGCATGGTTAATTACTTTGTATTTTTACATTTCTGACACAAGTGTTCCATGGAAATAATGGTCTCCAGTAGTGGTAGCTTCTTTACTTGAACAGTAAACTAGGAGCAGGTCCTTTATCAAACGGTCAGAACAGAGCCACAAAGTATTGTAAAGCAGTGCCTAAATCAGTATTAAAAACTTGCATTATTTAAGATGAGATTAATGATTGTTTACCTTTACAATACTTTCCACAGAAGTTATTTGAAATATGCTTAAACACTTAAAAACTATATTTTCCAATGAAAACAAGGCAACGTTCTGTAATAAGCCACAAGTTTTATTGCAACGTGGCCAATTTTTGATCTCAAAAAACAATGTTCCATTTAAGGCTCTTTTTAATACAGAAATTGCCACCATGACTGATGTTTTACAAAACTTTAGTGTTTCAAGACTCACATGGTAAACAGATAACTTCTACTCCTGTTCAGTAGTGTACATTCAATGGAAAACAAAAGGCATCGTAACAGCTACTTCATTTATAAAGATATGCATGTAACAGGAATGAAACTGAGGTACTACAATAATCTGATGACACAGTTACAGCAACTTAATTGGCATTCCTTTGGGGGGGGGCGGGTCAAACATATTACAAAAAAGTGCTTTAAATGCATAGTGTTGTGTGCTGCCATGTCACAAAAATAGGCTTGTCAAGGCAGGTGAGGTGTATGAATGCACAAGAGCCTCATGGAACTGCAATCAAGTGCAACTGTAAGTAATACTGTATAGAGTCTACCATCCGACCAGTGGACAATACTTTCAAGGCATTCAATTAGCTTACCCTTTGCTGTCTGCTAGACTATTTACATTAACTATCACATTCATTGTACATGTTGCAAGGAATGCCTGCAACGTCAGTTTTGGCTAAAGTATGACGTGAAAGCATTCCTTGGATCCTACATAAAACTACCAGGATTAAACAGTCTAATGGCAATCACTGGTAGACTGCTTAACAATGACATCTCCTTCAGGGCGGTAGGGAAGGGACTTATTTTTTGAGGAGGGGACGGGATGGGGAGACTAATACTATTCCAATTGAACGAGCTGCAGAAATGGAAGCTCCTTAGATCCAGATGGCACTTGTCTGTCTTTTTATAAGGGTTTTCCTTCAAGTGAAACTACCACGTTGCCTCCCAATTTCTCTCCAAGTGTTGAACGGTCCTTAATATCATCCAAACCATTTACTTGCCACTCATGTTTAATACCTGAAAGACAGACGGACAACAATGTACTCGTGAGAACCTCTACATCTAAATGCCATTATAATGAATGAGCAAAACATTTTTAGGTCAGTACCTGTAAATTTCTTTTTAATGGCATCTTTAGAGCTTGCGTAGATCATCTTGCTTTTTAAAGGTGCACTTTCAGGAGCCCTTTAAAAAAAAGAAGAAAACCACAACAAAACAGTTATTCAGTCATCCAGTGGTAGCTCCATAATACTCAATTTTAACAGCAAGCTTTGCTTTTACACACCAGAATATAAATACCAGGTCTTCTTTCTTAGATTCCTTTGTCTCATATGTGGCATCATACAAAGCATATCGGCAATCATTCAAAGGTAGCAACTTCACAAAGGCTGTATAGGGGTCCTCCACAGTATCTCCAATGTCACCAACCAATATCTGCTTTGATTCCTCTACAATTATTTGTTTTTTGTCATCACTTAAGCAGAAGAGAACCGCTTTCTTTCTTTTTTTAATCTCTTCTGGGGTTGAAGATTTCCTTACTTTCATGTCATTAAAAACCTTTATGACTTCATCATTCACTGTTACTCCAGAAGCCTGTAAAATGAGATCAAAGGAATAATTCGAAACAGCAAAAATTAACACTCACTAGAAAATATAATAGCCCACAGTCCTGATAAAAGTCTGCCTGCCCCCATAAGAATAAAAATACTATGCTCAACATGAACACACTACAAATTTAGGATTATTTGCAGGATTGGAGCAGAAGATATAAAGAAGGTGTAAATTTTGTAGTTTCTTGTTGCAGATCTCAGCATCTTCAGCTGCAATTCTGGACAGCAGTATCATACCAATATGCACACAACTGTACTAGTCAAGCAGTTTTCCTTTACCTTATCATGCATTTGGCTTATCTGGGGGGAGGGGATGAACAGGGATGGGGGTAGGAACTGAGCATATGAGAGGAGTTTGTAATTTTGGGTTGGGATGAGAGGGCGGTCGTTCATTTGGGGGGTTGGGGTTTTTTTGGTTTTTTAGTGGAACAAAACGCAGCTCACATCCAGCACTGTCATGACTCTCATTTTGTTGGGTGAGGTAAGGCCCTACAAGCAACAGAAATGTTTTCTGCATTGTGTCAGCTTCAACACCACGCCTTAAGAACTCCCGAATTTTACTTCATACTGGTGCGAGAGTATTATTTGACTGCTCTTCCTTCATACAAAAAAAGCTGTTAGAATTTTACAAGCGTTACAATTGTACAGTTCCCCATAAGGCTCGGAAGCCGTTCAAAACACGAGACTAGAGCAGAAAGGAAACAAAAAACCGGCAGGGCAAACGGGGAGCTCAAGGCAAAAGGAAAGTAATTTAACAAACCCCACTGCGAGTGAGCGAGCGAGCTCAGCCCATCTGCAGCGCCCTTGCTCTCGGTCCAACAATTACATCTGCCGAGGCGGGCGCTGCCAGCCCAGGCTGCCCAGGGAGGGAAGGCAGGTGCGCGGATCGCAGGGAGCCGCCGGCTTTGTCCCCGGGGGCGCCGCCTGCCCCTCTCCCCGCTTTGTTCGCGGGGCCGATCCCCGCCTGCGGCCACGGACGGCCGTCCCGCCGCCCCGCGCGCCCACACGCCCGCCCGGCCCCAGCGATCCCACCCGGCCGCCTCCGGGGCCTGGGCGGCGGCTCCGCGGAACGGCTGCGGGACCCCCTCCCCGGGCCCGCGACCCCGCCCGGCCCCGAACCGCGGGGCACTCGCACACCCGGGCGGTGCCGCAGGGAGCGCTGCGCCGCCCGCCCGGCCCGCCCGCCGCTCCGCGGCCACGCCGCGGCCCGCCCGCCGCCCGCCGCTG
>JAWWLV010000179.1:38142153-38163263 GCA_035041135.1 Platyrinchus mystaceus
GGCGGCTGCCTGCGGTGCGGGGCTGCTGCACGCAGAGAGCGCTGCGCTACGCTGGGGGCGAGGCGGGCGGGGACTCGGCCGGGCGGGGGATGAGCCGCGGCGGCCGGGGAGGGCCGGTCACATGGGCCGCGCCGCCACCACGTGCCGCCGCCGGGCCGCGCGGGGCCGGGCCGCGCTGGGCCGGCCCCCGCGGGGAAGGGCAGGGCAGGGCAGGGCAGGGCAGGGTCCCCCGGGCAGCGCCCGCAGGCGGTGCGGTCTGGCCTGGTCGCCCGCCTGCTGCGGGCAGTGCTGGTGCTGCCCTACTCGGACCTGGGCGCCGCAGCCCCGGGCGTCTCCCTGGCCGGCCGCGGGCCTGCCCCGGCGGTGCGGACGGGATGCTGGGAGGGCAGTGCGGCCCCTCCGCCGGCCGCGGAGCTCGAGCAGCCGGTGGGCGCGTCAGGCCAGGGCTCGATGGTGTGAGCGGCCGCTGCCCGCCCGGCGCTGCTCCCCGGGCCGAGGCGCTTTCTGCTGCTCTAAAGGCACGGGCTTGGCGTGGCCCCCTGTTCGCGGCCGGGGGCTGTCAGGCTGCCCGCACACACCCCAGAGCCGGCACGGGTGGCGTTGCGTCCCTACTCGGAAGGGAGCGGTGCTGCTGCCGCGGTGCCCCCGCGCTCTGCAGGGAAAGGCCCGCCGGCCTGGCGCTGGGACTGCCGCTTCTGCGGTCTGGGAAGCGCTGCTCAGACTGTGGGGCGGGACACGGCACGCAGGGCGGAAGGTGCAGCATTAAAAGATGGGAAGATGACCTACAGGAAAACAAAGAGAACACTCCTGACAGTGTTTCTCTTGTCCCTACTGAGCCAGACAGGGCCTCAGGCACAGGACAACGAACATGGAGCATTTTAGCCCATCCAAGTAGACAAGAGGATTGTCAGTCCAGTGCAGGTTTTGGCTCCCTAAACTGGTGTGTCTGAAAACCAGGAGATCCTAAAGATGCAGGACCTCAAACAGATGTACCTGGGAGCCCCCATCTTGAATTGTGGCCAGTCAGCTGTCTCTCCCCAAAACATTTGAATTGCTGCTAGTACTGTGGTGGAAACCATCAAGCTAGTGTTTGTCAGCATGCATGTATTGATACATCCACATATATATATATACACACATATATATTCATACTGCATTATGTGAGAGATGTATGGTTTTTTCCCCCCCTTTCTCCACTATTACACAGTACCATGTTGACCAGATGAGCCACTATGTTTCCAGTATCCTTTCTGAGTTACATCCTGCCTTCTCTGAATACAGAATTCAAGACTGAATTGCGTTCCTCCATATTCAAAATTTGTTCCATCAGCCTTGAAATCACTAATCTGGAACTATATTTATCCCTCAGCTCCTTCTAGCCACACATTCAGAACTCCCACTGAGCTGAAAATGTCCAGTCTGTTAGACTCAAGTCTTGACAGCCCCATTCCTGGTCATCTGCTGCTCTTGCGCAATGTCATGGGCTGGGGTGGTCTTAAGTGGTTTCAGATCCTCATCGTCAGGATGGCTTAATGTATGCTAAACCAGCCTTCATGGCACTGCAGCGTGTCATGGCAGGCTGTGCGACACATGCCCTTCTAGTGTCCCAGATGGAGGTCCTTGCAGCCATACACAATGTGGGGAGGCAAACAGCACTATGGAGTTCCTTGGCAAGCAGTTGTAGCTGTGCATGTGTGCTGTACATGCCCCAGTGCCAGTGACCACAGTCACTGCCATGGGCTCAGCAAACTTCTAGTGTGTGCACAAGACCATGAAACTGCTGTGTGTGAGTGCCATAATCTCGTGCCCTTGCAGGGCACCCTCAGCCACCCATGTGGGGCCTCTAAACTGCACATCCCAGGCTCATAAAATGAAAGGTTGGGAAAGACTTACCAGCTCCACAGTTGTACATCTGGGTAGATACTCCAAGGATGACGAATCCAAAATTGTGCATGACTCAACCTCTGTCTTTAACGCCATGGAAACTGAATAATGAGTCAGAAGTGCTTGCCAGTCTCTTTACCTCACAAGGTATATACCTGAGGCACCCAGGCACTAAAGGCTGCTGCTGCTGCACATGACTGACTGTACTTGGCAGTCCTCAGAGTATAGAAGCAGCACAGGCTGAGGAAGGAGCATTTTATGACTTTACAGAAATCTCTGAGAAAGAAACAAGTTTATCAGAATTGGAGAGCATTCCTCAGGGGTGAAAAACAGGTCACAGGTAAACAGAAAGGGGCTTTTCATTTTCAAGGAAATTAACTTTGGACTCCTGGTGACTGCAGTGATCAGAGAAGGAACTCGTGATAGAGGCCGGTGGTGACTTTGGAGGCCAGAGAAATGGTCAGTATCCAGCCAAAAGCAATAATGACCAAGCAAATCTTATTGCTGGAACACACACAGACAAAGCTGGTTCCCACTTTGGCATCTCACTGCATCAGGAAGCATCGCATTTCACTACCCTTCTGCCACAGAACCTGCATCCTACCAGGCACCACTGAAATAGCCCAATGATTCAGAGAGCCCAGCAGCAGCAGCAGCACTAAAAGCTTTGTGAATGATACCCTCTGCAGAGCACATGCCTCTAAGGAAGACCTCCAAGCCTCCCCTCACCCCCTGTGGATGGAAGAAATGACTCACCATGAAGCAGAAGGCACTGTTTGTTTGGATTCAACTCCTGGATGCTCATTAGTGAGAAATTATAATGGACTAAGTTGCCTTACACATTGAAGTTCTCTCATATCACAGTCCTTTCCTTCAGTGTGCTGTGCCTCCTCTTTGCTTCTCTGTCAGCCTTACTGAACTCAGCATTACCATTTCAGACTCATTTCCCATGGAAGCAAGGCCTCTGCTTGGCCTCTCTCAGTCGGGATAGTCCTTGTCTCTGACTTTTTAACTTGTTAGCTTATTTGAGTTAAATCTGACAGAAGAATAGAGGTCACAAAAGTAATTAAGATCCTTAATTAAGTAATTAAGTTTTATAAAATAATTCATTTGAGATAGAAGAGAGTGGGGCTGTATATCTAGCAGTTCAACTCAGGAACCTGTTGGTAGGTAGGAGACCTCAGAGCTGTTATGGTGTAGTCAGATTATCTTCAGGAAGGGGACTACAAAGAGAAAGGAGAGAAACTTGCATAGGTGTACGCTGAAATAAAATAAAACTCTTAATACCATTCAGTTCAAAAAATCAATTTGTTGAGAGAGAATTCCATAGGAAACTGCATTTGACAAGATCTGTTGCTCAGAGCACTTCCTTTTCCACTTCACTCTCCTGTGTACCCCTGGAAAATGTCTAGTTTCCCTCCAACAATTCTGTATTTTTAGTGGAAGTGCAAAGAATGCAAGATAAAGTATAACTGCTTGTAATGTAAGAGAGTATTAGAGAAAACCTCACTGAAAGGCAAACATTGAGTTTTTCTGTTTTTCCTTATATTGCAGATACATTCCTTTAATAAACTTATACAGTAAATATATTTGACTCCTAAGTGGTGGATCCTGGCACGATTTTGCTGCAAGTTAGCAACATTCGACAATGTGTCTCCCTGTGAGCAAATTCAGAAGCCAGCAGCAAGGGGCAGGATGCATGTGCTGGTGTGAGGCTATCTATCATTCAACTTCTTAACGGCTTGGGCAGGGCTGAGGACGAGCGAGGTGCTGGCGGCTGCTCCCCGAGGAGTCGGGCCGTGCCTGCCGGGCTGGCGGGGATGGGAGCAGGCCGTGCCCGTTGCGTCACCCTGCCGGGCGCCCCGGCTGCCCGTGCCAGGAATTCCTGCGGCTGAGTCACGGTCCCGCCACACTCACAGCCCCAGCGCGCCAGCTGCTGCCCCCGCCGTGGGAGGGCTGCCTGCCTTCCCCACCGCCTTCCAGCCGCCACCCAGGGCTCCGGGAGGCTTCCCCTCCGACCCCTTGGCTGCGGCACGGGGATGCGGTGGGAGGGCTGGGGCTGCGCTTCCTCAAGCCGCGATGACGGCTGTGTGCTGGGATGCTTCAGCTGGGTTGAGCAGCACCTTTCCCTGCCAAGTGGAGCTGCTTTTCAGTCCGGGCAGAGATGTGGCTGAAGAAAAGCCTTCCCCCTCGCCTTCCCTCTCCCCCCGCCCGCCGCCCCCTTGGAAAGCTCGTCAACCGCTCGCGTTCCCTGGACGAGCTGACTTTACGGCCGTCCGCCAGAAGAGCAGGCAGAAGGAGGCAGTAGGAAGCAGCAGCAGCAGCGTAAGCCCAGTAAGGCCAGCGTGGATGCTCGAGGAGCAGCAGCCACATGTTTTTCGGGGCAGGGTGGAATTCCCCGTCTCCCGCCGTGACTCTCAGTCCTGGTCACTCACGCGTGCCAGTGAATCAACGCCGGGCAGCCACGGGCCTGTCTTTGGTCAAGGGACAATAAAAGAGAGATTGAATTAAAATGTTATGTCTTGTAATGACATCATTCTAGGGATGGTATTTAAACATAGCAAAAAAGGAAATAAAGTTCCTCCAGTGAGAGAAACATGGAAACTAATGGCAGAAAAATGGCTAAACAGAACAAAAAATTCCCCTGAAGTCTAAAATACAGGGAAACGTCACTCAACCTTATTAATAAAAACAGAACATTAAAAATTGGTTGTGCATAATTAGCACATATTCAACTTCCACAAAGATTTGCAGATTTGTAGCATTAGAAAAAGTAACTACTATTTATTCTGCTTGCCTTCCTAATCCCTTTATGCCCTGCAAATTTTGTTTTCCCCATGAGCAGTTTCTTCCCAAGTTTCTTTTCTTGCTGCTTGTTGTTCACAGTTGAGATAAATTTACAGCATAACAGCAGATAAGGAAGGATTTGTAAGGATTTGTATCAATTATTCAATTTAATCACCTTTTTTTTCAGATAATTTTCTCTTCCATGGTAAAGACAGTTTTGGGGTAGTTTTGTTTGTTTTTTTTTTCTTCACTTCTACTTGTAGCATTTTTATTCCAAGGTCCCAAAGCTCTTTGTTAAAATTATTAATGAAGTATCCCTGCCTGATGGTGAGTATTATTTATCCTGTTTGATGGGTTGCCTGGGGTCACTCAGGAAGGCCGTGGTGAGCCCAGGCACAGGACAGACAGGTTTGTATCCCCATCCCTTCCTTAAACCTCAGACCATCCCTCCTCCTAAGGAAGAAAAAGTAGGTCAGGCAGAACAATTATTTTCTAGAAACCTCTATTTCAAGCAAACAGCAAGGTCAGGCTTTCCTTCTCAATAAGCATCCTCTGACAACACTAGGTTCAAGGAGTTTGATGCTGGCTGTTATGTCCAGCTCTCAGAGAGAGATACATACCTGTACAAATGGTTAAGTAGAACCCTGGCTATATGGCAAACATGGATGCAACATGGTAGATCCTATCTAAAGAGAGGAAATGTAAAAAGCAGCATAATTTTCTGGGAGCACAGTAATTGCTGTATGTCCCAGAATAATGCTTATTACAGTGAAATGGCAAGAAGGGAGCCAAAGTGACTTTTAGAAAACCAGATTTATATAGCTGACCTCTATGCTGTGTAAGGGGTTTAGGGGAAGAGCTGCCAGAGGGTTTTGTGAGAATAGGCTGTAACAATAAACAAGATAGAGATTTTATTATTTAAATATTCTAGTAAAATAAAAGCCCATAAATGTTCTTCAAGCGGCTAAAAAACAATGGTGTAATTTGCTAGATGTATCAGTCACCTGGAAAAACCTGGATAATCCCTTTGTGTTCTCATTTCATACACGTAACTTTTTCCTATAAAAGGAGCCAATGGCAGAGTCCCCTAAAAGTGAAAATCTCTCACACTAAGAGCATGCCAGCTGTGAAACCAGTATGAAAAAAACTGAAACATACTGCCAGCTTGTTTTGAGCTGAAGCACATTGCTTTTAGTTTGAAGTAAGTTATTTTATCCTCGCTGTCTGTGAGTGCAGCAGAGGAGCTGCTGCCCAGAGGAGGATAACACATGAGAAGTCATGCCTGGGAGCTCCTATTTAAGTGCCTTTCCCCCAGCCCACAGCATCCGCTCACAGCTGCAGACAAATCCAACAGCCTCCTAACTCCTTCCCGGCACTATTCAAGGACATGATGAGTAACACAGAGGAGATGCTGCTAACGGCTTTGCTGATTTCTGTCAGGAATTTCTAGTGGAGCTATAAAACTGGGATGCCTAAGGTTAGCGGGTGATGGTCCCAGGAGGTGCTTCTTCAATAGCAATTTCATCCCTCGCTAACCTCTTCAAGTTTATGGCAAAAATTCACTGCCTTCGTCACCAGAAGAAAGTTATCTGTTACTACAGTGGGTGTTCAGCACCGTCATACTCCTCACTCAAGCCATGTGTCTCTAACTGCTGTAGTGTTCTTCTGCTATGCGCACACAGCAGCAGCACTCAGCAGTTTTTACACTTTCTCCCATGTCTTAATGATAGTCCCTATGCTGGGAGTCTACAAGTTTGACCCCTCCAGCTTTGGAAGTCAAATTCTGCTGCCTCTTATGCTAGAATTTCAATAGACTTGCCACAGCACAGCAAGAGAAATTTTTCTTTCTTTTTAAAATCAGAATGAAGATAAAAATATGGCCCGTTTCCTTACTCTGCGCTGTGGCTCAACAGGTGGGTCTTCATTTGCTTGCAATATTATATTTAGGATCTAAATATAATAGATCTGACACAAAGAAGAAGTAAGGACAGCAGTAGTGTTACCAAAGTCAAGTCCACACCTACAACTCTCCTAGCAGCATTTTCATCTTACTTAGGTTTCTGAAAACTTGTTGAGCCCCAGAGCAGCGATTCCTCTCAGCAGAGGAGCAGGACAGCTGGAAAGGGTCATTTCTTGAGCAGCTTCAGCCTGGTTTGAAGGAGAACGACTGCCAAAAGTTAGGATGCGGTCAGACATCTCAGCAGATGACACAATTTAAACTGGAACACCTCCAAGAAAAGGTGGCAGTGATTTCCAAAAGCTCTTTCCCTTCAGGATGGATGCATGCAGACCTTGAAGATGCTGGGGTTGGCTGGCACATGAGGAGTATAATGATTCAACTTTGTTATGCTATTTTTTACAGAAAAGACCCCCAAAAATGGGCCCCCTAAGGCAGCCAAGGTTCCCGGTGGGACAAGGAATCCTTGTTTTTCTGTGCCTGGACAAGTGCAGAGCAGCACTGTACACAGATTGTACACAGATTTTGGGCAGTAATCCCAAGTCTTGCAGCCTTGGCCTGATTCTGCTACTAACCTTCATCACTCTATGCTTCTCCTCCTGCTGGGGTTATGTCATAGCATTAGAATGAACTCCTTGGAAAATGGACTGTTTCTAATCATGATCAACACTTCTACGACATTGCAGGTCTGATTTAAGCAGACATCTTTGCAATACAAAAAATAACCACCAGCAAATTATCAAATCCTCTCCAGAAGATGGAGGAAGCCATGACAAAAATGCCAAGACCGAGGAGATTAATTCATGTGGCCTGTTTAGATTGGAAGTTCCAAAGGCCAGACAAAAAAGGAGGACAGACACTTTTGGTTCTGGAGTTTTAATCCCCTTAAAATTGCTCCAGACAGACCTCAGAGTCAGTTTGCAGCATTGCATCTGAATGGAAGGAAATTGTGTTGGATGAAGGTTGAACCCAAGGACTGGTTCTAAGAAATCTCCTAGAAGCAACAACTATGGAAACAAAAAATGCACAGACTAAACCTATTCAAGCATGGCAAAGCCCCCTCACGAGGTGTGGTGCTTAAAAAGTTTATAGTACTTTTTAAAACTGCTAAGACTTTATTTTTTAGATAGCAGTCTAAAAATAAAATATTATCTAAGCCTAACATGCTAAATACACGAGTTGAGATCACTTTCTGGTGCTTGAGGATGGGCTTTAGGATGACTGAGGCACAGGAATATTTATAATCATCGCTGGATCGTGGGACCTGGCGGTCAGTGCTGAAATGTCCTCTGGTGACAGCAGCTCACAAGTGGTGCCAGGACTGCAGAGCCCAGCATGTGACTGATGGTGGGATCTACACAGGAATGCTCACGAAAGGCAACTATGAAGCCCTGATCCCACAGGCAAATCCCCACACTGCCCAGAGTCAAATGCAGAACTGCCATCCAAAACCCAAACGTTTAAGCATCCTGGCTCCCATTTCTGCCATTTCGAACGCAGGATTCACGGCAGCCACAGCACTGCCTGTCTCTTCAAAATCCTTTCCTCTCTAGGTTAATTTCATCTGTAAGGTGCTTGAAGGAGAAAAATTGTAAAGCGCATAGATTATAAAATAGGTTTTTATAGGACTGTTAATCTAGGAACTATCTATATAGAGCCCAAATAAATTGGTGAGCTAAGACTAGCAAACTGATAAAGCTCAAGCTGGACTACATGTTATCCTAGCAAAGCAGGGTAATCCTTGCAGAGGATTCCTTCTGACTTTGTTACAAGGGAAATTATGGCACAAGCATGCCATTTGCAGTCCCTTCACATGGGATAGTTAAACGAGGCAGTACACAGCACCAGAGTAACTCTAGGACATGATGCTGTGACACGATGCTAACGCAGCAGCACTCTATTAGTCAAATAAAGACCCTTTCTTTCGTGGTTCTTTGAAACCAATCTAAGAAAAGAAAGGAGAACAACAGCAGAGAAGAAAGAAGTGAAAGCTGATCTTCCATGGCCAGCAGCCAGCACTTTGGAGAGTATGCTGTCATGTAGCATCCTTGTAGGAAACTTGGCCCAATGAAACATTTCTATCATCAAAAGCAAGTGACCTGAACAGCTGGATAAACCCTGTGAGCAAGCAGGGGAGTGCAGGCGGAGTGCTGGAGATTGCTGCCTTCTCCCCCTTCTGGCAAAGGCTCTGGGACTTCGCATGGCCTGAGCACCTTCAGCCTGGCCAGCAGCTGGCTGTACCCAGAGTCTCTCACAGGGCATCAGCTGATACAGCCCTGTCTTTGGGGACCCAGGAAACAGTCTTTTCCTTTCCTTCATGCCTAAAAACAAATTAAAGATGGAATTGCACCTAAAAAAGTAATTTAAAATAGTATCAGCAATTTTCCAGAACAGCAGCACTACAAACCCAGGAATTTAGTTTATTATGGTAGAGAAACAAACCTTAAAGTTGGCCTCAGTGCACTTTTTGGAAAACATATGCAGCCTGTGGCTTTCTGCCCCTGAAAACATTTCAGGTGGAGCTTGCATTACTGCGCATTTTAATGCACTCCAAAATGCTTTCCAGTACTGGAGAGCCTGCAAGAAAGATGGAGAGTAACTTTACAAGGGCATGTAGCAACAGAACCAGGGAGCATGGCTTCAAACTGAAAGAGGGTAGGTTTAAACTAGATAAGAGGAAGAAATGCTTTAATGTGAGGTTGGGGAGGCACTGGAACAGGTTGCCCAGAGAAGTGGTGGATGCCACATCCCTGGAAGTGTTCAAGGCCAGGTTGGATGGGGCTCTGAGCAACCTGGTCTAGTGAAAGGTGTCACTGTCCATGGCAGACAGGTTGGAACGAGACGATCTTTAAGGTCCCTTTCAACCCAGACCTATGGTTCTATTATTCATGAATGATAACCATTATTTTAATAGTCAGTGGCTTAGAGCAGTTAAAAATTCAAAACTTTGTACATGTATGTACTCAAACATCCACAGATACAGACACATTTAGGGATGGTGCTACATCCACGTCCCTATTAAGAAACAGATGGGAAACAAGGTGATCATTTTACTTATCTGTCTTTATAATTCTTTTGATTTGCAGCACAAGCCATTTTACCTTTTGCACCAGATTTAATCCAAACATTGTCTTCAAACCCGAGTGCCCCCAAAATGGGAAGCTTTCTTATTGGTGGGAACTGCGGATTCTTTGAGGGGTTTTTTTACATAAGCCTGATACTGGACATATCAAACACCTCAAGGCAAAGTTTTAATAGAGCACTGTCTAAGGAAGCAGCAAATTAGGGGAAGTAGGTTGTTGATGAAGGGCAGGAGGAAGAATACATTAATTTGTAGCAGGCTGAGAAATCTCAGAATATCTCCTTGCAGCAAGCTGGGTAAAGCACCAGGAGCCCCTCTGCAGAACTAGACCGAGACGTCACTGCTGTGAAGATCAAGGTGGCAATTTAGCAGCGCAAGGTAAAAGATCTCCTGAAGTTACAGCCAAATGTCTAACGGAAAACTACCTGCAATCATCTGGACACTGCAATTTTTTTACCGTGAGAAGGCCTTTGCAGGGTACAAACAGTCCTTGGTAGCCTCAAGAAGTGTTAGCTGGAATTGCTGCGATCAGTTATGACAGTGATCAACAGTAGGTATCATGACCAGTGTTAGATATTACTTACTTGAATGCAGATGGAAGAGACAAGATCGCTGCACAGTAGGGGTTAATTCAGTGGTTACATCAATGATTCAAAAATCATAAACGAGAAGTGTAATCTCCTAAATCATAAAGTACTGGATTACCACGGCAGCAGCATGTTGGGCAGGACTCCGGTGTGGTCTGGTGTCCCCAGAGACCTGTTCCCTGCACATGTCCATAGAAGAATCTTCACTTCTGGACGGTGACAGTTGCAGGGACAGCCAGCTGTGGGGCACCTGGTGACTGCAGCATGTGGAGTGGGCTGTTTGGGGTCCAACAATCTCTGTCTCCCTATAACTATACATGTAAGTTCAGGCTGGTTTTCAGCTGCTTCTTATGGTTCTTATATTTATGGTTTCTAATGCCCCTATTTGCTAAGATTACGCTAAGGTTGTCTTCCTTTAATACTAACATTGAAATGCTCTCTCCTACAATACTTTAAACCTCAGCCTCTGCAAAAGAGCCATCCAGCACTGGGTGCAGGGTCAGTGGCCCCAGCCCAAACACCTCACGAAGAAGAGTGCTGGCTCACATCTGTCATGTGGGCTGCCAGACCAAAGCAACACAAGCTTTCCAGCATTGTTAAAGGCTTTCTGAAGTTAAACTTCCAGCAGGTGAATCTGACACTGGATATGCCAGTCAAAGTGATCCCCTCCCTCCTAATACAGGTGAAGGGACTTGGCTCAACAACTCCACTGGTATTGCTAGCTGACACCTAGACCTGAACAGCCAGTATCAGCTTGACTGCAACCACCACAGAAGGCTACAGCCAGCATTTGAAGAGGCCTCCTTCTGAGCTCATCCTCCTTGGGTAGGAAGGGCTGCTTCCAATAACAGCAATCACTGTAAGGATTGGTTTTCTGCATCTTTGACAGTGGTGACCAGGAGGTGAGCAAGTTATCTTTGAGGAAATGCTGAGATTTCCTGGAGTAAAGAGTCCTTTGGGTTGGAGTCCAAAGGAACTGACCCCATGGTTATTAAAGAGTCACATTCAAAAGGTATCAGCAGAAATTGTTTAGGGTAGTTACTCAGCAATTCCTAGCCCTGACATGAATGAAAGGGGCAGAATTTGCACAGCAGGAAAACCAGCTGGTAGAGCAGTATCTGGATCCATGCCAGGGCTAAGATCTACTGGAGCTACCAAGAAGGAAAAGACTTTCACTCTTGGATCTTGTTAAAATGCAGCCTGGAGGACAGATGCTGACCTTGGAGCTCAAGGAAGCCTATTGCCCGTTTTCCTGAAGAGCCTGGTACAGCCTGATTAGTTTGAATCCAGGATGAAGCTGTTGACCCTATCCATTTCAACACCTTCGTGAAAACTCCTGGTTGGAGCCCTGGACAGATGGTACAGCCCTTAACCTGGTGGTAACAGGAGGTGGGATGGCTGATCATGGTAAGACACAGGTTTGTTGTCAGAAAAAGGTGGATGAGGAGCATGAATATTTCAGCACTTAATATAAAGAGGGAGATGGGAAGCAATTCCCCTTTTTCCAAAGGCCAGTAAAAAACCATCTCGACACAGCTCAGAAAAAGTATCGCTAAAGTTTGAAAGAGCTTCAGTGAAAGTACCAACTCAAGCAGCCTGCTGCCAGGAACAGAGGGCTTGATTCATGCCCTGTGAGCACCACTAAAGCCAAGGACAGTCAGATGAGCACTGCACATACAGCAGACGTGAGTATTTTAAGCACAGCTGCTCAAAGAAGTGGGCACTTCCCTGTATTTTGCCCTCGGTGTGTGTAAGCAAGGCCTTCAGCTTGCAAAACTTAATGGCAAATTGATAACTTTGCTCATTGCAGAAACACACGAACACCACTGTCACAAGCAGAGATTTGGGTTAAACTGTTCCCACCTGCTCTACCCAAAATCTCTACTCAAAATTATAGTTGCATTGCTGAGGGGAAGCCACTGAAGGAAATAACCTTGGAGATAGAGCAATAGGAATGAACAGCTGGGATTAAGTTTGGGACAGAAATGATTTAAATTGCATCTGCCATAAATGGACTTGTTCAGCTCACCGTGCCCCCTCCCCGAAAGGTATTCACATTTAAGTCAATGGGGACTATTCATATGAACAAGAACTAGCACAACTGTTTGTGCAGTGTGCTAGTCAGGACATTCACAACCCCTTAGGACTAGACAGATGCAGGGATAATCAGGTACTGCTTACACCCTGCAAGGAAGTCTTCTGCTGCTCACATTCCTTATGGAAATTTAGCATTCTTTGCTGTAGGAACAAGAAATGTCCCTTTGACCTGGACAGGAGCTCTGAACAGGAAAAGCTTCCACAGAAACTGTGAATATTAGCACACATTTCTGAACAACATCCCCCACCGTCCTCATTCTTTTTTTTTAATTTTTAAAAAAACCCAACCCACAAGTGCAACCCTTTAAATTGATCGGTCTCCTGCCTATTGCCATCTGTTTTGTAAGCACAAGGAAATGCCCATTCTTGCCACCTTTATGGCAATGTAAGCACTATAGCAGCCAAAGAAAACCCACAACTACATAGCAAGTAATTGTTAGGTCTGGAGCGTATTCAGGTGTTAAAGCTCCGACACAATCCAGCCCAAACACAGGGAGAAAAACTGCTGCAGCAGCAAGGCTCATGTTTCAGCTTTTGCTACCCCTCACTCCTACCCTCAAACTTCTGCTCCATGCTTTTTCTCAGTGTGGCATATCTCCAGGTGGGCAGGACTGGTTTAAAGCTATTGACTCAAACTGAGTTGAATAAATTTAAATTAATAAATATTGAAAGTAAAACAGTCAAGGATAGTAAGGATAGTTTGAAGAAACTGCTGGTGAACTAAACAAATCCGTGAGGTTTTACACTGTTAAAGATCCAAATTAAAGACCCATACAACTTCTTACATTACTCCTTACATACTGATGGACATTTGCCTCCCTCAGAGACCAGGTATCACAGTGGCTGCAGCTGCCAAAAATGCTGGCTGGGGTACTCACATCAGAACCAGATTCTGCTGTGTTGTCTCCAGCAACTTGTCCTTGTAAGGTAATGGGGAAGGTGGTGTAGCAGTATGACTCAAAACGAAGTGCAAGCTCAAAATACTTTGAAAAAATGTCTCATTTTATTTGTACACTTGCAAAGGTGTATGTAGAAACTTAGAGTACAGTCCTGTAAATTTACTCATTGCTAGAAGAACTGTCAGGGACACAAGTAAGGTATTTATTGATTGATCATCAAGTTAGAGGGGAATAAACAAACAAAAAAGAACCCTGGAAAAAATTTAAAAAGTTATGGAACTCTTTCTTTTTTTGTTGTTTTTAATCCCCGAGTACAAATTTTATAAATACAAAACAAATTCACAAATTACTTTGAATACTAAATAAATATCTACTTAATAAACTCAGACTGAATACCTCCAGCCAGCACTGGTACAGTACTTAAAAAGATATGCAGTTGTACTCATTCATGTGTAGTGTTGAGAAGATATGCTCAAACAAGTTTTAAAAACACACAGTTTTTTCAACTGTGCTACAGCAGAAGATTTTCTCTGAGTTGATAAAGCCCTCAATACCACAGCTCCTACAAAATCTAGACGATGAAACAAGGTTATTTTGTGCAGGAAAAAAACAAAGTACTTCTGGAAGATATTTGGACACATGAATGTATTAAAAAATGTACAAAACCTCTGTAAACCAGTACTGTATCCAGTACATCTATCAAAATTATTAGACACTGAATAAAACTGTAGCAAAGGTAATCTTTCCTACGTTCTCCTGAGTGCTTAATATTACAATGAGAATATAGTGCAGGCCACACTTCAAGGTGGTTAAACAGCTGTTATTGCTTTAAACAGACATGACGACTGCGTAATTTAACAATTCATTTTAATGAACGTTATAAATTCCCTCAAAAAATCCTTTGGAAGGCAGAGGTTAGATTCGGGACTTCTTTGCCGCAGGAGCGGTGTGGTCCACATTACCAGATGTGATTGGAAGTCCAAGCTTTTGAGCCTGAATGTGGAAGAAAGCTTGAAGTCTAGTTCCAGCTTTTGCTTCACTTGTGTTACGAGGGTTGTATTCAAAGCAGTTCGAAAACATCAGCTCAATGTCTTCAATGAATTCAGCTAGTAAATAGAAGGAAATAAATTAATTTAGCATGTCTCAAGTCATCAGAGAACAGCAGCTAAAGCACTATAACACCACTGAATTACTACAGTGATCCCACACAGAACTGCAACACAAAACTGTCTTTACATGTGTGTCAAGTTCCTATCATTGTATCCGTGCAGTGCCATGTAAACATCCTTAAATTTCACTGATTATCAATACAGGAAATACAAATCAAACAGGAACCTTTTCTAATTATTTCATCAGTGACACTAACTGACATCAGAGGCTTGAAAAATTACCAGTAGTTTCACAGCTGCTCATTTCTTATCTCTCTTTACATTGTGTATTTTGGTAGTAAAAGAACTATGTTCAACAGATCTTATTTAAAAAAATATTAGTAACTGCTCTTTAGAAAAAAACAAAACAAAACACACCACAATTCCTCAAACCAAGCACAATTCTAATTCTAATCATCTGACACACCCTATTTTAGGACAAGAATTTAAAGTGAGAGAACATGGTTCAATACTCCTTTCAATAAATAATACTTACATGCTAACTTATATTCACATTTATTCACTTTTTCACGGATTATATTTAAGGCAATAGGTTTTTTGATGATATCATAGTAGTCTGGTACCTAAAAAAAAAACAAAGAAAGATTCATAGACAAAGAAATGGAAGCTTAAAATTCTACCTACGTTAATCAAATCATGTATTAGCAGAAAGCATGTTTTGTTTTTAAATAAACAGAGAAGTCCCAGGCAACCACCTTCTTTTCCTGAATTGAATACTAGTTTTCAGGTATTGCTTTTCCATTTTTTGCTTCATTAAAATAGCAGACACAACAACCATTAGCCAGCAATTCAATGAATAAATCTAATCCTAAATACCCTGTGAACAACTGTAAGAAAATTGCATGACCAGATAAGCATTATGGTGTTCCAGCTATTCCCATCTGTCAAGCACACAAATTGCTTCCAAGATTTTAAAATTTTTCATTTTCCTGTAACATATTACAATATTAAAAGCTCTTTAATCACAAATAATGACAAATTTGACTCCATTGCTATTCATTGTTTTGAAGAAACTGAATTGAGAAATTCCATTTACTTGTGCTAAAGACAAGGCAGTGAACCTTTTACAGCAAGCAGGAGGACACTGTACACAAGTATCAGAGATAAGGAGCCACTAAAAACAATGTTTATGGAGGAAAAGGACTGCCTAACTTTTAAGCGCACTGGTCATTTGGATCACAAATTTTGAATTCCAGTAAGCATCAAGCTTACGGTGACTGTCACACTCACAAAGCAGGGCAGAGGAGTAAAAGAAAAAGGTATCTGATCCAAATGTGACTTCCCCTGCCCTCTCCCCCAAGGAAAGATACCCACATGCACCACCATCTATGTTTTAAAACCAAGTTTTTGGTTATAGCCTGTAACTTTACTGTCTATTAAGTGCAGCCTTCAAATGAACCTAGAGAAAGAACCAGTAGAGAAACAGAGTTAAACTGACACCTTTTTCATTCCTTTCCCTTCAGGAATGCTGTTTATGTAACTGCTAAAAGAAAGGTAATTTCCTCTTTCTGGCTTGCTGTGCACTGACCATTCAATGTATTCTTTACAGTCTTCAAAGCAGCAAAAAGTTTAAATGAAAATTTCTATCATGATGAAGAAAATTTGGTCACTCAGTTATGGATTTTTCCTTCCAAACTATACAGACTACCCCTTAGTGATTGATTCAGGGAAACCAGAATGCACTGAAATCTAGTTTCCTTTCAGGATCAAAATTGAGTTGCATTCTCCATCTTCTGTTGCATTCACTAGATTCCTGCCCTTTCTAGCATAATTCCAGTACTCTGGTAGGCAGACACTTATCTCCATTTCATTCAAAATTTCTCTCCTCCTTCACCGCTGTTACATCTTTCATTCATGTTTGTACATCATTCTCTTTGTCCTGGCAGATTGATCCTTCCAACTATTTATGGACTCAATGATCCTTGTGGGTCCCTTTCAACTGAGAATATTCTGTGATTCTGAATTCAGAGTTTCAAGTCTTTAACAGCTATCACTGTTGATTTTAATAGAGCACTTAAGCACCTGCCTCTAGGTCCTGCAAGAATGTCTGTGCAGAGCTGCCCCAGAGGGCTTGGAGAGGACAGGCACTTTGGAGGGTCAGATAGTCCCCGCTGCCTTACAACTGACAAGTCAGTGCAGCCTGCAGAAAAGCAGCTTTGGGAACTTCTATTGTATTAAAAACCTCTAGAGCAGCACTTACTTTGGGTACCCACTTTACCATTCAGTACTTTAAAATTTAAACAAGAGGGAAATTAGGAACAAAGCTACAAAATCATCTTTTTACTGCATTATAGTTAACATCAGAGTGAAATGGTTTCTATCTTGTTATTTCATTGCAGGTTTCTTCTCAGAATATGTTGCATAAATTGAAGATTAATTCAACTAAATTATTAATTAGTTACCATAAGCTTACCTTTAGCAGTCCTGCGCCCTACTTGTTTGGTTGGTTTTTTTTCAAACCAAAGCATTTCACATTTTTAAATGCCTGATGGAAAGCATATTTAAAATTTTGCCAATAGCATGTCAATCATAGAAGTTATTTCTGGCACCAAATATCTGAGCTGAAATGCGAGAGTTCTCCTGAATGCCACTCCTTAGCTCTATCCCCGTTTGGGTAATGCTATAAAATCACAAGTTTTACTGGCTGCAAACAGGACTCTCAGCCATTATTATTCCCTCTACAGCTCTTTCAGTTACCTGGATTTTGGAAACCAGTTTCATGAAAGGCCAGCTGTCATCATGTCGTACCAGTTCCACTATGAGTTGTTCAAAAGCTGAGAGTTCATGGACTCCCCCTTGACGTCCTGAACTTCTCCTGTTCAATATCTGAGGAGATGATTCTGGAAAAAAAAATTACACCCCACCAGATAAAAATAAAAGCCTGACAAGTAAAATTTAAAAAAAAAAAAAAAGAAAAAAAAAAAGATTGAAACACCATTATTCTTTGGTACGAAAACTGTAGTTTGAGAGCCCAAGGCATGTAGCTTGGCTTCAAGTATTAACTACACTACAGCCTTGTTATTTACTACTAAAATGTCTCTCTTGCCAGACAAAATGCTAAGTACCGGGACTTAGCTGGGTGCCTCCTCCACTGCATTAATTTTGGAAATTAATTTTTTTTCAGTGATTTCCATCTTAAAACAATTTGTTAAACACTTTAAAAGCCCTATTAGAGAAAAACAGAATAAGCTGCCTACTCCTAACTTTTACTTTCACAAAACCTCTATTCAGAGTAGTTTTATCTGCTTTCAAGAGTAGTCAGCAGGGTGGTTAGAGGATAAGCTCAGAAATTTCCAATGGTGAAGGGCAGAAATCATGCAGAATACAAGGCTGCCACACTAGAGTGCGAGTCTTTTACACTCTTCAGTCTCACACTGGGTCCTCTTTGTTTTTAAAAGGTTATTGTATCTTTCCAAATATTAGCTTAACAATCAAGGACACTGCTAGCCCTATACCAGAGAAACAACATTTTTCTTCTGGTACCAATTTCTTGTTGTATGTGTATATTCCCAATTTCACTACCTTGCCTCTATCTGTGTTCTTCACTGTTTAACCTTTAATAAAACAAAAGTATGAAAGCTGTAAGTAAATGCTTGATTTATGTGGGTTAAGGCATAAAATTACTTTCACGTTTTCTATCCACTTATTAGCAGTTTCTCCACAGTCTGTGCAAATATGGAATTTCAAAGACGGACATGATAAATCTCCTTGGCAAATTAAATATCTGTTCTTTTTATGACTGGAAAGTTTTTTTAAGTTCACTTTTATCACTGCAAAAGAAAGAAACTGTCTCAGAAGGCAAAACTGCCACTTCTAGTCTCCTTGCTCTACCACAAAAATATTTTAGCAAGGAACCGAACGTGGGTTTTGTTGTGATAAAAACATTTCTCTAACCTGTGGATTGTCGTTTCCTGCCTCTTCTCTTGGGTTCAGTAACAGGAAGAGAAAGTTTTGAAGCAGAAACTGGATACTTCTTAAGCCGTTCACTGGGGTCTGCAGTATCAACAATTCTAAATCCAAGAGAGTTGGAAGGGCTGTTTTCCAGTGTGTTATCAGCACTCTTTCTTCCTCTTCGTCTTCTTCGAGGACTGAGTAACTCCACAAATACATCTGCTTGTAATGAACTTTGGCTCTGACGAGTGGTCCGGCTATGAAGTCTTAAAGTAGGCTTTGTCACTGCTGAAGAGGCTGATTTTATGTTTCTTAAACCCCTTCTGGTAATTTTTGATGAAGATTCAGTTTGCTGACTCCGAGAAGCATGTCTTGCCTGACGCTGGCTGTTTTGACTTGAGAATGGATTATTGAGTTTGGCTGCTCTCATTTTTAATGGAAACTTGACCTGGGATCTTCCTTGCTTTGATGGGCTACAAAAAGTGAACAGTTTATTTATCCCCAAATTATATTCCTCCCTTTTCTGTCAGTTTTCTAATTCAGCATTTACAAAACCCAACCATTCAAGGTTGGACTGGTAAGCACCTGACTTTCAACATGACGCGGTCAGTCATTCAATTACCCTTATCTTAAATACTGCCCTGGGGTCTCTTAATTAAATATTATGTGGAGCACATACTTTAAGGAAATGCTCAGAATACCAATCCCCTTTGCAGCTTATGCAATAGGAATACGTTAATTGGAGCACCAGCTATCAATTTCTTTAAATCACTTATTTCTCACTGTAACTACTGTAACAACTGTAACTACTAGGATTTCTGAATATTATTATCAGCCACATAAATAAAGTGCAGCTGTAAAACACTAAGTGTAAGAGCTATGCTCTAGTCAGGGTTTATAACTAATACTCAAGACTCTCCTTCCTTTGCAGGAGAGAAAGAAGATCCCAGAGATAAATTTATTTCTCAAGGAGACACATGTTCTCTCCAACTACTGAATCTCAACTGTCAGAGGCACAATTAACCTTGCTTCAGTCCATTTAAAAAAGACTGTACCAAAAAGCAGAAAAATACTCTGAGATCAGAAAAGTTTCCTTCAACTTTTATGTTGCTGGCATGTGTATCAAATCAAACTTTCACTGAAATTATCACTGGATTAGTTAGTTTATTGTGTGGGTTTTTTTGCTTGGTTTGTTTTCAAGGGAGTTTTCTTGGCTTCGGTTTGTTGTTTTTTTTTTTGGGGGGGGGAGGGGTTGTTGGGTTTGGTTTGGTTTGTTTGTTGGGCTCCTTTAAACAGCTACAGCACTAGTCCTCAAGCCCTCCTAATATCATATGCCCCCACAGATGACCTTGTCTTCCCTAATCTTCTAATACTTACTGAATACATCTAGTATATATACATACTGTATAGTACATACATATATAGTACATACATACTAGTCTTCCAGAATTCAAAACTGGACAAAACCAACTCCAGGTTTTCTCCAGAAAATCTTTACTGTTTGAAACTCTCTCTACTTTACATTCAAACAGTAGCTATACAGAATTGCAGCTCTGATGGCCACCTCTCACCCACACATCCAAAGTTGGCGTTTTTATCCTGAAAAGTGAGCCTAAGTCCAGTGGCCCTAACTTTTGTTCATATTAAATTTTTCAGTAAGAGCCAAATTCATAACAAGCTGCCATTTAAAAAAAACAAACATCTTTTTCAGACTGGACTTTCAAGATACATGCTTATGTGAACAGTTACTCCACCTAATAATCAAAATATTTTAGTTTAACAGACATCTATTTACCTTATCTCTTCCTCCTCTTGAGATTCATCCTCCTCATCTTGCTCTTCTTCATAATGCTCTTCCTCACTTTGTCCCATCTCATCATAGTTTGCCTCTTCTTCCCCTTCTAGTTGTTCAGCAGTCTCTTCATCACTTTCCACAGAAGGTCTCTGTCTGGAGGAGAGGCGTCTAGAGCGCTGTTTTGGTCGGCACTCTGGACAAAACCAATCTCCCTCAGGAATGACCTAGACACAGAAGAGGAAAAAAAATAAATCAGCATTAGTAATAGGCAATGAAGTTACAACAACTACTCAAGTTCTGTGTGAAAAGGAAGCACTTCTTCTTCCTGAGATACCTTCAGCTTGGGCCTGATGCAGTAAGTGTGGTAGCCTCGATCGCAGCCGTCGCACAGCACCATGCTTTCCGCATCACCTTTCTTTCGACACACTTTACAGCGAGCATTGAGGATGGACTTGGACCAGATGACACTTCGATCCAACGTGGACAGATGAAGGAAGACTTGAGACAAGCTGGTAGAAGAAAGAAGCGACTCTCTCCAGCGATCCAGAACTGTTTTATAGGACCGTCCACCATCACTGGCATCTTCCATTAAAGAAGGAGATTAAAAAAAAAAAACAAAACAACAAAACCCCAGAATTATCAAACTGCTGTTTCAAAGATCCAGGTTATTCTAGACTACAAAGTAAAACTCTGACTGTTAAACAGACAGCAGTAGTAAAGTGGGATAACATTACAATCTTTATATTATCTCTTCAAGACTTGAGTATTTTCTCCTTAGTTTCCAAGCTGCTGAAGCCTTTAAGATTTTACTGTTCAATATCTATTCAACTTAGGACTTGCACATACATAGGTCATGAATAAGACTTTAAATTCTTACTCAAATGCCAACCTGGAAACCTAACAATTTGATTTATAACGTAAAAACAAAGCTTACTTAAGATTACAAAAAAATAATCACATGT
>JAWWLV010000179.1:38163363-38187395 GCA_035041135.1 Platyrinchus mystaceus
TTCAAAGATCCAGGTTATTCTAGACTACAAAGTAAAACTCTGACTGTTAAACAGACAGCAGTAGTAAAGTGGGATAATATTACAATCTTTATATTATCTCTTCAAGACTTGAGTATTTTCTCCTTAGTTTCCAAGCTGCTGAAGCTTTTAAGATTTTACTGTTCAATATCTATTCAACTTAGGACTTGCACATACATAGGTCATGAATAAGACTTTGAATTCTTACTCAAATGTCAACCTGGAAACCTAACAATTTGATTTATAACGTAAAAACAAAGCTTACTTAAGATTACAAAAAAATAATCACATGTCCAATTTACTTTCCCTTGTATGTAAATTTTGAAATCCCAAATTATTTACATTTAAAGGAAGTACCTGAAACTTCACTGGCAAAAAACAGCTTAAAGAGCGCCTCTCACCCACACATGCTCCAGAATAGTCTAGCAGAGAGCCTTTCAGCCCTCTGCCCATGCCTCAGTGCCTTCATTCCTGCCCTGCACTCTGCCTTCACAAGAGCCAGGTCGGGTGACTTGGACTGATTGAAATATAACTGTCTCCTCAATACTTTATAAGCACTGTAGCACACAGGAATCCATGGTACACACTGAGTGTCAAACCAAGTCAGACCTGGGATCCCAATTAAATTAGAAATAAATGGGGGAGACACAGGGGTAAGAAACTAGGTTGTATTTTCAAACAGGTTTGGTTAGCAATCCAGGCCACGGAAGCAGCCAGACAAACAGACACAGAATAGCAAGGGGGGCAGTACCAAATGGGAATGAGCAGCTGGGAACTAACAGAAACAAATGGGCTGTTCGAGGACCTAAGGGAAACAAGAAGGTATAAATGACACCCTGCACTGCTGCTGCTGAGCAGAAGGTGAAATTCTTTATTAATGCTGAAAGCTGTTTTTTGCATTTTCAAGTAAGAAGGTTTGAGGACAGGAATAGACAATACAACAGTGCTTTTGATAATGGAAATGTCTGCAGACTTCCCTTCTAAAAGTGATAGTCTAGTTACTACTGTGTGATCTCTAGTGGATTAATGATGCACTCGAGTATATAATGCCTCCCTGCCTGCTGCACTAGTCACAGTGGGCACAGGAATGGCCTATGATGCACCTGTCTGCCAAACGATCTATTGTCAAGAATCAGAAGAGAAAATATCTAATAACAAATAAAATGAAAGAACAAAAATGAGACTAATTACTCTCCTGGCAAGGCCCTTCTGTGTTCTAATCAACTGGCTGCCAGGATTTGTCTAATCTTGCATACATTTGCATTAGCAGCAGCACAAGAGAAATGATGGGAGAAGGCAGAGGATAAACAGGCAACAAAGCTTCATAAATAAAATACAGCCACTCGTGAACTGCGAATATAAAGCTGTATTTCCTAACATTCCTATTATTTCATCCTTAGGTTTCCTGTGTCAAGTTCAGTTTTCTGAGGACAATGCTTTTCACAGCACTGCAGTATATCTCAATGTATTTCTTTAAAATTCAGTTAAGAAAATTAAACCTGCTTAAACCAGTTTTCTCTTATAACTCTGGGAAAGACACTATCTTAAGCGTATACATAGTTTGGTAAGTATTTCTTTTGCTGATAATGGCAGCTTCAGCATTATTACTTTTATTTGGAGGTTACTTTTAGCCTGGCTTGGTTCACCAATATAATTCTTCAGACAACACAACAAATATATTGCAACTGCAGATTTCCAGGGCAAGTAGAGATGGAAATTAGTGACCACGACCTGCTTCAGCATGTCCTGCCACTGAAAGAAACACACCAAACAACACCCACTGTTTCAGATCCCAATTTGTAAAATAAGAATAACACCTCTTTCTTCCATCCATCATCTTTCTCATTTATATTGTTAACATGGAGGGAGAAACGGCCTCTTCCTTTGTGTCTTAGCAGTTCTACACTGCGCAGTGGGATACCCCTCCGTCAGCTAAGTCCTCCAAGGCTTGCTACAATGCAAATGAAGTTGTTTGACAGATCTATGCACTCATCTATCAATAGCTAATTGAGTTGAAGGAAGGGGTTTCCATTTTAGTATTTCTAGAAAGGATATGCAGTTGCACAATGCTGTGAAGTTTCAAAAAAATGGGGACATTAAAAAGAAGGGGGGGAAAAAACGGGATTATATGAACATGCAAATTTCTGTCCCAAAGTGATAAAAAAATACAGTTCTTTATTTCTGGTTGCAGAAACCTTTTTTTTTTTTTTTTCAAATCTTTGAGCTGTATTTGTTTCAGTACCCACGTTTAAACCTTTGCCTTCAAAACCACAATTCCTTCAATGTAAGGAACTGGCTACAAAATTAATTAAGAAAAAAAGAAAAGAAAAGAAAACCTGATAAAATATTCAATGCTTTCTAATTCTTAGCAATACAAGTAACATTTAAAATTTACCATCTCTCTGACTAGTCTTGTCTTTCACTCTCTTCCTCCTTTCATACCCCCAGTGGTTCCTTTCATCATCTTCTGCATTACCTAACATTAAATTCATAGAGTTATTTCAAATACCTTTTTGAAGCATGGCAAGTTATTTTTTAATTAATTTTTATATTCCATACTTGTGTAGTCTAAAAACATAACTAAAACAGTAGTTACAACATGTGCACGCAGAAAAGTGAAGGGTAAGAGAGTAATGTGCACAGAGGAATTGCATATCCCAGGATTTACTTTGACTCCCACTACAAACAGAAGGCTTGAACTGAAAGCTCTGAAGCCTACCCTGCCTTACCTTTCTGTCCATCTTCGGTACAAATGGCTACAGGAGCAGATACTGACCACAGGTTTCTTTCTCAGCAAACAGCTTATGTGGTCTGTGCTACCATGAACCTCCTCAATTCTCAAAAAATGTAGCTAGTTTATGGTCACACTTCTCAAGGACCAAGAGAAACTAAGCTCATCCGTCCATGCTTTGGATATTTTTGTGCAGGAGTGTTCTTGAGTGTTAACATGATTAAATTAACCTCCCAGGAAGGAAGAGCCATAGTAAACCTCATCTGCTTCAATTACAAGGTACCTTCTTTGAAAGGCTTCCTGAAGAGTAAACAAAAATTCTTCATCATAAAAAAGCTCACTTCCACCTTTGCTGCCTCTGCTCATGAAACTCCACAGGGAAGTAATGAAAGCATGAGAACAAAGTATGCATATGTACTAATCCCATCCCTGTTCAAAGGAAACAACTTTGAGAGTAGAGAAAACAAAGATAATCAAAATCTAGAAGGAAATGAATACAATACAGACAAGCAAAAAGAAGCAAAAAGGTTTTGCTTGGGTTTTTTTTTTGTCCTGCAAGAAGTAAGGTGGCACAAGTTAAAAAGGATGTAAATGATTCTCTGTATCAGTCACAAAGGGTCCTTCCATGAATTAGAATCCAAACTTTTGCATGAAAGTCTGAAGGATGCTTAATGCCTGAAGTCCTGCACTAGTGCAGAAGGCAGGTTATTTTGGGGGGCTGCCTCACTCAACTCCAAGGCAACCAAAGCACTTCATCATTTTATACCTCAACTTGAACATCTCTGTAATAGGAATGATGAGACCTACTTTTGCACTGCAAAGTATTTTGAAATATAAGGAAAAGTAAACTTGTATAAAAAAAGAAGTAAAATCTGCAATAAAAACTGCTTGTATTTCTACCTTCTCAAATGTAATTTTTATCTGAGAAGCAGCACTTTAGAGTTTCCTTCAAACAGCTATTTAAAATTAAAAAAAAAAAAAAAGGTTTTTTACATCTTAACTCGGAAATTTTTGCAGAAAAACAATGTACTGCAACTGCACCCCCTCCTTTTCGTGCTTCTCCCCAAACATTACCTCAGTTTGTACTGAAGGAAGAAAAACCAAATTTTCATAGCTCATGTTTAATGAAAAGATTTTTAAAAGACAGTTCATAATTAAGAAATGCACACAATTCAAATCATGTTACATTTAATCACCAGACAACAGAAGATCAGCAGCCATAATAGCAGCTCTGCGAGGCCAAGGGGGCCATTTCTGGGGTTTCCAGATCTCCTTTTGCATCACTACCTTCTGTGTCAGTCTTTTCTTGCTCTTCCACTTGAACATTTGGTATGCACCTCAACTCTAAACTTATCAGAATCACCAGTTAGGCTCTTGGCAGCCTGATAGAGCCTCAAACAAAAACGGAGCAGAGAGGAACAGCTGGTCCTTTTACTGCTATGCCGGGTCCCTTTGTCTGCTCTGCACCCTGGAGGCCACCAAGATAAACCTGCTAGTGACTGCAGGGAATTTCACTGTGCTGGCTTTAGGACTAGAAGCCATAAATGAAAACTAAAAATTTTTAAGTATGGCTCCATTCCCTAATAGGAAAAGAGCAGAATGAAGGGGGGGCAGAGAGGGCAAAGAAACTTCACAGTGAAAGGAACAACTGGAATAATGACAAAGACAAAGCACATTCAGTTTGGTTTAAAGCAGAAAAGTAGGGGCACTCTTTTTACCACAAGTGTTCCACTGTACTCCTACAGAACTCCTAGCACTAGCTTGACTTCCAGTGTTTTTACTTCAGTGGTAACTAAATCAGCCTAAAAAGTTGGGATTATCAAGTTTAACATTAGAAACAGATATGCAAGGCATTTTGTCTAGGGGGTGGTTCCCTTAAATAGTTAGAACAACTATTTAAAAAGAAACTCCTGTTAGGGAAAGAAAAAAAAGAATGTACAGACACAAAGATCTACATAAAAACAGTGAAACAAAAGCAAAATTCCACAAACCAAAACCCAGTGGTTACAAACTTAGACCTAATTTCTATTATCAGAATACTGTTGAACACTTTCTAAAGGGGTCAGAGAAAAAGTGCATCGCAGCTCTGAGCACAAGATAGTCCAAAACAAGAAGCAGTGTCTACTTTTCCCTAAGAGGTTTAGTAGCACTACAAACACTTCCTTGTCAAGCTAACTAGAGAACTTTTCTTTGCCTGTTACACATATGCCATCTTGCTTTCATTCAGACTTGACTCCTGCTAAAAGTGGCCCATTACGCAACCAAAAACACGAGACATTTGGCACCAAAGGTAAGGCAAGGAAAAGGGAACCTGATACTGTTGCTTAACAGTTAGGGCTGTGAGCCAGCCAGAGCAGAGGACACCTGGGATCCTTCCTGCTCCTCAGCGGTGTAGATTATTCCATACATTACAGTAATCTTAGAGCAATAGCATTTTTCAGAGCAGAAGAGATGCATGGGCACACTATGGTAAATGAACATCAGGGATTTAAGACGTGCAAATCATGTACAATTGCTTTCCCTATATAGTTTCTTTGTCACACCTTATAAAGCACCTAAAACGGAAGAGGATTCCCAAGTTAAAAAAGAAATCCCACCATCATTGAAAAAAGATCAGGCAAAAATATGAACCATCATTAGATTATGGCAGAGTTGGAACCACTGAAAAAAAGAGACACAGAAAGACTGCTAAAAAACTTTCCCTCTAATACCTCAGGGACATTTTTCTTCTTTAGTCATTTTCCTCTATTTCAGGATGCATGATCAATGGCCATAACTTGCTAATAACCATGTTTTTCCCCTTCAGGGAATGGTAAACTTAGAATTGTCGGCAAGATGCTGTTGGCAAGTTTGTAAGCCAGTTTAGAAATGGAGGCATATAATTCACAATGTATTTACAACTTGTATATGAAGAGTAAGTAGGACAAATGATAGATGTACTGTCAATTAGTGTTGCGTAAGTTGCAAATAGAGTTGTATAGTGGAAATAAGCCACATCATGCCTGGCTTGGAAAGTGCAGACATATCTGAGTTGACCAAACACTAAGCCAAATAAAGCTTTCAAACAGCTGCAATTCAAACTACTCCCATGCTCTCCCCTTTCATCTCAATCATTTGTTGCACTTCCCTCTTCTAGAGGTTATCACACTGATAACAAAAGCTTGTGGAAGGGAACCCAAGTCTGCACATCAGTCTCTGGCACAAACCTAACTCAAACTCATCTTCAGTGGCAATTGATACCCGAACAGCAGACTCCACGTAGGAGCAGAGGATGCAGAAACAGCTTCAGGTCAACTGTGCCATAGGGCACTAACATCTGTTAACACACCAAAACCTGCATTTTCATCTTAAATTACTACAGCAACATCTGCCAGATCATGAGGGTTTTGTACACAGTGATTATCAGAGAACAGTATCGTCTAATAGGGTGTGTGGCAGTTGCTGCTCTGGAGGACCCTGGTATGCGCTGTGCTGGTAACTCACACTGCACTCTCATATGTGAGAAGCAAAGCAGTCCTGCAAGCAAAGAGCATGGCTCCTCCCCAGTGTGCCATCCAGACAGGATGGTCTTGGGAAGGATGAACCACCTTTACACACTTCTCCAAGACAAAACTCCAGCTGAGAATTGCAAAAGGATCCTAAGGAATCCAGACCTGAGGTATCACTGGAAAACAAAATTACTTTATGCACTTTGGATCTTCTCTCTCACCCCTAGAGCACCATCAGAGGCAGTCAAGGAAGGAGTGCGTATCTAAGTCAAGCTGTAATCCTGCTTTGGTTTAAATTTTTCTTGCAACCTTTTATTTCAAAGTTTTACAGCACAAATGCAAAACCTGAGAATCTGAAAGTCTGCAATGTAAATGTTTCCTACATTTTACAGTCAATATTCTGATCAAGGGGATCCAGATAAACAAGGCTTATATTGCTTTCATAGAAACAGTATATAAGCAGCATACATTTTTACAACCTAAAAAGCACTCAGAAGAAACTCACTGTAGAGCAACATGATATATTGGCCTCAACAGTAATTCTGAATTAGAGTATTCCCCCAGAAAGATTAGTCATTTCTGCCCAAGGGTACAATTTGTCTCCCAGTGCATCAGTATAATCGTAAGGCCACACAAACAAAGTCACTGCAATGATCCGTGTTAAATAAGCATGTATTTAAGAGTAAAATTTGCTGTTAATGAACACATATAATTCAGGACACATAGAATAGTTAGAAAAATAGTAATATTTCCTCATGATCTATTGCCTTGTAAACTAACAGTCCAACTTTTTTCAGTTTTACAATGTTACACTGCCATACGTTAATTATTTGGATTTTTTCCCAATATGCCTCTCTAAAGCATCCAGTCTTTCAAAAGAAGCAAGTGGGTTTGGCGTGGGGGGGTCTTTCTGTGGTGTTGGGGCAGGTGGGGTTTGTTTGTTTGTTACAAAAATCTTACACAACATCAGAGAAATACAGTTTCAATTCTGAGACTTACCAAGAGGTGCTTTGAGAAACCTGCGCTCAATTCCTTGTTCTATCTGAAGCAGTGCAGATGCCAAGTAGTGGACCACATTATTGACTGGCTGAGGAGTACTTGTACTTGTTGATGCAGCACTTGGAGCTTCAGTTTTTAACCCAATAAGTCTAGAATAGAAACATATAAATTATCTTTGAATATTTTTAAATTAATACCAGAGATATTTGTACACGTCTGTATCCACAGTAGATTCTTATTTTAACTTTATTCACATGCATGGACTATGGACATGAATAGATACTGCACAGGTGTGATTAGCTATCCTAGTTCTTATGTTTGCTTAATTAGCTTAGTTAATCTAGATAAATCATCTTTAGGTAAGTTATTTAAATTTCAAGAAATGTGGACAACAAATTTCAGTACAAATATTAAGATTTCAGAAAGATTTGATGCCATGTCCGTCAGCTAGTTTATGAGATCTCTGTGAGGAGTATAGTCCCAATAACTTTTCAGCGAAAGCGCTTCCAGTGGTGAGGTGTAGCCTTTTAGAGCATTTCCATCTGCAGAAGTTCAACTACACAGCTCCTTACAATTCATAAGATTTTTGAAAAGAAAATAAATGAAAGAAAAATAGAATGTAACTTTAGAATGTAAATCAAGAATTGGTAACTTATATGTTCTCATCCTTGGAGGATCTTTCTAAAACACTAACTCTTCGTATAAGGGTGGTAAAAAAAAAGAAATAAGAAAAAAGAATAAGAAAGCCCAACCAAACAAAAAAACCAGAACCAAACAAACAAAACACCAAAAAGGTAGTTTTCCAATAAAATGGGACTAAAAGATTAAGCAATCATTTCAAAGTGTAGTTAATCTTTCTGAACCACAAACATTAAGTATAGTGCAGGAGAGCAATTCGCACTAATGAAAATAAAATTCCATTTATATTTGGGGTTTATAGAAAAACAACTAATTAAGATTCTCTGGATTCTGCTTTATTCTGATGCATAAAGAATGCTTTTGGTTGTCCCTGTTCTTTTTCAACACTTAAAAGCTGTTCATTATATTTTGCAGTCACACACATTTTGAGAGCCTGAAAGCAAACAGAAAGAATGCTGCATAGTTATTTACATTTCACTAGTCAAACTCCAAGGTCTTAATGAGATGTCACTCGCTCTGAGGTGGATAAAAAGCCCAGCATCAAAAGCAATCTGTCACATGATTTCAGAATCCCACAGTCTGTTTTAATATGCAAGTCTTTATTAGAGTAGACTTTATTCAGAAATTCTGAGTTGGTATCAAATGAAAAAAAAAAATGAAGCAACAGGCTTCTGTAGAATTGAGAGCTGGCAGTGGAGCAACTGCCCAAAGTAAGTGGAGACAGATAAATTTTAGCTGCTTAATTAAAACAGCAGAATATTTCTATGTTGAGGTTTTCAGGAACCAAACATCTGTAAATTGTGTCATTAATATAAGAGGATGACCCTATCTATTTTGCATGCAACTAGAGAACTCTGATTTCAAAGGCAGTCTTATATGAAAATACTAATTCAGAAAACTGAAATAAAAAGGGAAAAGACTTTAAATTCCTAACATCCAACACAACATTCAAAAATCCACTCAGAAATTCAACTTTTATTAAAGTCCAACAGCAGAAAACCTCCAGAATACATAAGCAAACAGTTGGCACAATGATTGCCTTCAATAAATCTTCTTTCCTGAAGTATTTCAACAATAATATTCTATCAAGACATTTAATTTTTTATATATTAAGTCAATTAAGGTAGATCTTTATTTCTGAGAAGTATGTTACTTCTGATAACTAAAAATTTAGAAATCTTCACCATTTCTGTAGTTTCTGAAGTTTGATTTACAACAAAAACTTAGAGTCCCATATGTATTTCAAATCTTGTTTAAAAACCAAACTAAGCCCCTCAAAACACTTTTACAGCTGCAACACTATATGATTTGAGGTTTCCTCTCTCTTACTATGCTGCAGCTTGCTCTGCACAAGTATTGTCATTCATGAAGTTGTAGGATTATATCTCCTTTTTGCTGCAGTGCTAAAAGCTAATCCAGACCATGGCCTGTAGCCTTGATGGATTTTCCTGTGACTCATGAAGAAGTACACTGGCCAGTTCAACCAGCAATTTGTTACTATTACCATTTTCCCTTTTTAACACTCCTACTCCTTCCACATATTTGAGTTATTTTTTGTTTTGTTTTTTTTAGTTCTGGAAAAGAAAACATCCATTACCAGATCAATTTTTTTTCTGCATTTTAAATTATTTTAAAATGAATCCACGTGTTACTTCTTTGACAATTAATGTTCACTTTGAGTAGCATAATATCTGAATTCTTAAAGTTGTAAAAATTGGTGCCTTAATCTTATATGGTAATAGAACAGCATCATTTAGAAACTATAAACCAATGGAAAAATCTCACATTTTACAACTCAAATCTTAAAAAACACCATTTCAAAGAATTTGAGGGTAAAAACAACTTGAAGGTCCAAACACCCCAAAACCCAAATCAGAGCACTGCTATAAAACTCATAGCGAAGAGCCATTATTTAAACTGTAGCTCTTACCTGTCTTTCACAATAAACTTATCTTGATCATCAGTTTCCATTACTTCAGATTCTTCATTCACAGTTTTAATAATACCATTTTCTTTGTTCTCATCATTCAGAAACTCATACCGCCCATGTTCTAAGGCTGCTCTCCAAGCCTGTCTGTCTGTAACCTGAAGCAAACATACAAATTTGAGGTTTCTAAAGAATCACAGGCCACAAACTTTTAGTGCCAAATTGTACTGTCTACATTTAATTTAATTATGCCTTTAGTAAAACCATAGCATGCAAGAGTTCTCATTTAAGTTACAGACTTGACGGCATCACTGTGTTCCTAGGCATTCTACAAGTCACAAATACCTTAATAGCCCCCAATGTTCCTTGGTAGATCCTGTCTTCAATGTCCAAAAGAAAGTCTCTAAGTCTCAGTTCAAGCTGCTTCTCTGCAGATGGGTGAGAGCCATCATGAGCATTCTGCATCCTTCCCCGCCCTGAAGGAGGTCTGATGTCACCTTGAGGTTTGTCTGCAAGAACAGCAAGTAATTTGGTGTTAGTGGACCTTATTCCTTAAAGCAGCCATTGGTGAAGGGAACAAAAGTAGTACAGGGCAGAACCAACTAAACATGGGTTCAAAATTCCCTTCCTGTAGCAAGATGTTGTCAACACCAACATCTCCATGCCAACTAAGGTATCTGATCCAAACAAGTAGAGTATTCTTTAGAGGGATGACCTCTAGATTGGCATCCACCCATCCCAACACATAGAATGAGAAATCCTTGTTAATTTAAAAATAGTTCTTCTGCCTTAAAACGCTTTCTAAAGTAGTAGATAAGCAAACAACAACTCTGCTATAAGTGCAAGGAGAAGAAAAAGGAGAATAAAGTCACACTTCTAGTATTTGATGGCTCTTACTTTACAAGAGAACCCTTCAGTTTTCTTTCCTGCAAGGATCTTTATCACAGAAACATTTAAAACAAGCATGTGCTGAAAATCACAAAAACTATCAGAACAAACATAATCCCTTTTAAAAACTTAACTTTTAAACAAAACAAACAGACCAGACTTACTGTATCCTCTAATTAAAGGCAGGGAAAAAAGGAACAAGACAGCATGATAATTTAAGAAAACTAGGGAAGAGCTGATGATGGGCTGTCAAGTAAAAACCTCTTCATAAGAGAACTCAAAGTTCATGCAAAAGCTCAAAAGCCACAGGAAAGTTTGCCCAAATCCTAAAGTAGTGCTTGCAAATCTGCATAAGTGGCAAAGATTTCTGTTCACAGGATTTACCTTAAAGCCTTTGAGTGCAGTGATGAGAAGTTACATGCAAGAACTTGAGGTATTTAATAAAAAAAATACAATAAAGCTGTTGTTAAGAAAGCACAAGATGAATTTCTAACACGCTCTCAATTGCTAAAATAATTCCCTGTAACTGAATATATTCTGAAAATATAGACTAGCAACTCTGATGCCTGGATGCGGGAAATGTCCTTTTTTGTATAAAAGCCAAGAAGAAATGCAATGTTTTTTCTTGAGCAGAACTGAAAAAGCAGCAACTGCTTTGCAAATAATTTATGAGAAGTTAATGGATACTCGAAGTAAACCAAGTAATAGCACATATCAGTTTTATTTCCATGCTCTGTTGACTGGAAACTGGAAAAGGCAGAAGGGCAGTCTACAGTGCAAGAGAATTACCAAGTCGTTCTCACTTGTCTTGCAAGTCATTTGAGTGAAGGCAATAGGGCAGCAGCTGGAGTCCACAGCAGAAAAGCTCCCAACAAAGCTACACACGGCCACTTATCCCTGCTTATCACACAGTGGCGGCAGCATTGGCATTGGACCAGTGAATTTGAATTTTCTTCATCTCTATTAAAGTGAAGTTCAAAGCTGCCTTGACTGTGAAAATCAGGTTGCTTCAGGGCAGAAAGCAACACACAAAATACAGATAAAGGTGCAGCAATTAGGAAAATACGCACAAACTCAAATGTATCAGAAGACAATAGAGATTTTTGAACCCAAACCCTATAAATACATACATAAGGCCTCCAAATAAAGCTTAATTACTACACAGAAACTCTGTCCTGTGCTAGTTTCCACCAAAAGAAATGGTAGATCAGTTATAAATTTAGCAGTATCTGATGTGCTCACAGCATGTCCTAGCATACACACTCCAGCAAAACAGAATTTGTCTCTGCTGTGAATAATTCTCCCTTGTCCCACCAATAGAGATAACTCGAAATTCTCAAAGTAATTTTCATAATTGAAAACAAAATGCAATTTATTAAACATTACCCTTAGGAGTTTCATTTTGGTAACATCCTCTACCTGCCAACACGCCATAAGCAATCCAGCTGCAAGCCTGTATATACAGAATTTTAGTGGTGTTTGGAGCTAACACCTTGCCAGTAAATTGCAAAGTACTGGGCTAGCAGAAAAGGGAAAAAACCCTAAATACTAGGTCTAGGATGGTTTTTCAGTACACTCCTACATTTAGCAGATATTTTTACGGGTTTCTATACTGTTGTCTCCTCCTGCCTGCCAAAGGAAAAAAAAGGAAAAAAAAATAGAGAAGAGTAATATCACAGAATCCTGCTGCACCGATGTTAATCCACATAACAACCAACACAGCTACACTATTTTTTAGCGCATATTAATCTTTACTCCCCAGTTAATCTTTTCCCAAAGCTCAAATTACTTCCTAAAGATGTTTGCTAAAAAGCCAATCCCAGTTTATTAAGCGGTAAGATGACAGCAAAATTTTTGCCTATTTTTGCCTTATACCACAAAGGTATATCAAAGGGGAAGTAATAAAAAAAGGAAGGAAAGAAAAAAACAGTGTGTTTTCCATCAAATGAAACAATGCTTCAGAATAATTCTTTTTTCTTATAGAAATTACAATTAAATGAGAATTAGAGGTTTCTAGAATATTATATAGAAATTGTATCTGTGGAAGCAAATTAATACCAAAAATCTTTCGTTTACCTGGAATATGGAATTTTTCCACAGGAAAACTGCTTAGTTGTTCATATATTCTAGTTTTCTCTTGTAAAAGAGTTTCTTTTAAGGCACTCTCCCTATGTCCTCGGGAATTGAGAGCCTCTAGGAGTTGGTCCAGTTGTTCCCGAGAACTGTAAAAGCACCAACGGTTTGGTTTATATACTGGCCTTGGCACCTCTACAACAACACTGGTGTGTGAATCTTGGTCAATATTGGAGGTAGATTCAGAGGATTTCAAAGACTCTCCAGTTTTACTGAATACCTGAGGTTCATTTGTGCAAGACTGTCCACTATTCTGAAAGGAAGAGATTCGAGGCAACAACATGTCTTCTGTGAGACCAGAATAGTCCTCCTCTATAAACAATCCAGGAACAGAAGGGAAAATCCAGTAGCGTCGGTACAGACGGTCACGACCTAACGGGGTGATATTTGTGCAGGCTGTTGCATTCTGAATCTTTTCTAACAGTTCCTTCTCTTTCTTTTGTTGCTCCTGTTTTAAAGCTTCTTCATCTTCAGCAGTAAGAGGTTCACTCTTTTCACAAGTGGTCTCTTCTTGTCTTGTAAATTCTTTATATCCATTTTGCCCTCTCCTTCCTAAAGTTAAACAAAGAAGTATGGTAGAAGTTCACTTTTTTTTTAACCAAAAGCTTGTTTTAGTTCTGTCCCTTTCCGATTATCTAAACTTACACTGTCAAAGACCATCAAGTTCAGTCAAAAGACAATACCAATTTTATTAAAAAACCTCAAGTGATTAACTGTGCTTCCCTTGATGAAGAGGTAGCCATTTTGAATACACTTTCACTTTGCAGAAACTAGACCAAGTCTCACTTACTGACACTTATTTTTAATACCATAAAAGGGAACCAAAATTTTAAGAACTCAAAAGCATGTTATAGAAGCATCTTATAAAGTAAAATTCTAGCAATTTCATTACTGAATACAAACTATAATTTGGACTTAATTTATCATACTCAAAATGATCAACTTAAAATTCCCAAAGGTCTCAACCAAGAACAGAATCCCTCTATATGAGCTTCTTTGGCAAAGTCAAGTACCTTACTTTATAGCTTTTCTTTTTAAATATATGTACTACTGTTTTCTCCCCCTCAACTCGTACCAGATGAAAATATTTCAGTTCACATCTTAGTATAAGGTTCTGGCAGTCATCTAGAAAAGTATGTCTCCTAACTGATGCACACAACCTGAAAGATGCTGTCAACACTCAATTTTTACTGGTTTTCAGTAAGACCTTCAGTTCCTCAGTTGTAGGAATGAAATAATAATTGTTTGTCATTCAGTCACAACGTCTCAAACACGGGTATTCGAGAAAACTGAAATTCTGTTTAGGATCTCATTGTTTTGCCATCATAAAGCTGTAGTAAACATGAAAATTTGTATTACTGAATGACTCAAATTCCATCCCAGGTATGATTAGGAACTGTACAAGTTTGCAACTTAAGTCCACAATGATCCAGGACTTTCACTGGCACAGACACTAGCACAAAGCCTTCCCAGCAGAAAGGCACAGATGAGCTAGAAGCCCAAAGCCATCAACAGTTCATCCTCCTGTGGTGACACCTCTGTTTAGTTATGAATAGCAGGCTGCACCATCTACTGCACAGCAGCTCCTACTAGCACACTGCTGAGAAAATGAAATCTGGCAGTAAGACTGTATTCTCATGTAGAAGGCATGCTGCTTCATTAGCAAAGGCAAACTAAACCCAAATGCTCAATCTAACTTTTTTTTAAAAAATAGTAGTTGTTTTTGTAGCTTACTAAAAAAAAAGAATCAAAACCACGCCACCCTCTATCAGATGGGACTCCTACAACTCTCTCACTAAGGGCATTACTTACAACTGTAATGGTTTGTTAGGCAACAGCCTGAGATTTTTTAGACAAAAGAGGAATCGAGACAGCTGACCACAAGAACTACATCAGGCTGGCTCAATGTACTTAGTAGCCCATTATGATCATGTTTGGGTGTGGGTTTTTTTCCTTTTCCTTTAAAATATTACAGGAAAGATTGATACACTTATATAAAACACAAGAACTTCCCAGGGGCACACATGCATGTATACAAGTACACAAACAAATACATTACAGCATTACCTCTTCGTCGTTTTTTGTTTGGTCCCAGCTCTTCTTCATCCTCTGTCACTGTGTCCATGTCTTGCTCTTTACGTTCAATCTCTTTGCTTTCTGTACTAGTATCAAGGTCTTCCCGTTCCTCTTCCCTGATACAGTAAAAAAACCAAAAGGTGAGTAACCAACCAACCACACATAAGCTGAATGATAGAAAACATACAATAAAGTATGCCACCTTTGACACAAAGAATATTTTCCTCTCACAAGTACTTAAGTTAGTAAAATATCTAAAATGCTTTTCAAAATATAAACCTAAAGTCACAGAATATATTAAAACCCAGAAAAAAGCCACTGAACTGTAAATGGGAAGTTCCATATTAAAGACTAAAGCATGCTCTTTGGTATCCACACTTTCATTTGAAGGGTATTATTCTAATCAGATCCTTTTTGGCGACAGTCTAGCGTAGTTCTACTGACATGGATTTTCTTCATGTCTAAAAAAAGTTTCCTCCTCAAAATGTATACCGTTTTGTAAAATGCTTATTTCACATTTTTGCCTCACCTAACAAATATAATAAAAAACCTGCAGAACCACATGCATTTATTACAGAGTAACATTAATTTTATTATTTTTTCTCAGTTATAATTTCCAAAAGATAGCACAAATCTGTCTTTGGCCCGTGCTCACATTTTGTAAGCAGCTTTATTTAACTAACTACCTTCCTCAAGCAGGCAAAGACATAATATTGTACGCACACTTGTTTTTTTCCCCTTGAATCATATACAGCTGCATGTGCCTGAATCTTACTACCTGAAAACATGCAGTTTTATTAACACAATAAAAATGTTGGGTTTTATGAAAATCACCTGGCATAACACAGCATTTAAAAGAAAAAAAACGCTATGAAATTTGATTAATGAATTGTTATGTGAGGTCAGTACTTTCTAGCTCAGATCAATTCCTCAAAAGAAAATGAACTACAGTGGTCTGTATGCAGATACTCAGAGATTAAATCAATGCAAGACAAAGCAATGCAAAAGACAAATTAGATTTTGCAAGTTTCTCTTGTCATGCTTTCAAAATAATTATAAGTATAGTAAAAATCACTTACATAAAGCAATTAAAGAACGCTAGGAAGAAAAATAAAATCAACATTAAGGGCTATATACTTAAAATATACCTTTGCATATGATCAAGTCAACAAAAACCGTATAGGTTAGGTCTGGCCATGTAACTGAAAAGTGCTATATCATATATACCACAGTTATACTATGTATCATACCCAACAGATATTTCTACAGCAGGAATTCTTTGCTCCTCTTCCTTCAGCTTTTCTTGTTTTTCTTTCATTTTTAATTCTTGTTCTTTCAACCTTTCTTCTCTTTTCTTACGTATCCTAGTAATAGGAAGGATATAGAAAACCAGTTGCAATTAATCTACTACCTGATCTGTCCAATTCTTTTTCTTTTTATACTAAAACACAATCCAAAAATAGCACTAGTGTGAGAAAGCACAATGAAGTTTCACTCCTGTCTATGGTCTCAAGAAACGAGCATAAACCAGAAACATCACTATTGTTCCTCGTATGCCTTCTGCAACCAAGGAATTTATCTCATTTGTAGCAACAAAATTTAGTTTTCCATATCCCAGTTTTACCTTGCTGCTGCTGCCTCTCGTTCTTTGCGATGCTGTTCTGCTTTTAATTCTCGGAACTCCTGTTTCGCTTGTCGTAGCACATCAACAGAGTCCTCAATGAAATCTCGAGTGGAGACGAGAGTCAGAAGTTTCCCACAGAGAGCATGAAGGATCTTCATCTTTTCTCCTAATAAAATTCAGACCAATGTTCATATTTAATTATATAATTGATAATAAGCCTTACTCTTACACACTCCAGACTGGATTTGTTCTCACTCAAGAACAGGTGAATAGTCAAAATTTATAGTGTACCAGCTGCACTTGCAAAGAGATGTTTCCTGAAATACCTGCCTTTATTTTTAATTTATTAACTTTTACCACCAAAAGAAGTAGTAAAATGTGATATCTTCAAAACAGAGATAAAGGAACAGTAGATAGTATTTGTTTTCTCCATTTCCAAATAATGAATGAAAGACCCACAGCAGAACAGCATAAAAAGCAGGGGCTGAATCAAACACTCCAATGCTTCTCCCAGAGAGATTCTCTCCTCCACGTAAAACTAACATTTTTAAAGTGGGATTAAAAAAAAAGCAACTCAGAAGTAATGAGACTGCCTAGCTCTGCAATCTCTCATATGGTGGGACCTGCTTGTGAGGCCTGAAGCATAGGAGTGGGGTTTTAGTCTAGGTAACCTCTAGGGGTCCTTTCCAACCTAAATTATTCTGTGATACAGTAAATTCTGACCATTATTGGTCTGAAGTCAGTTTTAAAATTGATCACTTAATAAGCAGTCTAATAATTTCTAACACGTATTGTCTTTTATTACCTGGCAACAAATCATATACTGAGGTACTTGAAAGTTTCTTCAAGAGACCAGGATTACTTAATCTCAGCTCCATGCAAGCATCATCAGTAGCATCAAACCCTCCTCGTTTCTGGTAACGGTATTTTGCATTGGCTGATGTTACATCAGCACCTGATGCTAGAATGTGAAGTCTGAGAATCTCAGAAAGAGTGCAGCTATCAAGATCCAAGTTTTTCAAATTGCAGCCTACAGTTGAGAAGAATGTATAGTTATTTTATATAGACATTTAAATGTATATAAATATTAAAAAGTTATTTAAAATACACAGCAAATTAAGAACAGTAACAAAACAAGAAGTGAAACCCACACATACCCTGATGTAACTGGGGCCATGCAGCTGCCAAAGTTGCAACTGCAGACAGTGCAGATTTTGTGGGGTCTGCATCTTCATCCAAAGCCTCTGTTAAATCTTTAAGGAAATAAACACTTTATTCTAGTGCAAATTAAAACTTGTACTGTGGAGGGGAGGAAAGGAAGCTGTGTTTTAAAAGTTGCAGACAAAGCAAAAAGAGGGCCGACATTTACAAAAGCATCAACGTATTCAAAACTCAATTCAACATCCAAATGAAAATTTACATATCTTTAAATGCAACTAAAAAAATCCAACTAAAAGCTAAGGACATGCACCACATGCTACATAAAGGGAGAACAGCATATAAGCTGTTAAAGCAACCACAACACACAAAACATGCACAATGGCAACATGAAAGGCAGCAAAAACAAATCCATAAACGCATCTGAAAGCGCAAACAAGTAACAATGCAAGAAACACCTGTATTTCCTTTCCTCAAATGAACTATTATTTCCCATCATAAGTTTGGTTTTAGGAAACATAATCCAAACCATTCACATATTTTGATACTGGCTATTACCGTTCACTGTATACTTTCTAACTTAGATACAGCCTGTTCCGCACAAACACAATTACCAAGTCATTACCAATGAACTGTATTTCACCAAAACAAGTACTTGCACTTAATAAGCATCACACACAAGCAAACTAACCAGGAAAGCAGGGAAGTGAAAGGGAGAAACAGCAAATTCCTGTTTCTTAAACAGAAGTTTCCTCAGCACTTAGAGGCATTTCTCCAGAGGGTTGGCAGAATTCTTTCAGCATTGTATGCTGTTTCAACAATTTCACTTCATCCAAATCCAAATCATTAAGCAGTTAAAGTCACCAAGTCAATATAGAGCCACAAATCCAAACTAAGACTACATAAAATGCAAATCTACAACAGTATTGTATGACAGTTGATGGTGTTTGAAAACTGTCACCCAGACATTGCAAAATTAACCGCTGCACCTCCCCTCACTGTATCGATGTAACACAGTTTGAGAAACTACTGTCCATCCCCAACCCCACACCCATGGTGTTCTCCGTTGCAGAAACACTGCCTGTACAGAATTTAACTGAGCAAACATGCTGACTACTATTAGTTTGGTTAGCCAGAATTACAAAGCCAAGAACATGTAATTCTTTTATGGGAAAGAAGATGTCTAAACAAGAGTGACAAGAAATGGAAGTTCCAAGGCATGTAAAACATAGTAGATGAAGTGCCTTACCCATAGTTCTGCTAAATTAGAAACAAACCAGCAGATTTTTGCAATTGCCAGCCCCATGCAGTCAAATTAAAATATGAAAGTTACATTACATTTTTTCTGATCTGTCCTATGAATAATATAGAATTGAATCAACTATTCTATGATACCTGATAATGGAATCCTTGCCTGTATTGCCAAAGCAATGCTCAGTAGTTAAAAAATAGTTTAATTGCTAAATTCAACAGTAATTAAAACTCAGTCTGAGTTTTTTAACACCATGTTAAATCTGTGACTTAATTCAATTACAAAGAGCAGCCTCTATTGCTGATGGTACTGCTCATGCTTTATATAATTTATTGACTGGACATAAATCTTAAGCATGAAAATACAGAGTCTTCAAGGGAGGAATTAAAAGAACTTTCCTGTACCTCACACAATCTTGTGGGGGGCACCACAAAATTCACCTGACCCCAAATGGGGAGTGCTCTTATGTTCCTACCTTCCTCTAATGAAATAAAGACTAGCAGGAAGGGTCAAAGCTTCTCCTTTAAATAGCCAGCAAATCTGGCCATCCATAAACTCCAGACCGTGTAAATTTGTAAAGAAGCCTGGACTTCTGATCAGGGGTTTAGTGATACCAAATACCTCTAAAAGGGGGGCAACTTCAGCCTTGGAGCAAAGACCAAAGGCAGAGCGACTGTGAGGCCCTTTACTAAAAGAAAGAGACATGGTAGTATCTAGGAGTTGTGGACACATATTTCCCAGTCTTGAAGGACAATGAATATTGAATTCTCCATTACAGTTGTGCTGGGGAGTTTTAGATTTTTAATCTAGTTAGGCCCAGGTTTTTTTTTTTTAATAGACACACGTGAAGACCTTTGAGAGGACTTAGGAAAATTACTTGGTTCCTGACCCTCAGGAGAAACATCAAACAGTGCTGAAGGAAGAGGAGGAAGGTGAAGATGCTTCCTGCACCTCCAAAACATAAGCAGTGCTGTTAAAAGCTTATTATGCTCTGCTGGATACAATTGTAGTAACAGTGAGCTTCATTTTTCTCTATTCCCCTCAGCCCTTGCACGCCACGCCCAGTTTAAAGCTTTAATTTCAGACAAAAGAGAAAAACCAAGCCCATTTACATACAATATCCATGCATAATAAGATAAGGTTAAACAAAGGAATGCCATAAATCATGCAGCTTAAAGTTAATTCCAGTACCATTTCAGCTTTTCAGCAGTAAAATTAAGGATCTGACCTTTGGTCTCAGCATCAGCTATTTGATCTTTGGCCACTTCCTCTTCCTCTTCGGCCATTGCCTGAAAGATGGCAGTCAGGAAGAAAAACAGCAATTCACATAGTGGGCCTTCAGTGTCATTTCCTACAAGAGCTTCCTCTAAAACCTCTGTGAATAAAGTTTAAGAAGCGTCACTTTTGCCGCAAAGTTGGAAAACGATTATGTACTGAAGAATGAAAACACTTTTTTCCTTTAGGTATGATAATTAAGTTACTTCTCCGTAATTTACTGCGTATATTCCTAAGGCCATGGTGTCAGAAAGAGCGCTAACAAAATAGCATTATTTTAATATATAACTGCAGAATAAAGTACAAGTAGATATTTTAGTATGTAGAATAACAATTTGTACATTGAAATTAACTTTCATTTTACAAACACTGCAGAGTTGACTGTGAAAACTGGATTGATATGCATCTGTAAGCACTAATATATTAAAGCCACACAGAAAATTTTGTAGCAGTGGTACTTTGGTTGCTTGGTAGAAGAAGGGACACCACAAAGCTGGGGCTCCTTGCCACACAAACGACAACTTGCCTAAAGTTACTCCTTCAGGAAATTCATCTTGAAGATCAAAAAGTTCCCCAAAAGCATGTAAAAACTCCAAAACCATCAGAGCATCACCAAAGATCTCAGGAGGAAGTCTTGTCTTCACTGGCATTGGAATGGGAAGTTCCTGCAATCCAAATGGGACAACTTAATATCCTACTTGGTTTCTGCCAGTACTAACTTTAGAAACTGAAAAGCATAAACTTGAATGTAAAACTTCTGAGAAAAAAGTTTATTCATGTTCATGAAGTTTGTATCTTTTAACAAAGGAATTCAAACCCACTACAAGTTACAAACATTGGCTATCAAGATTTTTCCTGTAAACCTGTAGTATTTCACAAGAGTTTTGAATTCCAGTATGCTGTCTAGACAAGCAAAAATAAACATACTCTTAAAAGTTACTCATGATTGCTTGTGAAGGCAAGCAAACAAAAACCCAACACATTCACATAAAACACGCCCTTTTAATACTAGGATATGCAAGATCACATCTGATGGCCGCATGTTCTGGTATTGGATTTTTTGCATTGGTAAGGCACTTACAGTAGCTGAAGATATTTTAAAGGGAGCTGATGTAACCATGTAACAAGACCACTTAGAGACACCACCTCCAAATCACAGGTGACAGCGTCTAACATTGCTTGACGTTGAAATTACTATCTTGATATAACTCCTAAAGATTTGTCTTCTCCATGTTTCTTAGCAGACAGAGTTGTACAGTTTCCAGAATGACAGCTCCTTTCCACAAATGTGGTAGTTCACAAACATTAACAACAAGAATGCCGAATACTCTGCTTCATTAGGAACATAGTAAGGTGTTTCACAAATTTGCACAGAAGGGAATTTTTTAAAAAGCAGTCCCCACCTAAACTCATCTTTATTGATATTCTTCACCTGAAAGAAGCTCATTAAACAAGTATATTGCTAGAGTTTAAATCAAAAGAATGCCACAGGGAGCAACAAGCTTTATACCTTTTGCAGCCAAAAATTTGGTCTCTTCATTACTCAAATCTTTTAAGTAACTCGGGTTTGTTCCAGGTGAGCTCATCTTGTATATTTAACAGAAAAATCAGGCATTATTAAATACCCTCCACTCTAATGTCAGCACTTTAAACATACGTTTGCTCCATGTGTAGACTGAGTACAGCCTGCAAAACTTTTCTGGAGGTTGAAAATGCAGATGCAGGTGATCCTATTAGCACTGCCACTGGGAAGTATTTACTACATGACTAGAGGTGATTCACAGCCCCTAGCATTCCAGTCAGATCTAGATTTGCCTCTGCATTAGGGAATCTAGCCTGGGGTCCTTGCAAAGTATAAGCTTGAGTTATTCCAAATTCCATCATACCTTAAGATCATCACACTCCATATCTTCTCTAGGCTTACTCCACTGTTTCAGGTATTCCACATATTTTCTTTTTTCCTCACGTAGCTTCTCTCTTTCCTGAAAAAAACATCAAAATTGTGTATAAAATATTGTCAGATGGCCCTATTGCAGTTTCTAAAACTGCATCACTTACTATTCAATCACACTGAAAAGTAAAGCATCAGATTTAATTAGAATGAAGTAATGTATTAATTTTTATTTTGTATAAAATTATACTTGCAAAAATGTTTAAATGTTGTGATACTTTGTTGAATTAGTTATTGCCTGTGTTTTGGCTTTTGTTTTTAATGGAAGTGGCTGAAGAAAAAAATCTAAAAATTAGAATATTTATAAAAGTTGCCTCAAAAAAGACCATCAAAATATAGTGGATGTGACTGTGGTAAAATATATAATTTCTTCATATTCAAAGTGACAAAAAGTTATTTAACAATTTCCATCCAAAGAAAATCCACAAGGAAGCCCACAACCATTTGATATGCTGTGAATCTGATGCAGTACATCATCCTTAACACTCAAACAGAAGACAACCATCAAATCAAATAATTTTATGCATTACTGGCAAAAAGAAAATCCAACCCACCACACGTAAATTGAACTTCCAAAGTACAGTGAGTTTTTGTGAACTAAAATTATAGAGAATGTTACCCAGAAATACAAACCCATAATCAAATCTTATAACTGTCTATTCTTCTAAAGTGCTTTTCCAGGAACTGAAAACAGTTAATGAAAAATAACTTGAAACAGATAATAACTAGGAAACAAGAAAACTAGAAACCTGTTATACTGTTTCTATATGAAACACATATACTTCAAATGCATTACTTTTTCCTTTTCTATTTTGAGTCTCTCTTTCTCTTCTTTCTTTTTCATCCTTTCTTCTTCCACAATTTTCTTTAATTCTTCTCTCTTTTTTTCCTTATCTTCTTTCTCCTTTTTCCTAGCTTCTATAGCATTTGCCTTCTCTTGTTTTAATTTAGCTTTTTCAAAAGCTATAAAAGGAAAAAAACAAAGTTATTTTTTCTTTTGTAAAATGTTAGTTTTAACTGCTAAATAGCCTGAACTTTTTATAATTACCATATGAAAAAGATATTGTTATGAAGACTGAATTATTTCTATGCCAACCACAAAGTCAAACACTTGAAATTTCTTCAGACAATCAAAAGTTTTAAGCATAAGTATTAGACATGTTCTACAGGTTCTCATCACTGTAATAAAGCTAAATTTATCTGGTTTTATGAGTATACAGAAGTTTATTGCTTGTTTATTGGTTTCCATCAAGTGACATATAAAGATGAGAACTGATTCCAACCACATATAATTACAGCAAGATATTTAGTAATGACTGATTAATAAAAGCATGTCACAACCAGGTGTGGCATAGAACCATGAAATATCTGGGATAGTAAAAACCTTGACATAGGTGAGTTTTAAGTATTTAGTTATTACTGAATTACTGGAAAGTCAATATACTTGAAACCTACACAGTATTTCAGTGCATTTTGTTCAAGTTTTACTTCAGTTACACAGTTGAAGCTGAACTTTAACATTACTGCCTGAGGAGATGCACATTTCTTTGTAGTCTTCTGCAGAAGAACAGCAGGATACAAATTTCCACTGTCTGTGGACAGATAATGCCTGTCAACCTACACATAGGCTAACAAATAAAAAGGGGGTTTTATAATTTTAATTGAATAAACAGGAAAGTTAGGATCACAGGAATTAAATGAAAAGAGATCCACTCTTACCAAGTGGATAGTACTGGAAAAAAAAGACTTGGTTACATTTTCCTATAAAACTTGGAAAATGGGCTACATTGCTTCTACATATGGCTACTACACATGCCAGCCATGTCTCTCAGCCAGCAAACACATGCAGTGAAGCTGATCCCCCCAGAATCTT
>JAWWLV010000179.1:38192556-38203750 GCA_035041135.1 Platyrinchus mystaceus
CCTTGCCTGTCCCTTCTGAAGAGCTTGTAGCCATCCATGGCAGCACTCCAGTCATGCGAGTCATCCCACCACGTTTCTGTGTTGGTGACTACATCATAGCTTTCCTGCTGCACGATGGCTTCCAGCTCCTCCTGTTTGTTACCCATAGTGCGTGCATTGATGTACATGCACTTCAGCTGGCTGCTGATTTCACTTCTAACTCAGGCTTTCCACCCTTAGACTCATCTCTGGAGAGCCTGGTTTCAACCCCTTCCCCCTTCAAACCTAGTTTAAAGCCCTCTTGATCAGCCCCGACAACTAACGGGCTAGAGACCTTTTGCCCTTGCTAGATAGATGAAGCCCATCTGACTAGCAGGCTGGGTACCATAGAATTTGCTCCATGGTCGAAAAAAACAAAATTCTGCTGGCAGCACCAATCCTTTAGCAACCTTTTGATGAGTTGTCCTACTCCTCTCCTCATTTATCCCTGCTACTGCAGGAACCGAGGCAAATGCCACTTGTGCTCCTGTCCCAAGGACATGATTGTTTCAGGAGAGAGGGAAAACAAAGCAAACAAGGACAGTGCAAAAGCAGCATCACATTTCTCAAATGAGGAGACAAGCTAACAAGGGGGGAGGTGAATTCACACATCGCTTGGCCATGCTGTGGCACTCTTTACTAGAGGACAGTGGGCACTCCAATGGTTCCTGACATTTCAGGGAGCACACAACTTCTAAGAACCACTAAGAATGAAAAAACTAATGACACAGGAGTGTAGTTAATGAAAAAATCAAATCCCGATTCCTGCCGGAACTAAATGACTTGCAATCACTTAAGTTTTTTTACAACATCCACTTTAAAAAGTTTTGATGCACAACCTATTCTAAACAGATATTTTATCTAAATTCAAATCACAATTGTTATTTAAGAAGCAAAAACTCTACAGCTTCCCTTTTTAAATCGGTCTGATTGTCAGTGTCTGCTCCAACATGTCAAACCAGCAATGCTACCATAGAAAGCACTCACAATGCCAATAGTTTATTAATATTATAGAATAAGATTCCCAAACTTTTTTCCACCTACTCCATCAATCACAACAGTAGCCACAGGTATCAGAAGTCATAGCATGTCTCATCCCAGCTCCAATGAAAGCAGAGATTTACAAGGAGTTCGTAACTATGTTAATACTAGTAAAGCTTGAAACCCTTGTTACAGAAAGCCTGTAGCACAGTATTTTCTTCCAGAGCTTTTAATTAGTAACTCTAACATTGTTTAAAAATGCCATTTTATATCAAAAACATCTTACACAACTCACAGGTATAAAGTACAATTTTAACATACTAATTTTTACCTTAGTTGAGATGCTTTAACTATAACAGGTTCATACAAGTGTTTTTTAATAGGCTGGACTTTGTATTTGAACAAAGAAGGTTCAATTATGGCTTTCTTCTGCCTAAAAAAAATAAAAAAAAGTAAAAAGTTTATATTCACACAATATCACCCTTTTACTGCACACATTTAATATAATCATATGCCTACACAATGGATCTCTTGAAAATACCAAGCTATATTTAATACAGGCTGTAACTTCCAGTGGTACCAAAGAGGACCTATTAACTTATGCCAACTTTTCTGCTACTATATTTAAATCTGCATCAAAACCAGTTCCTGCAAGAAACAGGAAAAGTGATCAGGGATGTTGGTTTCTTAGCAGGGAAATGGGAGATAAGAAGGGAAGGAAGACAAAGAAATAAAGACAAGTAATAACACATCCTTATTCATCATCTCCTTAATATTCTCAGTACTGATGATGGCAATGGGAAGACAGGAAAAAGAAGAAAAAGATGATGAGGAAGGAGTCTAAAAGACAGAGTTAAATAAAATGAATAAAATAGTAGCCCTAGAGCTACCAATCACATTGCAAAACATAAAAAGCATCTAAAATATTTTTAAAAAATACCAATTTAGAAAAAACTTCACCAACAACATTCTGAAAATAACAGAGATCATAAGGCAAAGCATCAACACTTCAAAATAAATGTTTATCAGATTATGTGTTTTATTGTGTACTTCCCTTTTCCAGCTAGCATTACTGAAAACTAGATTTTTTCCCTCTGCATGCAATATATTTCTTCTGTTTTAATGTAACAGTAGAGGTTTTTTACACCTCTTTCTAGGAGAATAACACCCAGGTCTGGTGTACTACCAAAATAAGATTCACTCCTTTAAAAGACAAAGAGAGGTGGTTTGCCACAGACAGTATACTTTAAAAATGTGGTATGTTTATGTAGAGACTTCATGAACAGAGCTAAACTCAAGAGACTTTCTTTAAATAATGTTGCATTTTGCTATTAAACAACAGAACTAACTTCTCCTAGGTGGCAATTTGTAATCGAGTCGTACTGTTTTATCAGGAATTCAATCATCTTATTTCATCAGTAAGGAGAGTTGAAGAAGTAATTATGTGGATGAACCAGGAGATTTAAAATTATGCATTTCACCACAGTCAGTCCTCCTGGCATTTACAAAATGCTTTAAGGTGGAGTCTGTACCAAAATTAACCAATATACCATTTGCTATTCTTCAGCCCTGTGAACAACATACACAAGACGTAGAGAAAGGTACTTTGCAAGGCTGTTGACTGTGAAACTTGCTCCAATTCTTATTCTTCCCCACTAACTCTGTGAAACAGAAGTACAAAGAAATGTACCATTCCAATGCTTAATAATAAATACATTCATACAAATTAAATGTAAAAGAAAACAGTCCTTATTCACCATTACTGTCATTTCAGATGAGAAGAATTTGCAAATTTCTCAAGAAAAACAGTTTATGATTATTAAATTATCAACATAGTTAAAAATAAAGGGACTGACCAAAAAGGAGATTTATACTTGGACACAGCAACACATCTACTAGACCTACAGAAAGGCGCTGTGATATGCACTGTCTGGCATGATGCTATTCAATTCCAAATCTCAAGTTGAGTTCCTCAGACCAACTCAAATTTAAGAAATATAATAGAAAAGACCCACCCAGTTTAGCAAAACAGAGATAAACTGCATAAATTAAATAGTATAGTATATCCCCTGGCAAGATTTTAATGTCTCTACATAAGCTTGTTGAAAGAGTCTTGGCATTTTGGTCATACCATGACTTGGTCTTCCATGATCATCTTCAGTCTCAAGATAGGAAAGCTAAAGTTATGAAGGCTGTTCATAGGGATTTCTGGATTGTATAAAAAATAAACTTGTTCTTTACCCTACATCCCTGTGTTTCCAGCCCTTTCGTCTAATAAACTGAAGAATGACACAAATAGATAATGTTCAGATACAAAAGACATCAGAGTACCAATGTCAAGGCGAAAGTAAAATTAGCTTATTTATACATTTTGAATAGATTCTAAGCTCCGACACTGTCTGCAATCAAATGCAGGGCCAAAAGTATAATCAAATGTTCAACTCCTGTATCATTAATCTTTACTTTTTAGTTTGACTGAATCCTTCTCTCAACTTCAGTGCATCATATGCAATAGCCCAAACCCAATATGCAAGACACTACATTTTTTCTTCTTAGTTTCTGAGTTTCCAATTATGATCCCAAGAAGTGAACATATTCCTGAAATCCTCCTCCATAAATCCAGATTTAAAGTCAAAATTTTGCTTAATGCAGAAGAGGAAGAAAAAGATCATTCATTACACATAGAAAGTTTGAAAAATTATATAGATTATCTATCAGCTTTGGCATAAAAGTAACATTATTTGTGGTTATATTTTCCTTTACAAAGCTTTACATAAAACACACAAGAGTTAGGAAGGGTTATACGCATTTCACAACAGAGCCCTTACAGCAAATCTTCACAGCACAGCTCTGACACACAACCAGATCCAGAGGAAAAAAACAGAGTATTTTGTAATTTAGTAGGTAAAAACTGGAACTGATTCACACATATTACACTACTTTCTAATGCACTCAAGTAAACGTGATTAGTACCTGTGGTAATGTCCTGCATTTTTGGATAGGGTTATACTGAACCACTGACAGGTAAGAATCTCATCAGGCCTTCAATTACTTTGGCGTGGTAACCACACGACCTGGACACAAATTTCTTCTTACAGTACTGCTATGTTATATTCTGACAGCATGGTACTAAGGGAGCTTTACCAAGAAACTTCTGAGACCTTAGAATCACAGAATTGTTAAGGTTGGAAAAGACCTCTTAGATTTAGCCCAACTATTACCCTGGCACCACCATGTTCACCACTAAACTATATCCCCAACTGCCACATCCACATGCCTTCTGAACATTTCCAGGGATGGCAATTCCACCACTGCCCTGGGCAGTGTGTTCCAATGCTTGACAACCCTTGGTGAAGAAATTTTTCCTAATATCCAACCTAAACCTCCCCTAGCACAACTTGAGGCCATTTCCTCTCATCCTTGTTACCTGGAAGAAGAGACCAACACCCCCCTTGGAACAACCTCCTTTCAATTATTTGCAGAGGGAGGTAAGGTCCCTCCCGAGCCTCCTTTTTTTCAAGCTAAACAACCCCAGCTCCTTCAACCTTGTCCTTCTCAACTACCTTGCCCAGGGCACAACTGCCTATGCTATGTGGTCTGAGTGTTGCTGGAGCTACCTATACCTTATGGTATTAAAGGAAGTAGAAAAATTGCACAGAAAAATACTTAGAGTTAGAAGATCAGGAATGCATCTAAAATGAATGCTGTCCCACTTTTCCAAAAAGAGGCAGTGGCTTTTCTCCTCTCTGACTAAGTTTGGGAACAGAAAAAGCTCCCTTGAAGAATGCTAGCTAAATAACACAATCATTTATGGTCTCCTTACACCCCAGGGCAAGTCTTACATAGAGGTAACCTATCAGTATAGTGATCCTGATAGCAAAGCTGACCTCAGCACACCTTTGAAGGTTGCCAGTGACAAGCAACTTCTACTGACCAATAACAACTGCCCATTTGGAACTGCAAATATTTTCTGTAATCTGACTAAAACTTCAACAACAAAACAGACCAACCTGAAGACCGTTAACAACACGCTAGTTACACTGCTCTAGGGACAAAACTAAAGCACTTTGCAACAAAATCCCGATTCTGAACCTCTGATGAAGATTTTAAACTGCCTTTAATCCAGTACTTTGGTCTTTCCTTCCAATATAAAGTGGACTAAGACCTACCATCATTATTATTTGATTCAAGGGATGGAGGGATGAAATAGGAAGAATGAAAAGAATTAAAGAGAGATTTTTTTTGTACTGAAGATACTGTATAGCTTTAGTGACAAGCTATGCCCACACTTCTTGACATATCTAATTCATAATTTCTTCTCAAAATAAGGTCAGAAAACTAGGCTGAAGATGGTAAAAAGCCAGGATAGTAAGGTTCCCCTGACATCATTTTCAAAAACTTTGTTACCTCTTATATCCCCAAATTTGCAGAAACCATTAATCCTTCCCCAAAATTGTTCTTCACGTCAAATTGAACAAACTCCCACATTTACTTCCATGAACCATCCAGCAAACCAAGAAGATTTTTTCCCTAGTATTTCTGATGATTGTTGATGATTCACCTTACTCAGAGCCCTGGCAGAAGGAATCCCATGAATTATTACATTGCAGCTGAACTGTACACATTCGTCAGTAAAAGCCCCTCTACCTCCAGTCTGCTGCCAAGTGCTAAAAGCAAATGCAAGAGTTCAACCTTACCCCTAAAAGTCTAGCAGTTCAAGCTATGAACACTGCTATTCTATGTGACCACTATCCTACGGTACCAGAAGGTCCCAGGGCATAGTATAAGTGGTTTAAGAACTCAGAAGACTGCTACCTTTTGCTTCATAACGCAGGCCTTAGAAGGCAGCCTGTTGTTCTGCGGGACTGGAGGAGTGAGAACATCCTGGCATCTTTCTCCCTGTACCACCCCAACTTTTACTGCAGAATACAATAAAAATGGTCAGCAGGAACACTTGTACAGACTGCATGGCTATTTCTGCCTCACACAGACAGGAGTAGGGTCACAGAAAGGCTGGGATCTCTAATGACATCTATTTTCAGTTAAGATTCTCTAGCCTTACAGATTCTTTGGGAAAAATATTTGCAGATGGCCCATCAATCTGTGCTGTGCTCCCCTCCCCCTCTCTCACAAACACCCCAAGCATCTGCTGTACCATTGTTTAACAGCACTGCAGCTTCGCACAAAGACTGGGTCGCAAAACCCAAAGATTTGTGTGCAGGCAAAGGCAGAACTATCATTCTGCACATATCAACTTGACATTGGTCTCAAGGTGACTAACATCAGTACTCTCCCACAGAGAAGTCTCTCCGTAAACAGCAAAATATAGTCCCTGAAACATTAGGGCTGCAAGATGATGTAATTCAGTTCAGTGGGATTTCTTATTTTTAGGAGTAACAGTATAAAGAATCTTAAATGTCATACAAAAATTGACAACAGTGCTTTACTTTCAGACAGGTTTTGCAGGTACAGCAAATAATACTTTCCAAGTTTACATATACCCAGAATATATCTAGAGAACAACTGGTGTGTTATTACACTCTCACATTTGTTATGAACACTCACTATAAACTTCCAGTAAGCATTTTAAAGCCATAAGAGGTTTGCAATTTAAACTAACCTAAATGTTACTTACGTATGGTCACAGAACAGTGCTTCAAAAGTTTGTATATTCTCACAAGATTTCTCTCCCTTCTCTGCACTGTCAAAACAACTAATCAGCTGCGGAGAACCACAGACTGCCTGGGAGTGCAAGACATAGTCTTACTACCAGCTCTGCATGCGTGGAAGTGACAGCACTGTAACAGAATCAATCCTACAGTCAGCACTATGCACACTTGCATAATTCCAAGAATAACCTCCTTTCAAATGCCATATGCCTTTTGGAACACCGAAAATGCATTTATTTTCTAAAATATGTAGGATGTCTTCATGAACAACTTGGACAGCAGAAAAATTTCAAAAGTATTTACCACATGTTATTTTCTTAGCTAACTGAGGAGCTCCATCCTAGTTATTCAAGGCATGTCAGGACATGACATGCAGCAATCAGCGATATTAATTTCTGTATCAATGTGACATCAAAGTCAACAAAAGTTCATGCAAAGCCTGTTGTTGCTAGACGCTAGATACTAGATTGGGGCCCAATTCAAACCCTCTTCTTTCATCATCGTGTCTGCGAAGCACAAAGATCTTCTCACAGTGCTACGATAAAATGCATACAGAGGCTCAATTGCTGGTCAGTAAAGGACCAGCAGTCCAACTGCTGGTCTGGTTACTGACCAAATTGCTGGTCAGTAACTCCAAACTAAACACCACAGTCATAGCCAAGAAGCTCTCATATTCAGTGTTATTAAGCAATTCCAGCCGATAGAAAATTCCTCAAGACAAGATACACACTGTTTCACTGCACCTAAAATCATCATCAAATCCATTAAATACAATGGTATACATTTATATGGACACATGCACAGTGAAGAAAGCTTTGTATGTTTTTGGTTTTCTGGACACAAACACATGAAGTCTCTGGAAAGACTTTTCACAGAGTTTCAGTCCTTCTCTTGTGAGGCAATCTCAACTCTGAGCCCCATAATGGAAGTGAAATAATACCCAACTGCAGAAATGCAGAATATGACTGCATTTTCCATGCTACAGCAGCACAGGTTCTGCAGCACAAAGAACTACTGATAGGCACACACAGCTCCTCCACCATCTCTCAGTAAAAACACTGCCATTGCAAACAGATTAACTATAATTATTCTGTAGGTACTCCATTTCTCACAATGCAGAGTTTTCTGATGGATTAGCATAACTGGCACCTGTGAATGTTGAGCTTGTCACCTTCAGCTGTCTGAACACTCGCAATCCATACAGATCAAGTAATTTGTTTCGGTCAGACTCTGCCACATCTGCTTTAGTCTCATTTCCAACCAATCTGAACGATTTATACTGTAAAAGTATCACGTACCCATTTTGTGCAGAGCTATTGTGCGTTTCTGAGTCATCACTGTCACTGATGACAATTGTGTCTCCATCAGCACTGCTGGTGTGGCCATTCGCCATTCCATTGTGATGGGCTGGAGGTATGACTTCCAAAATCTTACACTGCAACCTGAAAGAGAACAGAGATATTTATTAATGTCAAAGTCTTTCACTGGTGCAAGGAGTCTAAAGTTGTAGATGTCATTTTAAGAATACATATATATCTGAACATTGCACTGTCTACTAAATAAGTAAATAACTAAGAGCCTTGCACTGAAAAACTAGGTAAAATATTAATTTCATTAGTACCGTCTAATAAATGAACAAACTTCTCTGCTTACACAACTATCAGCTTTGCTACTCAGGACAACAAATCAGGTTACTAGTGGTCACAATTTTTTTTTCAGTTCTCATTTAAGTAAACTAAAAAGTTGATGTGTTACTTAAAAACTATACAACAAAAGTTCTACATTTATTTTGACAGCAGTCTAAGAAAAGCAAAAGATTTTTAGATCCCAAAGTATTTTTTCTTATAAGACATCATCATCTACTGCTGTCAATGACCCAAATAAACAGGGCTGAAATGATCATTATGCATCTAATCTTAATAATGGCCCATTTATCTGCTGACACATATTAAGGCTCCATCTGGCATGCACACAATTGACAAAACAAGTCTATTCCTTTGCCATCCTGAATGCTAGCCATAAAAGCCAGAATTAACTACATATCAAAAAGTATAATTAATCAACACTTCATGCTGGGTAACTATATTATAGCTGGTTCTTAAACACTAACTTTCACCCCTTTCTAGAATTCCATGGTTCATATTTTTTAGCTTAACATCCAAAAGCCTTGTCTGATTCATGAAAATTAACTATCCTAGTCAATGGACATCATCACATGCTACCATTAAAAGCTCAAAGCAAGGGAAGAAAGAACATATAATAATCTTCTTCTCTGGGCAACAAACACTCCCAACTTGAAATTAAAAAAATGGAGAATACATGAAGTGCTGGGCTTGAATTAGTGTGGTGTCACACTTAAGCTAAAAACAAACAAACCCCAACAAATCCATGACAAATTCTAAGTATTTTCTATCTGAACTGAACACTGGCAAAAACCAAGCAGTCAAAATATTTCTTGAACATGTCTTTCTGCAAGCAGACAGTACTATCTAAAACCTGCACACAGAGAGAGAAAAGTTGAAAACATTAAAATATCCTAGGTAGTATTCACTTGTGAATTTATCAAGGATCAGTAATGTAGTTAGAGCCTGTAGCTGCTGTCTCTAACAAGATGAGAGCTCCAGGATGCTCCAGCAGGTTATGTTATTTAAAAAAACTATGAAAAGAACTTTAAAAAAAACAAACCAACAAAAATATTAACATCCTTATGTACTCCTAAAGACAACAATATGACCAATGCTTAAATTATTCATGGGGACACCAGAGTTGCTCGCACAGAGCAGAGAGGCAGCTTGAGCCCACTTGGACTCACTGGCCACAGACATGCTGCCATTCCAATGCAGCCTGCCTCGTTTCCAAAGCTGGATGGTCTAGGGCTGGAAAACATGTTTTCCCAGCCAGTGGAGCCCAACCTAATTAAACTGTGAAAATCTTAATAGGCTCTGTGTAAGGAACCAAGAGTAATGGAGATAGAACCTGGTGGCTGTTCACAAAGTAAGTCCAAGTCCAGCAAGGCTTATTAAGGTCAGGCCCAGCACCAGACTTAGTCTGAGTCCTGTGAGAAAAGTCTATCATCAGTAACTTGGTTTTCCAGTATTTAGAACATCACAGCTTCCCCTTCATACTAAATAATATGGAGCTGACTGCATAGCAGAATGTATATTATTAGGCTGGGTTTTTTTAAATCCAACAAAGATCACCTGGTAAAATGAAGACTTCTTAGTAGAACTACTTCTGTTTCAGATTATAAAATATATTTCCTGGGGAGTCCAAATTAAAACGCACACTTAATCTGTAATGGCAAAGCATCGGTGCCCAGGGCTACGCCGCGGCCCGCACGCTGCTCATGCCCCGCCCGCCACTGGAGGGAGCGCGCCCTGCGACACCCAGGGACAAAGAGGCTTCAGCCAACACACCCCCAATCCATCCTCCCGGACAAAAAGACTTGAATATTGGAGTCACCGAGTAGCTCTCCAACATTTAATTTACCTGCTTATCCAGCAGGCTGCCCTGTAATTTACAGGGTATCACATCTCCTTCTCTAAGTTTGAAAATTATATACTCTATACGCTTGATTCAGTAAGCAGCAAAAGCCCCAACACAGTTTACAGCAGCCTTTTTTTTTTTTTCCCCTCTTTGTTTTTAAACAGGGAGAATGACTAACAGATTAAGCTATCCCAGAAAGGAAGTGATACTCAGTCTTCTATGCCATTCAAATCATTGGCAGAAACCTTTGGGGAAGGAATCAAATTAACGACACACATTACCTGGCTCAATAAAAGCACAGTCCAATGCACTTTAATGCTTACTGATAGACAGGAGATTAAAGAAACTGACGCAACCGTTCCTTCTGGCATTAAAGAAATAATCTACAAATTATTTTTTTAGCCTTGCTACAGTCAGTTCATGGCTAATAGCACCCAATTTTGCAGACTGAGAGAGGAAAAGACACTCTGCTTCTTGTGCAAATGGTCTGCTCTTTTCAATAACCTAATCATTCCCTGAGTTCACTAATTACAACTCTTATTAAAAAAGATACTTTAAGATCCTTTCAGAGCTTATGTCAAAGTCAAACCATGCTCACTCACTATTTCCCATAAAATAAGAATTGGGAGCAACTCCATCTAAAAAAACCAGCAGCATTAAAGTACATAAATATGTACCCCAAATATCCCTCTCAGTCAGGAAGCACTTTCTTCAAATTACAATGAAGATTGTGAAAAAGCTTACAGCCACACTAAGTGAATCCCAAAAGTGTTCAGAGAAAGATCCTATATAGAGCCATCCAGAACTTAAACACAATAGCCCCAGGAACTCTAGCTCAGACGTTGACACCTATACTCAAAAACAGTTTTGCTTACCTCTTTCTGCACTACAGGCTGATATCAACAGTGGGACACAGGTCTTCTGGTCTGTCCCAAGGATGGCCTTTATGCTTACAGCTCTATTCTTTGTTATGCTCACTAACTAAGCTCTTTGAGGTCTCTTATATTATGGGAAGGGCTCTAACAAGGCCTTATGATTAA
>JAWWLV010000179.1:38204468-38245933 GCA_035041135.1 Platyrinchus mystaceus
CCCCCCCCCCCCCCCCCCCCCCCCCCCCCCCCCCCCCCCCCCCCCCCCCCCCCCCACCCCCCCCCCCCCCCCCCCCCGTTTTGGTTTTTTGTGTGTGATTTTGTGGTTGGTTGTTTGTTTTTTAAGAAAGAAAAGAACAAACACAGGAGCCCAATTCTTTTTCTAGACAAAGCCAGAGGTGGTATCACTGATGTAATTTTTTTTTAAAATATCAGTTTATCTTCTCTCTCAAATGAAAAAAAAAACTGAGAACTTCCATCAGTTTCCATGAATTTTGTGTAGGGCTGGTCAGCACACATGAAAGAACATAACGACTCCAGCAATCTAAGGGCAAGAGACAAGAGAGTGTGGCAGCTTACTGCCAGTAGCAGAAAACTTTAAGGTCTGACCAAACCTTGCCACTCCCAGAACGGTCAGGAAGAGGCAGGCTGAAGGTGTACAAAAGCAAACTGCACCTGTCACCTCAGGCTGCTGCTCTACAAGATGCAGAATCACTTAACAGTTCCCATCAAAGGGGGAAATCTTCCCTTGCCATTCCTTCTTCCAGCCACATAGCTGGCATGGCGGTTGCTTTTTGTAGGTCTGGCACTCAGTATCATTTACTGATTGACATTAAATTGAATTCAACTACCTGACAAAAAAAAACCAAACAAAAGATAAAAAACCCCAAAACAACCAAACAAAAATCCATAACCCAATGTGAAGAGCTGGTAAGCTTGAGTCATATCAGCTACTTCAAGCAGCTCACTGCTTGAATGATCTGATGAAACCAGAGCATGTGCCAGAGGCAAATACTGGCCACAGATAAAAGAGCAGGAGGAGGGAGAGCTGTCCATCCACTTGAGAAGTGTGGGAAGAGAGGCTGCCACAGAAGACTGAGGCAGAAAAGTTTTTGAGTACCTCAGCCTTCTCCTCATCCATTTTAACAGTTTTTCAGCACTGTTTATCAGGGGGTTACACCTTCTTTGACCTTCCTTTTCTGGTTAACACGCCTGTAGAAGCCCTTCTTGTTATTCTTTGCATCCCTTGTCAAGTTCCATTCCAGCTTTGCCTTGCTCTTCCTCACCCCATCCCTACACAACCAAACTTCATCTCTATACTCCTCCCAGGTCACCTCTCCTAGCTTCAGCTGTCTATGCATTTGCTTCTTTCCCTTTAGTTTGACCATCAGTTCCCTACTCATGATCAAAAAAGCCAAAATTCTACCGACAGCACCAGCCTTAAGGCAAAAGTTGATCAGGTACATTCTTCTATTCCTTTCAGCATTATTCCCTATTACCAAAAGGATTGAGGAAAACACCACCTGTCCTCCTGTCTCATCCACCGGTCAACACCAGTGCTCTGAAGTCCTTTTTGATTGCCCTAGGACTTCTCATCAACCTCATCACTGCCAACCTGGACAACAAGAAGTGGGTAATAATCTGAGGGCTGAATTAACCCAGGGAGTCTCCTGATAACATCTGTTATCCCTCAGTTCCCCTCAGAAGGGAGTCACCTACAACAATTACCCTTCCTTCTTTCTTAATACCCGAAGTTGTGATCCGTCTAGTTGACTAACTTTTTCCAGGCAGGCCCCCAGATAGACCTTCATCTCCATTATCTGCCTGCTCCTTGAGAGCCTCATACCTACCCTGTAAGGGCACTTGGGAAGGCAAGGGAGGCTGGGAGGGGATTCTCCTATCTCCCCAAACAGGGACCTATTTCCATTGACCCTTATCTTTGATGTCCCCTCCTTCTGTCTAATGGTGAGAGGGTTGGGGTTCCTCTGATGCTTGCTGAGCTTCCACCCACTGCATTTCTCTCAGGAAAGGGCTGGTGTAACTCCACCATCTGTTTCTCTCTCATACTGCCTGGTACTCCTCAGCCTCTCTACTTCCTCTGTAAGAGGAGAATAATCCAAGGAAAGGGTAAGTATAACTTACTTGCCAAATTCTTTTTCATTCAGCTCAGCAACTCAAAGACCTGTACACAAGCTATTATGAGTTGCAGGAAAGCAGGTATCTCTATCTACCACTGCTGGAGCAGTAGAACAACACAATTTAAAGAGGAGGAAGACAAGCTACATTGCTCTACATAACAGGCCAAAACCAGCCATCACAGGATATCAAGTGAAAACTTCAACCCTGCAATTACTGGCACACTTTCACTTCTCAGAAAAGTTTTTCCCAAATGCTGAGTAGGCCTTTACATCCAACCAAAGCTGGTATTAGAAGCTATGAGAGGAGAGACCACTTCTCACAGCTCATCAAGTGTTCTGCACACCAGCTTTTGATATGGCTAGTGCTAATTACCCTGACAGATATAGTGTGGCACTCTGCTATGTCCTCATTTCAAGTCAAAAAACCAAGATACCCTGAAGGCACAGATAAGTTACAAATGTGCCTCTGTATGCTTTGCAATAAGCAGACAAGAAACATCCCTTGGATGCAGACAGGTGTTTCAAATGGGGCGCTGGGGGAACATTGCAATACTTTAAAATAAAAAACCCAATGATCATTGAGTCAGAAGCAAAAGAAAATTCAATTATTAAGACACACAAATGAAAGCAAAGTTTTTCAAATGTCAAAATTTAAAAAGTACACCTTTCTAATAGTATGTAAAGTTAGTTGAATACAGACAACCCCAAAAGAGTAATACAAGAAGCTATAGTAACAAGTACCAAGAAGTACCAAAAAGCTATAGCTTCATTCTGTTGTCAGCTTTTAGTTAGTTTTTAAGAAGTAAATGTCAGGTAAGTGCAGTAACTCATATCCTTGTCCTAACAGTTCTCATATTCTTGCAAGTAATTAGATAAAAGAGAGACAAGATCTGAGGGAATAAGTGACGTTTTTTTTACTAAGCTAACTGGTACAGTTTAATGCATACATAAAACAAACATACAACAAAGAGACAGGGTTTATGCACAATGGCATCCTCAGCTGTTGCTTTCGAGTTTTAGTATCTTCATTTGTCTGCCAAGTTATAGGTAAGATTGTATGCTTCAAAGAAACTAATAAGAAGCATGGTTTTGCTTAGGACAAGAGAGTCCTACATACAGACTAGCTGCATCAACTGTCTCCTGTGGAATAAGGACAGTATTGCACTGGTATATGCATCATTTTGACTGCCCAGACTTCAGTTTTTATCATTGTACAGATTAAAACCAAATAAATTGTTAAAAGAAACAAACCAAAACCTGTACCTTTAAATTTATAGTTATAAAAGTGGAGAGTATGCACAGAAATGACAGCTAACAGGGACTGGCAGTGCCAATTGTTGTAACAGCTGTTCAACAATCTATAAGAAAGGAGTTGCAGGTTCTTTTGCACGTATCATCATCTCATAGCTTCCACTAGTCAAATACAAATATATTTATTAGTCAACAAAACAAATACATTTATATCATAAAGGACTTAAGGGCAATGGAAGGTGAATTCCTTAAGCATGATTTTTCCAGGCTAGGAGTTCACTGATCCTTAAACAGCTATGCTGGGAGAACACAAACTATACTCGCTCTATGAAAAGGTAAGCTGCTCTTCAGTAGTGTCAGAGATGCTGTTTCACAGGCACCACACTAATTTTGCTACTGGAATTCAAATTCACCTTTCAAAATAAAGTAGGAAACTTTCTTTTTATGCAGGAACTTTTGCTTAAGCCTTACCACTAGAAAAACACACTACAATTAATAACTTAATTTAAATTTACTGTAACTCATTAAAGTCTAAACATAGCAGACACTTTGTCACTTACTACCTAGTGATCTTATATTAACTGATCTTAATGCTCAGAAGACAACTACATATATATGAGAGTAATACCTTGTTGCCAGTTTGAATGAAAATTTGGAAAATTAGCTATAACCTTCTCTCTTACAAGGATTATCTTCTACCATCCTAACTCCCTAGCAGCTATATATACATATATCAGTCATGACCAGCAACATGCTGTGTCCCAGTTAAGACTTACAGAGATGAAAACAGTATGCAAATCTTTTAATTGGCCTAATGCAGTGGTTAATCCACTATGACCAGCCCTAAAGCACTGGGATACCAGCCAAACAATTGATGAGTTAAAAAAAGAAGTTTAACTTGCAGGCAAGGTTGCTCTGTGATTATCTGTTTCCTGCAGCTTGGCAATGGTCAACATCAGATCAGTCAAAGCAGAAAAAGGATGTTAACCTATAATAAATGTACAATCAGATGCAGCAATCTTCCTAACAGGGAACTTTGTCTACTACTTCTGCAAGCAGGTTCATTTTTAAAAGCATTCCGGTGTTGCTTGCTCATAGACACTAAGCAAGTATCCTTTTGCAGTGGTGTCATCTAGTGGTCAAATTCAATGAAAATAATATTTCTTTTTGTATCTGACATATTCTGTATCATTTCTTCCTTCTCATACACAGACCTTGAAGCAACCTATTTCAGTCTCTAAGTGGCTGACTTTTTAGTTAAGTGCCATACTGACTGATGGGTAACAATTGCTTGTGCCCCAACCTCTATGGGGAAGGGAAGACATCATCACATAAGCTATTTTTAAGAGGGGGAACTGAAGAGCTAGCAGAGTTTCCAACGTAAAACCTCAGATCTCCTCACTGCTCAAGTCAGACTGAAAGCTTATAGTTTAATTAACTAATTATCACACTGCTCACTTTTATATCCTAATAAAGATGGCCATTATTTCTTGTGATAGCACCCAGACTCAGAACACTGATGTTAAATCACAATTGGTTGTTTACACGTGCCTTAAATCTAGTTTTTCCTCCAACAAATTAAAATAAGTATAAAAAGCAAAAGGCACGCTGCTGACCTCAAGCAGAAAAGAACAGGTCCTACTGCTGAGCGAGTTAGGCTGTTGAAGGTTTTGTTTGGTGTGTTTGAGGCATTAGCTGAGGTAATTATTTCAGGTAGGCCTTCCATACCACATAGTTCCAGCTCTCAGGTAACTGACTTCAGATGTCAAGATGTTGAAAACCAATTTAACAAGTTTTACGTACCAATAACAAACACAGTACTAAGTCAGCAACAAATGGACAGTTTACTGCAAGAGATACCATTCCTTGTGGAAAATCAAAAGACAAATAAGTACACAGGTCTTAAACTTTCAGTTCTGAAGCGCAAAGATAGGAAGCAATTCCAATATGATCAACATTTTTCCTCTGCTTCAATAAAGTATGAGCTAAAATATTAGCTGCTTATTTTACAAATTAATTATGAAATATTGCTCTAATTTTCCACCACAACAAAATCTCTATGCCCATGCCTTTTTCAATAAACTACTTTCCATAAACTGCAATTTGACATTCTAAATACCAATATTTACAGTGTCAACTGGTTTCAATTCTTTAGCAACTCAAACTTAATTTGAGACTAATTTTTGTATACATATTCTATGATGTTTCTGATTGATGTTTCAAACAATAATTTTGTCTTTTGTGAAGGCAGTACTAGGAAAGCATTGTTACACAAGTCCTGCAGTTCTTTAACTGGAAATCCGAGCACCTCATGTTTTAAAGCATAGCACAGCTGCCACTTTGAAGAAAAGTCAGAGCCAGTTTGGTCAGAAAAGCTGAACACATACAAACCAAGAAAGTTGGCCATTTTTAATCAATACATCACCTGAAAGGGTTAAAGAGTAAGCAGAATTATCTCCTTGTGCTTCTAACAGGTTACCAAATTGCATGCATCATTTCCAGAGATTGCCTGAACAAGCCATGTCATAGGACTGGGGGACTTTCTCTGCAATTTATTTCTGGTTGATAAAGGTTGTTGAAGATACCACACATGCAAAACCAACAGGAAGACAGAGTATCTCCCAAACTCTCCTGCATTCCTCCTACCAGACCTCAGTAACAAGGCAGAAGCAGCTAAAGTCAAAACTAAGAAGCACAACAAAACACTATAAACCAGAAGAGCTGAAAGACCAGACAACACAGTGGGGCATCAGACACTGCCACAACCAGAACACACAGATTTGAAACAACTGAATAAAACAACCTCCACCTAGACTCTGAACAAACCACTTGCCCTCTCCTCTTTCCAGATCACCTGTTGTTGCTCACAGTACTATAGACTACTTCATATGCTCAAGACAAAAACATTTATATTAAGCCAAAATGCTAACCCTTCTAGTGTTTGGGTTCCCTCACATTATCGTTCTTCAAAATCTAGGAAGCTGCATCAAAAGAAACTATCCTCCAAGAATATTACACATGCAAAGATAGGAGTTAAAAAATATCAATATTTAAATTGCTTGAGCAACCCCTGGTTACACATGCATTACGTTGTAGGCTTCGCATTAAATGATGCACAGAGCTCAGGAAACAAATGATCCTGACATTACGCATGCAGAAAACTTCATACATAAAAGCAGCAGAAGAGTTTACACCACCACAAAACAACTGGGTTTTCATGATCTGCCAAATTCTGTTGGTCTCATAGGAAGCTGTTACACTATGGATGGACTGTGATATTTTTGCTAGAAAAAAATCACAAAAACATAGCTGCACATGACAAACACATGCAAACAGGTCTGCTGAAAAGCCATATTATGTACAAAGTAACATGAGTTGGTACACTCAACCCCCAACGTAGTACCTCAAAGTACAGGTCAAAGTCAACTGATAATTGAGCAGATGTAAAACTATGCCTCACCTCCTCCCACTTTATAACCTTTAATTATGTATCTCTAAGCATAAAAATACCTTCCCTCCACATTACCATGCTATTTGCAGTGTTTCCTAGATTCACTATTAAAGGTCTGAACTAGCTCTCTGCTACACATTGTCTAGAATGTCAGTGGCATACAATCAGCTAAGGCAAGTTTTTTAATTCTTCATTTTGCCAGGCACCAATTTATACTTATGTAGTTTAAAATATACAATCCTTAGCAGGCTAAATTTTTATTGAAATAAATTTTATTTGAAACTTCTATCTTTTGAATGGTATCCAGCCCACCCCAAAGGCTTAAAAAATTTAGCTTATATACTATTAATATATTTATTAGTGAAAGTGGAAAATGAACACAAAATTGTTAGATATGTATCTCAACACAACTTTGAGTAACCAAGAAGATTGAATTGAACACTGGTTAAAAAAATTATGCTCTATCTTAATGAGAGAATCACATCACAACTTTACCTGAACAGCTTTGAAAAGCTACAATGCATACATGTAAATATTTTAGCAAATAGTTTAGAAAAGTGATAGAAAAGTTATTCTTGGGTGGGGGGGAAGTTTTAGAAGAACAAATGATTTTTTGCTATGAGTTTGGAAACTAACAGTATCTTTAAAGATAGAACACTAAATCATTTCACTGAGCAAATGAAAACCAACACCTGAACCATACTGAGAGTTCACAATATTCATGTTTCTAAATTAAAAACAAACAAAAAACCCAAACCAAAACAAAAAACAACCAACACCTTATTCTCTAAGCAAAGTAACTGTAATACTAATGGTAACCTCAGTCTATTCATTCGACAGGTATAAAGATAAGAAAGATAGAAAGAAACTTTGGGTGTAGGTTTTCCATACAGAAAGCAGTAACTCTACTAAAGTTGTTCTTGTCCTGGCTTTGCAGACTTGGGACTTCACCAGCTGAAAGGAATAGAGCAGGGAAGAGATGGAAAGCTTTCCTACTAAGCACTGATCTTATGTACATACCCATACAAATTTCCTTACAACTTGTCTCCTGCAGTGCATCAACAGATTTTTCTTCCTGGTGTAGTACAAAATTTGCCATAAATAATATCTCAATCAGCCACTACAAAAACTCACACAGAATAATTGTTCTCCAGTGACTATTTTGAACCAGCCCACTCCTATCACCCAATAAACACCAGACTATGTGCTAAACATCAGGCTATCCACAGAAGTCTCTTCTACTCTGAAATGTGAGCTGTCACCTTCCTCCTGAAAAAAATCAAAAGGACCCTAACAATTAAAAAACCCACCAGCAACAGCTGAACACACAAAAGCTTTAGCACCCATTCTGCAGGTATTTCCAGGTTGAACATGTTTAAGTTTTTCCCATTTTAAACCTCAGTTAGGTGAAACTGTAAACTCATTTAGACAAAGCTGTGAACTCATTTAGACAAAACATGGACCTTTTCTAGACCTCGCCCAGAAGCTGCTTTCAAGAAAAACTCAAGCTTATTTATAGTACAGAGCATATGCACCAAGGATATGAGAAAGAAAGCATCTGAAGGTCAAAATTCTTCCAAGTTTTTAATCAGTCTAAGATAACAGTAAGAACACGTGCAATATATGCACCAGTATAACAGTAAGCATAACACTGAGCAGGAAAAAGGCCCATCATGCTAAATCCTAGATAATCACCTATTACAAACATTTTACAATTAATTCCCAACTTCTCTGAGAATGCAATCTCAATTTTTGCTATTCCCTGAAAAGTAAAAATCCAACTTTTATCAATTACTTTAGGCTTTCAAGAGTTTGGCCATTCATTCTGAATGAGTCATCAAAACTTGCATATAGTTTTTTAATTCATACCTTCCCTTAGTTTCTCCTGAAATCTCATTCTACAAACAGACCACCTTTCTCACAGCAAAGAACTGACATTCCTTTGGAAATCCACCACAGACCAAAAAACATGCAGTGTCAGGACCTGCGAGCACTGCCCTCTCTGCACGACTGCTTCAAAGCCAAGGACAGAGATACCAAGCACAGCAACACAATACTGCTCTTAATCAACCTAGGGAAGAGCAGTAACAGTATCACTCACCAAAGTATCACACCTCACTCTTGGTCTTTATTACCCTTGGTTTTGGTTTAAAAAAGCACACATAAAACCCACCCACACTAAACAGAATGAAGCAAGTACTTATTATTTCAATATACTTACCTTGCACCGTTATTTCTAACTACTTCCACTGTTTCATCAACAAAATAGCGATCCTTGACGTAAGCGAAGATTTCATCACAGATCTCATGAAGTCGGGTGCGATGGGTAAGGGTGGCCAAGTACAGAACTGGAATGACAAGTGCCTCTGGAAAACTTTGAAGGTTATGCCTGGCTTTCCTCTCTGATTCCAGTGCTTCCTGATATGTGAGTCCTGGTTTACCTGTGACAGCACAGCTCCACACAAGGCTGTTGCAGAGAATAGTGCGTTCAAAAAAATCACTGAAAAGAAAGAAAGGCAGGAGGGGGAAGAAAGAAAGAAAACAGTTGAGTTCTGACTAACATTTTCTACTTGCTAACAGTTAATACAGCAACAAATTTCAAGTATCTTTTACAAGTCTGAAATGCAAAACCATTTGCACAAGTTGTAGATGATCAAGGGTTATCTACCACTTTTCAGCCATGGCATGGTAAATTGCTATTGTAAAACCAAAGTCCCCTCTCACTACAGACTGTAGTAACAGCATCAAGATGTAGAAATGCTGCAAACAAATATTCATGTATAAGATGCCTTATGCATAATAATAATAATCACACTGAGTTTAAGAAGTGTCGTATCGTACTCACATCCCCCTCCATTTCCATAAATACTTGCAAGAGGAGCGTCTAAAACTGTACAAACATGAAATAACTTTCAGATCACAGAAACATGTTGCAACTTGAGTAAGTTTCAGATTTGAGTGCCTTAACTCACAAATGAAAAGATGGAAAAGGTAAAAAATTAATGTCAAGTAGTTCTCTAAATAGTTTTTATTCCTTCAGTGTTTGTATAGCTCTTAGAAAAAGTACTGAACTATTTTTTTTCCTACAGATTCTTCTCCTCCCTTGTTCCATTAGTAAACATTGATTCTTCTCCTTCCATATATTTCCAATTGATGCTAAAATTACCTTGTCGTAATGGCTTGCTTGCTAGCTATTATACGGGAATCAAGAAAGGAGAGCTTTCATTAGTTAGTATTTGTCCACTTTTGACAGGTATCAGAAAAACAGCAGTTTGTTAAAACACTTTCTAGATTAAGAGATGAAGACAATGAGGTAGCTATTCACAAAAGAGTGCTAAAATATATGATATACGATTGATCAGTGATCTGACAGCAGAGCAGTCTTTCAATATTCCCCAGTTCAGACAATGCTTCTATTTGCCTTACTTTACAAATCTTCACAGACTAGTACTGATGAGTACACAGAACACAACAAACTCACGTTTGTTTTGCCTTGTATCAGTCTAACATAGCTATTTCAAGACAGATACACAGTCCTTTCAGAAAACTGAATGCTACACGAGATACGTATACTGAAGTTTCATTCCTTTAAAAAAAACCCCAAAACTAAACCAAACCACAGTGTTCCCATTTTTAAAAGGACAGAACTGTTCAAATAATTTTTCGTAATGGGGTTAGAGTTGGACAGTTTACACTGAGTTTTTTTCCTGCAAACTCAAGATGGCAAATGTTCAATCAGTGACACTGATGCAGATGACAATGTTCACTGCGGATAGACAGATGAACCATAACATTTTGTAAATGAAAATGGAAATTCCAGACTGAGGACAATGAAGGGTCTTGGCTCAGATAATCCTTTCTGTATGAGCACAGGATTCCTCTGAGTGAGATATGCTTTAGGAAGAACATCAGCTGCGAGGAGGGGAAAAGGACAGAAGAGGAAAGATATATTATATGAGTAATATTTAACAGCTACAAAAATTCAGATTTTTATATCACCTGCATCTACTTAGTATATCTGAAAGTACATGGATAATCTGGGCTTGCTTACTCTAAACAAGAAAATGAGAAGAACAAAGGAAAGAGAATAAGATACATTATTCTTCAGTATATGAAGAACAGATGGCTGCCAGTCATTCATTGCGCATCTTTATTGTGCATTATCGTATAGTTACTAAAACATTTTAAAGAACAGGTTAGACAAAAATCTGTTTTGCGGGTTTGGTTTGGGGTTCTTTGTGAAGTGATCTAATACATAAAACATGATTTGTTCAGGTCTCCTCCTGCCCTACATTTCAATACTTCTGTATTAGACTGCAAATAATTTTTATGGATGGATATTCAATAGATAAAGTATCAGTTACACAGATCGTCATGCAGTTGTATGTATCTCCATATCTTTCTGCGTCCCACTTACCAAAGAGGTTCTTGATTATTACCTTTAGCCAGGAAAAACGCCCTAAAGAGAAACTATAAAATGTACAAGAATATAATTTTCAAAAATTATGAAAGTAAAGGTTAAGGAAAAAAGACAGAGAGAGACATCAGAGAAGGAGGGAGAGACAGAGGTTGACACTGACAGTGCTGACAGCGTCCCTTTAAGAGCTGCTGTTATTCTTTGTGAGGGGACACCAGGCAGTCATGCTATTTAAAGCAACAGCACTGAACTTATGGGAGAGAAAAACCTAAAAAAACCCCCAAACAAACAAAACAAACAAGAAACTCCCCAACTACAAACCCCTCTCTAAAAATTTTTAATCCATGATTATTACAAGCAAAATGCTAAGATTATTTTAACTGAAACATATTTGAAGAAAACATGTTCCATTTGCATACAAGAGTAGTTTGTGTATCTAGTTTCATTCTCCTTCATTTCCTCTTTTGTTTTGTGTGGATATTTCCCCTGTGAATTTACAGGGAAGAAAAGAAACAGCGTGAAAAGAAATTATATTTGATTTTGAAAGCATTATTTATCTTTAGCTATCATTACCAACAGCACATCAAAATTAACTTGGTTTGAGAGAAGAAAACAAAATCTCAATAGTATAGATGTTACTGGTAGTACTCTTTCTGTCCCTGTCTCTCTCTAGTGCATGTCAGTTATCACAAAATGATTGACAAAGAGCAGACACAACAGCTACCAAACCAAGAGAACAGTAGCAGCAGCAGTGATACCTTTTCTCTTTACTTGAAGAGTAATAATGCCATTGATCATATTCTACATTCAACTTAAATTCACAACAGCAAGAGTATCTGCTGCTACATCAAATGTGAAGCCTTACTTATATATTTTTCTAGGGTATTATGGTCTCTGGGGCTTCCTTGCTTTTTCAAGATCTCTGTGACTCTTGACAACATGGAGCAAGAAGTTCATTCAAAATATATCCACGAAGTTCACTTACACAGTAGCACCTGCCTGCAAGGAGTCAAACGCGACTGCGACTACCTTGGTGGTGTCCACATGAGCTCAACTATTCGAGGAGCAGAGACTAAAAGCTAAATTGTCTTTGTGGTAGTAATTAATGCTGACTTCTCAGATGGATGCCTCTTTTCATTTACATTACTTAATTTTCCATGCAAGGCAAGGCAAACTGTAAAATTATCAGCAAATCACTGAGTAGTAGTTGAACACTGCTACTCCGTAGGTATTTGATTGGAGGCAGTTCATTAATAGAAGCTAGAAATAAATTACTTGCAATGTCTGTGCTGACTGCACTTGCAATGGATACAAAAATCCAGCCTAGAAATTACAGATGTCTTTTGCTTGAACTAACCAAGTATTTCCATTAGGTCCAAGATTTATTGTATTTTTAGTGTGCTTCAAGAACACTTGTTTCAAATCACTTACTTTCATTCATTTTCTTAGCATATATTAAGAACAACTCATTTAGGGTATTGTAGGAGGGTAATCACAGAAGGCCCACTTTGCCATTCTGGACCAGAGAGTTTTCTTATACCCTTCATCTCCAGAAGTGGTCAAGAATACATATTACAAACAATGCACAAAACAAACAAGCAAAAAACCATGATAAATACAGTAATTCCTTAATATTTACAGATTAATTACGCATTAAGGAATATATTTAAAATTATGAGTTTCTCTTCAAGAAAACAAAAAATTCACCTACTTTAACTAACAACTCTTAGCTTTTTAAACAGAATCTCCTTTTGACTGTAACAAGAACTCCACAGACCAATCTCTAAAGAAGTTTCAGTAAGTTTTGAAAATACAAAACTGCTCTTCCTCCTCCTCCTATGTTCTAGAATGAGGAACATTCCTACCACTGTATCTATACTACTCATCATTTTCTTTTTCAAACTGTCTTACAAGCAAGACTTCCTACACATCTATATCCACACACCTATATCAGCTATTAACTTTCACAGACAAGGTGTCAAAGGCTGGTGGTAACATCCCACTGGTTTAATGTATTTCTCATGCATCCCATACATCTCATGTAGTGCTGTACTTGCTTTTCCTACTATGGCTCCAGAGACTCATTGCTGGTCTGTCCCTCTGACCAGGAATACAACATTGGTTCCCCCAGTTCCCACTACTCATGATAAATACAACTGAACACTGCCTCTTCACTGCCCCCCTGCTTTGAAAGGGTTACAAAAATACGCAATTGTATTTCAGATTAAGAAGGAAATACATTCTTAACGGGAAAGTCACTTTACAAAATACTAGTCTTGCCAAATTCTTCTCACATTAGCATAACCATTTCTTATATAGAGAAGAGTAATACTAATGTATGATTTCAGTTCATCTCTACTGAAGCTGACATAGGCATGAAAGCAGGTTTTCAACAGTAAGTTTGTGCTCTGTAAAAAAAACCCAAACAACCCAACAAAAAAAGCAAACAAGAAAACAACTTGAGTCTTAACTGTTTGTACTAATTAAAAGCATTCATACAGTTGATCAAAGAGGTGAATTCAGGTTACCACATGTACCTATACCACCTGCCTGATCTAGTCAAACTGAAGTTTTTAAATTTTCCCCTCAAAAACACAGATTCAGAGAAGCCCAATTTAGACAATGGTTTTCTTTCATGAAACAGCTAATACAATTTTTAAGAAATGGACCCTCCCTATCCTTATTAATCTAACTGCCCTTGCTTAGGCGAAGAAGTAGGAAATGCAGTTTTCAGAAGACATTAGCTATGAGCTATCTGCAACCAGCAGAGACAAGGATAAGCATCTTTAAAACTTTCTGAAACATGACCCATGTTCTCCAGCAGATTATGTCATGAACAACTAACATTAACCTAAACTTTCTACCCATCTGTGCTGGAACACTTTGTTAAGTAAAAAATACCACGCTTTTCAATCCAAAGCACCAATTTTACCCCACCTAACACAAAAAACCATAGAAGAATTAAAAAGAAAAAACCCCAACATACCACCAAAAAAACCCCAAACCATCCCACTACACAAAACACAAGCATAACAGTTTTCTGCAATTTTCCCAAATACTATATGCTAAGGCTTGACCTCTGAGCTAACCACCGACTGACATTTCTAGAGATTGCCTGTGTGAACATGCCTAAATTTACCCCTTAATTCATGAACTTTGGTTAAATAACGAATTTGGTCTTTCATACTTTTTAGTGACAACACCTTTGCAGTATAAATAAGCCTATCAGAGTACTTAAAATATTCACCAAACCCTTTAAGAACAGAAAGATATTTTAAAAGGATATTTTAATGCTGAAATTTTAGTACAACTACATGCACCTAAAACATATTTCAGTGCAGTGTCAAACAACACGAGAGTCACCTAATTATGTGATAATAGTAATTGTAACCAGAAAAACAGCTTACAAAATATCAGAAGATGGGGGAGGGGAACTTAATTCCTATAGAAACAGAAGGCTGTCAGCTCTTCCTTCTTAGGTTCTTATATGCCCTATAATGAAAATACTCCTTACAAAACTCCCAACAGCATATTCAACACCCCTCTTCTTCCTTAGAGTAAACAGTCCAGGAAACAGTAAGGCATCACCCTTCAAAGTTACCTAATCCAGCTTTGTTAAAATTGTATTAAGCAGAGTGTATCTGAGTAAGAAAAACAAGTCTAAACATGAAAAAGATTTAGGTGTGCTTTAATTTCATACGCTGCAAATGAAAAGCATTTCAGATTTAATCTCGTTAGTCTGCACATCTTTAAAAAAAAACAGAGTTTGGATGCGGGGGCCTTTTTGTAGGTGGGGATGGTGCTGCATCATACCGGGGGTGAAAACACGTAATTTATCGGTTTTGAAAAACGTCTCGCTAGATACTTTCGGTCCATTGTTCTTACAAGCGGTGAAGTGAGCGGCAGCGAGTTCGGGACTACCCGTGCCATTCGCCTTCAACCGTTAACGGGAATTTCACCATTTCCATTGGGCTTTTTTCACACGGAGAAGGAAAAAAAAAAAAAAAAAAAAAAGGGAGGAGAGGGGAGAAAAAAAAAAAAACACAGAAGGGACGGGAAGAGCGATAAAAGCCTCGCTAGAAAGAGAGCTCCTAAAGGGACAGGTGTGCCCGCTGAGTTTCAGGCCGGGTTTAACTCCCGGCGGTGCCGCTCGCCCGCCCAGCCGGGGCGGGGGGCTCCCGCTGCGGTACCCCCGGACAGGTGCAGCGACCCCGCGCCCGGGCCGAGCTCCGCGCCGGCCGGGCCCGCCGGCCATTTCCAACCGCGTCAGCCGGCGGCGCCCCGCGGAGGCGGGGCGAGCGCGGCCCTCGGCGGCGCGGCGGGGCCGGCAGCAAGGGGTTAAGGGCAGCGGGAGCCGGCCGGAGAGCCCAGCGGGCCGGGCAGCCGGCGCCCCCCGCCCGGCCGTCACCACAACAATAGGGTGACCGGCACATGCCAGGCGGGCAGGCGGCCCCGCTGCGCCGCCTGGACGCGGGCCCGGCGCGGCCCCTTCCGCGGGGCGGCCTAGCACCGTCCGCCGCCGACACGCGGCTGCCGGCGGGGGCGGACGGGAGTGAGAGCCCGGGCCCGGCAGACGGTCGGTACCGCCCGCCGCCTCCCACACACGCAACTTTCACTTCCCCGGCGGGGGCTGGGGCGACACCGAGGAAGGAGAGGCGGGAGGGGGGGAAGGAGCCGGCTGCCTGCCTTCCCCGTGGGCGAAGGGGACTGCGGGGTACCGCCGCTGAGCGGGGACAGGGATTCCCCCTGCCCCGGGCGAGAGATCCGCCCTCTCTCCCCCACCCCCCTCGGGAGGGCACAGGCTCGGCGCCAGCCGCGGTCCCCCTCACACCCCCCGGCAGGGCTCCCCGCGGCGTTCCGGGGAATCCCCTTCCCTCCCTCCCGCCCGCCCAGGTGTCAGAGTCGTTGGGGGCTCGAACAGCTCCCTGCCCGCCGCCGCAGCGCGCGGGGTGCACAGGACGGACGCAGGGACGCGGACACCGACACGGGGCTGTCGCTTACTCGTAGTTTCTGAAGATCTCGTTAGTGACCCTGCAGTAGAAAACGCGCTCGTCCGGCCGGAGGTCCGCGGGGGGTTTCACCCTCACGAAGGGCTTTCGGTGCAGCAGCGGCATCGCCCCGCTCCCGGCTCTCTTCCTGCCCAGGATCAGCTTCAGTGGATGGGAGGGAGGGGGGGGGGAAGAATAAAGAAAAGAAAAAACAAAACACGGAGGGAGGGAGTGAGCGAGGCAACGGCGCCCACCGGCCCGGGGAGGAGGGAGGGGGTCCGGCGTGTCCCTCCTCCCGGGGGGAGCCGGGTCAGGAGCGAGCCGGAGCGGCGGCGGCGGAGCCTTTTGTGTGCCCGACACGCCGTTGCCTGCCTGGGACTGCGCGCGGACCAACGGCGGCACCTTCCTCCGCCTCCGCCCGCCTCACAATGGGGCCATGACGCCGAGCGGCGGGCGGAGGCGGCAACCCCCGCCCCAGCCGCGCAACGTGCTCGGCTCGGGGATACCCCGGCCGCGCTTTGTCTGCCGCGGCTCCCCTGCCCCCGGGTCACCCCTTTTCCCCCGCCTCTGACCCACACACGCCAGGCCGGACACCAACTTCCACTCCCCCACCGCCTCCGCCTCCTCCTCCTCCCCGCAAAGCAAACACCCAGGAGGGGCAGTGCCGACCACTTATCTCCCTCCTTCCCTTCCTGCCGGGTCGCTGCCTGACGGGGGTCCTCGGCCTTCCCGCCCCGCGCCTCGCTCCGGCCCGGCCCAGCGGCCGCCGGGCTCCGCCGCCGCAGGACAGCGCGGCCGCGGCGCGGGGGCAGCCCGGCCTCCGGCCTGTCCAGCGGGGGCTGCGCGGCTCCCTCCCCTCCTGCCCACCTGGTGCGGCCGCAGACTGCGCTCCCTGCTCGGCCGGTGCGGAACGCGGTCCCCCTCGCCGCGTTTCTCCCCTTTCCTCAGCCCCCCCTCCGGGTCCTGGGAAGTTTTTGATCTACTTCTTCAAGCCCTCAATCAGGAAGAGCTGCGGGGAGGAGCCTTCCCCTGCTCTCCCCTACATCTTTATTGGCCGCTCGGTGCCTTCCAGCGTGTGTCACACAGGAAGACAGCGAGCTACATTATTAATTAATGGCTGAGAGGGCGCATCCTCCATTTTTGAATTATCAGCCGGAGACCTCCGGTGCGGGGGGTGAGCCCAACCCGGCTGCCCGCGGGGGGAAAGGCGGCTCTTTCCGCTCGGCGCTGCCGGGCCGGGCCGGGCCGGGCCGGGCTGGGCTGCGGGCAACACAAGCACAGCGATCCCGGCTCGGCGGTCATGGCTCGGCGGGGCGGCCGAGCCTGTGGCACTGCCACCGGCGTTCCCAGCCGGCGCCGAGGAGCCGCCGAGCAGCTGTGAGACCACCAGCCCGGGGAGACCGCCCGCCGCTCGGCCCCGGGGCGATCCCTCCCTGCCCTTGGTACCTGCACTGCGAGCACTGGTCCCGGCGCGTCTCCTGCAGGGCTGATCCGCGGCGGTGTCGGCGTTTGACAGGGCAATGCCGGGGACGTGCCTCTCGCGGTTACAGCCCCCGAACCATAGCGCTGTCAGCGCGTACGGGGGTATTTCGCAGAAAGTGAGATTGTATGCAATTAAGATGAGCGCAAGGGTTGTACGTGGGCCCCTTAGCACTGCTTCATTTTTTTTTCCAGTTCACCGAAAATGTCACTAAATGGTTTTACTAGTGTATTAATTTTTCACTTCTTTATTTTTTTTCAACACTAATGCATTTACAGTGCTATTGGTAATTAAAACTGGAGTATTAATTCAATTGTGTTCTTAAGAGTGCTATCCAGCTTGAAGACATAATAACTACTGAGAGTCCACATCCATTCTAGCTCATCATCACAAAATCCAGTGCTTATATGAAAAATCTACAGAATAACTGTAGAAAGTCCACAGAACTACTGAGGTGAATAATATCTGAAGATTGATATTTAAATAATTTAACTTAACAATTTAAAATGCCATTCCTGCAAATAAAGATCCCGTGTTGTTTCCTCCACCTGTGCATGCTTTGTTTTCTTCTACAAGTAAAGGCGGTGATTGGCACTGCTGTAGTGTGTGTGACTAAAACCTAAAAGAACGTTCACATACAATCCATTAATTACTTTGTTTAAAAAGTGATCAGGTTTTAATGAAAAGTACTGAGAAATGTTAATGTTCACTTCCTCTAGTAAAGTTTACAAAGCCTAAACTACAAAACAGGTTAACTCCTGAGCTCTACCAGTTTGTTTTCATTTATCAGCTGGCTTTACTTTCATTTTGTAATTTCTTTCTAGCAAAGGGCAAAACACTACTTGTATTAATGCACTTGTATCTAACATCTGGTAATTTTTAGTCCAGTTTGCATCAAAACAATACAGTATGCCATGGTTATGACATTTAGTGTTGCCAGCTCTTATGATTACAGTGAGATTTTGCAACACTTAGCTTTGGTTTAAGCTCTAGCTCTTCAGCAGATGCGATTAAATTGGAACCTCAGGTCTCATTAAAAATAATTACGTTCCTAAATCTTAAGTTTGACAGAAATGCTGGAATACACAAACCTAAAAGGCTTACAAATTATAGGTGAAAGAAAAGCTTTGAGTTTCAAATTTTTGTATATCTCATTATTTTTAAGCCAGTATCATGATGTTTGGGAACTTGGCTGCTTTTTTTCATGCTCGTATTGTCAGCACAGCATTATTTTAGCACTAGTTGGTGTCCATGAAAAATGCATGAGTTGATAGAACTGTGACATCAAAAGCAAATTCCCTTTTCCTCTTTGCTCTCTCTTGCCCTCTTTCTCTTCTCACCTTTTCCTCCTCCTCTTGTTCTTCCCCTCTCATTATTCCCTCGGTGATTTTCCAGTGAACGGATCCTCACTGAGTAATAGGGTTGCACTGTGTTTCCACGTTCTTAGGACACAGAGGAGCAGTTCATTTAGTTTTCACCTTTGTTCTTTAAAATCCACGAGTCCAGGCTCTGATTCTGCTCCCAGTAGGGCCAGAAGGACCTAGAACAATTTTTTATGACACTAGCTAATGTCTACTAAGTGAGAATACAATGTAAATTGATTCGGAGACATCAGAAAATGCTTACTTTCCTTCCATGAGCATATTTATTGTATTTTAACACTGTGTTTAAATTTTGCAATAATTTGGGTCTTTTTAACACATCATTGAAAGTATAGTTTTGATTCAAGATGCTAGAATGGGATTATTGATGATATTCAGTGGGGTTGTTGATGTGGATTTTGCCACAAAGCAGCAAAAATGAAGCTTTCTTTTTAAAAGTTGACTTACACTCTAACACCCATACTAAATGTAGTTCCCAAGCCAGGGAAACTGCAGTTCTCATTCACAGAACTTTAAAAATAGTTGTATTGGGAACATAAAATCTTATAAAACACTTGGTCTCTATGCTTTACAAGGGTAGAACAATTTCCTAGGGACAGTGTTGGCCCAGGCTTGGGGCAGCCCCCACCCCAGCTGCTCTTCCAAAGCTCCCCACAATCTGAAAATTTTGTCTTTCTTCTCCCTGGCTCCCTCCAGTATTGGGGATTTCTTTCTTTATCCTATTTCTTTCTGTCTTTAAACTACCAAGAACTGCTTTACAAAAAGATGCTCCAAAATATCTATTCAGATATTCCAAAATATCTATTCAACTATATCCATTACCAAATAATTCCACATGTGACTATTATTCTGGAACATATGCAATAATGTACTAGAGCGTTGTCACTTTAAATTCACACTTTAAATTATATTGGAATAACTAATGTTTATCAAAATCATATAATTGGAACAGTGCAAAAGCAAAAGTTTTACTCAGTTCTACCTGTATTATCACGCAACTGGGAGACTATTTTTGTAGAGTGTGTTTTGCCACTTGCTCTCTTGCTTTTTTGTTTATTTTTTCTCCAGAGTTGCCACTTTGTTCTCTTAGGGTTTGACTGAAGTCTGAGAAAAAATTCATTGAATTTCTTCATAAAGAACATCCTTCGACCTTGAATGGTATGCTAGGTTCTCAACTCTAATTTTTGTAAAAAACATATGGTTGAAAGGATAAATGTGAAAATGTGTAAATGACAGATTGCTAGTGAGTTGTTCTGTCAAATGACATGATATCAATAATCTCTACCTTTTTCCCAGTTGACTGGAGCATATAAAAAAGGAGAAGTATAACACATATGTGAGCATTGACTCATTTTAATGCACCAAGTAGATTTTTGGGGAATAGTATCATCCCTTTTCTGTCCAAACACTGTTTGGAAAAAACTTCATTTCCCTAATGCAAACAAACCAGAGTACACTTTTTAAAGCTTAGGGCACCCAGCAAAATATTTATTCAATTTACCGATATAGCTTTTTTTCACCTTTTGCCCTTTCTCTGTCACTTTGCTCAGTCAATTTACTCTTTTGATCATATATCTTTATTTAGACTTTAAACTATGTGAGCAAAGACACTGTGCTGGTTTTATCAATCCACTCCAGCTGTGGGTAACAGTAACATTTGGTCTATTGTCTTTTACTGGCTGTAAAGCGCCATGTTCAGTGTTTAATAACATACTCACTTATAAATAACATACTTCAGTCAAAAAAAAACACACAGAAGAGATACACAGATGATTTTTCACAAGCATTTCATCTTTCTTCCATTCTAGTGCAGTTGTATGTCAACATGCTTTTAAAGCAATTCTGTAATCACAAGGATAGGACGTCCCTTATTCTGCCACTGCTGGATGCATTCATCACTTGTTGCTTTCACAAGTCACAAATAAAGGTAAAGAATCAAACTCTGTGGTCAGTGAATTTTTTGTATGGTCACATGTTTAGGTAGTTTATTAAAAGAATTAACCCAGGCATTCCACAGTTGCAAATGCAGGCATAATGGTTGGGTCTGTTGCTATCATAGAGGGCAGTAAGTCATGACTGGGGGCTACTTTGGCTCTTGTTGTTAAAGAACACCCAATACAGCAGGGCCCATCCCTCAACAAAGCCCTTGGGGAGCACGGAGGTGCTTGTTATATCACTGGAGTTATTCTATGGAAAGGCATTCCACGTCCTTTTTTTTCACAGTTTAATAGGATTTAGCCATACAGTTCCCACTGCTTTTAATGGATATTGCATGTTTAATTTCTTTGCAACTCCAGAAATTAAGAGATATGTTCCTTTAAACACACCCTATTTTTTCCCTCTCAGAAAATACTATTAAAGGTATTTAAGCTGATAACCTTATACTAGTGGGGAGGAACTCTGACCTTATCTACTTTGTGGCAATGTCCATGTGTGATTGGCCTCTAACCTGGTTACAAAATTATAAAATGATGTTGTGAAACCACTATTCATTTCCTAATAGTGCCTCTGAAATCAGCTTAAATTCTGAGAGGCTGGGTACTGCATTTTCTTTCTTACAGTTGTAGTGCACAGTATATGGAGTATTGATCCTACTGTAATTTTTCTGACACTAAAATATGCTGAATTTCTCATCGCTAACCAATATTTAGAATGAATGGTGACTGATGAAGGATTTTGAATGAATGAATGAATGAATGACAGGTGGATTTGCTATTTTTCGTACATTGTCATTACTGGAGCGATGTATGGCGTTTTACAATAGATTTAAATATCTTGCATCAGCCTGCTTGAAACCTGGATCTGGATCATTAAGATATTCTTTATGCAGTCAAATTTAGATTTAGAACTTTCAAACTGCATAATACTAACCTAAGTTTGCATTCATCTTATTTGAATTACTTAAATTGAACACCTCTCTGTCCAGCTGATGAATGGAACAAATAATTTCAAGGGTGTTAATTTATGATTTTGTTATATGACTATTCAGTCCCAACTTTTTTTTTGGTCGCTAATACTGAGATCAGACAAACCTGCTTGCATATTGAAATGATCCCATGCAGCGCAGTTTCTGTTGAAGAACACATGAAGAGAAGTTGGCCCAGTAGCTGACCTGGGTTATTTAGTCAAAGATTACAGTGATGAGTAAATCTGAAGCATATACATCAAATACAGACCATGTTGGATTTTCATAGAGTCATTCATTCAACAAATGTGATGACTCACAACTGTGACTAGTATTCTGACTTACTTATCCATTTAATATGAGACTCATTGGCCTCCACCTTATTTTCTTCTGTCCTGCTACCCATGTCTCATAGGAGGCTTTGAGATAAGGCAAAGAGATTAACTACTGTGGTAGTTTTGGCTGGGCCTTCCTTGGTGATCAGTTTGTAACCAAGGAAGTGGTCATGTTCCCAGTATTCCATACGATTTTTACGTAAACCAGAGTATAAATAAGAGGGGAGGAGAGGCCTTTGATCTCTTCCCTTCTGGCGAGGTTTGGAGGCAGCAGATCCCTGCGGCCGGTCCCGCTTCTGTGGAGGAGTGAGGCCCAGTGAGGCCTTGGGAGGCGGAGGGTGCCAGTGGCAGAGTTTGGCGATTGGGTTATCTCAAGGAAAGTATTAAGGTTTCCTTTGGCTAATCCTTTATTGAGTGTGTATATCTGTTATCAGGTTTGGGGTTTTTTTTGTTTTTGTTTTATCCCCCTTTCCCCCTTTTCTGTTTTCGGTTGTTAGGTTTTAGTTTTTTTGGGTTTTTATGTGTGTATAGTTTTTGTAAATTGTATATAAATGTAATATAATTGTAAATATATTTATATATATATATATATTGCTTTAGATCTCTCTCTCTCTTTTATTTCAGGGTTCTCTTGGTTTTTTGGTTTTTTTTTTCTTCCTTTTCCCTTTGGTTTTAGTTTGGGGGAGGGGGGAGAACTCTACAGTGGGGGGTTTGGGGACTTGGCAGGGAGCCAGCTCCAAACCACTGCAACTATCCAGGCACTCTTCTGATGGAAGATGCCAAATAAGAGCAGAGTTGGAAGAAGACAGTAGCTGGCTCAACAGGGACTCTGCAGTCTCCCCACTTGAAAACACATGGGTGAGTCATGGTGTGTACAGGTAGAACAGCCCCACCATGATCCTTCTGCACATGCTTAGACCCTGGCCACCACTTCAGCCAAGGTAGATGAGGGCTGGAGTAAAGTGGTAGTTTGCTCTGGTTATGAAGTGAGCTGCAGTTTTGATTTCATGCTTTTGCAGGACATGTCTTTTCCATAACTGTATTAATAAGGTGCTGGCAGAGTGACCCAAAGTTGGGATACTGAGTTCTGCAGCTGGAGGGGAGCCAACCATACTACATCATGGCCACAGAGTATAGTCCTTAAGGGAAGTCCTCCGAAATGAGAGCTCTCAAGGCACAAGCCCACACAATCATTCTCCCTGCTTCCACAAATCCACAGAGAGGCACGTTTTATGTGGATACTGATGTCCACAATGCCCATGTTGGGGCCTCATACCCAAGGGAAAGTGAGATAATGACAGAATTTCTACATTTCTTGAAAGTCAGGCACTTGTAAATGTGTTTGATTTATATAAAACACTCATGTAGAGCAGAACTAAAGGGAAAAAAACTTAAAAGGTGGTAAATTGTTGGCTTTGAAAGACTTAGGACAGCTGGAAAGTTATTAGGATATTAGGATTGTTACTATACAGTTGCTAAACATTCATAGCAAGGAACAAAATGTAAAGCTTTTTGTTACCAGTACCAATTTAGCACAGCGATTGATAGAAAGAAATTGTTAAAGTTTCTGTAACTTGTAAATTAAGAACCAACAATTGTTTCAGTTGTAATTTCCAGTCATCCAAGAAGCTCCTAGACAAAAAGCAAAGGCAAGAGTTTACAATTCTAAGACTACCTTCACACATGGAAGTTATAGACCACGGTGTGGACGTAAAGTTGCAAAAATGCATATATCCACCTAGTTTATTGTTCTGTGGGAACATTTTCTAGTGATTCAATGTATCATTATACATCTCTAAATGTACCCATGTTTAAGGTTGAATTGGTATAAATATCTCTGTCTAAAATACGTTTTAGAAGTTTACATCATTTACATATGGTAGCTGATTTTTATGGTTTTTTTAAAAACATATTTACCATATCAGTTACCATAATTACAGAAGGTTGTAAAAAATTGCATGTAAACCCACATTTATAGAGACAGAAACACTTAAATCAGCATACCAGTCGCCACGTTGTCCCCCAGAAATCAGACAGTTACTTTTAACGGGAAGCCTCTTTTAGGGCAAAAAAAGGGTCACCTACAGCTCTGCCTAGTCCCTATTGGATGCAATGGGTAAGACTCCTCCTTTAAAAATGCTTTCAGTTACACTCACTACCACTGACTCATCTCAGGTCCAGTGAAAGAAATGCAGCTGATAATAAGAACAAGGAGAAAGTGTGCAAGAAATTTCCTTTATACCTTATCTCGGTAAGTACCCCCACTAAAGTCAGTACCAAGAAGAAAGGTTTAAAAGTTCAGATCAGGTTTAAAATGCTCCTGCCTTCCCATCACTGCCCTGAACTGCCTTGGTATTTGTTTTATGATGTCTGGGAGTGGGTGTGTTTTGCCTCTGTGACAAAACTGAAATTCCCGCTTCATAGGTACGTTTTTATCATGCAAGGCACATGCATGACCTCAATTCTCCATTTCTTGCCTATGAGAGTTTAGAAGCAAAAGGAGGTACCACCTCAACATTATCTAATACTTGTGCATATTGCATGCACACTTGCTTAGATAAAAATGTTTAACAGCTGACACAAGTTGAAATAAAACACTTCCCCTCCACCCCCAGTAATGCTTCTTTCACACAGTCTTAAGGAATCTCCTGGCAGGAAGACAATTTGACAAAAAATCAGGAGGAGAAAAGGGAAAGGTATGCCAGGAAACATAGCCCCGGTCTGTGCTGGTGGTTGGATTCTCGACGAGTTCCACAAAGAATCCTTCTTAAGGTTCACATAAAACCAGGTTACAGAGAGTGGTGACTTACCAAACGGCTTTGCAGAAGCAAATAGAAGCAGTGCTGCTCACCTGGTGAAGCTCAGTCCGACTATATGAATGAGGAAATGCTGCCAGAGGAGTTTTATTCACTGCCGTTAATTTATACCTGAGTGTTAGATTGACACTGCCACCCCGGTGGGCACCAGCTCTGCAGGCTGGCCTGTCAGTGGGATCTGCATGGAGTTTGGCGCTAACTGTGAGACCTGGGAAAAAAATAACTTTTGGGAACTACGCCTTTTGTGCCTAAAACATGAGCGGTTCGGTGTCCGTGCCGGACGGGGAAGGCACGGCGTATGCGGGCATCAGGGAGCGGCCCGGGATGGCGGGTGGGAGCCGGCCTGGCACCCCCGGCCCGCGCCCCCTGGCGGCCGCGGGGGCCGGCGGGGCTCTCGTGGGCCACAGCAGCCATAGGGGGGTCTCTCATGGGCCATGGCAGCGATATGGGGGGTCTCTGGTGGGTCACGGCAGCGATACGGGGAGTCTCTGTGGGTCACGGCAGCGATACGGGGGTCTCTCGTGGGCAATGGTAGCCGTACGGGAGAAACCTCTCACAGCCACCCATTAGGGGTGGTCTCGTGGCGGGCGGAACATCCACCCGCTCACCTGTGGAGAAGGCGGCTGGTTAAAACTTAACCCGAGCGGGCTGAGCAGGCGTTTTAGGACAGTCCTCGCAGCTCGCCTGACTCATCTTCCAGGGAGTGCTCAGGGTCTGGAAGCGGCCGCTGCCCGACGAGGGTGGCTCGGTGCTGCTGCGGCTGCTGTGGAAAGTCCTCGGCCGCCTCCCCATGTCCGGCGTGTCTCCAAAGGGGTCAGGAGCCTGGGCAGCGCCGGGACGGCACCGGCCCCTGCACAGCAGCCGCGCCCCAGCGGCCACCACGGAGCAGGTCACCGCCTGCTCGAGGGAAGCCCACAGCCCTCCCTGCCTTGTTGGCCTTTGCTGAAATTGAAGTGTCTCTTGGCTCCAAGCCATGTGAAAGCTTTGAAGCATGTGGGTTATGGGCACTGGGTTTGGCCACCCCTTTAGTCGACAGTGTAAGAAACAGCACTCGGTTCAGCACCGCAAGCTGTGCTGTTCCTCCAACACCAGTCAGATCGCTCCAGTGCTCACACCGGTGCGTGGTGTATATAAAACCTCGCGGAAATTAAGAGGTCCTTCTACTGAGAGTCATAAAAAGTAATCAGTTCCAGTGGGGGTCAAACAACAAAATGCTCCTGGGAATAATTTGGACTTTGTTTCTTCAGTTAAACCAGAATGAATCTACTAATGATTCATATTTCCATGGTGTATAGATGTTGTGCATGTGACCATCCTTTGTTCTAAAATTAAGTCTGTCCCTTCTGTCCCTTCTGTCCCTTTATTCTGTAAACCATCAATTCATAAGGATTTAGGGAAGGATAAAAGCTCCTGTAAATTATTATGGTTTCACAGTGTTAAGGAATGCAGGAGGGAACTTTCCTGAGTTTTTTTTTAATACAGTCGCCTCCTAAATCGTACTCTCAGATTTATCATGAGCTTTGCATGCAGACCAGACCATGAACTAGTTTAACTAGAGTTATTTTGGCATCAGTTTAGCTGCAGTGCTGTGAACTGTCAGGTGGACACACTGAGAAACATGGTATAAATGTTACATTAGCACATTAACACAGGGTTTTAAAGGTATTTCGTTAAGTAGGAGTAAAAAGGGGTCTAGATGAGACAGCACAAGCTTTGTGCATAGACTAATTTTTCCTTTTGTCTGGATTTTGCCTGCATAGGAACTCTACTTAATTCTGGATCAGATGATTGATGTAAGTGTATGCTTGTCCCACTAAAGGGAGATTTGCCTTGAAATATCTAGAATATCTGAAATATCTGTCATAGTATGCTTTCCTCATATAGTAGTAGTAAAGATAAAAATCCATCTCTATCACCTGACTTACAAACTCTTTCCTTCTACACTTAACTGTAATATATTAATTCCTTTGACAGTCAATAACTACGTATTTCAAGAGATAATTATTTCCCCCTATATGAATATGTTCCAAAGCCTTTGCTAAAGGTCTGTGAGAGGAAAAGCTCATTAGTGTGTTTGAACTTCTAAAGAAATTAAATGTATAGTGTACAGTGACATGAAAAAGTACCCAGAAGGAGGGAATGTTACCCATATAAGAAGTTCAATCATACTAAAATTACTCTTTCATTTATTATAAAACTTGATTATTTTTTCCTAATAGAAATATTATGAGTAAGATCTGCAATTTTTCTAAAGGAATATGGACAAAATCTTTAAAGATTCAGCGGTGCTCAGTATGTCAAAACACTTGAGCAGCTTGTAAGATCAGAACCCAAAGGCCAAGCAAGGATGCAGCCACCTGGGAGGCTGATTAAGGTAAAATGAAAAGTTCTGATAGGGGTTCTATTGTAGCTGTTGTTTAAATAATCCTATCTGAACTTAACCACTGTACTGAAAAAATAATCAAGTCTTGCAGGTTACTTGTGCTTATGCAACTTGAAAACAAAATCTATCAGTTGAGCCAGGTCCTTGGCTCTACTCCAATAGTTCAAAACAGGTCTAGAGCCAGCTTAACTGCCCCAGCCATAACTATTTTCACTTTTCCAGAAAACAGTTCTGCCAGTCACAGACCTGCTGAGACAGCGTACACTTCCGTACTTCTGACCTTTGACTCCCAGAACATAGGCAAAGAAACAAAAGGCATGGGAAGTATGAACCTGCTCTGCAGTGCCTCTTTGCCTCTGGAATGCTCACCCTGGACTAGGAACAGCTGATTAATTCTTTAAACAACAAAACAAACTCCAAGATAATTAACCAAAATGTTCACCATACCTTTTGGGTTCCCTCCCCATACTTTTTTTAACATTTTTCATCTTTGGAGATAGGATAGAATAAGCATTGAAAAACTATTTAATGTCAACTGTTAGGGTTTGCTTTTCCTTGATCTTTAGTGAATCATCCAAGGTATCATTTTAGAGTTCCTGTTGCTTATTTTAAACAAACATGCTCTCAAGCTTCTGTCTGGTGAGGAAGTACTGACAATTTGTGGAGTAATAAAAAAGAGCCAACATTTTATAATGTTGAAAACTGTTAATAATAAACATCAAAAGGTTATAATCTGTTGACAGTCATCTACTTGATTTATACAGCTGGCTGCTCTACTGGCTCTTCTTTCAGGCTAACTGGAGGGTGCACTGACATATGTGTCTTTGTAGAGTGGTAACTCTGGAAACATACAGGTAGCAGCCATCCAAAACAATGGGTTGAACCTGGAGGCCTGAGCAAGAAGTACTCCAGGCAGTACATGCAATTTTCCCAGGTGAATGAGTTAAGAGCAAAGGCCTCCAGGAGCAAAAATACCCACCAGCCCCAGAACAAAACGGAACAAAAAGACCAACACTCTGTCTAGCAGTTGCCTAGAGCAAGGGGATGGGAATTTTGGTTTTGTGTTTCTGTTGCCTAGAGTAATGTAAAACCTTTACCCTTATACAACTAGCAACAAATCCTGGGGGTGACTGGGTATTACACTGTGTGAGATGGGAGAAGAAAGAAAATAGAGAAAGAGCCCTTTGGGGCATTGAATGGGCCTGAGGGCCAAGCGCAGGGTTTGGGAACAAGAAATTGCTTACTATCTGTTTGTTTACAAAGACTTTAAAGGAAGGGAGAGAGCTGATACTGCTCCTTTGTCCTCCTGATAGACACACTAATACGAACTTTCCAATAATAACTTCTAAAGCCAGGAAGAAAATGTTTTTTTCCCTTTTATGACGATCAGATGTTTAGTGGGAGGAACACTCAATGTGCATCTAAAAGATAGGTGCTGCCAGTTATGAGGAGAACTTCACACCCTCAAACTAAACCTGTTCGGTTGCCAGTATAGTAAGCAGCCTGAACAGTACAGGGATAGGTTTATAGTCATTTAAAGTGTAGTAGGTAACACATAAAAAACCTTATGTAGAGACACCATAAACTTGTACGGCTTGCTTAGCAAAATAAAATGACAGCTAATGTTCTCCAAACACAGGCTTTCTAGGTTTGACTGAGAAGGGAACAGAACAAGGACACCTGAGAAAGATGCTGATTTCAGCCTGTTTAAAGCTGTTTCATTGATGTAAGTGATCACATCCTGTCCTCTGTTTCTGCAGGTACGTGAAACAGCGGTCCAAAGGAAGATTTTCATCCATACCATATTTTGGAAGGTCAGGTAGCAACAGCAGTGAACACATGACAGCCAAAAAATTAAAAGGCAACACAGGTACCTGTTTGAAAGTACTCTTTTCATCATTTCAACACTCACCTTCTCCTAATTTTCTCTATCTCCTTCTCACTTTGGGTGAACTTTTTCTCACAAAAAGATAAGAAAAAGATTATGCACCAAATTATTCAGCTGATTCCCAATTCTGATACTCTGCCAGGAAAGGGGTATGTAGATGTTATCTATACAAGGTGAACTTTACCTTGCCTTTCACCACCCAATTTTAAATAAAATATGTATTTATAACATTTTTGTTAATGTTGCCCTTTTCGGCTTGTTGCGGGTTTTTTATATCTTTGAACTTATTACAGTTTCCTACAATTTCTAGTTCCAGAATAATTTAGGTCATTAGGAAAAATAAATTGTTAGTGTTACTTTAAGTGCATCCTTATCAATGAGAAACACAGCTCAGCGCTGAACTGTCATATCCAGCTTTACAGCAGTAGTGTACATCAAAAGTTAGCCTGCTCTATGTTATAAAAAGTTTTTTGGAGAGAAAGAAGTCACAGTTCCTTGGGATATTTATAGTATTTAAGAATGCTTTTAAGTAACTTGTAATGGCAGATGCCATAGGGTACTCTGTCATACGTGGTTTTCCTATTCATAACAAGTAATGCATATTATGGGGTGTTTCAAGCCAGGCCCACAGTAAACTTTGTAGAAAAAATAAAGACCATGTCTGTATTACTGTATGAATTCCATTTGGATCTTGTTAATGCCATGTTGTGTTTTGATTTTGTTTTGAATACAGCTCTTAAGTGGAGTTTTTAGCTCTGAATTTGATAGTATGGACTTCATGATGGACTTCATCGGATTACTTTTAAAGCTCCAATACAAGTATCAATGCACAAGATGACTGGTGTTACCATGGGGTAAAAAATTGACTTGTTACAGAGAGACCCGCTCTTCCAAGTGCTGGCTCCTTTCTCTCTTCTGCAGACTATTTCCTCCTACCTGTACTACACAGCCTCTCCCCAGGAGTGCATTCTCTTCACCCAGGGTATGTAGTTGTGGACTGCTGCCCCTGCAAACATCAAGATGGCTAAAGCACATCCTAGATTAGAGGAGCAAGAGGGACTTGGAGGACCACTGGGAACTCAGAAGGGCTGGGATACCAGTTCTGGAATCTAAACAAGCTCCAGTCACTGCTCCAGAAAGATCCCAGATGTGGAGCTAACAGTTGTGAATGTGCCGGAAAGACAGAGTTAGAAATTATTGACCTGTAAGTGACAGTATCAATTTACAACACCACAAATCCTCCTAGAACAGGACCAGGCCACATTCTAACAGAAATTGCCAAATTTGATCAGATTTGATGTTTCATTCAGGCTTCTCCAGACTAGAAAGCCCCACTCCCTTGGAAATGACACAGTCTTCTCATACTCCATGTGTGAGGCTATTTGCACTAATACAAGACTTTTAATCTTCTTTCAAACAACACATTTCTGTCCTGTATGCACCAGTCCCACTTGCTGTCTCTGGCCTTACCTTTGCTTCCAGCCCCGGTCCCTTCCAACTGCTGCTCTTCATCATCCAGTCATAAACATTCCTTTTAACATGTATGCTCAGCTGCCAGCTTGCTTTTCTTGTAGGATGGCTGTGGTTATTGATTATTCAAAGTTACACTGTAATTGGCAAGTAACAACTGATTTCACAGCTGTTTCAAACCTTCTGAGAAAATAAATTTTGAACTTCAGGGGCATAGATAAAAACTATGCACACTCGCTGTTAAATAGGTTAAAAAATAGATCAGTCATCTTTCATTTCTACTCCTTCCTCAGCCATGTAACATCATGTTGAGGATTTTCCTTTTGTAAGTTACACAGCTCCCTTAATCAACACTTCTCTCCTGTTTAATAAAAATCAAAGAATCTGGACTGGGAGCTTCTTGTGTGTTCTCAGTTGAGGCCTCTAGTCCAAACTTGATCTTAAGCACTGTTAGCGTGTTCCTCAGTGGGAAGATGTAGCTCTGCTGATTTCTGAGTGGGTTTTTTCCTTTTCTTTTTTTTTTTTTTCATTTTAATACAATTATGTAGAACTAGGCAGATAAGACTCTGTGTGGTGTGCCTCAACATGCTACTTGAGTCACTCTGGCTTTGTCGAAGGACTGAATTGACACCCGTCTTGGTTTACAGCTCTACTTGTAACTGCTGAGTCCTGCCTACTGCAATCATTCCACAGCCTCTTAACTCAACAACCTGTCCTTTATCCTGTCAATACAGCTTTTCTCTAAAGAATGCTGTTGACCAAACAAATACCTTCAGAGAGCACAAAACTGCTATTGCATGTGTAACTTTTTTAAAAAGTCACTCATCTCCTGAGGTGATGAGAATTGGGGGAATTTTGTGTTATAAATACACAGATGTTTATAGTACATGTATGGCTTGCTTGTAGACAAAGCCATCACTCAAGGAGACTCCAGCATATGGATAGAAATATAAGCAGGAGATGTTTAGTTGTGTCCTAGGGAATTATATACCAGACACAGAGACTGGGGATTATGAGGATTATTTTTGAACAGTGGGGTGTTTAAGTCTTACACCATTTCTAAATGCTCTAGGTGAAGCAGGGGCTGGAAGAAGAAAAGGCAGATTCTGATGGCAAAAGAAATCTTTATATAGCTACTAGCCTACAGTTTCAGTTATTGCCTTTAATTATTCTTGAATTGTATTGTATTAGGCATGGCTTATTCAGGTGTTTCTCAAGGGCAATGAGGGTTTTGTTTCAGCAAAGCCTAATTGTTACTGAAAGACTGACTCCTGGCAAGTAACAATTCAGTACAGAAATGTAGATTTCTCATTTAGAGAAGACTGTTTTTAAGATGTGTCATCACAGAGAGAACAGACTTGGGTTGGTATAAACTAGTTATTAAATGGCTTTCTGATGTTAGGCATGGTATAGGTCTGAATGTGATTAAGTTAGCAGGAATTCTGCCAGTCTTTGGTGACAATGACACTGACTCCTGAACTGAAAAATAGGAACATCTTAGCAAGAGAGTAGCTATTCTGAATAATTGAAGTAAAATATTAGAAAATTTCAGGATAAATCAAAAGAGCAGACCTCAGCATGAGTACTTAAAAAGAACTACAGTTGTTGAGATCCTATTATTATGCAAAGATTGAGAAGCTTAAAAAATCCCCCATGTTGCAGTTTACCATTACTGGTCTTTATTTCATGGTGATGGCGTGATTAACATCTGACTATGAAGGCAGCTCAACTCCCTTCTAATACTGCTTTAGCCCTGGCAGAATCTCTAAACCTACTTTTCAGCCTATTAGTACAGGAATAATTTGTTTCTCAACTGTTACTTTGAATCATATTGATTTTTCAACCTACACGTTTTTACTTGTTTGTGATCTTATCTTACTCAAATTTCAGAACCACACAATTTACTGCTAAGATAAAGAATGCAAAGTTATTCACACAGTTTGGCTTCAGACAAACAAATGCAACTCGACACAAACAAAGGGAGTTGTATCCAAGTGTTATTTGCCTGTGTTCTTAATATTTCAATACTTCGTGGAAAAAGCAAGTTGGGTAACAAGCTGTTTTGACTTCACTTCCAGTACACTTTCAGGTTTCTCTAGTCTCCAAAGCCAAGAATCCAGTCTAAAGATGCCACAAAGCTTAAGCATGCTTTAGGCAAGGCAGTGCTGTGCTTTTTTTTCAATCTTTGTTGCCTTGCTTTGGAATAAAATAAAAGTTTTGCTGTAGGTAAAAAGAAAAGCAGTCTAAGATGTTACCAAGATCTTCTCTACTTAGTCCATATATGATTTATGCTTAGAGGAACTAACCTTGGGTTGGAGCTGGTTAGATTTGCTTTTTCTGCTGAAACAAGCTCTGAGCTTGAAGCATTTCATTGGAAGCACTCTGCTTTGATGAGCTTTCAGCAATCCAAGCTAAGGCCAATCTCCCCAAAATGGGGCGCCACACCAGCCAGGTCTCCAGTCTCCAACCTGCTGGCAAATGGTCTGTGCATAGAGCATCCAAATCATCCATTTGATACCAGCTGACACAACTTCCTCAAAGAATAATTGTGACTTTTCCAGGAAAAGCTCAAGCCTTGCAAGTGTCAATGTTGGCATGAGACTGTTTGTCTTGCTATTGTGTAGCAGACAGGGCCAGCTTTGTAGAGAGCAACTGCTTGACTGCTCTGGGTTATTAAATTGGCAGCTTGAAAGTCAATCTCCTGCAGTCCCAGAAACCTTCTGAGAGTTTGCAAGCCTGAACTGCGGCCCTGTGAAGGACTGCACTTTCTAGCAAAGTAGAATCTGTTTTGATTCATTGTCTTCATTTTGTAGCAACTTGTTTGTCCCTGTCGGTACCCTGAAGGACAGGACCTTTCTTTTTGAACAACTTTTGTTTGTCCCCAGCAGGACTTGACACTCCTTGCCCATGTTAAGCAAGGCTGGCCTACCCTACATGTGACAGAATTGTCAGGCAAGATTTACCACCACCTTTCTTTACAGACAGGGCTACTCTTTCAATCTCGACTGAATGGAAAGTGTTTGCCAATTTGTGACTTACTTTAATTTCCTCTGCACAGATCTGGAGAGTGCCTGCCTATAAATACTTGCTTATAGGGTACTTGGGAAACCACTGTTTTCTCCAGGGATTAGATCCTGTTCAAGTCATATCTTGCCATGGAAACAGAGAGGTAATAAAGGATCTGAATTTAATTTTTCTGCATCAACATCTCAGTCATTCATTCATTCAGCCAGGTGGAAAAGCCTCATTACAAAATAAAAGCTGCAATCCAAAATGATGGTTTCAGTGAAAGTAGGATCCCAAAGCTAAAGGACTCACAGTTTAATAGAGGTAAGCAATCTTTTCCAAATCAAAATAAGTAGTGTAGTGGTACCTAACAAATATGGTACACAAATTTTCAAGTCTTATAAAAGTTTTCCAGTCAATTCTGAATGTGTTTCAGACTGGCCTATGAATAAAAAAAAAAAAAAGAGTATATTAAAACAGAAACCAGAATGTGTGACTGATTCCATCTTTGCAACTGAATTCCAGACATCATAGAATGATTTTCAAGATGCTATTTGAAGTAATGGAATGGAATATGTATTTTAAATATGTATTAAAGTGAGGTTAATCTTGACCGCATTTTGCACAAAAACATTTGGAAATGCATGCCAAAGCAATTTTTTATTACATCCTAATCTTTTAAAGTATTCAGAAAAGCTATTGGAAATTAAAGGCTGTGATCCTGCAAATATCACCATTAACTTTAATAAAACTACCAGCATGCTATTAGGGGCTGCTAAATACCAAGAACTTATAAATGTAAATTTTCATAAAAATTTAAAAAAAAATTCATAAAAACTAGTTCTTTACTGGACCAGTACAAAACTATGTCATCATTAACAATGAAATAATTCCAATTTTTCAGGATGCTATTGAAATTTTCACAAATTTCTGAATATACTGATCAATCAAAACAACCAGCCAAACAAATTAGGGTTTTGGGAAAGACCAGACCTGTCTTTGACAATATACCACACTGAAATGCCTAGAACCCCTGAAATGGACACGAAAGATTTGCTGTGAACAGCTCTCTGTGCTCTTGATCAGAACAAGAGACAAAGAGTATTTCCAAAAAAATCACCATGTGTTTCACAGCCCCTAGCGAAGACCAAAGAAAGACTTTAGAAATCTGAGTTTGTCCAGGCAGAGCATTTAGTTTCTATCAGCTTTAGCAAACCTTGTAATAAGTCTCATTGTATTATTTTAAAGATTATTTAAGAAACTTGATCTATAATAGTATTTTACAGTACTGTCATTCCTGGGTAGGAATTACTGATTTCTTGGTGCTGTTAATATATGTTTGTTAATTGGAAAGTGGAGATCAGAGAGAATGTCAGTAGAGAAGGAATTTTCTCATCTTCTGCTTTGCTCAGCCCTTCTTCCCCTTTTGGGTGAAAGAGTAGTGGTAGCATTTCATTTTTTGTCCTCATTACTCCATGAAATTATTATTTTGTGCCTGATCGTCTTTCAGTCCAGTTCGTACCTCACTCATGACACAAGGGTGGTAGGACCATTCTGCCAGAAGGTGGGGGGAAAGAAGCTATTGAAGGACTGTGTAAGTGAAAATGTTTGAAAGTCAAAGGAAGGGCACATGTTTGACTTCACAAAAGAAAATGCTGGTTTCTGTTGCAATGTTGGTTACACAATCACATAAGGTTTTATTTTTGAAAGCAAGTAAAAAAATTATAGTGCATCAGCTCCTCAACTGATGTAAATCAAGATGGTTTTATTGACTTTGATGGAGCTATGTCGATTTATACCAGATGAGGATTTGGCCTACTGTATGGAGATATTTTTATTTCTTTTCTCACTCTATCAGTTAAGGAAAGGGTAATAATCAGCAAGCTGGAAGCAATTATGTGTGTGTGAGGAGGGGGTAGTTTCATAATAGCTAACTTGATATTATTTCCTGTAAAATGCATCAGGAGAATAAAGCCTGGAGCCTGCTGACCAGTTTGTTTTTTAAAGAAATATTTGTTCAAATCTGTTTATAATAATTTGTCAAATTATGGGCAGACTCAGCTCAAGCACTTGCCATCCACTGACACCAGAGGCAGCAGTTCTGGTGCTGATCAGGGCACCAAGTGGCAGCTGATGAGGAAAGACCCCGACAAAATTTGGCTTTTGCTTGCATCCATGTAAATCTGGAGTAATTTTACCAAAATCAGTGGAAATATTCTCTATTTACAAGTGTGCCCAAAAGCCAAATTTGGCAGTCTTCAACTGAGCATTTATAAGCTGTTTCTGGCAACAAATAAGGATGGGGGAGGGGAAGATTATTCATTGCAGATGCTTTGTAAGATTAACAGAGGCTTTCTGGTGACAATAAAGTCTACTAACATAGTCACTTTTGGAAAAAGCTTTTGAAAATGTGATTTGAGGGAGTTTTCTGTCATCCTTTAAGTCTTAGATCATTTCATGGTGGTAAAAAATGCTAACTGAGACCTTAAGTGAAATGATTTTAATGGTTCTCCTTACCCTGCTGAGGCAGATGAGTCCCAACCTGCAACACCAAGTGGGCTAAAGCAATACATGGGAAGCTAAATTTTCTAAGAAACCATCTTGGATAAATGCATTTCATAAGGTGCATTTTAATTACTGTTAAGCAGCCACACATTGACAAGGGAGTTGAAGACAAACTAATCACAGGTCAAATAAATTGAAAGATTTATCAACTTATTTTTAAGTTACAATGCAGATTATTCTAAAGTACCAACATTAGCACTATTAACACTAAAGTATTCCAACCAGCTTTTGCAATATAGCTCACTCATCTGCCATCTTTGCTCTCAGGGATGATTTAAGCATATTTTTGCAATGTTTTAACTTACAAATATAATTAAAATTACTTCATGCCCTGTTAGAGTGAATACAATTCTATTAAGCTAATGGTGCTTTTATCACTATAGCCTATACCCACATTATCACCTCTTTCTGGACTGATCTACAGTTTAATTAATCCCAAAACCAGCACGTAGGTGAACCCTTAAGCATTAGCAGACTGGAAAATATAGAGTTCTGAAATTATTTGGAAAGATGCATGAATTCAATTCTTGCCCCAACTAGGGAGAGCCCCATGAAGCTGCACAGCCTTCCTTCCCTGTGCTGGCCCTCTCCAGCTCTCCTTGCCATATCTCCCTGGGAAAGGTCAGGTAGCCAATTAATCATGCTCTTGACTTTGATTTGTGGTATGTATATGTTCACCATTTCCTGGATCCTTTGGAAGCAAGGAACAATGACCGTATTTTCAAGGAAAGAGTGGGTTTGCTTATTTTGGGATTCTTTTTTTTAATAGCTCAAATATAACCTCCTTAAAACCAAAGTAAGATAAGGCATCATTTTAGCTAGAGCAGGTGACACTGAATTTAGATCCACTTTCCTGTAGTAAATATATATATATATATACACCTTAGGTGTAAAATGCTAGTTGTTTGTTTTATTCTGTATGTTGCTACAACACATCTTTCACTGGTTTTCTTCCTCAGCTTTTCAGTTACTCATGGAAATTTGTGGGGTGATTTTTCCCAATAAGTTTCAAATGTATATGCTGCTCTGCACTGAAGGACAACTGCAGGGTCATTACCATCTTTTCTAGTGAGAATATAGGGTAGAAAAATAAATGCAGTAACTAGCAACTACCTCTTGACTGACTGAATTTCTATAGTTATGTGTGTATATATAGGTGTGTTACATGTATAAAAGAATTATTCTATTTTTATAAATATATGCACTGAATCTTATAATTTAACATATTGCACAAAACAAAACTGATTACAGACAGTATTCCTAGAATCAATACCAAAAATCAATTCACACTAAGAATAATTTAAAAAGGATGAGAAAACTTTGATTACTTTTCTGCTTAGGTCTCAGATCTTTACGGGGGGTGGGAAAGGGGAAGATGAAAAGATCTTTTTCAAATCTGGTGTGTGCTGTAAAGATGATGTTCCAGCTAATTTTGATGTGGACAGAGGTTATGACTGAAGTCAGGAATACATAGAAGATTAAATTCTAAACCATGACCTGTTTTCATGGAAATGTATTAAGGAAACAAAAAAGAATTACCTACCTAAACCAAAGCATTTCTAAGTAAGGCATCTGTCAGATTTTTCCATGAGGTGTAGGCAGTTTAAGATGTGCTGTGACCATATTTGAGATTGTTGCATATTAGTATTGCTCAGCTTTCAGGGTAAGAGTGGTCCAAAGCCTGAAGGTGAATTTCAGCATTAAGCAGAACAGTAGCCAGGAAAAAGGTTAATATCACAGTAACTACCATTTTATACATGTCAGCTAATTTTAAACTTGAGAAAACATTAGAAGAAGTCATCATTAAATCAAGCGAAGTTTGAAGGTATGAATGAATTTGAGTTTGGTCTTAAACTGCATAGATTATCGGGTATTACACCAACATACTACTCGAGTTAGTGCTTAGTGCAGCAGAACTTGAGGCTGTAAGCAAAAGTTCTCATGGGCAATATCTGTGGGAAGCAGTGCATCCCTCTTTGGTCTTGATCAGGGACCAAGATAATCCTGTCACGAGATAGAACTGAAGTTTACTGAGAGATCTCTGAAAGGCCCCTTTTGGGGTCCTGCAGGATTGTTTTTTGGTTGATTTTGGTTGATTCCTTTTTTTTTGTTTGTTTCTACTACACACATTTAACTTGTTTATCAGTTGGAAATAAATTTTTGGAAGCAAGAGGCACCAACCATTTTTCCTAATATTCCATGCCTATTAGGAAGAGTAGCGCAAAAAGGGCTGGAAGAGGTCTATGAAGGTCATCTGTTCAAATGCAGGTTGAAACAGCAAAGATCAAATTGCTGGAATATTTTCACTCATTATCTGTTTCTAGTCTGCAGGCTGGATCTGACTCCACTACAAGGTTTTACAAAAAGAATTAGTGTGGGACTTAGAGGTCCCTGGGGAAAAAATGCAAACAGGAGTGGTAGCAACAGAATGACTTCTAAAATGCTGTTGCTCAGCTTGGCCTCCAGTTGAGTATCAGTTTAGAAGAACTGTTAATTAAAAAAACTTAATTTGATTCCTCTGGTTAGTCCTGAAATTTAAGAAGCTAGTGTCAAGGCCTGCAGAGCCTGAGAACTACAGTCTAATTACCAGGCTGGAATTTTTTAATTACTACAGATAAGAGTATTGGGGGAAAACTGTCATGATTCAGAATTCAGAAACCACATCCTCCCTATATTCTGGCCATCCCACTCAACCTCTGAGAGGGAGTGGTGAGAGAGTAGTAAGTGGAGGCAGATAACCACATCCCCAATCTGCTGTCATCCTCAGACAGCAGAATTTCCGATGTGCCTTTTGCTTAACAAAGAGAAGTGATGAAAACAAAGAGGATGTAAGTTACCTCACTCATTAACAGGTGCCTCCACAATAATTACTCATAGTTGGTCTTTGCCAAGAGGCATAATTTCCATTAGCTTTTTAGCAAATTTCTGCCATGTCTCCACTTAGAAAACTCAAGATGAATCAGCTAAAAGCATGAAAATGTGTACAATTTAAGACATCTTAAACACCACATAGATCCCCTCGTTCAGGAGCAAGGAGTATGCAGACCTCTAACGGGTCTCCCTTTCTTGAGATATCATAGTCACTAAAAGTTACAGTCTCTTTTGCCAGGTAGCAGAGCAGGATTTGAGCATTTGTGAGGGACATCGTCATTTACAGCTTGATGTCTTTGCACAAGCCCACCATTATTAATGGCTTAAGACACAACACTGGGCTGTGAACAGGAAGGGGTGAGGGGTGGGATCCATCTCGTTCTGCTTTGCAGGGAAGAGTCACAAGTTGGTTATGTTAATGCATTCAACTGCCTAGCTAGATTTGGCAAAGATGCCTGACCAAGTTTTTCATAAATTTTAAGCAGACCGTACTAAATAGCATCAAACTAAGGACGCTTGATTTGTACCGGAAACCTCCATCTTGGGACTGAATGCTTTTTAAAGGCCTTGACAGATGGGCTCTGCCAGACTGAACAGCAGCAATCTTTAATGCTTTACCCTCCCCGTGTCTGCTGTAACCCTCTTCCAGTGCCGTCTGTCCCAGCAGCAGGGGAAACAAGAGCAGATGCTGATAAGGGTAATTTCTCTGCCGAGTCTGGCCTGCTTTGGCCACTGCTGGTGCAGAGGCAATAACCCCTGGCTGTGAGATGTGGGTGATGGGAGGTAGACAATGTGTAGCCATCACTGCTAAACCTGACAGGGTTCCACCATGATGTCTCATACTTAGCTGATTTGCCAGACCTTCTGTAGCTGCCTCATGTTGGCATCTTCTTCACATGCATAATAATTTGACCACAGTGAAAGTTTTTGCTTAAAGCGAAGCATAAGAGAGTGCTGGTACAGTGAAGGCAGAGAAGGGAATGGGTTTAAAAGCCCTTTCACAGCTTTGATCTGAAATTTTCTGGGTCCCAGTTAAACCCATTTTTCCCTGCCAGCAGCAATCCCCACAGGAACACAAACATGGGCCCTCTCTCCTCCTCCTTTCAAGACTCACCCCCCCTTGCGTCTGGGCATACCTGCCAAGTTTTGTGCATCTCTGTGTCTGGCACCTATGCAAATTAAGCAATCTGTATCTAATGTATATGTGGTCATAAATATGGCTTCTGAAAAAAACACTGGCTGTAGGGTGGTTGAAAGTGTTAGGCTAAGCCTAGGCTTCACAGGGAGAGCTCCTTCAGAGACCAGGGTCTTGCAGGGGAGATGGGAAAGAGCCTTCTTGCTAGATGGCTGGAAAGTTTTTCTGTGGAAAATACAGGTAACAGATGCACTCAATGATCCTTATGGGTCCCTTCCAACACAACATCTTCTGTGACCAATGAGCATCGCAGTGGAAGAACTCGATAGCGAGCTGTTCCCCATGCTATCCCTTGCTGTGTACTCCTTAGGTGTTGCCAGTCCTCTGTTAGCAGAGCCTTCCTCCTGCCAACTGGCTCCTCGGTCCCTCTTCCTCCTAATCCACTTCTTCCTGTTCACTGGATGCTCAGTGCATTAAAATTGTCCTGGGAATGAGGAGCACCCAGAGGAGGAAGGAAAGGCTGTCCATCAGCTGTGCATCATCCCAGCTCCCAGGAACAGATACACAGCCCACAGCAGCCTCCTTGCCTGGAGCTCTTTTCCCCTAATTCTTTCAGAACAAGCCTTGCTGCTCTCAATTTCTTCTGCTTTTCCTTCTCACCTTGTCCCTTTCCCACAACACAGGAAGGCTCGCTGGGAACCAGCATTCAGGTGAACCAGTTTGGCCAGAAGGAGATCCCAGTCTATTGACCTCTGTACTCCAACTTCCCTTACCAAGGTGTGAGGTAATGAGACAGCCCATGTACATTTCTGAAAACACTGTAGGGAGAAGAGACATGATTGGGAGAGGTGGGATTGTTCTGCAAAGCAGGGGAGAGAAAACAGTCTGGGTCATGCAAGAAGCTAAGACAGGAAGCTGAACATGAGCCAGCAGTGTGCCCAGGTGGCCAAGAAGGCCAATGGCATCCTGGCCTGCACCAGAACAGTGTAGCCAGCAGGACGAGGGAAGTGATCCTTCCCCTGTACTCAGCACTGGTGAGGCCACACCTTGAGTACTGTGTTCCGTTCTGGGCCCCTCAGTTCAAGAAAGACATCGAGGTGCTGGAGCGGGTCCAGGGAAGAGCAACCAGGCTGGTGAAGGGACTTGAGCACAAGTCCTATGAGGAGAGGCTGAGGGAACTGGGGTTGTTTAGCCTGGAGAAGAG
>JAWWLV010000179.1:38246033-38260068 GCA_035041135.1 Platyrinchus mystaceus
CAGTGGGGTTGGATCAAGGGTTGGACTTGATGATCTCGGAGGTCTCTTCCAACCCAGTTAATTCTATGATTCTATGGGGAGAAGTCCTGGCTGATTTAGCAAACCCAGTGGCTGCAGGAACAGACAGATGGGCTTGCCAGGGCTGTGAGCGATAGAAAAGGCTCAGCTGTGGAGCAGCACTAAACAGGGCTTGGTTATCACTAGGCTCAGGTCATCACTGGTGCTGTAGGCTTTACCTCCTCTCCGAGGCACCAAGAGACTGCTTTCCCCACCACACAATCACCAGGCTGCTCTGGAGATGCTGAGAAGTTTGCACCTTGATTCTGCTGTGATATTAAGCTTTTTCCTTGCTACTGTTCTGCTTATGATCACATAGGCTGGAAATACTCACTATGGAGCTCAGATGTCTCCATTAGTTCATTGAGGCTCTGAGCATGGACGTCATCCACACACATGTGATGCTTGTCCGCTCTCCTCTCTGCCAGGGTCCTTCATCACTATTAAGGCCTGCATGGGGAGGGGGGGAATTAATTTCTGACCAGCTGTGTGTCTTCTCCATGCCCTCCATGCCCTTGCAGCCACTTGCAGGAAGGACAAAGGAATAATCCCAAGTCTGGATACCATAACACTAGTTACAAGACAGCAAAAAGACATAAATCCTTATTACTGAAAGGACATTAGCTCCGGGTCTTCTAAGTCTCAGCAAAATACCTCTTTCTAGCTACTAATAAAACCTCATCCCTGTTATCTCTGAAAGCTAAACCATATGCACAGTTATGATGAAATGTGGGTGCTGCAACTAACTTCTGTTAATTTAGGGCATGATATCAAGTCAAACCAATGAGTGGTAAAAACTTCCTTCTGTTACCAGAGAGTTTCAGGGTGGCATCAGCTATTCTGAATGCAAAGTTTGGGTGAAATAGTTGACAAGGAAAAAAAAAAAAAGCCACAGAAAAAAAACAAACACAAGAATAAGAGACAAAACTAAGAAGGGCAGAAAAAGGAATGCAATATTGGATTTTATATCATACATGTACTGTAAAAGAGGATCAGTTCGAAAGGAATTGGGAAATTTCACAGAAACCGTCTTGTTATCTATTTAAGTAAAACCAGACTTAATTTTCAGGCTGTGCTCAGTCATGCTGTTCCTGTTAGCAAAGCCCTCTCAGAAACTGAACATAAAACCAAGTGATTTTGAGGTTCCTCTTACCTGCAGGAAAATCTGAGGAGGATGGGAAGGAAAAAAATAGTAGCCTTAAGAGGTATTTTCAGCCTTCCAGATGTTAGCTGGTAGTAGAGACCCTGGGATGACTACTAACTAGTTCATTTTTGGCTATTTTGCAAATTAAAGTATTATTTATTTAAATAAGTAAAATAGTACAGATATGGCAGAACTTCAAAGGTAGATCAAATCCATTTTTGTACTTTCTCAGTCCATATCTTTCGCTGTAGATCAGGATCTGAGCATCTGTACATAAACAGGTTTAAAGATCCATCTTCAAAAGTCTTGGTGACTAGAGTTGGAGAGCCAGATATTCAGATGATGAGAACTGGAAGAAATTCAGTGAGGCCTTGCATGCATGGAGTTACAGCAGCAGGCAGACAAACATCTCCAACCACAATTCCCACGCTCAGGACCATCCAGTGGGTCACGGAGGCTCTTGTAAAGGGAAGGTGCTTAAATTGTGTCGACTTCGTACTGCACAGAGACACTTAACTCTCTCTGTTACCCAATGGGAAGGGATGAGAGGCCTGTAGCAATCTCAGACTCCTGGCACCTAAGCTAGCCGGTGTCCCATTCCCATGCACGCCTCTGAGGCACTGGTTCCAGGGCAGCAGTGCCGAATGCCTCCCTGCGGAGACACACCAGCATCTGAGATGGGTCACGGAGCAGAACACAGGCTATAAACATAGGCATGAGCTGAGGCTCCTCACCAAAGCTGTCACTCATCAGGAAGCAGTAAGCAAGAGCCTGGGGAGTTGGAGTTAGGAAACAACCCTGCAGAGAAGCAGAACATAGCAGAGCTGGCACCGGCCAGGGACAGGCCAAGAGGCAGGATCACACCAGTGATAAGGAAAAGCTGAAAAGCTAAGAGCCAGGACCATGCAGCAGCAGCACAAAGTGGCCCAAAAGCTGGATCTGGGAGAAGATGCTGTACTTGGAGCCTGCATGACGAAAAAAAGCTACAGCTGAAAGGCAGCTCCCCAGATATATCCCACACCTCTGTGTGCACAAGTAACGTGGCAGAGGTAGCACTAAAAGCTGGTATTAACACCACCACAGCTAAATGTCAGCAGTAGCCTAAAGAGGGAACTTCACTCCAAGAAATGCATAGCTGTGAATTCCACAGACAAAACTGATGTCTGCTTCTATTAGTACCAAAACAGCAGTTTGACCTAAATAGTAATTTCTGCTTGGCGTTGAAAGACAAACAGAAATAAGGTCCAAAATATGAGTAATTAAAGACAAAAAAAAGCCCAACAACATGTACTGTACTCCATAATCAGCCCCTTCCCGAAAGGGGGCCAAAAGCTGTACATATTTTTGAGTCTTCTCTTCCACAGCAAATCTTGCTGCAACTTCAGAATTTTTGGCTGGCACCTTGATGACACTCAAGAAGAGAGTCACTCTACAATGCAGAGATTTTAACTAGACAGTGGAGGTCCTTACTAATTCCAGTAAGTGCACTAAAAACACAGACTCACAGTATTGCAACACCCCATGTTGTACTCACACGTGCAGTAGTTTTGATTACAAAATCCTTGAATGCTTACTGTGACCCCCCTCATTGCCTGGCTCTGGTGTGGATCTTTTTGCCGATGACCTTCTGGGTTATTGCCCAGGCAAGAGGGGAGCGCTGACAACGACCTACCAGTCACTGGTCCAGTCTTTCTAACATGCACAAAGAGGGAAAGGATCAGTGAGAATGTCTGAGATGCTCCTGTGTAGGTTTCTGAGAGGGACACCGCTAGTACTTGTACATAGCATAGCAGTTCAAGATTAGTGTAACTTACTGGTTCCAGTAATTGTTTTTCCTAATTGCCACAGCTCCTAACTGAAATGTACTTACTATTCAAAATGCTTTCTAAACTACCAAGCAAATGTACCTGTTTACTTATGTCCTCAGCTTGCACACCTTACACAGGACTGAAATAAAATATGTAGGCATCTGTTATCTCTAGTACAGAATACTGCTCCTCAGCATCCAACTCTAGTTAGTTGGCAAGCACTTCCGCAACATCATGCTCAGTTTTATTTTAAGACACTAAGCCTCATGTTTTGTTAGCTTTTTGTTTAGCTTACTACTAAAATCGCTGATTTTTCCTGTTACTTCCTTTGTTTGAGCAGTTGGAAGCAGGCAGCTCCACCCAAATGCTTCATTGCACCAGCACCCTTACAACTGTGTGTCAGCTTGGTGTCTGTATTCTAGTGTCTTAAATAGTTTTGCCAGGAAGCTTCCAGTGATGTTCCTTTCCTCTCCCCTCCTCCCTTCCCAGTAAATCATGAACTATTTATCTTCTTAATGTCATTTTCAAAATAGAGAGTACTTAACAGCTATGTATTTTCATATTCCCAATTTTAAGTCCCTGAAAATACTGACAATAAGTGCGCTCACCAATCCTACAGCAGATCATGTGCGTGCAATTACCTCATTTACACAATCACAATAACCACACAAAATTCAATGCCCCATCTGGAAGATAGGAAATAATATTTCCTTTCTTCTACCTTTGTCCATGTACACAGTGGACTCTTGAGGATAAGGAGAGTCTCATTCCATGGGCGGATATATACACAATACTGAAGATGATCGGGGCCTGATCTCTGTTGGGGCTGCTAGCAACTCTGCTAAATTATTCCGCTTCAAATTTTGGCATGAAATCTTTTGCTGACTTTTCCTATCCTTGCTATTTCCAGCCCAGGCTGACAGTTTTGGCTGGCTGCCTTCCATGCTTGGGCAAACCTGGGAAAGCACAGCTGAGCATCATCACGGAGCCTCCCCTCTCTCCCACTTGCCCTGTAGTGTTTGGTGGGGCTTGGGGCAGGTGGTGGAAAAATAAGCCCTCACATGCATTTTCACACAGAGAGGGGCAGATCAGGAAGAACTCAGGACTCTGCTGCACCCTGTGATGAAGAATGAAAACTGCTTTCCTCTTCCTTCTGTCCCACCAAGTCGAAGGAGTCTCCTGAGAAGCATGAATGCAAAAATCCCCAGACAGGGTCTATAGGTAAAGCAGTACCATAACTGCAAGAGGGGCTGGGACATCACACAGGTCATGCAGCAGTAAAAAAAAGGGGGGGATGCAAATTCTTAGTAAAAAAGACAAGTAATAGTGAACTTCTGGGTTTGGGGTTTTAAGATCTCTTTGTTGGAATTGTGGGGAATGACTCTCACGTTCATTCGCATAGGTGACTCCTGCATTACGAGCTACAATGGACTCTGGAGGTGATCAGCTCTAAGCCTTCAAGAATACTGCTACCTTCTTCCTGTTGGAAAAGACTCACCACTAGGGCCACACAAACATGTCATTTTTTTAAATGATGCAAGCTGCACAGTGTCAGGAATTTAAAAATATACGTATTTAAGTATCATGTTCCATCTCTTTTCCTTCCTCAAAATACCATTTCACACTAATGTGCTCTCAAATAATAAGTATAGACATTTCCAGAAACAGCATTTAACATGCAGTTGTTGGCCAGGCAGCACTGCCTTCTTTCTACAAATTTATTATTTGTATTTCTTATTTGCACTTATTTCTACAAATACAACCCCTCTACTGCAGAGGGTTTGTGACATCCCAAAGGCATGTGAGAGGCCATTTGTTAAAATGATGGCAAAGAGTAGTGGCATTGTGTATGCCAACTTCCATTTTTTACTGAGGCAGGGGAGCTGGAGCTTGGGTCTGTTTTGAGCTGGATGGATGGAACAGGTTCTGCTCATTTCACTTGAGTCCCTAGCAAGAATTCTTGGAGAGTAGAAAGCAGCCCCTTAAAAATATTTCCATCATTACTCCAGTCTGCCTTGAACCCTAAAAGTTGCTCAACTGAAGCTACCAGTCATGTTCACTATTATTGTCTTCTAGAACAGAGAGAACATTCAGGCTGCAGCCACACTCAGGCAGAGCTCCTGCACGCCTCCTGCTGCATCACGGGCCGGGCACTGGCAGCAGGGAGAGAGAATATGGCTGAAAAGAGACAAGAGACAGGAGAAACCTAGGAAAGAGAGGAGACTGATGCCACAGACCATGAGGAATGAAAGAGCTGGATTTGGTTTTTTTCAAGCTTGCCCCACTGTCAAGTTTTCCCAAGCATATGTCACTAGCCCCTTCCAGTATTGCTTACTGCGAAAATACACACATGGAAAATTACTCACCTTCGAGAGCCAGGCTGCCCTCACCAGGCATTTGGTGATTTTTTGAAAACACAATCTCAAGCAAAAATATTTGCAAGGTTTCCTGTCTGCAAAGTGAATCTCTCATTCTTACAGATTGACATTTTTGTGCTACTACAGTGGATCCAGAAAGTCTTCTTTTTTAATTCTTTTGCTACTACAGAAGTAGTTCTCGATGAGTTTAAATTTCAAATAGCTCATTCTGCAGAAGCCAGAGTACTAAATGGAAAGTTATGATGCTGGGGAACAGCAGAGCTGTCTTCTGTGTGACAGAAACTCCTGCAGATGTGCATTTCCCTCACATTAATTTGTTCTAACTCAGGCCTACAAATGTGAAATATTGTGATTTATGAGTTGTTCATGACCACAGCATTTTGCTGTTGTAGCTGGGATTAGGACCTCCATCAGGTCATACAAAGAGCTGTCTTTCATGGGAAGATGTAGCACACCAGCCGTGCAGCCCCAGAGCTGTTTGGGGCAGCGAGCAGCTCAGGCTGACAGTTCCCCACAGCCACCATGCCATCTGTGGTAGCTGTCACAGACCTGCCCTGCACACAAACCCAAAAATCTGAGGACCAGTGGGTTTGTTTCTCCCCTCTCCCCCCATCCCACCATCCAAGGCCACCTAACAGCAAGGGCAGTATAAAAACTGAGAGCACTAGGAATTAATTATTTACGCATTTTCAACACTGTACTGTGGTTAATCTGTGCTTCCTTTTCAACACTGTTACATGAAGAAAAGAGCAGAAAGTATCTCAGAGAGGTACTAGTATTTTCTTTGCCTTTCAGGTCTTTTAAATTAGGTCAGTTCACAAAGAAGAACTCGACTGTTTAGCACTTTTTATATGACAATCTCAAAGCAACTGATATTCAATTAATTCACAACCTTACTTTGATTTTGGATTTGTTATTTCTATTTTCACTGTAGATACCAAGGCAGAGAAAAGTTCAATCATCTGCCAAATACCACGCAATTCAGCAGTAGCAGAACCAAGAACAAGGTCTCAGCATGCTGGATATACCCTTGGCAGCTTCCTCGAGCTGAACAAGCAAAATCTGAGTTGAGGCAATGCACGCAGTCCCAGGAAGATCACAGCTCACAACTGAGGCCTTCAGAGAGTTCACAGGGAGGACTGATTTGCCCACTTTCACACAAGGTTTTGTAAACATCATCACACCTTACCTTTGCTATCCTTGTTTGTGAGAACATATAACAGGACTAAAAGGGGCCAGCTGGAAAAGAGACAATTAATACCCTCTTTCACACACTGGTTGTTTCTAGCTCTCCACTAGATGAGTTAAGCAGCTCATAACATCCTTAAGAATGGCCCTACAAGCTCTGGCCCTATGAAGCCAAATTAGAAAGAGGCTTCTAAAAGGACAGAGGAGTTATTTGTATTTCTGAGCATGAGTTTAACAAACCCAAACTGTATTACCACCACCTCTTCTCTGTGAAAATGTCGAGGTGAGGGTTTTAATCAAGAACCCGTTAAGGGCAGGAGAGGAAAACACACATTTCAGCAGCTTGAACTCACCTCTTGAGTTTCTCCTGATGTTTAAAATAGACAGGGGGAGCTTCCCTGTTGCACTCTCTGTTGCATATGAGCTCCAGATGCGTGCATGCTATTTCCAGAGTCAGAGGATACAGATGTTGTTAAATATGCTGGTGATCTGCTCCGGTCTATTGAAATTTTTTTTATCTGAAATCAACACTCAAAAAAAGCATCTGAAGACTCAGCAAGAAGAGGGGAAACAACTGCAATGAAAGCGGTAGTTCCCGTATTACCAAAACAAGGTGCAGGGCACAGATCAAACCCAGTATCATGAGCCCTACGTCCTGACAATTGATTCAGGAGATCTTGCAGGACCTCTGCAAAAAGTAAAAAACATTCCGACATGGTGTTTTCTTCTCACATGGTAGTAGGGTTATGAAGTAGTTTTTTATGACCCATTCAGTCTTCCTTTTATAGCAGCCTATTTATACACTCCAATTCAGTCACAGCTTCCACTGCACTGATTACTAGAGTGCTCATTTCCTCATTCTGACTTGCACATGCATTCCTTTTCTCAATTTTTATTCTCTCCTTGTTAGATCTATTAGCCCTGCGCTACCTCCACCCTGTTGGTTAGCCTCTCCTAAGTTTCCTTTCTAGGGGCACTTGTCTCATTGACAACTAAGTAATCAACAGTTCAGTTATTGTACTTTAATAAAATAAACATTTTAAGAAAAGCTTTCCATCTTTTGTCATTTTTAAATGCATGAAGAATAGATTCAACACAGTATTTGGGCAGTGGTTCAGTATCACTCAAGTTAAAACATCCACTCCAAAGAGACCATGAAAATAAGACCTCTTAGCACTCACTATTCTTTCTACAGTGCCATTTACTTACTATGTCAGTGAGTGCCTAAAGGCCACTGATCTTTTTGCTTACAGCATATATTATTAAGGTCACTGACATGTAAATCATTTGAAGACTGAAATCAAATTTAATGTTTTCCCACTTACACTAGGCAGAAGTTGTGCAGCAAACTTTTTAACAGTGCTTCTAAATTCACAACACACTTAGTCCAAAACTCCTGAAGTTAATATTTTTGCACTTGGATTGTTAAAGTTTGCTAAAACCCGAAACATTCTTCAGCTGACTAAAAGCTTCACATCCTTAGAACGTAAAATCTAAATATAAATGTGGTGGGCGTATGTGGATCTTTTCTCTCTGAGGAGGCTCTGTTACGAATTTCCAATGTTTTACGCCATCACCAAGCCTCTGCTAAGCCGTGACACCTGTTCAGAATTTTCAGCTTCTTAACCCCTTATTACACTTCCTACCATCCCCAGCAGAAGTGCAGAAGGTGGAAAAGAGTTCCATTGTCCCAGACTTGCTGTATTAATTCTCAATGGCTCCTTGGTGTCTTTTAGTATTTTATATTAATACCCACCTTAAGGACAACTAACTAAATGGATGAACCTGGCATCTCATAACAGATGCCAGTAGACACTATGGTTATCAAGCAGACCCTGGAAAGAAAACCTACAAATTCCATAGAAGGAACACTAAAGATAATACTGCTGACAGTAAATATTGTTATTGCTAATAATAAATGGTCTATACCAAAACAAACCAGCACTACTGCTTTTAAGTAACATTATGCTAAAAGCATTCTTATAATTCATATTAATAATGATTCACTATTCTTAGGTTTGATATATTTAGTAAACATTGGCAGTGCACAATGCTAGTGATGAAAGATTCTTTTAGCATCAGTATGTAGCCACTCTTTCTACCATTTCTGCAAAAATTAAACCATGAGCATATCTCCTAGTTAAAAGTCAAAATACTCTCTTGAGACAAAATGCCTCCATAAGAAAACCTGTTTCCAGAGACTATTTTTCATTACAAACCATATGTACGAATCAGATTTATCACAATATGAATTTTGACCTGATTTATTCACACAAATTAATCCAAATTAATTTTAGACCCAAAATATATATTATAAAGATATTAGTAAATTTTTCCAGGTACTAGAGAATCTTGTATAAATGTATCTGTTCGAGTGCTTCTTTGTCAACATCCTTTTCCATATACACATCATAGTTTAGCTGCATCTCTTCGACCCACTGGCTGAGCTGTACATCTGTCTGAAACAATGAAAACAGATCCTTAAATTAACACTGTGTTGAGAAACAGCAGAAGTTTCAAGGTCAGTACAACATTAAGAAGGCAAGACATAATATGAGAGATTAGTCATTACAAATTATGCAGCAATGATAAATTAATTTCTGGAAATGCCATTTTAACTTATATAGGAGAGAATAAAGACAATTTTAAAAATTATCTCGGTCAATAGTCTATATATTTTGCTATCATATTACAACTGCCTCTCTATATGCATTTGTATAAGCCTCAAACATCCTGATCAGAGGACAACATTTTGACAGAAGTGCTGAGGGAGCAGCTAAGAGTACCATAGAAGAATCACAAGCATTTTCTTGTTTTACACCCAGGAAGTATTGCATTAAGGCTACAAAGGACTTCTCAGCTGCTGCGTGACTATGGCTTGCTCCAAAAAAAGGTCAAATGACACCACTGCTGCTCCTGGGGCTGAGGATCTATTTCACACATCAGCATACAGGCAACAAGTAATTCAATTTCTTTAAAACTGACTACTGTGGGGAGCGAGGCACTTTATAAATAACCTTGTCATGGATGGTCAGTGTTTTGTTTCCTAACTAAAGCCAAGCCTCATAATTTGTCTAGGCATTACACACATAACCTACCAATGACCAATGGTAGAGTGGACAGAGAGCAGAGGCTGGTCCATCAGAAGCAGTTACTACTCAGGGAACAGCAGTAGCACAGGGCATTCAACATCTTTGGAAGATGCACTGTCGTTGTCTGTTTCTAACCGCAATTTAAAGCTGATGTTACTGATTCATGACCCCTGATGGTAATCACTTGGCTAGTTGGGAGACCACATCTCTCCCTAATCTGCACTTCTAACAGCTCATACTGCCACATTATGAGTAATTCTCTATGCTGACAGCAGGTCAGAAAACAGAGTATCCTCAGGGATTGTCCTTCTTTAATATGTCCCTTTCTCCTACTGACTTAACAAAACAGTTTGACATGTTTCAAGGCAAGGTGCAAATGTAGAACTAGAGATAAGGTTTTGCCTCTAGAAGTCTCTAAATACATCCGTATTTCTGAAGTTCTACTCCTGTACCCGGAAAAAGTCTGACGGCAGTGTGCCCAGGTGACCAGGAAGGCCTATGGCATCCTACCCTGTATCAGAAATAGCATGGCCAGCAGGACCAGGGAAGTGATTGTCCCTCTGTACTGAGCGCTGGTGAGGCTGCATCTTGAGTGCTGTGACCAGTTCTGGGCCCCTCACTAGAAGAAAATCATTGAGGTGCTGGATTGTGTCCAGAGAAGGGCAATGGAGCTGGTGAAGGGTCTGGAGCACAAGTCCTGTGAGGTTTTTAGCCTGGAGAAAAGGAGGCTCAGGATTGACCTTATTGCTACCTGAAAAGAGGTTGCAGGAAGGTGGTGGTTGATCTCTTCTACCAGGCAACTAGTGACAGGACAAGAGGAAATGGCCTCAACCCGTGCCAGGGCAGGTTCAGGCCGAATGTCAAGAAGAATTTCTTCACTGAAAGGGTGGTTAAGTGTCAGGGTTTGAAAATTGTTAACTATGTTTTCGTTATTGTGTATTGTATGTATTCTGCTTTGTTCCTTATGTATGTGTATCCTGTGTTCCCATTGGTCCCCATGATCATTGTGCCACCTCCTTGCATTGGCTAGCTGAGTGGCTAAACCCCTCCCTCCCTGCAGCCTTATAAACTGCGGGAATTTTGAATAAAGCTCTCTTCGCTGCTGGACTCCTGCGTGGTCTCATCTCTCTCGGTACCGGAGCCCCCGCCGCCCGTCTCGGCCCCTAAGAGGCGGGTGGCAGGGGGAGACCCCAACCACATAACCCCAACAGTTAAGTATTGGAAAGGACTGCCCAGGGAAGTGGTAGAGTCACCATCTCTGGAAGTGTTCAAGTGTTTAACCTCACAGCTAAGGTATTTTTAATAAAACACATGATAATACAATGATTCATGCAGTGTATTGATATAGGCAGGGATTTTCATTTTACAGGTGAGGACAATCAAAGTACAGGAAGATGTCTTGGTGGTCAACCTGGAAATAGAATCCAGAGTCCTATATCTTTTAATCTCTGCACAAAATTAAATATTCTTCCTTACAGCAATACTGCCAAGCAGCTAATCTCAACTAAAGAACTGCCACTTTGATAGAAAATGACAAAGTGTGTCAGCTAAAACTGGCTGAGGGAACTTACCTGGAGCTTTGAAAGTGATTCTTGAAGACTTGGAACTGTCACTAATAAGGACCCTCTTTTCCTTACATTACAAGCAATAAATTCCCAAGCTCTGAAACATATTTAAAATTAGGTCACCAATTTTTAGGGGAAAACCCCCCGCATTTGATATACAATGAATCTGACATAGTTTATTGGGTTAAGGTACACTAAGCTTAAAGACTTGCCATACATGCTTATCAGTCATTATTAATATCTAAGTAAATATCTTTGCATGAACAAAATCAAGCTTCTTATTAAAAACACAGGGAATATATGGTCTCACAGTGTCAGATTTTGTAGCTTTTTAACTCTGATAGGTACATGTATGCCATTTGGTATTGTCAACACCTTCACTTTGAACTAGGATTAAACATAGACATTTGGCCCCTTTAAACTTTTGGGTCTGAAGAAAATCCAGTCTCTAAGCACAGTATTCTATTAAGCTTCACAACAATCTGCTCTTTACATAAATACCTTGCAGTCGTGACAAAGTACTTCTCTTTAGACATTTGTAATCAGAATATTTAAATATAGCCCCCAGCATTCCTTTTTTCTGATTTTGCAAGTCAGATCATTTCTAACAGCACAGCAATTCAGACTAAAAAGAATTTAATTTCAAGCACTCTTCAAATGTAATTTGTCTTCACGCTACTAATGCAACACTAAACCACTAACCCCGAGTTACAACAGAATCAAATGAATTCTCAGTCATGTGCCTGGAAACGTTTCTCCTTACATTTGGAAACACCCACTTGCCCTTCACCCATCCACTCTGTGCCTCTCTGGTTGACATTACCACCTGGCATACAGGGCAGTAGGACAAGCCTTAGCTGAAACTGGTAGAGAATGTCAGACTTAGCTGGGACAGTGGAGACACAGGTACTCCTTGTTTTTGACTGCACATTCTAAAGGAACAGTAACTTTGGATGATCAAGTTATTTATGTGTTAAACTGATGCTGCTGGATTAGCAAAAGCTTATCTGTGAGCGTCTTGTACCTGAAAGAAAACCTTAGCCCCATGTTTGTTTGCTACCACATGCTTATGAAGATATATTAGAAATATTAATAACCATGCATTGCAGTGCATCTATATTAAAGCTCTGACATCTACTAGTCAAGTGACATGTCTTCTTCTGAAGATTAAGCTTTATGCTGATACACTTATTTCAGATCCTTTAGCAGAAAGATACTAGTTTAACAGATCAGTGCAAAAATTCAGGGCAAGGTCTGGGTAGACAAAGCAGCAGTGTTTAGTGGGTTTAACGATAAACAACTGCCATTACACCTTAGCAGTGTAACAATTAAGTGTAGGCAGTTGAAAACAATTACCTTTCATAATTTATATATGTGACTTCAAAAAGCACAACCTTAAGGTTTTCCATAACTCACAAGGTTACACACACGTTGCCAAAGAAATAGATAACTTGTCTGGACACAGAGCTTACCTGGCCTGTTCCTGTCTGTCAAGAAAATATTCAAAGACATTATTCATTACAACAACATCAGCCTTCTGAAGAAGCAAAGCCTGAGTACAGATGTCTGCATGAACCACCTGAAGGAGAAAAATTTCACAAGGCATAAATTAAGAGACAAATACAGCCTTTACATAGTCATGAAGCCTGTCAGTGTAATACAGCACCTGCAACCACCATTTTGAACCAGTGACAAAAATGGGCATTTCACTGGCTTCACAGTAGATAAAACTGAAATAAATAACCAGAGAAACCTTTAAAAAACTAAATAAAAAATTATCCAATTAAAACACTTAATCCATTATGTTAAGTGAAATAAAGTACACCTGAATTTTGGTCTGGAACTCTGTGTGCCATGTGATGGCTGTTACATTTCACGTACCTATATTTTATGACAAATGTTCACCAATTTCAGGAAAGGAGCTAAGCTAGTTGAAGCTATTTTGAGGACATTAAAAGGCATCTCACAGGGTCAGTGGGTTACTGAAAGATTATAGCTAGAAAAGACACTACAGACCCAGACTTGACAGCTGAATTCTCACAACACATGTTGGGACTGGGAATGCTGGAAAGTCAGGATGCTCAGTGTCATTGGAGGACAGCAAACGCTTTACCTTACTAAACAACTACCTCTCCAGTCAGCATAGGAGGAGCTGTTTTGATTTCATCTACCTTCACCTAGCAAAAAGGATATTAGCACATCATGTAATTTTTCAAAACAGGAGAGACAGGAAAATATGGATGCTCATTAACATTCTGACAAGATGTGTTTGACTTCCTTTTAAAGACAAAGAAATATATCAATCTGACTGGATGACCCTGATCCTTGTGTGTCACTTTCAACTCAGGATATTCTATTATTCTGAGTCCCAAATCTGAGCAGAAATATAAATCAGAACAACTTTTGAAGGGATATGTAGTAATCAGCATGAATTCACTAAAGGTAAACCATGCTTGACCAAACTGATTGCCTTCTATGATGAAACACCTACCTGGAGGGGAGAGCAGTGAATATTGTCTACCTCGACTCCAGCAAAGCTTTTGTCACACTGGCCTCATAGGCAAACTCAGGGTGTGTGGACTGGATGAGTGGACAGTGAGGTGGATTCGGAACTGTCTGAACAGCAAAACCCACAGGGTTGTAATCAGTGGCACAGGGTCTAGCTGGAGGCCTGTCACTACTGGTGTCCCCCAAGGTTCAATACTGGCCCCAGTATTGTTTATCTCATTCATCAGTGACTTGGATAGAGGGGCCGATGCCTCCTCAGCAAGTTCACTGAGGACACAAAGCTGGAGGAGTGGTC